>BCIF01000004.1:199293-798729 GCA_001599895.1 Priceomyces haplophilus | reverse complement strand
ACAGTCCACTCCAGACAGTCAGACAGTCCACTCCAGACAGTCCAGACAGTCCACTCCAGACAGTCTCTTAGTCCCATCACTACGGACCTCCAGACAGCCCAGTCCCGTCACTCCACTCCATGCTTTGGACAGCGGCCTTCGCGGCCGTGCTCATGGCCCACCAGACACGGGCCCTCTCGCTCGCCAAGTGCTCCTCGCAGAACTTGGGCACGAGCCAGACGTCGTCGCAATGGATGTCCAACGGCAAGTGCCACGACACCTGCCAGGGCAACGGCTACGCCGTGGGCATCGTCCAGGCGGAATCGTGCTGGTGCTCCAACTACTTGCCCGCCGACACGGTGTCGATGTCGAACTGCGACACCTCGTGCCCCGGGTTCCCCCTGGAGAAGTGTGCCAGCGACGGCTACTACGGCTACATCGTGATCTCCACGCCCAGCGGCACGCTGGGCGGCGATGCCGACACGGCGTCCAGCACGGCGGGCCCCACGGCGGGCACCACGGCGTCCGCCAGCACCGCCGCCGCCAGCAAGAAGAAGAAGACCGCCAGCTCCGACGTCGTCACTCGGACAGTGATAGTGTCGCAGAACACCGACACCGCCGACCGCACCGACACCGACACCAAGACAGTGTCGGCGTCCGCCGACAGTTCCGACAGCTCGGATGACGTGAAATCCGGCCTGTCTGTCGTGTCTGATCTGTCGACGCTGTCGGGAATGTCTGATGCAGACAGTACCGACAGCACCGTCTACTCGGTCAAGACAGTCGAGCACTCGCAGACAGTGCGCTACAAGACCAAGTACATCACCAAGCTGATCGAGCCCAACAGCACCGCCACGTCGTCGTCAGCAGGCCCGCTGGGCCTGCTGGGCGCCAGCGACAGTGCCAGCGACGGCGCCGCGTCCGCAACCGCCTCCGCTAGCGGCGCCTCCGCTAGCGGCAGCGCCGCCAGCACCGCGTCCGCCCACCGCAAGAGCTTCTTCCACTCCACAGGCAAGGTCGCCGGCACGTTCGCCGCCGTGGGCGTCGTCGCCGTGGCGCTCGTGCTCGGCGTCGTCTACTGCTGCTGCTGCGGCGCCGGCAAGCCCGCCGGCGACGACGACGCCTACACCGACGAGGAGAACCAGTACTCGTCGGACGAGCTCTCGGTGGCCCACGAGAAGGCCGTCGCCAAGGACTCGGACGGGTCGCTCCAGCGCAACGACTCGGCCAAGTCGGTGTTTGCCTTCTTCCATACGCCCAGCGGCGGGTCCCTTGGCCGCAGTCTGTCGAGGAAGAAGTTGAACCCGGGCAAGCACGCCAGGTCAGACTCCGGCCACGCCAGCGTGCCCGGCGAGCCGTTCATGTTCCCCATCGACGAGCGGGACGCCCGGCTCGACTCGGACAACTTCTTCTTGAACAACAACGAGAGCAAGAAGTCGTTTGGGGACCACGTCGACTACTCGCGCAAGCTCCGAGTGATGAACCCGGGGTAGACAGAGAGACAGTCAGGCAGACAGACAGACAGAGAGGTGACAGACAGACAGAAGACAGAAGACAGAGAGGTGACAGTCAGACAGATCACGTACGGCCAGACAGAAAGAGAGGCAGACAGAGGCAGAGGCAGACAGAGGCAGATGTCAGACAGAAATGCTGCAGACAGAAGTCAGACAGAGATGCTGCAGACAGAAATGCTGCAGACAGAGATGCTGCAGACAGAAATGCTGCAGACAGAGATGCTGCAGAGATGCTGCAGACAGAGATGCTGCAGAGATGCTGCAGACAGAGATGCTGCAGACAGACATCAGACAGACAGAGATGCTGCAGACAGATGTCAGACAGAGGCTGCAGACATCAGACAGAGGCTGCAGACAGAGATGCTGCAGACAGAMATCAGACAGACAGCTGTATGGYCAGACAGARATGCTGCAGACAGARRTSMTGCAGACAGAGATGCTGCAGACAGACATCAACAGACACTCGGTCAGAGCTGACGCTCAGTTGTACGGTGACAATGCATTTGCTATACCTCCCAGAGCGTATATTCCTATTTAATATCTGATTAATAATCATCACGAACTCGTAACGGCGCAAAGCACCTGTAGAAAGCGCTGCTGGCAGCTCACACGCCGCGCTCCCGCGGAGCAGTGGACCTGTTGGTGTAGACGGGCTGTTTTTCGTAGGCATTGGGGCTCAGTTTCGTGCGGGAGACGCCGTTAGCGGCGGCGTTGGTGCCGTTGGGGCCGTTGGTGCCGTTAGCGGTGCCGTTGGTGTCGTTGGCGGTGCCGTTGGTGTCGTTACCGGTGCCGTTGGTGTCGTTGTCGGCCGTGTGGTGGTGATCGTGGCGACAACACTCGCCCAGGTCGCTCAGCGAGCCTCCCGAGTCGCTGTCGCTGTCGGAGCCCGAGCTCAGCTCGCCAAACTCGCGGTTCGGGTGGAATATGCAACAGATCTTGGACTTCTTCTTGTTCATGTGCTCGTTGTCCACGACATCGTCCTTCCACTTGACCCGGGACCGGGCCTTCTTCTGTTTCTGCGGCCCGCCGGCGGCCTCGTACGGCCGCAAGCGGAGCGTGGCCCGCTGCTGGGGCTCTGTCTGCTGTAGCTGTGTCTGCGACGAGCTGGGCACTCCCGGTCGCTGTTCCTGTTGCATGGCAAGACGGTCAAATGTTCGCTGTAACGGCGGGGTTTTCGGCGGGCCAAGGGCGGTGTGCTGGGTCCAGATGGTCTGTGTGCGTGTGCAGTGCTCGCAGAGGGGCTTTTTCTGGTGTTTGGTACGTTTTCTGGACGCCCGTAACGGTTATATTGACTGAGTAGATTGACTTTGCCCTGGAATATTGTAACTTCAAAAGTAATGGTGGTGTGCATATAGTGCGCGCCCCCAATACCCATCCCCAAAACGCTGTGTCACGTGACGGTGTGGGTGTGTATGTATGTATCGTGTCGATCTCACTGTCACTGTCTGTCTCACTGTCTGTGTGTCTCACTGTCTGTCTGTCTCACTGTCTGTCTGTCTCACTGACGATCCTGGCGCCGCGATAAGAGGGGTGGCAGAGGCGTATGTGCAGTGCCCGCGCCCGGTGGCCCACCGTGCCCGGTGGCCTACTCGAGGCGCCCGCGCCGTGCGCCGCGTGTTCGACTTTGGCGGCCGCGGTGGTGCACGGGCCTTTTTTCTTTTTTTCTTTTTGGGTTCCTTTAATGAGAACTGGTCTTGGCGCTAAGAAAAACTTAAAAGAAGGCCAAGTCCTGGAAGAGGCCCTTATTTACGGTCACTGTCAACTTCAAAAAAACCCTTAGATTTTTGTGCCACTAGAGCCGAAAGACCACCAGCGGGACTTCAGCGTAAGATAGTACCGATCCCCAGACTCAGCACAGCGAGGACTTAGAGAGGGCACGGCGATAACAAGGCCAAGCCACACGATACGCCAACGTAACGACAAGAGGAACAAAGCCACGACAAACGACAAAGTCACGGCAGCGAAACAAGTCACGGCAGCGAAACAAGTCACGGCAGCGAAACAAGCCGCGGCAACGAAACGAAACGGAACGAAAGGCGTCACCACCATGTCGGTAAACTACAACCTCCATCCCATGACGTATTTCAACGTCAACGGGGCTGAGAGATTCGGAGACGAGTTGGACATCGAGGCGGACAATCTTTCCACCGTGTCACCCACAAACACTGTCAGATCGGTCAACTCGCCGCAGATCTCGTTCTCGTCGGAGTCGTCCCCAAACTCCCCCATGCATGAGATCAAGAGGCAAAGCGGTCCGCAAATAAAGGTGGAAGACACGTCGCTGATGATGAACGCAAATGCGTTGTTTGGCTCTTCCGGAATCGAGTACAGTCTCAGCAGGCCGCAGACGAGTCGCAAGAACAGCAGCTCGGGCGATGAGCGCCACGAGAGTGGCACCAACAGCATCAAGAACCACGGTAGCGGAAGCACCAGCAGCACCAGTAGCAGCAGTAGCACCAGCAGCATTGAGAGCATCGGCGCGTGCGTAGCCGTGCCGGGCTCCGCATCCAAGTCAACAAAGAAGACCTACCACAAAGTGACGGAAGCGGACATGAAGGGGCCCTTTGTTTGCCAATGGCTTGATTGCAGAGATGTATTCGAGTCGCCAGAAATCATGTACGAACATCTTTGCGACGAGCACGTCGGCAGGAAATCGGCCAACAACCTATCTTTGACATGTCATTGGAATAACTGCGGTACTTCCACCGCCAAGAGAGACCATATAACTTCCCATCTACGGGTACATGTTCCCTTGAAGCCGTTCCATTGTGAGTTGTGTCCCAAGAGCTTCAAGAGGCCCCAGGATTTGAAGAAACACTCCAAGGTTCATGCCGACGATCACCCAAAGAAATTGAAGAAATACAGAAAGAACTTGTTGAATGGGAGTGAATTGGACTCATCTTCCTCCTTTGGACAAAACCTTTTCTCTGCTCTCCCGTCGGCTGCTTCGGATGATTTCGATTCCAGGAAAAGAAAGCTTGATCACAACTACCAACAGAATCGTGGCTTTATCAACAATGTGTTGAATGATTTCAACTTTCACTTCATTCCTCAAGGTGGTAGTGAACCCAGCTCCGCCACAGCATCTCACAAAAAGACTAGGGTTGATCCAGTGTACAATCTTGATATGTTCAACAAATTGAACTCGCTCGCAGATAATAGAATGGGCCAGGCTCAACAACCGAATTTCTCAAACGTTGGAACTGTTCCGATGACTCCCAATCACATATATGAGGCAGAGAGGTTTTTCAACAACTTGTCACATTCCATCGATGTCCAATACGGCTCGCAGAACTCTCTTCAACAATCCTATGCATCTTTCCAAAATCAGTATCAACTTCATCGTGGGAACCAGCAGCAGCATCGCATGAACCAGCAACAACAGACTGGTTCACAGATCGGTGCACAGCTCGGTTCACCGCTCGGTGTACACCCAGGGGCACATACTGGGGCACTGGCTCTGTATCTATCAGGATCGCATGGCCAGGAGTTCCTGTCTACATCCAGTATTTATCCCTCAGTATCCCATTTGGCCCACGAAAGGACTTTACCGGCGCAGTTCACTAACAACGACATAATGGTTAACAACAACCCTGCTCATTATCCTAGTTTCCCACAAACCAACAAACCTTATGGTGATTCTGGTAACAGCTACCCAATCCTGGGTGATTTTGGTGGCGTTTCCATCAACCAAAGGTCGGGGCAAACACTCGTGGAGAATGATACGGAAGAAGCAGATGATCTTGCGACTGACATGTCAAACAAATTGAGTTTGAATGACCTGTCACAGTTCAGCATTGATGATGTTAAGAGACATAAGGAGATTGTAAAGCTGGTTTGTGAATACTTGCACAATTTGAGGATGATTATGGAAGCTCTGCAAAGTATCGACAAGAGCAATCTTGTCAAGGTTGAATCCACCCTGAGTAGGACTGGAAAGCTATACCCATCCATAACGGCCTTTTAGGCACGTTGTCGTGGTTTAGTGAATTATGATTATTACGATTTTATAAGGAGATTGGAAGGGACTATTTGTCAGTTGTTATTTGGTATTTTTATTTGTTCTTTGTTCTTGCGTTCTTGCGTTCTATAATGGCCGATGGTTAAAAATACCAGTTATATAGGTATATGTAAGCTGATTTCAATAAAGTTTTCTATTTACATGATTAAAAGGATTCTTGTATGATGCCTGAACCAAGCACCTGTAAGTCCTTGTATATTACAACGTTTTGGCCAGGAGCCATCGCTCGGGCCCTTTCAGATAGTTGAACGATAAGGCTATCTTCATTTGCTTCAATGGACAGAATCTTATTTGGGGTCTGAAGAGATCTGTATTGTAATGTTAGCCCACCATTTCTCAAGTATGACTCGAAATCATCAACTATCCATTCCCAGTCTGACACTCTTAGACCCTGTTTGAACAACTTTTCGTTATTGTTTCCCTTCACAATCACAATTTCGTTGGTTTCCATCCTCTTTTCACTGACAAACCAAGTACCTTTGTAAACTGGATCGCCTTGGGGCATACTGATACCTGCCTTCTGTCCAATGGTTGCATGCCATAGACCATCATGGGTACCCCATACTTTTCCGTCTTCTGTCACGATATTACCCTTGTTGGGTTCTATATATTCATCCAAAAAGTCTTTGAAATTTTTTTCTTCTTGTGATACAAAGCACAAACCTTGAGAGTCTGGCTTTTTTGCTGTGTAGAGACTCTGGGAAACAGCTATTGCTCTGACCTCTGGTTTCGTCAAATGACCGATAGGCATCAAAAGTTTTGGTAAAATGTCTTTCGGGATGCTGGATAAGTAAAATGACTGGTCTTTGGGCATGAAAGAAGCTCTAAGTAGATGGAATTCGTTCTTGGGGATGTTCTTGGCTACCCTTGCATAGTGTCCAGTTGCTAGCCACCAGTTTGAACTCTTGTCGTACTTCTTTGACAAGTGCTCTATCATCTTGCCAAATTTCACATATCTGTTGCATCCTACATCGGGATTCGGTGTGAGCCCTTTCTGGTACATCCGTATCATTGGCTGGAACACATCGCTCCAATATTCCTTCTCGAAGTTGACCCGTTCACAGGGTATGTTGAGCTGTTTGCAGACTCTTTGTACGTCTTTCCAGTCTTCCTCTGTGCACTTGGCCGTTTGTGACCAGTTAGCCATGTATATCCCGGTAACGTTTTTGTACTTCCTGGCATACAAGCTGGCTGTCACTGACGAGTCCACTCCAGAGCTCATGGCGACGATTATATGATCGTTTTCGTGAGGTACTTCTGTAGAGTAATGATCCGAAAGGACGTGGTTTCTACCTATGCCAAAAGACCCATAAGGCCTTCTCTGTAGAGGTGGCAAAACCTGACTGACACGTGGTTTTCTTGCCGCTAGTAGCTGCATCTGACGATGTGCAAGCATCTTGTTTTCTAGACCCGGTGTCTCTATAGTACAACCATATATCTATTCATATACATATATATCAGCATGAATTTTTTTTTTTTTTCCCCAAAATGCAGATTGGAAAAAATGCAACCCTGATACCTAAACTGGAGCTTAAGGCTGGAAAGAGAAGCCAAGAGACTGGTTTGTCGTGATAGGCTCAACGAAAGAGTGTGACCATCATTAGGGACACTTGCCTGGTCCCTTTTTTTCCTCTTTTTCTCCAATCAGAAGAGTAATATATGAACTGGTTTAGCCTATATTTTTGTATATATCAAGCACAATTTGGCAAAAAATCATTAGAAAAGGAAGCATACGATGCTACACCCCCAATTTCAACAACTATCTACAAGAATGCCAGCTGCAGTAAGGCAGCACATAGCCACGACAGCTCAATAAAAGCTGCCTAACGAACCTCTTTTTCTATCGGACTACCTAACGTTTGGCATGTCTGATCTGAACGTTTAACCAGATACCGTCAATCACACCATTGGATAAACGGACAGAAACGTGAAACAGAACAAGACGCCGTATCATAGAGTGCTGTAGAAGCACACGGAGACTTCTTGGATCACTCAAAAGGGGCACACCTCGGTTTACTGTGAATGAACTCGCTTGGTGTATATGGTTGCGAAAAAAAAGTAAGGACCCAGGCCAGTAGCTTGGGACAGGGTGAGAGAGATGGACCTGCATATAGACACAGTTGGCCTTAAAATATTTTCAATTGAAGTCTCCAGTGCAAGTAACGTGAACAACACACCAAGCGCTAAGATAAGATGGCAAAGAAGGATAAAAAGTCCAAAGAGTCCAAGAAGGCCAGAGCCTTGGAAAAGCAAAAGAAAAACGAAACCAAGGCTCAAAATAAGGACAAAAAGTTGTCCAAAAAGTTTGCTGAAGATGACGACGACCAAGATATAGATCAAATCTTGGAGCAGTATGCCAAAGAGCAGGAACAGTTTGAAGCTGTTCATGTGGACGTCTGTAGAAGACCACAGAAGCGATTGAACCCAACGTTGGTAGCAAATGTAAGCCAGGGCAAGAGAGAACTTGTTTTATTTGGCGGAGAAGTGAACGATGGTAATAAATCCCAATTCTTCAATGATCTTTTCGTCTACTCAGTGGAGAACGATATCTGGAGACGGTACAGATCCCAAAACTCGCCGTTGCCAAGATCTTCACACGCAATGTGTGCACATCCATCTGGCGTGCTTGTTATGTTTGGAGGTGAGTTTTCATCACCAAAGCAGTCTACTTTTTACCATTATGGTGATACTTGGATATTAGATTCTGAGTCTAAAGAATGGTCCAAGATCGAAAAGAAAAAGGGGCCTAGTGCAAGATCTGGTCATCGTATGGCTGCGTGGAAGAATTACATCATGTTATTCGGTGGTTTCCGTGATCTTGGCACTTCATCTACGTATATGAATGATCTATGGTTATTTGATATAACGACTTATCTGTGGACACAAGTGGAATTTCCTCCGAACCATACAATCCCTGATGCAAGATCAGGTCACTCCTTACTACCATGTGCAGAGGGTGCCGTTGTTTATGGTGGTTATTGTAAAGTGAAAGCCAAAAAGGGATTACAAAAGGGTAAAGTTCTAACTGATTGCTGGACATTGAAGATGAAGTCTGATCCGAAAGCCGTCAGGTTCGAGAGGAGACGGAAACAAGGTTTCAACCCATCTGCAAGGGTAGGATGCTCTTTGGTATACCATAAGAACAGAGGTATCATGTTCGGCGGTGTTTACGATTACGATGAAAGTGAAGAGCAGTTGGATTCTGAGTTTTACAATACGTTATTCTCGTACCAGCTTGACACTAACAGGTGGTACAACTTGTCTCTCCGTTCCATCAGGAAGAAGCAACAACAGGTTGTGAAGGACAAAACCAGGGATGAGGATTTAGAAGAAATTCTTAACTCCATTTTGAAAAAGGCAAAACTTGACGACGATGAAAGTGAGGAGGATATATCTCAGATAAAAATACTTAAAGAAAGAGAAGAGCAGGAAGAAAAGGAAAATGAGAAAACAAAGGTCTACCCGGTGATTAATCAATTACCTCATCCGAGATTCAATGCTTCCACATGTGTACTTGATGATACTTTGTATATCTATGGGGGTATTTATGAGAGAGGAGAACAAGAGTTCTGCTTGGATTCAATGTACACTATCGATCTCGCGAAGCTTGACGGTTGCAAGGTATTATGGGAAGATTTGTCAGAGCTAGAAAACGAGGAAGAGCTCTCGGACGACGAGGATGATGACGATGATGAAGGTCAAAATTCTGATGCAGAAGAGAACAGTGAAGAAGAAAATAATGACGATGACGCAGAAGAGCAGGAAGAGGAAGAGGAAGAGGAACCGGAAGAAGAAGAAGAAGAGTTCCCCGACCCCAGACCTTGGTTGCCACATCCAAAACCTTTTGAGAGCTTGAAAGCATTCTACATTCGTGCTGGTCCACAGTTTTTAGAATGGGCCATTTCTAGTAACAGAGATGCCAGAGGTAAATATTTGAAGAAGGCCGCTTTTGATCTATGTGAAGATAGATTCTGGGAAAGAAGAGAGCAAGTAAGCATTGCAGAAGAGAACTTGGAAGATATGGGAGGTGTAGGAGACGTTATCGAAAAAGATACAAGCAAGTTCACCAAGCGGAGATGAACATGTGGGGGAGGGGGTACAGATTTGTGCATTCCATGACGTAGAGGTCAATATTTAAAGCATGTAAATAATAATGTATAATTAGACTAAACTAACGAACAACCTATGCAAAATGTATGCCTACTTTATGGAAAGCATATAACAACTTCAAAAAATCAACTTGATCCAACTTCGAGGCACGCTTATCGGAAAACCCTGTTTCAGTCAAAACATGCTCGATCTTCTGTTTCACGACATCAGTTAAATCCTTGAGATCAACTTGCATGTCTTCATCTCCGTTTTCTGCACTTCGAGTAGCCAAAAAGGTCTTGTAATTCTTTTCCAAAATCTCCAAGACATTGTTGGATTTGAATCCGGCAGCGATAGTCTTGTTCTTTCTGACAAATACGATTCTGAGCAAGCCGTCCCATTCGTTGAAATCAATGTTTGGTCTGGGGTTTTTTATTTCGATCCTCACCACCGATGATTCCACCTGCGGTGGGGGTCTGAAATTGTTCTTTCCCACTTTCATAATGTGTGTTACGTTGGCCCACATTTGCACGTTTGCTGACAACCTACAATACAAAGATTCGCCAGGACGTGCCAACAATCTTAAGGCAAACTCTCTCTGGAACATAAGAATGGATACTCTCGGAGGCCGTGGTTGATTCAATAATTTGAACACCAAGGGCGACGAAATCTGGTATGGGGTGTTGGATATGCATACATCGAAGTAAGGAAGATCAGTCTTTATGAAGTCACCCAAGAGAACCTCCAACTTTTTCTCCTGAGGTGTTCCATGGACTCTTTTAGTAAGCTCTGCGGCCATTCGAGGATCCATCTCAACCGCATAGACTTGTCTTGCTTTCTCCAAAATACGAACTGTCAAGTTACCCGTACCGGGACCCACCTCCAAGACAACGTCACTGGGCTTGATCTGGGCCTTGTCCACAATCCCCTGTGCTACCAATGGGTTCTTTAGAATATGCTGACCAAGGTTAGTGTTAAACTTGAACACTGTGTTCATGTGTTTTTCGGCAGATACAGTGGCACCGCCCGACGCTGTTGATGAGAACTTCTTCCTGGGAGCTTTGGCCATTATGCAGAAACCCTCTGTGTATTTTGTGTATGGAAATGTCAGTGTCAGCAGTCTTTATCTGATGCTCATCACCATCGACTTTTTGGAAAAAAGATCCCATGAGAAGAGTGAGCCGCGCTTAACTAATTAGGACACAAACTGTCAAAAGATCAACAAAACAAAACAATCGAAACAAGTTCAAAACTTTAGTGTTACCATCCCATATATTAAAGACTGGAAGGGGCTATAGAACAAACACTTATATATTGCTAATCTCTCCATATTGAAAAGACTCACAAGTGCAGTCATAAGATAAAGAGCACTTCACAGCCATTGCACATGCTAAAGAGAGGGAACTAATACACAAAGATGCAAAAATGATATACCAGGGAATAGAAACACCGCTAGCAGAAATACTACGCAGTGTTCTGGCATTTAGTATCAATGAGGGGTTGGTGGAGATCTCACAAGATGGGGCTCTTCTGGACGAAGACGCCATGGGATTCAACGTCAAGGTGGAGGAGATCATAGGCTACCTAAAACAGTTGGTCGCCGTCTTTGGCGACGCTGAAAAGTTCGAAAAAGCAAATGATCTAGAATGGCACTATGAGTTTAGGAAGGATTTGTCCGTCATAAATAAGAACTTGGACAGAATAGACTTGATTGTTTCCGAAACGTTAGCCATGATCGACAGTGAGATCAACTCTACCCACATAGCTGCGTTATTGCCTAAATGCGAGAAAGTAAGCGATTTGATCTTGGAAATAAGAGCCAACATGGTTCCACACAAGAGGAAAGTGGCAGCGGCAGTGAACTTCAAAGAACTCAACGACGACACCATCATGCTGCTAGACCAGGAGATCAACAGTTGTTTCGAGGAACTCACTAACCTTACGGAAAAAAAGCTATCGAGCCCCGCAAAATTTCTCAAGAAGTTCAGCTTGGAAGAAATCGCTTCAAAAATTCAAATCGACAACCTTTCTTTCAGTAGTGGGGTGCCGATGGAGGCCATGAGACTACCCACTTTTAACGAGTATGATGAGGGCCTTTATAACGATTATAGCGCCTTGAAACTGAGAACGTCCCCACTTCAAATGTCTTTGGAATACTTGCCCATTAGAGTCGACGATTACAAATATGCTTATGGCTCTTTGTTTCCCGAAGTCACCAAAGACGTAGAAATCTCATACCAAGAAGTCATTAAAAAATGGGAGATGTTCAAAGCTCAACTACTACATTTGAAAAAAGCTACATTGGATGCAAAATGGTTGGAAATTTTTGAGTTTTTGGTGGAGGAGCTCAGTACCAAATGTGACAATTTGGCACATCAATTGAAGCATGATCCGAGGATTACTGACGAAGTGGGAACCACCTATAAGTTCTATTCCAACACCATAACCATAATTTCAAAAGCATTTAACGAAAGAATTATTTATGACCAAACTTTATTCACCAAATTTAATGAAGAGTTGTTAGCTAAATGGAAAGATTTGAATAATCTTCTTGAGGATTCATCTCAAAACTCAGAGCCTAGAGTACAGGATAACGTTTCTGAAAAAACTGGCTTGAAACCATTTATTGTCCACAAGAAAGCTGATGACAGAGTCTTGAAGGAGATAACAGTCAACGGTCATGGGATTGACTTGAAGATTGACGTGGAAACCATACAGGTACCTTTCAGCATCAGCAAGAAAGACAGGATTTGTAATATGCTTTCAATGAACGATGTGACCGCTAAAGGTAAATCACTTGAGGATGAGTTTGTCAAACTTGTGCAACAGGACAAAGAAGACGATGAACTCACACTTGTCAACAAGACACCAAACTTGAAAACGGATATGATACCAAAATTACATCCAAACCAACCTGTAAATGCTGAAGAATTCCTTGACACATTAATACAAAGGGGACCAGCCGAACCTTCCAGAATACCGATCATGTCTGCTGACTACACCTTGCGTCGATTACCTGCCATTAAGAAAAGACTATGGCAAAATGCCCAGAAATCCCGAATCCCTACCATCAGCCCACTACATCCTGTGTTCCAATCTCCTGAAAGACGCAATCAGATATCAGTGACGCGACCGCCGCTGCAACTGAATAGACAATCGTGGAACAAGTCGCCCATACGAACGATATTCACCGAAACCGACGTTTTCCAAAGGCCCTTGTCTAGGCACACTTCATTGACAAGAAACTCGTCGCCTATGACCTCCCGCTCAGGATCATCGCTAGGTTGTGTCGTGACCCCCGATCTATCATACAAGCCTTATCACGGGAAGACAAGAACCCCGTCCTTCAAGTCTACCTCACCAGAGCGACCACCGTCCTCCATTGGCTCTCGTTTTGATGAGGAGCATCTCATCCAACCTATCAAGCACCTGAAACCCACCTGGAAGTGAGTTGAACCCACCCTATATATACATGCACTCATCCTTATAGAGAATTGAACCGCAAGTGTTTATCTTGTCCCCATACATTGCTCCTTCTCTATTCCGCTTCCTTTTTACCGCGCTGGTTCCTCTTCTCCGTCTCTTTCTGCAGCCCATCCGCTTGCAACGTCCGGCTAGTGAAGCCGTCCAAGAAGAAGTCTCTTCCGAAGATCTTGTACATCAAGCTGCTCTTCTCAGTTTCCCATTTTTCTTTCTCTCCAAACGGACGCACCTGCTTTCCCTCAATCACCTCGCCCTCCTGCACTTTCTTGGTCGATTTGCCCTCCAATCTCCTGTACATCTCGTAAGTGGGCATCGCAAGAAGCGGAATCGAGAAAAGAACCAAGAATATCCCCCTGTACCGGGTTTTGATCTCTTTGGGCGCCTTTTTCCAGTTGGCTCGTCCCGTCTCGGCCAACTCGCTGATAAACTCCGACTCCTTCGTCTTTGGCGGCAGCACCTGTCTCGGCTGTCTACCCACGCTTGCCTGGCCCTCCCTGTAGAATGGAGAGCCTTTCAGCTTAGAGAATTTGTCCGACATTTGCCTTATATATTAGACTTTTAGTTTCTGATAGTGGAGGATTTATCATAGGCGGAAATCTCATACCGGTACCGGTAATTTGTGGCACGGGGTGTTTACATAAATCGAGATCAAAAATCAAAGGCTAAGAAAACCAGCGTGTCCAAGCTGTGAAAGGTTTATTCTCCATTGAGACTACTAGGAAAGACACTGTCGGAAAAAGAGAAATGTCTTTGAGAGAACGTTTGTCGGCGTCGTTGGGCCGCCACCCGGAGCCCGAAGGGGCCGTGACTTACGGGACTGCTGGGTTCAGAATGGATGCATCGAAGTTGGACTACATCAACTACACGGTGGGTGTTTTGGCCGCGCTTCGGTCCAAGAAGCTCAATGGGCAAACGGTGGGGGTCATGGTGACGGCGTCGCACAACCCGCCGCAGGATAACGGCGTGAAGTTGGTGGATCCGAGCGGGAGCATGTTGGAGTCGTCGTGGGAGAAGCACGCGACAGACTTGGCCAGAGCGAGCCACGAACAGCTCGCCGGCGTCATTGAGGCGCTCGTCGAGCAGCAGGGCATAGACATAGGCCAGCCCGCTCACGTTGTGGTCGGAATGGACTCGCGAGAGTCCAGTCCCAGATTGTTGCAGTCGACAATCGACGGAATCGAGTCTGTGCCGTCCACGTCGTACAAAAACTTTGGCTTGTTGACCACTCCACAATTGCACTACTTGACGAGGACATCTAACGACAAGGCGTTTGGTGCCAACTCTGAGGAAGGATACTACTCCAAAATCGTCAATGCTTATAAGGCCGTATACAAGATCATAGGAGCAAAGGAAGCTTTCAAAGTGTGCATAGATGGAGCTAACGGAGTAGGAGCACCTAAGGTAGCGGAGTTGCTTGATTATAGATTGAAAGACGAAATTTCAGGAGTTGTGGTTAATTCTAAAGTGGACCAGCCTCATCTCTTGAACTCCAACTGCGGTGCGGATTTTGTCAAGACCAACCAAAAGCTTCCAGGAAACATTGCCGACAAGCAGGGGTCCGTCGATAAACTGATCGGGCTTTACGCGTCTTTTGATGGAGATGCCGATCGGTTGATCTGCTACTTTACAGACGATTCGGGGAAATTCCTTCTTTTGGATGGAGATAAAATCGCTACGTTGATTGTTACCTTTTTCCAAAGTGTTTTGAAGGACATCGATCAGTCAAAATTCAGTTTGAATATTGGACTAGTTCAGACAGCGTATGCTAACGGTGCATCCACGAAGTTTGTTCAAGATGTCTTGAAGGTACCAGTAAGCTGCACCCCAACAGGTGTGAAACATTTGCATCACGAGGCTGAGAAATACGAAGTAGGGGTCTACTTTGAAGCCAACGGCCACGGAACAGTGATCTTCTCACCAGAAGCAGAGGCCAAGATCTTTGAGTACAAGGGCTCGAACGAAAAGGAGCAGGCCGCTATTCAAATTTTACAAAACTTCACACAACTTATAAACCAAACCGTCGGAGATGCAATCACCGACTTGTTAGCAGTGATTTTGATCTTGCAGTATCTTAATCTCAATGCAGTTGAGTGGAGTAACTCCTACGATGATTTCCCAAATAGACTCATCAAAGTAATTGTGCCAGATAGATCTATATTTAAAACTACAAATGCTGAAAGGACTCTCACAGAACCTGTTGGATTGCAAGCCAAAATCGACGAGCTTATCAAGAAATACCCGAACGGCAGATCTTTTGTGAGGGCATCAGGTACTGAGGATGCTGTGAGAGTTTATGCAGAAGCTGGTACCCAAAAAAATGCCGAAGAGTTGGTCTCCACGGTGGGTAACCTAATCAAGACTTATGTCGAATACTTATAGGTAGGTCGTCCAAATAATACATTCAGCCACCTGTACTAATCCCCCTTGTAGTGGATTCTTTTGAACTCCCCAGGAGTGACGAGGTTTTTCCTCAACGACCATACACCTTTCCGTAAAAACTTTGCTCTAGCCTCTAGAGCCCTATACCATCGTTCATTGCCTCCGAATTCGGCACCAATCTTGCCCTCATACACCACTCCGAGACCCTGCTTGAGCATCTCTGCACTGACGTCTTTTCTGCCATTCCATTTCCATATTTGTGCTCGAGCAACCACTCTTTTGTATTGGTCTATGGAGTATGGCGTAACCACAACATTTTTGCCCAAGGTATAGTTTTTCAACCAGTTCAACGCCTCGTCACTAAAGGGCTGCGAGGGCTTTCCAAAATGGGATCTCTCAGGAGCATCAACTCCAGCCAAGCGGATCATCAACGTTTCATCCTTGAGTTCTGATCGGTTGGTGGGGACCTTTCTGAGCCAGCCCCAACCCTGGAACACTCCTCCTGGCGTGTGGTAAAACCGAAAGTTGTCGCCATCTCCCACACGCGTGACCTTTCCATAGAGCCTTCTCGAGTCTGCCAAGATGTCTGACGTGATACTGAGGTAGTTTGGCACTCTCTGGACGTACCTTCGGTAGAACCGAAATGAGAAGAACAACGACGTGCTGACGCCCGCAGAGAGTAGTAGCACCTTGGGATGAAATATCGTTATCTCGTCTGATTCCAGCAGAGGATCACTCATAGTAGAAGGCTAGGCAGACTTTCTTGTTCATAATCCACGTGAAGATGTTTATCGAAGAGGTTCAGATCAGTCCAAATTCTGAAGAAAAGTAAATCTTGATGCTGGGCCATGTGCAGTACGGAGAATTTACATGAGCCGGTTATATGCAGTATATTTATATATTAAATCACTGATAACCTTCTTTTAGAAAACTTATTACATGTACTTCATAGAGGGTGAGATGCCATGTCACTACTAAACGGGGAGTACATCATCGATTTGTCGGAAATATTCGGCGAGCGGGACGACAACGACAGCTTTGCGGTTCGGTATGGGCTGGAAGCCAGCTCTTTGGATCACGCTAAAGCCTTGACGTTGTACGAGCAGAACCAGAATTGTATATTGAAGGTGAAGATGGAAGACGGCGGCCAGGAGGGCTATTTCGAGGGAATCGCACAGAAACGCAGACAGGAGTCGGCGTACAACAAAGAGCTATACTACTTCAAAGCCGATCTGCTCGAGAGCAAGGTGGTCACGTTGAAGGGCCTCAATGCCACCGTGAAGGTCAGCAAGCAACGTAATGCCATAGGCATCAAAAACAAGCTAGAGCAGTGGAGCATGCCCAAAAGGAGACATGAAAAAGAGCCAATTGCGCGAAACACTAGGGGCCAAGCACGTTCTCCAGCACAGGTTCATCACGCTTCATCGAAGCGCCCACCTGCGCTGGCACCTAGCGTTTCGAGCACAAAGGTTAGACACCAGGATGTAGTGAATGGGAGAGAAAACACTCCTCTGATGGAAAAAAACACTGCCAGTGTCAACGAAACAGTACCGACTTGGACGCAAGAAAAGATCGAGTTCCCGACAGTACAGACACCAGACGGGAGCAAAGGGGTGTCAAACTTGATTGAAGCTGGTGGAAATGGCATTACTAACGAGACAAATGAGACGTCCGACCCAGACGATTTCGACGATCTAGAGGAGCAACTTCAACAAGTCTTGCAAAACGGCGGATTAGAGGCAGCCGAAGAGTTGAATGATGATGAAAATAGCGGAGACGAAGTGTATTTCTCGGGAGGACCAATCAAGTTCGAAGAAGAAAAAGCGGAGCCTGATGCTTCAATCTTCAATAAAAGAGATCCAGGCAGCAAGCCCCGAAGCCTCAAAGAATACATGAAAAATAGCATAAACGACGACAGTAGTAGTGAGGAGGAATGAGCCCTTCAGAAATGAGTTTTTGAATCAACAGCCACGGCCACTGTATTTGAGTTGTCGTCCCCTTAGTTAGAAAACCTATTTACATAGAGTATTACGCGTCAATTTATAATCGTCAGTTCAAAGAGGTGGATGTTATATATACGAGCTTATTTGGTTTGTCATCCTTATTTGTTTCTAGGGACTCTATCGTCTTGACCACATCCTTCCCGCTTTCCACTTTTCCGAAGATTGTGTGTTTGGAGTCCAACCACTCGGCCGCTTCTGTTGTTATGAAGAACTGGGAGCCATTGGTGTTCGGTCCTGAATTTGCCATGCTAACCATAAAGGGTTCCGAGTGATTCAATTGGGAATTGAACTCGTCTTCAAAGTGACCTCCCCAAATGGATTCTCCTCCCGTGCCATCTCCATGTGGATCTCCTGTTTGTATCATAAACTTCTTGATGACCCTGTGAAAAATCAACTTATTATAGTAACCAGACTGACATAGCCTAACAAAGTTCTCAACGGTTTTAGGTGCAAATTTATTAAATAACTTTATTTTGATATCGCCCAAGGATGTATGCAACGTGACATTGGTGTAATCTTCCCAAGTCTTTCTCGGTGGTGCTCTTGATGTGACATCACCAGTGCTGCTTGCACTCGAATTTCCGTAAATGAATACATCACCCGAATTGACAGCAGCAGAGACAAGAACAGGGCCTTGTGATAACTTTGAGTTTATTAACGAGTTGCCAGATGAAATCATGGAAGAAGTTAGTTTGCTGAAAGATCTATTTTCAGCCATCACAAGCTGATTCAACCTAACGTTTCCATTGTATTGGTCGTCAGCCCCTAAAGTTCTAATTACTTTATCTGACTGTAAATCAAAGACAGTGATCCCTCTGATGGATCCATAAACCAACAACTTACCGCCTTGTAAAAGCAATACGTTTCTTGTTTTCACAAAACTGTCATAACTGCTGTTGTATAGAGACCTTTCACGATTAAGGTTTCTACTGCTGGCAACATCTTCGTATACCGAGAGTGATTCGTCAATTTTTTTTATCAATTTGCCCGTACGAACCTCAAATACTCGTATCACGTTGTCTGGATACGATATGGCGGCAAATCTTTCATCATCGTCACTCAAGACAATGCAAGAGGGCATGGATTTGTTTTTGATGAAGTCATACAAGTCTGTGCCTGACTTGTAGTTGAAGCCCAATCCCGTTGGGATGTCAAGCGATTGAGGGCACCAGTACTCCACAAACCCCCTCACGTCTGCTGATATGAAGCACTTGTATTTCTTGTTGAAGACGACGCTGGAAATAGGATTTTTATGCACCGAATGAACTGATTTTATTTCGTCAAACTCAAGGTTGACGTAATGTACACTGTTGCTGTCCTCCTCGCTCACCAAAAGTTTGCTATTGCCGCCATCTTCAAAGAAGCAGTTACTGAATCGTGTCTCCGTGCTTGGAGTGAACTTCAAATCAAACACTTGCACCATGTCTAAGGTCCGGAGATCGAACACCTTCAACGAGGAGTCTCCCTGTGCAATGCTCACCAAAGTGTTCTCGTCACTGTCTATGAGAAGCTGGAAAACGCTCCTTTTTGGGTGGGCACTGAACAGCCTGACCATCTCTAGCTGATCGTTTTTCGTTTCGCTTTCGGTTTCGCTTTTGGTTTCGTTCTTGTTGTCTTCTCCAGAAGCTTGTTTCACAGACCAAAACGTTATGACTCCACTGCGAAACCCTGCCACGACAACCCTGCCGTCTCTTGTACCGTTGAGGCACGTCACAGAAGACTCATTCTTGAAGACCGAAGAGAATCTATCGCTCGAGGGAAGACTTTTCAGCAACGCCGCTTCCTCTGCGACTTTCTTTCGTTTACTCGCATTCAGTTGCCTCGAAACGGGTTGGGATTCTTCTTCGTTTCCTGGCAACAAGGAGGGCCCTATATAGTCGTCATCGCTCTCGCTTTCCTCGCTCAGATCGTCTGGAGATCGCTTCCTTTTCGGGTCCATTTAGAGATTGACGGCAGCGCTCAACTGATTCAGCTGATTTAATTGATTTCGCGTCTGGAAATCATCTTTAATTATATGTATCATAACATATCCAAGTAATGAGCAAGGCGTGTAGTAATGGACAAAACGACCTATAAATGTCTCTCTGAGCGGGTCAGAAGCTTGGAAACACAATTGGTACCGAACGGCCCAGAGGAAAATGAAGCTATAGTGAAAAAAATAGCCCTTTTGAACAGCCGTTTGAAGGCATTCTACGATAAGAACAGCGAGTTTCAAGCACTAAATCGTATTGTCAGCGAGCTACAGATGTGGGAGAAAGTGAAAGGAGAAGGGGACTGTGTGGAGAACGACGCCGACGAAGACGAGAGCATGGGTGTCAAGGAGCAAATTGTCAGATCTAAACTTCCGGTTATCAAGCAGGTGATGGAAGATCTAGATAAGTTGTCCAACATGGATGTGGGAAGCATCGTGAACTACACGACGACAAGCCAGGACAAGACACATGACTTTGAGAAGGACCGGTTGCTCGCTCTCCAGAAATCCTCTCTGCTTCGAGGTGTTAGCGACAAGCTTCACGTGTTGGCAGTCAAGAATCTACTATTGTTGGAAAAATACACTTACATGACGGTGAGAGAGAACAGGTTCTGGATAGACGTCATTGATAGAATGAAAACATTGAATTTGGAGATAAATAAGGCGGAAAAGTATAAAGATTCAATCAACAAATACTAAAAGTGTCCCTCACCAACTGAGTAAGATAGGATGGAGACAACGAAAACAACCCTCAAAGTCTAGCTTCGTGGTTCAAAAAGAGCTGGGCAAGAAAGCAAAAGTAACCACCAGTTTTGATGTAAGTGTACGAACTGCTTCATCAAAGCAACATCACTGATCCAAGGAATAACAAAGCACCTACAACTGACGGTGCCTGTTTCAGGTAAGCCAAGTTCTCCTCCTGGGTCGACACAGCAGGTGATGTGTAGTTGGATGAAGAAGAAGGACCAGCGCCAGACTTCCAGCCGCTTGCTGGAGTTGTGGATCCACCAATGTGAGAAGTTACAAAGGCCGTAGATTCCACAGGGGTGGATTTGACGATAGTGGATCCAACAGTAGTGGAGTGAACAGTGGTGGACTCGACATGAGTAGACTCGACATGAGAAGACTCAATGGATTCAACAGGAGTAGACTCAACAGGAGAAGATTCAACGGGAGAAGATTCAACAGGAGTAGACTCAACAGGAGTAGACTCAACAGGAGAAGACTCAACGGGAGTGGACTCGGATTCACAAGAAGTAGTGCTGATGGTTAAAGTCTCAGTTTCAAATGTGGTTGAGCCTGTTTCGCTGGTGGTGACAGTGAATGGAGTCGAAGAGGTGCTTTCCGCAGACAGAGTGGTGTCGCAAGGCACCGTCTCTTCCGATGTGGTCTCCGTAGTCACTGTCACCGGAGTCGAGGAAGAACTTTCCGCAGACAGAGTGGTGTCGCAAGGCACCGTCTCTTCCGATGTGGTCTCAGTAGTCACTGTCACTGGGGTTGTTGATTCCGAGTGCTCGTGTTTGGATTTCCAGTGCTTTCCGAGGCCTCTTTTATGCTTCAAGTCTTCTTTGGTTGCTGTGTCACACGGCTCCTCAGAGGTGGAAAGTTCCGTGGGGGTAGCCGTGACCGTGACAGTCTTCGTCTTGAACTTTTTGGACGTGGTGGACTCCGTGGTGGTCTCACATGGCTCAGTCTTCGTTGGCGTCGTGGACGAGGTGGTCAGAGACGACTTGCTAAACTTCTTCTTCCAATTCTTGAACTTGCTGAAGTCCCTCTTCTCCACGACAATGTCGCTGTTCAGGTTGCCAGCTCCAGAGAACGGTTCTACTGCGTTAGCGCTTCCCCTTCTGACAACGTGTGCGGCCTGAGAGGCACCCAAGAGCATTGCTGCCGTGATAACGTGTGATCCTACCATCTTGTGTATTATTGGTTGCGAAATCTTAACTTCAGGTCTGCCACGGAAACAAATCAGTTGAAATCAAGGGTACTTATATACTTCTTTTGGCAGAACATATGATAAATGAAATAATGATAAAGCTAGTTTACAGTATACATAGAGAGCGTTTGTTGCTGGGAGAGTTGCGTTTCTATTACTCGTGCTCAAGGGGCTGCGCTCTATTCTTACTTTCACTATCCAAACTTGCCGACTGTTACCTGTTTGGAGGAAAGACTAGGCCATGTGTGCAAGGCCTTACCTCGCCGGTGAGGTTCTTTTCTTAATATGTTACCCCATTGGAACATGGCCTAAAATTGCACCGTTTTGGCAGAACAAAAAATGTGATGCAAGTGATTTTGAGTAAGTGCACCGTCAGGAGGAGCAAAGACCAGACGGCGTGTGGATGCCGTGAGCTGATAACGCGAGACGGTGCAGCCAATGGAAGAGGAAAACAACGAGCAGGAGAGCAAAACCACGAGCAGGCGGTGGAAACTTACTCTAGACGGAAATGGTTTTCCAGATGTTCAACCCATCGCCACCGGTCGAAACCAAGCATCCAGGTATCTGGGAGTGCCATCTGACATCCTTGACTTCCCTTTGCCAATGCACAAACAACAACTGCGGAGGAATGTCGTCCAACTCTTTCAATTCTTTCCTTTGGGCTGCGATCTCCTCGTCGTCTGCCTCGACCGCCAAATCCCATAATGTCACGGTATTGTCCTCCGAGGAAACGGCTATGATGGACTCGTCCAACGGGTTGAACGAGATGGACGTGATGGGCGACTTGTGGAAGTCGTAGTGTGCCACGGGAGACGGAGTGCCCTTGGCAAAGTTACGCAAATCCCAAACACTCCAACTGCCGTCGTCATGACCAGAAGCCAACAAATGGTTGATTTTACTCGACCAAGAGAGAACGTTGACGTCGGTCAGGCTCGCCGTGACCGAGAGAGCGGGCTTATGCTTTTTGGATCGGGTGTCCCAGATTCTGACGAAACCATCGCAACCGGCAGTTGCAAACACGGTTTTCTCGCTGGTTGACCATTGGATGTCTTCAATGGAAGCTTGGGATGCAGTGAACGGGCTCTTGTCTGTCACCCAGCTCGACGAGGTTCTGGTGGTTAGATGTATTCTACCTGAGATATCCCCCGTCAACAAGGAGCCCGTGTTGATCAACGGCGACCAGTCGAGCCCATAGCCCTCCACGTTTCCATGCGCTCTGATCGTGTGTATCGGTCTTCTCGACGGCTTGGGGATGACGTAGCCCGGGCTGTCAAAGGCCTTCATCTGCGGCGAGAGGTCAAAGAGAAGAACCTCGCCATTTTCGGACATTGTTGCCGTCAAATACTCCCCCGTTTCGTGTGCATGCGGTGATACTCTAAGTCTATTAGTGGTGTTTTTGAGCTGGATCGTTTCGCTGTCCATGACGGGGTCAGCGTCGTCGTCGTCGTCTTCGTCGTCATCCTCGTCGGCATCGTCGTCGGCCTTCACAAGGGTCTTGGCCAAGGATGACATCTTGACCGCAATCAACTCGTTGTCTTTCCCCCTCGATGCCTGGGTCGCGGTGGCAGCGTACACTGTGGCCGGGTACGTTCTCCTCTCGTTGCCCAACTGGTCCGGGAGAATATCGACCGTCAAGCACGGCCACGGCATGTTCACGTTGTGGAGCATCTCGTAGACACTAGGATCAGCTTCCAACACCTCGTTGGGCCCCAAGGGCTTCGATTTGTGCGGCAAGTAGATGACAGGCTCCTGTTCCTGTTGCTGCTCGTGCTTCTCTGCGCCTTCCTTCTGTCTTCTTTCGAACTCCTCCACGCTGACGTCCTCGTACCCGTTGTCCGAGTCGACCTCAATGATCTCCTCGTCGCTCTCGAAGTCATCTCCGTACGGATCTTCAAACTCCCCCATCTCGATGTCTTCTTCCTGTGCGACAGCATGGCTCGGAGGCACCGAGTTTTGCCCGCTTTTCAAGGCCCCGGTGCCGCTCGCGGGCTCCAAGTCGTCTGAAGCTGCTCTCTTGGACATCTTCGCTGGTCTTTTGCACTACCGTTGGTGTTGTTTGAACCCTTAATTTTTTTCTCTTGATATCGAAAATTTTTTGGCAGCTGGGAAGAGTCACGTGACGCGCATCGCTTTTGGTCAACTGACATACATCCAAATTTACTATATAAGTCACGATTTGGCAGCATTGGCAGCATTGGCAGCATCGCGAGGAGGAAAAGAAACATCTTCATATATTTATAGCGGTGCTAGCATGGAAAGGAAGGCGTTTCTTGACCAGGAGGCACCAGCCGGGTACGTTGCGGGCGTGGGGCGCGGTGCTACCGGGTTTACCACCAGCGCCGAAACGGCGTCGTTTGATGCAACAACACCGACGAGGGCCCATGTGGAGGTCGAGAGGGGGGAGAATGAGGACACAGACGAGGAGGATGATAGCGCCGACGACACGGGGCAACAGGAGGGCAGTGACAAGGGGCTTCTTGCGGTCACAAACCACAGCAAGGAGGACGCAGAGGCGGACATGATCTACGAGGCAATCGATCGTAAAATGCAAACACGCAACAAGCGACGTCTTGAGTTGCAGAAGGAGCCCGAGGAGAACACCATAGGCGAGAACTTCTCGGAGCTAAAGCGCGGTCTTTCAACGGTGACAAGAGACGAGTGGGCCAACTTACCGGAACCTGGGGATTTGACAAGAAAGAACAAAAGGGCACGTATCATAGAACAACAGAGCAGAAGGTTCTACGCCGTGCCCGACACAATACTAGCGGGCGCGGGCTCTCTAGGGTCCATCCGAGAAGAGAAAACCGACTTTGAGTCCATCTCCAGTGCCAAAGACAGGATATTGACCCAACAGCTTGACAGCTTGAGACCGACTAATCAGTCCGCGAGTCAGGAAATCATAATAGAGCAAGACGAGAACCTTGATGAGCAGATAGCAGACATAAAGAAAAGCAGATTGATATTGAGCTCTCTACGGAAAACGGAGCCCAATAAGGCTAACTCTTGGATTGCGTCTGCAAGGCTCGAGATGCTGGCCAAGAATTTCACGTTAGCGAAAAGCATCATCTTGGAGGGTTGTCATAGAGTACCGCACAGTGAGGATGTCTGGATAGAATGTATAAAGATTCATCAGAAATCCATGGAGTCCAGCAAACTCACGAGGAAAATCGTGAACGATGCTTTGAACTTGAATCCAAAGTCAGAACAATTATGGTTGAAGGCATATGAGCTTGAACACGAATCGGATTTCGTCTCCCGCCGTAAAACATTGATGAAAGCCTTGGAGTATTTGCCAACTAATGAGAACCTCTGGGATAAATTGATATCGATTGAGGATCAGCCAGATACCGTCAAGAAGTTGCTTAATAAAGCAGTTGAATTGTGCTCGGGTAGTTGGACATTCTGGCTGTCTCTTATCAATCTCTCAGATTATGAAGAAGCAAAAACAGTACTAAACAGGGCTAGAAAAGCATTGAATAATAATTACAAGGTTTGGATAACTGCCACTAAACTCGAAGAACGTGAAAATAAAGGTGTTTCAGAGCATAAAATAACCAAATTGATGGAAAAAGCATTCAAGGCTATGAAAGCTAGCGGTTCCATCTTGAATTCAGGTTTGAGAGGTTGGCTTGAAGAGGCGACAGGTGCAGAGAAAGAAGGATACCCGAAAACTTGTCGGGCTCTCGTCTTTAATGCTTTGAAAGAGGAAGAGGAAGGTCTTTCTGAGAATAAGTTGCAATCATGGTTTGATGAGGCAAGGCATTTTATTGACAATGGTTATTTTGAAACTTCTAACTTCATTTATCAATTCATTATCGAGACATTCCCTAACGATATACAAAGTTGGATTTATCTTTTTGACTCTTGGAAGAGGTCTGGTCAAGATTTGGCAAAGCTTTACGAATATTATGAAAAGTCAATGGTGTCGAATCCCGAGGTGGAGATATTTCCTCTTATGTTTGCCAAAGACAAATGGAAATTATCTAGGGACGTTGAACAAGCTAGGATTATTCTTAAAAATGCAGTAAAAAGGTTACCTGAAAGTGAACAGATATGGTTGGCTCGTGTCAAACTAGAGTATCTGAATGGTGAGTTAGAAAAGGCTAAAGAGATATCGTTTGAGATCATCAGGTCGATACCTCATTCGTCTCCAACAGTGTGGCTCAAGCACATTCATTTATTAAGATTTATAGAAACAAAGCATCCAAATCCTAATTACGAATCTGAAATTCTCAACTTGATTGATGAGGCAATAGAAAGATTCCCATTTAGTGGTAAACTACACTTACAAAAGGGTCAAATATTGTTAGAGGATTTACAAAAACCAAAAGTTGCCAGGGATGCGTTTGCAATTGGTGTGAAACAATGCCCAGAATCTGTTCCATTATGGATAAGCCTTTCAAATGTTGATGAGAAAGACTTGAAGATCTTGATAAGAGCAAGATCAGTGTTGGATACAGCCATATTAAAAAACCCAAAGAGCGACATTCTTTGGTTGGAAAAGGCCTATTTAGAGCAGAGATGTAATAATCTTTCCACCGCAAAGCAAATCAACAACAAGGCACTCAAACAATTCCCAGAATCAGCGCTTTTATGGATTCAACATATGCTTTTTATGAAAAAAGCCTCAGAAAGGAGAAATACATTCTTGGAAGCTTTGAGAAGTACCGAAAACTCTCCCTTGATACTCCTACAAATCGGGATTTTCTTCTGGCAAGAAAACAAATTTCTGAAGGCTAAATCTTGGTTTGAAAGATCCTTGACAGACAATAGATCAGATGGTGATACTTGGGGTTGGATGTATCTTTTCTTAAAGAAACAAGGTACTGAACAGGAAATGGAAAATTTAGAGAATGAATTTTCACTGAGCTTGGATAACATAAATAGGGGAAGTGTTTGGATCAAAACCAAAAAGGCTCCAGCAAATTTGGATAAATCACCGAAGGAATTGCTTGAGTTGGTTGCTGAAAAGTTATTGGAAAGAAATATATTAGTATAAATATGAGCTATTTGCCAAGTATATATGTTTCATATATCTTCAAATTTAAAGCACTTAATAGACATGGTATTTGTCCTTTTTCATTAATCCAGGTATTGTTGAGTTCTTGGCATATGTTCTTGAATTCGAAGTTCCCATAAGCTTTCAAGCTTTTTGATTCTATGTCGATAATTAAATACGTACTTCCTGAACTCTTCTTATTCATATACCTTGACACTAGTTTGAGCTTTGATGATAATTCATTAGGATTTATCGGACTTGGTAGGAATTCAATAGTATAACCAAAGTACTTCGAAATAATGGACAATATGTCTTTACTTTTCTTTGTGTAGGTATCCCTTAATCTGTTGTTCCTTTTTATTGCTTGATCGATATGCATCTGCAATTGGTCCTTGTCATGTTCTTGGCGTTCGAATATAGACTTTGGTACAACCTCCACCAGTTCGTCGTTTTCAATATATTTTTTTATCAAGTCTTCATTCTCCGTTCTCAACAAGTCAAGAGTTTCTTGTTTTACAAGTTGATCTTTAGATGCCGGATTAGATTTCAACTGTAATACCTGTATTCTGTCCCGTTTCGATTTAACAGCCTCCAAACTTACAGCCTTCTCTTTCAAACTTTCTATAGTCCTCTCGAGTCCTCTGATATGGGATTTGAGTTTCACGTTTTCATTCTCTAAAGAGGTTACTTGGGAGCGAAAGGTGATGGTAATTGAGTCATCTTGATCTGTTCTCTTTCTTTTGAGACCCGATTCATATGTTTCAACTGCTCCCTTTGATTCAGCTAATTGAGTCTGTAACCTACCAACTTCATTTTTGTACTCGTCCACTAAGCTTTCGAGATTAGAAATAAATTGTACAGATTCATTCTCATTCTTGTCCTTCTTTGTAGTCAAGTGGACTTGGTCCAAATCTTTCAACTGATCCCTCAAGTATTCTATCTCCTTTGAGTTTAATAGCTTTTGTCTTTCAAGCTTATCGATTAACAGGTCTTTGGTCTTAACGACAGTATACATCGACTGAATCTTGAGATTGAGATCATTCTCGATGGTGTTTTTTAATGCACCGTTTTCTGTTCTCAATGAATTAAGTTCCAGTTGAGCTTGAGAAAATTTATCCTGAAGTACCAAGTTATCATCCTGTATTTGTTGGAATGATTTCAAGAAGTTTGATATCTTTACCTCTATCAGTCCTTGCCCTTCACTTTGTAAAGATTTGTCCATGATTTCCAAAAAGTCTTGAAACTGAGCTTTTAACTCCAAATTCTCTATTTCCAATTGACAAGATTTCTCCTCTATATTCTCCAAATGAGTTAATTTATTAATCAAAGATAAATTTTTCTGCCTGAGTAACTCAAGTGAAGTTTTGTTTTGTAAAAGTTGATCAACCTTCAACTGAAGCAGGTTATTTGTTTTTTGTAAATTTGAATTTTTGCTCTGCAAAGATTCAACCAATTGCAACAGGCTTTTCAGAGAAAGCTGTACATATGCATCATCTAGCTTACTAGAGAGGTCTTCGTTACATCTTTTCAAAGACTCCACTTCCTGTTTCAAGTTATTGACTTGTTCCTCCGTTTGGTCATTGATTTTCAACTGATAATTAAAATCATGTCTCACTTGGTCATATCTTTTACTCATATTATTATACTTGAACTCCAAACTTTCCTCTCTAGAGCGTAGTTCCTTTCTCTCGTCAGCCAAAGCCTCGATTTCTGCTTTCATAGATTCGAGTTTCTTGTTTGAAATTTGAGTTTGATTTTCAAGCTTGGATTGTAACTGGGCTTTCTGTTCATACAAAAAATCAAAGTTCCCCTGAACCTTCTTCAACTCTTCGCTCTTTTTCAAGAGGAGCTCTTCAAAAGTCAGTGAAATTGAGTCTTTTTCTTGCTTTAGAAGTTTCTTCTCTGTTTTCATGGAAGACAACTGAAATTGTAAGTTGGACACCATTTGCCTCAAGTTCAGCTCTGATTCATCGCTCAACATCAGTTTTGGGTTCTCCAAAAATGGAGAAGAGGCCGTACTGGACATTTGCTCTATAGCTCTTTCAGTGGTAAACCTTTTTTTAGGTATGTAATTAGTATCGTGTATATTGATATTGATGTCGTGTGTATATAAATATAAAACAGATTCAGGCTAGGCTTGATTCTCCTTTACAAACTATAAAGGTGGTGATAAAAGACCGAAGGAAAAATGTCTAAGATGTAAGTGCTGACGACATATAGGTACTCCACAAGGCTACTGCAAAGTTTCATACTTACATTATACTAACATGCCATTATAGTCCCAGGAATTTCAAATTATTAGAGGAACTTGAGAAAGGAGAGAAAGGTTTAGGGGCGGAATCCATCTCTTATGGTTTGAGTAGCCAAGATGATATCACCATGACACACTGGAATGGAACTATATTAGGACCACCACACTCTGCACATGAGAATAGGATTTATTCTTTGACAATTGTGTGTGGTGAGAATTATCCTGACGAGCCGCCAAAAGTGAAGTTCGTATCAAGGATCAACCTACCATGTGTTGATTCCGAGGGTAACGTCGTTAACGAGAGGTTTGACATTTTGAGCAATTGGAAGAGATCTTACACCATGGAAACTGTTCTCTTGAAGTTGAGGAAAAGTATGGCATCACAAGCTAATAAAAAGTTACCACAGCCCGCCGAGGGCTCTACTTACGATTAACGACATGATTGTCTGGGTATACAGTGTATCATGTTTCTCGGTGATGCGACATACCTAGCGGGCATCATTTTGTTTGGAGACAAGGAAACCAAATCTAGTCACTTTTGCAAACTCGTCAAAGGGCAAGTAGCTACATGTTGTAAACTTCTGTTAATGAACATTCGGCAAGTTTTGCCTTACCTGAAGCTGGTATATCGCTCCTGTCATCAATTGTACAGCTGAATCTTCATATTTAATTACAATAAATAAGTACTCATTTATTCATGCACTCATTTTACACATTATGTATGATCGTTATTATATGGGGTTTTCCCGATACGCCTTCTTTTGTTGTCGAGAGGGAGTCAGCCGTCACGAGTTGCCATAAACATCACTATCTAGAAACTTTTTCAACTCCTCATCGGCAGCTAAGAAGTCCTCCACCTCTCGTCCATACTTTGTACCCTTCGTGATTTCTCTGTTGGTATTTGAATCTGTGACTTCTATATTCACCCACTTCTCGGTCTTTTGCTTCTTTCCGTTGACCAGGGTTGTTGTCGACAACAAGCACCTTTGAAACACTCTTTTGAAAGGTAAACAGATTGTCTGGGGTGGAACACTTCTGTCAGTGGGATGCACTTTAAAAGTACATTCATGTTGCACTAAAGACATTAAATGACACCCGTACTTTTCTGGGTTCTTGAACTGATCCTCATACCTCAACCTTATCTCCGCCGAGCTATATACTGGAGTAGGTGGTGCCATATTTCATAGAGTAGTATTACGAATATTGCGATTTTCATTTTTGAGGCTACTTTTTGAAATTTAATATGCGTGCTCTTAATGAGACTTTCCAATTTATATAAAAACTAACATCTGACATCAATTCCTCGTCTTTTCTCTGATTCTCTCAATTCAAACATCACTTGAGAGCCAACAAAAAGAGCGCCTGAAGAAAGGACAAAAAATTCCAAGCCTGCCAATGTGCTGAACATACCTTTTATCAAGGCAAGAGTACCGTCTTTACCCAAGCAAAACCCGAATATGTTCGCAATGATCATCATCCAGATATTCAAAACAGAGCCAACGCCACAAAGATGTCTATACCAGGGTTCCTCCAGGTATCGTTTGAAGTAGGCCGTGGCTGTGATTTCTGGGAGAAGGAAGAGGACTACCAACCAGCCCCACATGAGTAATCTCAATTCGATATCATGCCAAACGGCAACAAAGCTGAACACCAACAAACTGTTGAATATTCTGTTGCTACCCCCACCTCCAAGTGGAATGTAAATGTATCTGATAACCCATCTGTTGAACGATCTATGCCAAGCTCTCCAGAACGCAAGGGCCGAATAGTTATTGTCCACACATCTAATCATATTCTCTGGTGGATCGATTCCATCAAGTAAACTCCAGAATCGGAACAACCTCCAGGGAATCAACAATTTAAGCCAGATCAAGTTAAGGTTGAAAAGACCAAGCATCGAAATCTGGAAAGGGGTATCACCATCCCATGCTTTCGTTTTGGAGACTGCCACAACGTACATGAAATGCAATAAAAACTCCATCACCAAAATGCAGAATAGTAACCTCGAGAGATAAATGAAAGTTCTTTTATAATTGTGGACTGTTGGGAGCAGGTGGTAATTGGATTGATAAATATAGTCGTTAAATGTAATCACTGGACCTGCAATGAACAACGGGGTGTAGGTGATATATGCAACATAGTTGAGTAAGTTGTAGTCGGAGATAGGCAATGGTGCTGTAAGTCTTTCTCTGTCATTGAGATCAGAGACTATCAAGGATTTTGCCTCCAGAATAGATTCTTTGCGGTACGAAGATTTGTCGGCTGATCTCTTTTTCTCAAGATAGTCTAGATTATATGAGATCATTCTAAGCAACGTGAAATTGAAGAAAACATCCCACCTGGAGATTATGCCCTTGAAACCATTGTCGAGAAGACCGATACCGAAGGGAAGAGACCGAAAGTTGTCATTCAAAAACAAGGTCAGGATTCCATAAATCCAGGTCAACCAAACAGCGGCCTTATTAACCGTAACAAACCTGGAAATAGCATAATTAATAGACAAGTGAATCAATATACGAAACGCGTTTGTTCCATGAGCACCAAACAAAAAGAGGATTCCAAAGCCAAAATCGAAATATGTCCTCTTTTTCAACTTGAATAACGGTGATACTATACGACGCAAGGTCACATGTAATGCTATAAGGCCACACAACAAGGGAAAATTATCCCTGAAGAACCTGTATTGCTGGTCTGAGTTATCCACTTTACGGCCAAACATCCAACCTTGACTAAGGAGGTGCTGGAACTTAGGATAGTTAGGGTTCGTCTCGTTAGAAGCGTCCATGGCCGTCTTGTACATCAAAGGAACAACCACCGCAAAGACAAGTAAGTAAAACTTGAACTCTAGTGTGTGCCATCTTGATTTGGGACTGACTCGGTTGATCACAGCCTGTCTTTTTGATAAGTCATTAGGAGGGAAAAGCCTCACATCAAGGGCCTCCAATGAGAAGAAAGAGAGTATTTCGGCCAATATACCCATAGCGTTCTCCCTGGATGAGTGTATATGACTTGAGCTCTCAATTGTTTGCTTGGCCCGTTGACGTAAACGTTTTATTCCACTGAATCGCTACTTTTCCACGCTAATGGATTTAGAGTTATATACAGTTTTCATATCAAAAGCCCACTTCGAATTTTATTACATAGGTAAATAGAAAAATAGAAGGGCTTAAAGACATACAAAGAGGGAAAGAATAATGGGAGAACATAGTAAGAAAGACAGCGAGGACTTCAGTATAGAAAGAAGACCAAATCCAAAAGGTTGGACTCCCCCTAAAGCACCGTACAATCCTTATGATCCTACAGATGCGAGACCTGTAGAAGGTTACCCATCAGAGTTTAAAATACCAGGTAGAGAACCGACTGGGTTTTCCTCTATTCCTAGGAATCCTACTCAGTACAAAAAGGTAAATGAGACAATGCAGAGATTGAACTACACTCCTAGACCCCTTTCGGAACTCTATCCTGGCCAGTATAAAGTGCTAAGAAAAGTAGATACCAATCAAAGACTCAATATAGGGTCGAGATGGTTTGGATCATTTGTTATTGGAACTGTGGTGGTATACTGTGTGTTTTTCCACCGTTGGAACGATGGCTACGAGACAGCATTGTCTGACTTCTACAGGGCCAGATTAAAACTCAAGGAGCAAATCGTTCCCTTGACTGAAGAAGAATACAACGACGTGTATCATCCAAAGGGTGTTAATTTCGTGACAAAAAACATCAGGGATTCCGACTACATTCCAGAAGATATCAGAAAGACCACAGAAGGTCAGTTTGCTCTCAACAGGCCATCCGAGAGACATGTATTGGAAGCCAACAGAATCAGACAAGCCCAAGAAGAGCAGATGCTCAGGGAGATGGATGAACACAAAAAGTTTGCAAGGGAGCTCATTGAAGAGGGCAGCTATGTTCCAGAGGATGCCATTTCCCGGAAAAGAAAAAAGTGGTTTGGCATTTTTTGAACATCCCTCTAATAACTTCAGTATGATAAAATAATCCCTTAGGGTGATCAGCTTACGACGTTATCCACTGTAATTAACACCTCTAAATATCCTTGTTTATACAATTGCATCATATAGATAGAATGTAAAAAGTACAACTTATCGCGTAACTGAAATGAAGTTTGAACTTTTGTGGATTGTACGAGATATGATGTGAAAGGAAGTCTTTTCATAACGCAATTTACGAAAGTTAATATGTGGACATTGAGATGCTCGGGTTAATCAAGTGCTTGGTGTTCATCGGCTTAAAGGTGCTGATACACGTTTTGATCAGTTTCATAGCGAGACTAAATAGCTTTTTAGGCTATAACTATGAGGCACAGAAATCACAAGAGAAAGAACCAACACGAGAGGCCAAGATCATGAAGGCCAAAAACATCTTGGATATTGCACGAGCTCATGGATACTCAATCAAAGAACATGTGATTACAACCAAAGATGGATATTTACTTGTGGTTCATAAGTTGGAAGATAACTCCAACAATCTTTGCTCGTCTGGAAAGATCGCGTACTTCCACCACGGATTGTTGACAAATTCCGAACTATTCCTCCTAGGCACTACGCACGAAAAGAACTTGCCATTTCTACTACTTGAGAGAGGTTTCGAGGTTTGGCTAGGTAATAACAGAGGAAATAAGTACTCCCGCAAGCACTTGTCTGTTTCTGTGGCCGATGAAAGATTTTGGAATTTTTCTTTGGATGAGTATGCCCTTTATGACATTCCGGACACTATCAACTACATTGTGTCCCAGTACCCTCCTGAGCTGAAAGTTACCTACATTGGGTTTTCGCAGGGTTGCTCACAACTTCTTGCTAGTTTGAGTTTGAACCCCAGCTTGAATGCGAAATTGAATCTCTTTGTGGGACTTTCCCCAGCCATAGTACCAAGACCTCTCTGCCATCCCATGTGTAAGTTCATCGTGAAAGAGACAGCGAATGATACAAATTTTTTGTTCAATCTCTTTGGAACTAGAGCCATACTCCCATCCGTTTCTTTATGGTCGCATCTCATGGGCCTGAATCTTTATGGGAAGGTCGTCGATACGTCTCTAGTATACCTATTTGGTTGGAGCGGGAAGAATATCACTCAGGAGCAAAAGCGTTTAGGCTATCCCCACATGTTCTCAAACTCGTCAGTGAAGTCACTAATTCATTGGTTCCAGATCATCAATTCCAAACGTTTTCAAATGTTTGACGAAACCTGCGGTTTTGGTCGCTCGAGTTTGTCTACCTTATCGAAGGATCTGATGGTGAATAGTCATCAAGTTGCACCATTCCCTATTTCACACCACCTAGATGTACCTATGATTCTATTCTATGGTGACTCCGATATACTTGTTGATATCGACAACACAAGGAAACTAATATTAGACCATAACGATAAAATGAAAGACAAGTTCTTTGATGTGATCAAATGCACCGGATACGAGCATATGGATACTCTTTGGGCTGACGATGTTCATGAACGAGTCTTCAAGAAAGTCCTAGAAACAGTTGACATTGTAGTTGAAACACCACAGAGTCTGTTATCCTCCTCGCCGACTTTGAATAGTGTATATGTAGACCAAAAGTATTAGAAATTAGAGCTGTTATACATCTGTAACCAATTATCGGTCCTTAATGCCACCTCTTATAAAGAGCGTAGCGACTTTTGCAACACGTCCTGATCTGTATGTGAGGAAACATTACCCGCAGTTCAAAATCAACCGTATAAAACCAGAGCCAAAATTTTTTCCTTCAAATTTTTCTAAGCTTTAACGCAAAATTCACAGTCATTTACAACACTAAAGTTTTCCTTTGAGGTTGAACTCCTTATGGAGATCCAGACCCATGACCCTTGGAATATTGTTGTGGATTTCGATTCTTTGAATGATCTGGAGAAAAATTTCGGTTGATCTTGGGTGCAGCGCCTCATCGGTTGATAGCTTGTCTATCTCTAAGGGTTTTCCTTCGTGTGCTCGTATGGGGGGTGGTGCAATGATCAGCTGTACATTTCGATACTACAAATTCATGATTTTGACCTTTGTAATACTGGAGTTGTGTGTGTACTGATGTAGGCGGTGTATTCAAACAAGTTTTCAGTCGCGATGCAATGGTCCATTCTGCTACTTCAAAATTGTTAAATCATGAAACTTGTATATTGTAGTAACTACTCATGATGTAACATGTATCTTTGTAACCTTCACAAGGTATATAAGAAACTTAACTTCCTCTATGCTTACTGTTATCAATGTTAGATTTGGGACTGTACATTGGCAAATCTGATACTTCATGAGACGCTGAATCAAGGTATGGTAAAGAACTCAGTGACTCGCCTAATGGGAAGATATGAATGCAAGAACGTTTATATATTTACTTGTGTTCCTGGCATATGTCAGCTGCTTTATACGGCCATTCAAGGTCCCAAGAATGACGTTAAGTAGTTACGACGGTAACAATTACACATGTTCAGGCGTCATAAACATACCTAAAAAAGATCAGTGCCTTTTCGTCAAAGAACATTGCATTCCGAGGGAAGACATAATAGGAAAGGTGAACTACGTTTCGATGTACTTTTGTGGTTTTCGGGGGCTCACTTCTGTTGCGTTCTTGGTGATTATGTGTATGCTATTTTTATCTTTAGGTTTAACTTCATCCGAATATCTTTGTCCCAACCTCCACACTATTTCTAAACTCTTGAAGCTTTCTGACAACTTGGCAGGATTGACTCTTTTGGCACTCGGAAATGGAGCCCCCGATGTCTTAAGTACATACAAAGCCATGAGTCTCAACGTGACAGGCTTGGCTATTTCAGAGTTAATGGGCGCTTGTTCCTTTGTCATAACCATGGTCATTGGCACAACTGCATTGATAAAGCCATACAAAGTGCCCGCATTACCTTTTTTAAGAGATTCAATATTCTTTTTGACAGTGATATTGGTTCTCTTTCTCTCCTTGTTGAGAGGGACATTTGATACGATCACATACCTTCTTTTGACTGTTGCTTACATCACATATGTAATGCTAGTGATTTTTTCACACTCATTACTAAAGGCAAGAGCAAAGAGATACTTAAGAAACCAAAGACTACGGACCGTGTATGATTTAGGCGACAGTGCATCAAACATGGTGCAAGAAGAAGTCGAAGACATTTATTTGGATAACTTTTCCAGTTTACCCACTATAGATCAACTAAGGTTTCATGTAAGTGATGGTGGGGTGCAAACTGGTGATTTCTCAGATGATGAGTTGCCTTTGCATCCCGGAGATGAAGAAGATAGAACCTCCAGAGCACAAACAGCACAAGTAGCTGAAAGTAATATACCAATGAGTTCATATGGTCTAAAAGTTTTATACAAAGAGTTGAAGAAGCACTCACATACCAGAGGTATACAGTTGGATACTCATCGTCCATTGACGGCTCCCGTAATTTCCCAAAGCCAACTTTCACGACCTGAATATGAGCCACTCGCACGGACATTCCCTTCAACATCTAAGTTTGACCAAATTAATATTCCTGTTACAGAGAATACACCAAATCCCTCTGATGAAGTCGATGAGGTTAATGAAGTAGAGGACTATCACCAATTTGTATCCTACAATAATAGAAAGAAGAAACTATTTGATATACTCAAAAGTCACGACTTATCCCGTGTTGTTACATTCGTACCTGGTTTGTCAAATTTCAGTGAAGCTAATGTATACAGCAAAATGTATCTTGCATTGTCTATTCCATTATCGACCGCTTTACGATTCACTACCCCTGTCCGTGAATACTCTAATATCCTAATGCTAGAAAAAATGCGGAGCGCTTCAAATGGAAATAATTTCAGCGATGACCCCGTATTAGATGAAGATGACGAGCCATTTGACTTTGCTACTGATAAGTTTTTGGTGACAGTCCAAACTTTTTGCAGTATCAACTTCATATGTCATACCACGTTGAATGAGTTTGAAAACTACTGGCTTGTCATATTTCCACTTATATTTCTTGTATCAATACTTGCATCCTATTTGATACACCGTTGTTACCAAATAGACATCCAAACCAATAGATCAGTTCTACAATTGCGAGCTTTGAATTATGTCTTAGCGGGTCTTGGATTTATCAGCTCAATTGCATGGATCTCTTTGATAGCTACTGAAATAATCAGTATTTTAAAGGCGGTGGCTATGATTTTCAATCTTCATGACGATATTTTGGGAGTGACCATCTTTGCATTAGGTAATTCAGTTGGAGACTTTATATCAAACGTGACGATTGCTAAAATGGGTATGCCATTGATGGCTCTAGGAGCTTGTTTTGGGGGACCATTACTATCGATCTGCTCTGTGGGATTTAGTGGACTAATTCTCGAATCACGAAGTGTTGATTTTCGTGCTGAAGTTAGACCATCATGGACCATATCCATTACATGTGTGAGTTTGATATTGAGTCTTGTAATCATGATTTTAGCTGTTCCACGAAATAATTGGACTCTAGACAGAAAGATTGGCCTCATTTTGATATCAAATTGGAGCCTTGCAATGTCGATATGTATAGTGAGTGAACTCTACTTCTGACGAGTTCGAACCCTACATTATTCAATTCGAGTATAAAAAAATCAATTAGATTTGCTATTTACTATAAAACCATACGAAAATTAACGAACTGTATTCATTATCATTACTTTAATTCAACCTAACAATTGTTTAATCAACCTCTTCAACAGTTGGGCCTCCAGATTCTCCACCTTGAGCACTACCTGAGTCTCCAGCTGCACCAGGGAAAGCTCCCGCGCCGCCACCAGGGGCACCACCAGCAGCACCATAAGCAGAGGAAATGATAGGATTAGCTATTGATTCTAACTCTTTGTGCTTGTCGGTATACTCCTCAGTGGTAGCAGCTTGCGAGTCGTCCAACCATGAGGTTGTCTCTTCAATTGCCTTGGTCAATTTCTCCTTATCTTCTGGACTGATCTTGTCCTTCATTTCTCCATCATTTATCGTATTCTTCAAAGAGTAAGCGTACGATTCTAATGTGTTTTTGGCCTGTATTCTCAGTGCTTCCTTCTCGTCTTCCTCCTTGTACTTTTCAGCTTCACTGACCATTCTTTCGATATCTTCTTTAGATAATCTACCCTTGTCGTTGGTGATGGTGATTTTTTGGGTCTTACCAGTACCCTTTTCAAGAGCTGATACATTTAAGATACCATTAGCATCAATGTCGAAAGTAACTTCAACCTGAGGAACACCTCTAGGAGCAGGAGGGATACCAGATAACTCGAACTTACCCAATAAGTTGTTATCCTTAGTCTTTGCACGTTCACCTTCGAAAACTTGAATCAAAACACCTGGTTGATTATCAGCATAAGTTGAGAAGACCTCGGATTTTTTGGTTGGAATGGTTGCATTTCTCGGAATCAACTTGGTCATAACACCACCAGCTGTCTCGATACCCAAAGACAATGGGGCAACATCCAACAACAACAAGTCCTGAGTCTTTGAGGAAGTGTCACCGCTCAAAATTGCAGCTTGGACTGCAGCACCATAAGCGACAGCCTCATCGGGGTTGATGGACTTGTTTGGTTCCTTACCATTGAAGAAGTCGGAGACTAACTTTTGGATCTTTGGGATTCTAGTAGAACCACCTACCAAGACAATCTCATTAACTTGAGACTTATCAATCTTAGAATCCTTCAAAACCTTTTCAACTGGATCTAAAGTTGATCTGAACAAGTCAGCGCACAACTCTTCAAATCTGGCTCTTGTAAGAGAGGTATAGAAGTCAATACCCTCATATAATGAGTCAATTTCAACAGATGTCTGAGCTGAAGACGACAAAGATCTCTTGGCCCTTTCACAAGCCGTTCTTAATCTTCTCAATGCTCTTTGGTTTGAAGATAAATCCTTCTTGTTTTTCCTCTTGAACTCAGCGATGAAGTGGCTTACCAATCTGCTATCAAAATCTTCACCACCTAAGTGGGTATCACCAGCAGTTGCCTTTACTTCGAAAATGCCATCATCAATCGTAAGCAAAGAAACATCAAATGTACCTCCACCTAAATCGAAAATCAAAACGTTCTGTTCGCCAACCAGCAGGCTTTTCTTATCTAAGCCATATGCGATAGCGGCGGCAGTAGGCTCATTGATGATTCTCATAACGTTCAAACCAGCAATCAAACCAGCATCCTTAGTGGCTTGTCTTTGTGAATCGTTGAAATAAGCTGGCACTGTAACAACTGCGTCCTTTATGTTTTCACCCAAAAAGCCTTCAGCGGTTTCTCTCATTTTCAACAATACCATAGACGAAATCTCCTCTGGAGTGAAAACCTTGGTTTCACCCTTGAACTCTACCTGGATGTTCGGCTTGCTTCCCTTATCGACTATCTTAAACGGCAAGTGCTTGATGTCATTTTGCACCTCAGGATCGTCAATCTTTCTACCAATCAATCTTTTAGCGTCAAAGACAGTGTTAGTGGGATTCATAGCAGCCTGGTTCTTGGCAGCATCACCTATAAGTCTTTCTGTGTCTGTGAATGCCACATAGGACGGCGTGGTTCTGTTACCTTGGTCATTTGCTATGATCTCGACTCTGTCGTTTTGGAAGTGGGCTACACATGAGTAAGTTGTACCCAAATCAATACCTATTGCTTTTCCCATATTGTTGATATACTATGCTTGATTAATTATCTGATTTGCAAAAGAGCTATCCCTTCAGAACGTTTGATGTTCTTATATACTAGCAACTTGGTTGCTAGAATTTTCTAAGATGGAGGGGTTCGCAATACTAGAATGTTCGAGAAATTTCCAATAACGTTAATACTTTTGTTCAAGTCCACAAAATCTTTTGGTGGTAAATCAGCTCATCGTATCATTTACTACACAGTGACCCCCAGCTAGTCTCTAGCGGGTTGAACGGGATAGTGATTGATCTTGTGTTGGTTGAGAAACGCAGGGTCTCACGCATATTGCTGCAACACTGGAGCTTCGGGTGCGAAAAAAAGTGAGCTTATCGGCAGAACCGGGGAAATAGTTCCGGACCACCCCTAGCGGAGAAGTGATAGCCACAACCAGAAACTACAGCAAGATATGTTTGGGGCCATAACCAAAAGTGGAACTTGAGTTGGGAACTCACAATCTACAAGGCTCAATCGAACTCTCTTAAGGCCCCTTATACAATCTCTGCCCTGTCACGAAAATAGGCATCTCCAGCTCCAATGATCTCACCTGAACTCGAGAGGTTAGAAAGAGCTGAGTTACAGCAGCGATCCGAAAACAGCATTTCTGAAAGTCAGCAAATATCTCTACCAATCAAGTGCACGGTTTCTGTAGCATACGGCCGTATGGTTGACTAGCTCCTTCTCTTCGGTGGATGGGGCATTTTCCTCGAGGATCTGCGTGATCTCACTCTTTGAAACATCAATCGATAATGGCTCCTGAGAGACTAGGAGAGCGAGCGACTAGTACTTTTACAGCTAGTTTTGTCAAAAACACTGACAACGACAATTTCCTGTGTAAAGACAACCTAATGCACCAGATCCCTTTAAGAGCTGTTCCTTCAATGCAAACCGCCAGAGCAGCAAGAAGTGGATCACGTGCCAGACTTAAAGAACACTCGCTCAACCTTTTCTTACGGTCGTGTTTAGCACATTTATCTCAGTCTGTGATCACGAGTCAGCTGAAGAGATAAATGTATCTATGGGGCCACACAGGATGCTGGTTGCAGCACATAAAAGAGGGCATCAATGCACTAACCTTGGACGGCGCTATGAGTGGATAGCGCTATAAGGATGAGTACCCCCACGGTGATTTCCGTTTCTTGAAGTTTCTGTGCAAACCTTTCGTGGCTTACTAGCCGTTCCCCCATTGGCTCTTGATATCTCCATTTAGATCAAATCGGGACTCGCGACTATCAGAGATATCATTTATCTCGAAGCAAAAAATTTTCGTAATTTCCTTACTTTACAGTGTAGCCAAGATGGACTCTTACGGCGAGCTTAAAAAAGACCCGGGTGAAAATACTAAAGACAATGGAGAGCATTTTGGTTTGAACTATGACAAAAGCGAGTCCGTTTCGGAACAATCATTGAACCAAGGCCAACTCAAAAGGAGGTTTTCTACATGGTCAGTTTTAGGGATTGGTTTCGGTCTTACGAACTCTTGGTTCGGTATTTCTGCTTCTCTTACCACGGGAATCTATTCAGGAGGACCCTTGTTAATCGTTTATGGTATCATCATCATCACCTTCGTTTCTTATTGTATCGGTATAACTCTTTCTGAGCTCTCCTCCGCAATTCCTTCTGCAGGAGGTCAATATGTTTGGTCTAGAGTATTGGCACCGAAGAAGTATTCAAGCTTCTTTGCATATTTGTGTGGGTCATTCGCATGGGCCGGCTCTTTGTTCACTAGTGCCTCAATGGCGTTGTCAATTGCTAACGAGTTGATGGGTTTCTGGGTATTATCCCATCCTAGTCATGTGATAAAGAAATGGCAACTTTTTGTCATCTACCAGCTTGTCAATTTGTTTCTAGTTCTCTTCAACTGTTACGGAAAGATCTTGCCTTTCCTTGCTAACTGTGCATTGTACACATCGTTGTTCTCGTACGTGGTCATTACAATTACTGTATTGGTGTGCTCTAGAGGTAATTACAGAGATGCTAGCTTTGTCTTTACCAAGTTTGACAACAACACAGGTTGGAGCTCAGCTGGTATTGCATTCATTGTTGGTTTAATCAACCCTAACTGGTCGTTCAGTTGTTTAGATTCGGCTTGTCATTTGGCCGAGGAGACTAACAGGCCTCAAACCGATATACCCAAGGCTATAATAGGCACTGTTACAATTGGATTTCTTACCTCATTCACCTACTCCATTGCGATGTTCTTTTCAATTCATAATTTAGATGCCATTTTCAGTTCCTCTACTGGTATGCCAATCTTAGACATTTATTACCAAGCTTTGAACAACAAGGCAGGTGCCATTTGCTTGGGTGTCTTGATCTTTCTTACTGCTTGTGGATGTACTATATCTTCGCATACTTGGCAAGCAAGATTATGTTGGTCCTTTGCAAGAGATAATGGATTGCCATTTTCAAAGTACTTATCTGTGGTTCACCCAGTGTTGGGAATTCCCTTGAATGCCCACTTGTTTTCTTCATTTTGGGTTGCCGTTTTGGGTGTTCTCTTTTTGATTTCAGATGCGGCTTTCAATTCTATGGTTGTTGGATGTATTACATTTTTATTATTGAGTTACTTCGTGCCTACAGCTTGTTTATTGTACAGAGGTAGAGATAACATTAGACACGGACCTTTCTGGCTTGGTAAATTGGGTCTTTTTGCCAACGTTATGACTTGCGTGTGGGCCGTTTTCGCCATTGTGTTTTTCTCGTTCCCGTCATTCATGCCAGTCACTAAAAGTAATATGAATTACGCTTCTGTTGTGATTGTCATATACTTGGTCTGGGCTCTAGGCTACTGGTGGTTCCCTATCAAGAAATGGGGAGCAAAAGAGAAATTTGCTGGTGGTCTCAACAACAGCGAGGAATTGGAATTCCCAGATGTTGTCTTACATGATTTGTAGAATAATAGAGACTTTTATAATTAATAAATTTTGCGTCACTTACTTCTTTCATCCTGAAAATTTTTCACCCGAAACTTCTACAGCAAACAAGCAAACGAGTAATCATCAAAGTCGAGAACCCAAGTGAATATATATGGCTCTACTGACACCTCTCTTTCATCTATAAATCCAGACAGGCTCTTAAAGATCCAAATTTTTCTTTCCATCAGCTATCGCATTATCTTATGATCGTTCGATCCCATCTCCGCTATTAAAGGCTTGTCATCAAAAACTGACCACAAACCAGGACGGACATGGAACCCATAGAAATGCACTGTCTATGTGATGGATTACTTTTGGACAAAGTTAATGAAGAGATGAGATTAATATTTTTTTTTCGCTGTAAAAGTCTCTTAAGTAGTACTGAGAAATTACCCGCCTAAATGTTTGTTTCGATCTCAATACGAAAAAACATCAACAGTAACTACAGTTCAGTTTATCCAACCAAGCAAGTTAGTCATCAACGGGTAGGTTCAACAGAGGCCATTTATGATGTTTGGACAAGCTAACTATGCGGGCTCCAGTGGAAGCAGTGTAAGCAACAATAACTCAACTTTCCCGAAAGGGAATGGCGCTCTGGCAGCTTTGCCTACATCCTCAGCAAGCTCAGCAGGTGGAAATTCCAAGTTGTTGAAGGACTTGCTCGAGACAGCAAACAATCTTCCGAGAGCGAATGGATTGGAGGTTGGAAGCATACACCTCACACTCAATGAATTGCAAAGACGCTCTCTGCAATTGAGAAAGAAGCATGATAAAGAAACAAACTTTATGAAAGCACACTATCTTTTGGCATCAAGTGGCATTAGCGCAGAAGAGATAGAAAATGAGATCAGCTTGCTCAAGGTGCCTGAAAGAGACTCCAAGACATCCGTAATGCAATCAAATAACCTCGAAGGCTATTTGAGCAGCAGGAAGGACGAGAATATCTTGAATTCTATTGAGCAATCATTATCCATTGCATCCCGAGACTTCGATGCCTTCATAAGTGCAAATGTAAACATTGACTGGAAAGCGAGAAGAGATGAACTCAGGAAATCTGTAGGTTTGAAGTCCTCAACTACTACTGAGGATGTGACTACACCTGTTGTATGGAATAAGTTGTCTTCAGGAAGTTATAACATCTTGAGTCCTCTAGGTGGCAAACACAATCCGACCTTGAAACAGGTACCAAGAGACAAATTTGAAAGTCATGCCAAAATAATATACCAATTGAACGAAGCTAGATTGGGTGGTAAATTTTTCCCTTTGTTACTAAGTTTTGAAGAAGTGAACAAACTTTCCAGCAATTTGAAGACCAAACAAATGAGCGAGGTTTACAAAATTCTCGTAGAACTAACTAACGAAAAATATTCCAAGGTAAATCAAGAAAATGCGTTCTATGAAAACTATAAATCAAAACTGTTCTCTAAAAGAATTATTGCCAGCAGTAAGTCTTACCTTGAGCTTCAGTTTTACAACTATGTCAATGAGATATATTCCAGAGAGGAAAAGAGCCCAAAAGTATCAGCTTCTTCAAATACCGACAAGATTTCATTTTTAATTAATCACGTCATCGTCAAAAATGATCCTAACCTTTTAGAGAAAACTTTGACAGTAAATGGGATACCCATATGGGCAATTTTGTTTTATTCGATGAGAAGTGGTTTGTATGAAGAAGCATTAAGTTTTGCCCTCGAATACAAAGACGTTTTCAATAAGTTCGATAAAAATTTCCCTATATATTTGAAGAAATTTGTTGAGAGCAAAGATAGATCTTTACCTCAAGATTTATCTGAACGTTTGCAAAAAGAATTTACGCAACAATTTTCTTTTATCAGTGATAATGATGATAATTTTGATCCGTACAAGTATTCCCTTTATAAGATTATAGGAAAGTGTGATCTTGGCAAGAAAAGTCTCCCAAGTATTATAAACTTGAGTATCGAGGATTGGCTTTGGTTTCATCTTTCAATAATCAATGAAAGCCAATCTCTCGGGTCCAATCTGATATTCGAGAACTATACATTATTGAATCTACAAAAAAAGGTTACTTCGTTAGGCGCTAAGAAGTTCAATTCTTCATCAAATAATCCTTTATATTTGAAAACATTGGTACTAGTCGGTCTTTATGAGGTTGCAGTTCAATATGCTTATGAATTTATAAGCGAATGTGATGCGGTTCATTTAGCTATCGGCTTGAATTACTATGGTTTACTCAGCGTTTCTACCTATAACCCTAATGATGAGCTTATCGTCTTTGGAAAGGAGTATGAGTTGAACTTTGCCAGATTGGTAGGGTCGTATACGAGAGCCTTCAAAATAAGTGATCCTAAAGTAGCGTCCCAATATTTGGTTTTAATCGCCTTATCTAAAGGAAGCAACTCTCGTGATGAAATAGTTAAATGTCATGAAGCTTTGAGAGAGTTGATTCTAATCTCAAGGGAATTTTCAATGTTGCTAGGTGATTTGAACCAAACCAATGGAGAAAAGATACCTGGTATTTTGGAGAGGCAAAGATCGCTAATCAATCTACCGAATTTGAATGATTTTAATCGTCAAATGATTGAAATAAGTGCTTTGAGATGTGAAGAGGAAGGGAGAATATTTGATGCGTTATTGCTCTACGAGTCAGCACAAGATTTTAACACAGTTGTTTCCTTAATCAATAAGCTACTTGCGGAGTTATTGGCCACTACGGATTTAGACCAACCGTTAATCCAGTTTGCAAGCTATGAGAGCTTGGATGGCGAGACCAAAAAAACCGACACGCCTGAGAACAATATTATATTGTTTTCTCAACAAATAATGAAGGCGTTTGATAGCAACAGTTTGATTTCGGAAAAGATAACCCAGCAGAAGAAAGATACATGTAAGATGCTTCTTCCTATTATTGATGTCAGAGATTTTTTTGTTAAGAAAGATTTTCAACGCGTTCTTTCTGAAATCAAGAAGTTGAATCTATTACCTTTGAGTCCTGATGATGATTTGATAGAAGTGAGAAAATTGAGTGAACTTGTTAAGAACAGTCATTTAGATGATAATTTGATCAAAGTCATCCCATCGTTGTTAATCATGGCCGTCACCTCCATTTCTCAATTGAACTATCTTATATTAGCCAAGAAGTACCAGAGTTTGAACAATGAAAGAGACGAGCTAAACAATTTGAAGAGGATTGCAAAGAATTGCATGATATACGCTGGTATGGTTCAGTACAAGATGCCCAGAGAAACTTACAGTTTGTTGATAAATTTAGAGGCTCTGTTGTAATAATAGACGTACAAGAAATCAATGTCATACTTTCAATAGTTAAATTGTAGAAAGAGCGAAATGCGACCATAATCTTTGATATTGAATTTAAATAACGAGTTAGATATGGAGTCGCAACAATATGGGTCAAAAGAGAGGAAAAGCAAAGGACATCAACTTTAAGTTTCCTAATAACTTCTTAAGCTTATCTAAGAATTTAAGAAAGCAATTCTACGTTCCCCGTCCATCATTATTGATTCCTGGCCAAATAGTGGTAATCGAGAACTTCTTCTCTGAACAACTTTGCGATGAATTAGTGAAGTCTTTCGAGAGTAATTTGAATTTGGAAACAACTCCGCTAGTAAAAAGTAGAGATTACGCTACAAGAGTCAATGACAGATGTCTCACAGTGGATTCGGACGCGGCCGTCAGTCTTTGGGATTACCTTTTACAAATTTTGATGCAAGATTGCCCTTATGAGGACAAAGAGATAGAGGATATTCAGCTGGAGTTCCAGGGTGCTATTGGTCTAAATGATTCATTAAGGATCTATAGATATAGACACGGACATCACTTCAACAAGCATTATGATGAATCTGTGTGCTGCAATGTTCAAGGACAGCGAGGATTTACAAGATGGACATTGCTAATTTATTTGACGGGAGGAGATGATTTCAAAGGAGGAGGAACTATATTCTATCCTGAGATGAATAATAAGCCGACTTTGAATGTTCATCCCAAAAAAGGAATGGCACTCTTACACAAACATGGGGATGATTGCATGCTACATGAGGCTGAGGCTGTTGAAAATGGCGAAAAATGGGTTTTACGAAGTGACGTTGTCTATCTGTGATTGTATAATGCATAAAGTTACATTTAATTAAGCTTGGTGATTGATTTTGATCTGAAAAAGTCTTCAGTATGCATTAATGTCTCGCTAAAGGTCAAGCCTTTGATGATACGCTTTCTCACCCATCCACTCAATTTCTCTTGAATTCTGGGAAATTCATATCTCTTGTCTATAAGATATATCACCGCGTAATCATTGATATGTCTGATGCTTCTTCCTATACTTTGGTTGATTGCTCTAAGGCAAATATTTTCATAAAAATTGCTCGAGTTTGCAGTCGCCTCCTTATTTGTGCCCCCGTTAGCAATAGTACTTGATTCAATGAATTTTCTCCGTGCCACCATTTCTCCCGAATGCGCGTTTGGGTATGGTAAACCTACCATAATGACAGCTCTAGCCAAATTATCGGAAAAATTGATACCCTCTGATAACTTTCCACCAACCACTGCTAATAATATTGCGCCCCTTCCATCCTCGTTGATTGATTTCGAGTATTGGGCTAGAACAGAGTTGGAGTCCAGATATTGCTTGGATTCTTGAAATATGTGCTTTTCGTTGTTGATTCTATCAAACATACCTGATCTTTTCCAAGAACTGACAACTTCATTTAAATACTTGTAGCTTGGGAAAAAAATGACGGTTCCAAAACTGGTTCGTGTGCTTATCTCGAGAATCGCCACACCTAAGCTATCTTGAATATTTAACTGATTTCTTTTGGAAAACAGGAACTCTAAGGTAAGTCCATTCACCTGGGTTATGGGAAATACTTTCAAACTTTCTTCTGGAATGATGTGGTCGCAGCTGAATGTTTTAATCTGTCCCTTCGGAATGTACGGAAACAAATAATCGAGGTAGTCTGTAATTGGCTCCATAGTGCCACCACATAGTAAAACACATTTCGCTTTTTCCACGATCTCTCTGAAGAACTCACTAGGATCCAAAAGCATGTATTTTATGGACATTTCGCCGTTTTCTTTTTCCCAAAAAAGCTTTCCTTCCTTAGATAAGTTGTTCAAGCATTTCAAAAACTTAGCTATTTTAAACAAGAGAGGGTTCGACTTGCTTGCTTGTCGTTCCGTATCAATCATCTCCATATATGACTCTATTTTGTACGCTATCTTTGATTCATTGAGATAACGGTCTATTTTATGAACATTTATCAAATCTCCAGTGGTGTTTCCGAAGATTTCCTCAACCAAAATCTCTGATCCAACGACAACATTGCTAGATTTATTGATAAAGGTTGCTAAGACTTGGCATATCTTGATTAGCTTCATTAAATTCACCCTGTTTCCACTGTTTAATCTCTTTGAGAATTTGCTCAAGTACAATTTAAGTGATGTTACCGCAAGATTGAACTCGTGTACAGAGATACTGACAGAGTTCATTGAATTTATAACGTCAAATAAATTATGAGCTTCATCGATTACCACGATAGAGTTTTCAATTTTCAAGTTCAAAACTTGCCTTGCAGTGCTCTCCAACAAAGTCTGGTATGGCAACGATATAATTTCCGATGTCTCTATTCCATTTCTTACAGAGTAATAAGGACAAATTTTTAACTTACTGCCCAAATTGCCTAATTCTTCAATATCATGCACCTTTGTAAATCCCAAATCTGAGAAATGCTTTGCTAGCGTCGGGTTGTTTTTATCATTATATTCGCATCCTTCTTTCAGCTTTTGCAAATCCAAGCAGGCATCATTCAACTTTTGATCGTTGTCAGAAAACCGTGAAACCTTCGGGTTCACACATAGCTGTTTCCTCGAGCCCAATGATAAGTATTTAACCCTCTCTTCCAAACTTTCGAAAGAGCTTTTGAACTTTGGTAATGTTAGTTGATCTGCAAACTGGCTAAGCTGAGAATGTGTTCTCGAAGAGAAGTATATTTTTGTGGGACATTCATCGATGGAGTTCTCAAAGTCTATAGGGCTACTGGTTTTGTTGATCAACTGTTTTACCTCTTCAGATAGTTTAGTGTTCTTTTCCTCTAGGGAATTGGATTCATTATCGCTGAAATAGTCTCTTGGAATCAAGTCTTCATCTTGAAGCATTTCCTTGTTTGGTTTCACCCGCTTTCGCTTATTTGGCCTTGTTAGACTATGTACTTCTTGATGATTTCCTTCATATTCACTCTTAATCTTGTCGAGGTATTTCTCATAATCGATAAGCTTATTTCTACTGCGAGATATGATTGACTTTTCGTACGCTTTCTTGACCCACTCCGCGTCACTGTCGTCACTATCGTCACCGTCAGAGTTTTGTTTGCCTCTTGATAGAACTATCTCCTTTTTGAATTGTCTTATCCATTGCATAGTAGAGCAGATTATAGATAACGTTTTACCTGTTCCTGTAGGACTTTCAAACAATCCTACTTTGTAGCCATTATCTATTGTGTCGAATATCGCATCCATAAGATCAGTCTGAATACGATACGGCTTGAACGGATGGCCATAATTCGGGTCTCGCTCTTCATTACTATCGACCATTTGACGGGGTGATTACCTGCTGGCGCTACACTCTTCGATTCATTTAGTGACATCTACATATAGATCACAGCTCTTTTTTGCACCAGTTGTTTTGGCTTTGATTATATAATCCAATATCTGAAATGATTTTTGGACATGGCTGCTATTCAAGAGATTTTTGGGACTTGTTATTGTATGATACTGATTTATTAGCCATAAAAACAAATAAGCTGATAAATTCATAATAAAGAAACTTCATAATAAATTGGATGCAAGGTTCTAGACATGTATAAACGTCTGCTTTACTTCTGTCCCTAAAATAGATTGACATGCTACCTTAAAATTTGAAGTGAGGCATCTTGAGAACTTTCTTATAGTCATAAATGTCACTCCTGGTTGTGCAAGATCCTCCACAGACAACTATAACAATGATATCATCCTTCTTTAGGTTGTGAAATTTTTTTTGCAAAAACTCCAACTTATGGAACGCGACAGATAAAGATGCCCCACAGGCCGGTTCCGTGATTTTGTCACAATTATCATAAAAATCGACACATCCCTGTAACGCATCATTATCATCTATGGACTCTAAGTATGTTTTCACCTTTGACAGATTTTTAAAGTTTGATAAAGATTGGCTCGAAAGGTAAGAGCATGCTAGGGAAGAAGCAATTGAATCGACATTTTCCAATGTAACAATCTTGTCTGCCTTCAATGTCTCCTTTAACGTCGGAGCTTGTAAAGTTTCTAGCAAGAGAATATCCAGGTTTATTCCGTTTCGCAATATCCCGTCGTATATCCCGTTGTAGAGTCCGCCTCCACCTACCGAACAAACAAATCCTCTAACCTTTTTGACATCTTCGGGGCTTAATTGCGTAGCAACTTCGTCTACCAACTTGGAATGACCTTCCCAAATGAGTGGGTTCTCAAAGGGGTGGCAATAAATAGGGACCACCTGATTCTTGTCCGAGGTTTCAATCATCAACTTCAAATGCTGGTCAGCTTCATTTATTGTTCTTCCTACTACGACAACAGTAGCTCCGTATGTCTTCAACATCTCTCTAATCTCTTTCTTAGACACAATTGGTAATGCAACAGTGCATTCTACACCGTAAAATTTTGCCAGATATGCGGCTGCAAGTCCAGCGTTTCCTCCACTGGATGCAAATATATGAATTTTCTTCCCTGGATGCATTCTCCTGGCTTCGGTGACACGTTCACCAACCAAATTTCCAATCCCTCTCAACTTGAAGCTCTTACTGGGCTGCTCATACTCATTTTTGAATAATATTCTGCATGGCGGTTCAACGGGAAGCTTATCAGTAACGTCAACTAGCAGTGTCTTGATAAAGGGGCGATGCTCGAATTTCTCTGTTACTGTAGTGATAACCGAGCCTGGCATGGTTTGTAATGGTAACTCTATGAACAAGCTAGGCTAAACTTTTTTCGGCAAGTGAGCCTTTATATGTGAGGTATATGTTCTAGGGATGGAAGTATATCTCCTTAGGCATAGTTTTCCCTTACCAAATTTGGTTTGACTCTGCGATAAAAGTGACTCGGTTTTTGACTTTTTATGCACTCGCAGATGTAGCCAGACCATTTGTATTACGGCAACAATACTTTTCACAGAAAAAGGGGAGGTAGCTAGTTATTCTACAGATATGCTTCACAGATGGTGGATCTATATACAAATGTCACTGCTTTTTTTTAACGAAACCATCTCCCACTTGTGCTAGCATTATCTTACACCTTTTTTTTGAGTTCTCATTTGTCCTGTGTAGGTAAAGAGTTCCCCCAGAAAATGCGCCAAAACCCTTCTATTACCGAGAGAAGTCGGGTCAGATTTACTAGTTCAATCAGTTCCGGTGCATTGGTATCTCAGCTCCCTGGAACCCATGATTCCGTTATTTTTCCAATGCGGTTTGGCCTCCGGGATCATGATCCTATTTAGTAAACTATATATAGTAAAATCACTAACCCTGTTGTTAGTGTTCACAAAATATTAGGGCTGAATGTGGACTCAACTGGACTCTTCTCTTCCTTGTGATTCACAGCAAAAAACACATCACTATCATTATATATGCAGGTTCATTATCATATTTTACTTTCTTTTATCTAGGCGTTGAGGGTACTTGACCTGACTCCTAGAAACGTTAAATATATCAAGCATACGACTTCCATGGCGTCTCCAATATTTTTGTCCAACCCCCCACCGGGGTTTTCTATCATGGCAATAGTGAGGGGTGTTCAGCTTGGCATTCTTGGAGGGTATAGAACTCTTCAAAACCCTGACATCTTCAAATCGAACTTCTACAAGAAGGCTATTATTGCTATCAAGGTTTCTATGTTGCTCCAAATTTTGATCAACATACCCGTCTATGGTTTGAAGCTTTTTTTGTCTTTCGTCAACTATTTCTTGAAGAGAGGGTGGAAGCTTAACTCGGTGATTTCTGATGTCAATCATTTTCAAAAGAACGTTTTGAACATAAATATTTTCTTGATCTCATTGATTCGTTTTTTTGGAGATGAACTAGATGACGTGTTTTATCTTGGATTAAAGTATATAGACGAAGTTAAGCTTAGAAAACACCCTGAAGGAACCAGCCAATTATATTACAAGAATTTGAAAGCATTACCTAAATACGATGGAAAGGCATATTCTAGAAAATCGGACCAAAATTTTGTCCATCACTACATTGCTTCGCTCAAAACTAAATTCAATGGGTCGAAGGAGTTTCGTGCCTTTTTGAGAAGATATATGATTGACTCTTCTATCAATTTTGCTATCTTCTTGGTTTCAAGAACACCAACATTTGGACCTATTGTCATGGCAATAATATCATTCCAAGTTTTCAATGACAAGATTGGTACCCTCCCTTCAGTAGCATTCATTGGCTTGTTGAATTCCCTTCCGAGATATTATAATCGAATGCTTTTATCCACGTTTTGGGGTTCGCGCAATGTAAGCTATGATCTTTTGATACCTTATTTCAATAAGATAAAGCTAACCAATCTCGAAAAAGATCAGTGGAAAAGGTCTAGGCAAGGAGTTTTACTTGGATTTGGTCTTTGTTACTACTATTTGATCAATAAGTTTCCTTGGGTTAGCATTCTAATCTATGGCATTGCTCAATCATCGAGTGCTTATTTGGTGACCAAAATCACAGATCCGCCTCCATCGCTGGCTAGTGCCTTGATCGATTGGAATTCCACTCAGTTGATTTGGAACAAAGAAAAAGAAAATTATATATTAACTGGCAACTTCTTCAAAACAGACGAGGGGTTTTCACCCCTCTCAAATATCTCATTATCATCTTTGCGTAGTAAGCACACCAAGAAAGATCCTAGCTCAGACAAATTAAAGGACAGTTAATCGAAGGGACAAATTTTGTTACCTGTGATTGGGCAATATTTGATAGTTTGGAGAAGCTTACACGTGAGACTAACTTCTCTAGAGTTTGGTAATTCCGGGAAGTAATTGAACATGTTTAATTCATCGACCCTATTTTCCATCTCTAGTAGTGGTAGTAAAGTCAATTTGCATCTGGACCAGCTATGGTTCGAAGTTGAACAAGCTAAATTCTGATCGTTGGTGGTATTATTCATCGAAATTTTGAAAGTCTCCTTGAAATACTTTGTTTGAATTAAAATTTCTGCCTCTTCAACAAGTCTTTCTTTAAATACTTTTTTATTAGAGCTGTCAAGACGGGAAAAATGACTTAGCAAAACAAACTTATCAAATTCGTTTATCGATTTTTGACTCAGCATAAAATTTATAATCACCTTGCTCAAATATATGCTAATGGTTCGCTCAATTACCTCCTGCTCCTCTTCTAGTGAAAATAAGAATTTATCAGATCTTTCATTTGTATACTTCTGTAACAACTTAAACAGCTTCATCAATAGTAAATTGAAATTATACGTGTTTTGCAAGCTTTTTATCCCTGAAATGTTGACAAAATTTTGTTGTAAATATACTTCAAAAGTTGTAGAGGCTGAGTCTGGTAGAGCTAAGTCTAGATTATCTATTCCTTCAAAATAAGTGTTCTTGAAAGCCTCAACTTCTAGAACAAATCTGTGTATTTCTTCCTGGTTGTCTGGAGTGAGTTTTGGAAATACTGGGATTTCTTTATACCTCGTAAGCAACAACTTATTGATAAACTGCAATGATGTTAGTTTGGTATAATTTTCCTTTCCTATGTTTTCGTAAATTTCTGTCCCATTTATGAACCCAACTTGTAATTCACTCTTAGAAAGTATAGTATAGTTCAAAACATTCTTTGGAACTACTTTATACACTATTGATATGATTCCACTTGTATTCACAGACAATCCACTTAAAATGAAATCTCCTTCAACATATTGGTTCAAAAAAGGTCTTGTTAGATCGAATGTGGCTTTATTTAAATTAACAGAAGATCCTTCATCTTCTGTCTTGACTTCCAAGCTTTGATCTTCCTGTGACGAATTAGTCAATTGAAACTTATATAAGTTTCTGTATACGAAGTTGGTCAACAAGGCTGAAGGCGTTGTAGGTTCAAACTTTCCAGACCTTACGTGTAAGGCAAATGACTCGAACTCACCATTCTCTGTACCTAACGTTATCTCCACTAACTCATCTTTGTAGCTTCCTATAAGGCCTGACACAAAGGTAGCATTCTTCAATTTATGAGCAAACATTTCATGATTATCTTTTTGAATTAAAAATACTTTAAGCGTTTGCGTGGAAGTAACCAACAATACGTCTTTACCTGACGAGTGCAACCATTTCGCCTGACTTATCAAAAATCTTGATTTCTTGGATACGATTATTGGAGCCAGCAAGGAGCATCGTTTCTGTTCGGTGTCAAACTCTGCTATGCAATATGAGACAGAATTATCGGAATGAATCAAAGACAAGTAGGCCGTGAACTTATTGGAGTCTATATTCCATGAAGACCAGGTCTGTCTGACGACCCCTTTTGTTGCTTTCGCTAAAAGTATCAATTCGGGATTTGAATTTATACCAAGCTTATATATGTATAATTTGCCGTTGCTCGATATCAAACTGAGGAGTAAAAATGAGTCCTTCGGCGTTTCCAACAAGGTAAAGTCAAAATTTTTGATTCTTAAACTTTCTAGGGAGTCGTTGGTAACATGGATTTCGTTGGTGTCGTTACCAGAGATTTGAAGATCCACAAGCATTTGTTGAAAAATGTTATATTTTACAGAATATTGTCCAGGTTGGATACTTGACCTCTCAAAAATCAACAACTCAGATGTATTGAATAATACTCCTAGATAGCAGTCTCTCGTAATTGAATGAACTGGTGACCATTTATGTGCCGTAATCAAAGGCTCACTTATTCCACTTATGCTAAACCCTTCGTCAAGAGATTCTACCACAACTCTATTGAAATTACCAATTGGCAAAGATTCAAGGGCTTCTGGGTATAGAACTGTGCTAACACAATATAATTCCTTGGGATCAACCACTTTCAAATCATTTATGACTCTTATGCTTTGATGAAGCAAAGGGAGCTTGGGGTCTAGTATTGTCAACTGGCTTCCATTGTTGACAGCCAACTGCATATTCTCAGAACATTGGACAGGATCATTGATCGTACTAGAGGAATCAACTCTTTGAACTGTAAGGTCTTTTATCATATATTACAAGGTACTAACTAACTTTCTTCAAAAAATTTCTACATCAAATTGATAAACGGCAGTGTTTATTTTGAATGGCTGCGGAAGTACAATTAATCGTGCATATCCAAGTTTGAGCTACACTAGCGTATATTAGCACTTAAACTTTTACCGTTTTTCGTAAAGCTAATCAAGACGTCTCAGAGTCCCAAATAATTCACTCAGTAAATTGTGTCTTGTTTTAATGTCTATTCCATGAACTCTTTAAGCCCTCAAGAGAACAGTAACAAAAAATAATGAAGGATGCGAGGTTCGAACTCGCGCGGACAACCGTCCAACAGATCTTAAGTCTGCCGCCTTAGACCACTCGGCCAACCCTCCGTTTTTCCAAATAAAAATATATTGCTTACTCACATATTGCTGTACAAGAAGCTCGAACACAGAGTCACCTAATATATTTATTGAACTTAAATAATTTTTCGAGCTATACATATCGTACACCAAGAACTCAAGCCGACCAAAATTGGTAGTTTTGTGGTTGTACAACACTAATGGGTAAATGATTTTTCCTGGGATCATTGCTAGAAGTCGAATCTATGACCATCGCACCATTGTTCTGTGCCTCCGAACTCTTACTTGCAGACTGACCCTTGAGTAATTTATTGATTTCAGTTATACTAACTGGCTTGAGTAAATCGTTCAATTCGTCTGACAAATCGGGTCTTCGCTGCTTCAACTTACTAATCTTTTCATACTGAGCCCATCTTTCAATTAACAATTGCTTTCTCTCTGCGTTGAGTTGTTTCTCTATTCCAAACAATCCAGACTCGAGAGTGTCTAGTGATTTCAATTTGAGATCCACCTTCTCTAAAGTTAACTCAATTACCTGATTTACCAAATCAGACTGCTCGGTTACTGACTCCTTTAAGTTTCTTAGGGAATTTTCTTTCACGAGTACTTTTCCTTCCGATTTGGAAATGATTTCTCTGGCAATTTCCTGTACTAAAGACGTTTTGTCTTCATCCGAGTCTTTCCTCTTCGGCGAGTTGATTAACTTGCTGAGATATCTATCTTCTATTGGCAATTGTATGAATTTTATCAAACATTGCTCTTTGGATTTTGTTCCCACAAACTCGCTGATTTTGTCCCACTGGCCATTTGCGTTAGAGTTCAACGTAGTTGACTGTCCTCCATTAGACCCATTGTTTAAATCAAAAGATCCATACATTTCGATACCTTCCAATAAGAGAAGTATTTCTTGTTCATTCCAGACATTCTCTTGCGATTGTCTCAACTTTATGAAATCTGATGCTTGAAAATTCAGTGGAAAAAGTCCTTGATCAAAACAATGGGAGCACAAAATCGACGCATTATTGAATGTCGAATTTGGATTACTCGAGTATGATTTCACTTTCAAATTATGGTATCTGACTTCACTGGTATCTTTACCACATATGTTGCAGAAATATTGAATTATGTTATTGGTATTGAAAGAGTCTCCCGACGAGACATACACGTTGCGTCTTGCTTCCAAATTCAAGGGTATTTCGCTCGTGGAACCTGTAACCTCCTCTTCTTTAATTTCGGACTCTTTCGATGTTCCAGATGTTGCTCCATTGATCACCACCTTATGCTCTGGAATGAAAGGAACTAAACCTTTAGGGGTATCCAATGTCACCTGGAAATGACCTGTGTACTGAGGTCCGACCAATGATGGCTTGGTACGTGGATCGATTTGATAGTTTATTAAACCCCACCTTTCCAAAAATTGATGTATTCTAATTATACTGGTGACGTCGCCGGCCAAGCTACGACGAGTAGCGGTGATACTCAAGTACTCCAATGGGTTAATCCTGTATGCATTAATCATAAAATCTCTCATGTTCGTGTAGACCTCGCTTGATTTATAAGCCGATTTGGTACCGTCTTCTTTCGATTGAAAAAAATCTGGGAACAGCTTCTTTTCAATAGGATGTACTTCATTCATATCAAACCATTTGGCATAAGAAGGGATAACAATATGCCCTGATTGTTCGATCAAATAATTCTTGGCCTTTTCTTGAAATTGTTTGGCTATCTTTTCAGCATCAACAACTTTACTTTCTTGTTCAGCATCACCTACTTTACTTTCGGGTTCAGCATCATTCTCTCCCCTAACACCAATGTTGTCAACATTTGGGGCATCCTCCAAGTCGCCAGGAGTATTCACAATTGACGCATCTGGCTCAACCGAAGACATTGGAATATTGCAGGGAAAATAGTTTGATTGACTATTAATATGTCTTGTTTATAACTCGAACCTCACTAAAGGTAGAAATAACAGGGGAGCTTCTGGGTGAAGATCTCGACGAGCAGACATTTATTCGGACATTGTCATTACGACATTTTTGAAACACAAAAACGCGTGTGATATTGAGGTTTACATCGTTCTGTATTTTGATACTCTCTAGGTTGCCAACGTGCTAAGATGACAGCAGCTGTTGGAGAGGGAGGTGAAATGAATGGTGTGAGACGTTCTATTCGTGTCTCAAAGAAAAGAGCACACTATACAGAGGTCTCTGAATCAGAAGATGATAATGATATAGATCAAGAACCATATGAAAGGCCTTCTAAGCGAACTGTAAAGAAGAGTAGAAGAGCGGGATCCAAGAAAAAACATACAGAAATTTCCAAGAAGCTGTTAGAAGAACTTGAAGCTGACTTAGATGAGAACACGTTGTTTAAAGCTCTTTCGTTCGAAAATGTTGAGGTGACAGATTTGGCTTTGGAGTGGATTGATTCTTATGTTGACGACAATAATTCCCACGAGACAATTACCACTATTGTTAACCTTTTGCTAAGAAGTTCAGGCAGTGTTCACCTTTTCCAAGCTCATGATATGGCAAACTTGGAAAGTGCGTCACAGACTGTTAGCGAACTAACAATTGCATTCAGTGGTCAGCAGAATCACAAGTTTCCTTTTAAGGCTTTACCTGCGTTCAAGAAGAATGTTTTGAACTTTTTTGAAGAGTTGATACAGATCGCACACGAGAAAGGTCTTTTATATAAACCGGTTGATCATCTCAAGGAATCTAAAGATGACAATGTTTCGAAAGGCGATGAATCTTTTTTGTCTTCTCAGTTTATGAAGGAGATATTGACCTGGGTGTCCACCTTGAGTTGCTGCCCTATTAGACCCTTGAGGTATGTTTCAACTTTGGTATTGTTGACTATTCAAAATCAGTTGTGCGTGATAATAAACTCTATTGTAACTGGGCTTGAGAAATGTCAACGTCAACTTACAAAATTCAAAGCTACTGCAAGTAACAAAGCTAAAAGAAAAAATTTGGATTCTTTAGTGTTTATATATCATAACCAAAAAGATACAATAACTGAGTATTTTGGTGAAATAGGGAAGGTTGCTTTGATGAATAGATATCGTGATATCGACCCTCATATAAGGCAAGAGTGTATGAGATATTTGAGTGTTGCAATGATATGTTACCCAGACTACTTTTTTCAGGCGGCATTTCTCCGTTATTTTGGGTGGCTCTTATCCGACCCGTCATCCCAAGTGAGGTCTGAAGTTACTAAAGTACTACTAAAGCTTTATAAGAATACGAACAACAGCAATAACACATTAGGAATTGGCTTCCGACAATTTTCTGAAAGATATAAGAGGCAACTAATAAAGATGACCATGATAGACTCTGACATCAATGTGAGGGTATCAACTTTAGGTATTTGCTGTGAATTGTTAAGAATTGGGTTTTTAGATAAGATCGATATCTTAGATGTCATCTCCAATTTTTTCTATCTTTTGAATGATCTGAGTTCTATCTCGTCTATAAATCAAGAAAAATTAAAGCACGAGCTAGCAAAGTTTGTCAGTATGGCTAGTCTAGAGGACAACCGACTTCAAATAGAAAAATATTCTATTTTTATGGAAAACTACGTCTCAGACCAAATTGGTGAAGCTGAAGGTAAACTTAGTTTAAATGATTGTTTGAAGTTCAAAAGCTTGATAAACTTGTTGCACACATCATTCATTCATTACAATGAAAAAGCATATTCATGCCCGAAAAACTCAATTAGTCTGATCTTTAGATCGCTATATCAAATCCCCACATATGCTGGCAGTTGGGATTTTTTAATTAAGTTTTTTTTGCTTGATAGCTCATCCATTGGTTTTCATTCCAAAGAGGGTAATATTACCGACAATGAAGAAATCTCTGAGTTCAAAAAAGTGTTGGAATTAACTGGAGAACACGACCAGATCTATTTATTGGAATTCATCAATGGTTCGACAGAATCTTTATACGCTGAGAACAACAAGAGGAAATATTCTGAAGAACTTTCTGTTGTTCTGGTTAAACTTGCTGACTCTTTACCTGGTATTTTGGACATTCTGATTAAATCTGAAAAGTTGTTTTCCGTTTTTTTGTCTTTATTCACTATACTAATTGAAAGCAATGATGAAGGTCGAAACATTTATACAACGTTCAAAAATATGGGACGTGAATCGACGTTTAATGTACTTATTGAATCCTTATTAAAATACTTTCGGAAGTACAATTCACCCTCACTTTATGATAACCAGATCTTGTTACAGTTTGAACCATTTTTTGACCGATTATTAGCTCATTACAATAGTACAGTTGGTGTGAATTCTTCTGCTTTGAACATAATGAACTCTGACATTCGCTCAAATGTTCAAACCTTGATACAAGATTTGGTTCTTGAGCTCAATACAGTGGAGATGGAGACCGGTACAGATCTCGGTCAGCCTAAGTCACTGAATAGTACTCTTGAGGTCATGATTGCATTGTCTCACCCATTGATGAAATTGCGAATCTTAGGAGACCAATGTAATATTAACCCGTTCATTGAAAATATGCAGCTTCCTGCGATGAGCTATCTTACCAAACAAATACTAGAGCGTATCAAAATTGAAGAAATAGTAATAGACTCCGATTTATTTGTGACATCTTCAGAAGAATGCATTTTCTCGTTCAAAGTCATATTAGATTTCATGCTTGTTTCTACTTCTTGGAAGTTGGAAGAATTGATATTCGTACCAAATATAGAAAATAACCAGCAGAATCGATATGATGTGAAATCTTTGTTCTGTGATGCTGATTCGTTGGTAGAAGACTTGATAAGCTTGCTTCAAGGCGTTAAGGAAACTATTTACAAAGTCAATGAAACAATTGGTTCGTCCGCATCTATTGCACTGAATGCTCATTCAATAATCAGAAAATGCAATGAATTATGGACTTTACTCGCAGCTAAGTTGATTGATTTGATATCCTCATTCAAAGTTTTCTATACAAAATTTGCAGCCGGAAACAGATTTAAAAACTTTGATGAATTTTTCAACAGCTCTCAAGGTATCGGAAAGCTTGTCCATGTTTTGCGTGATGATGTTCAAGAGCAATTGATGAGTGTGTTTTTGTATAAAGAGGCCAGACTAGCCTCTTTGTTGAAAGTAGATCTCGAGAAAAACATTGGTGAAAATGTAAATCTAGTTGAAATTCTGGGTTATGAGAGTGATGGAGAACAAAAAAGGAGTTTTTTTGACTCTGATGATGAAAATATCAGTGAAAATGAGGAAATTGATAATGTGGCTAATAACACTTTGAATCTGCTTGAGAAAGAACAAGTTAGGGTTGAGCAAACCTGGAAAGCTGAAAAAGAATTATGTGTTTATACTGTGAAATTATTCACTCTTATCAATTTATCTATGCTTCGTGCCGATATATCTGATAGGATTAAACTCAATAGTGAGAGATTGGGAACTTTGTTTTCGAAAATAGTGAATCACAATGCAACACATGTAAACTGAAATATTTTACAGCGAAAGGAAACTTGATTTGTGTATTGATGGCTACAACCTATGTAAGTAGTTTTAAGTTAATAATCCATCTGTTTTGTACAAACGGGTGTCATATTCAATTGTTCGATAGTGTGCTCATGTTAGTATGTTTCGCTTAGGGCTCCGCAACCGAAAGTGATTTAGCTCTTTTCTACTACAATCGACGGAGACACATTTTGTTTGGCTTGCGTATGAATGATCTTTCCTAGTTTATTATCCTCGGTGGGCATGACATGTTGATTCAGGAAGTTGTCTTTCTTGGAGTCACCCCGGAAACCTTCGAATGATGCATCAGTATGATCGGATCTGCCTAAATCATTCGTGATTTGTAGACCGCCCAGTGAGCTTTCAAATGTCCTGGATGAGGGTTTGCTTTGGTGATTGCTTTGAGTCATCAAAGAACTTGATGAGACCGTTCTTCCACCTTTCTCATTTTCTTTCGGTTGTGATAGTTCAGAAGAACGCATAGGAGAAATACTGGTGGGTCCTCTCGACTTCTTTGTGCTGTTTTTTTTTGCCAAACCTATATCATGCTCACGTATAGATTTTTGTTTAGCTATTTTAGATAATACCGATGTCGCAGATTTGGGATAGGCACATTTATTACAGGCACATTTGGAGCTAGTAGATTTGACACAAGCAGATTTGGAGCTAGGGGCTATTGCTTCTTGATTGAGTTTACTAGCAGATAACTCACAAGCCGGTGTACTCTTTGAGTTTTTAGAATCTTTGCAGCAACCTGACAAAACTTTTCTCACCCTGTACCCGGAATCATGTCTGAATACCCTTATCAACCCTCTATCATCAGTAGTGATAATGATAAAGCCGTGGCTGGAGTCATTGTAATCAGAAGGTATTGTAGAACTTTCAGAAACCTTTTTCAAAAGCTCTGCCGAATTCTCTTCGTGACCTTTTTTACCTAACTGATATATCACATCATCTGATGACTCTACAAGATTGGTAGTCGCCAGTGGCGCGAAGATAGCAACATTGACACATGAGTGGTGTGCATGGAAGGCGGCATAACTGCTATTCTCGTTGGCAATCTGTTTTCGGCTATCTCCAAACGTCAACATCATATCATCAGTAGATGGAGTGGAGCCCTTTGTGGCCTTTTTATGCAAGTGATCGGCAATGTGACTCTTACCCTCTATTACTAGGTCTCTCAATGTCAGTTTGAGGCGATTATTGATTATGGAGTTGTTATTTTCCCAAATATAGCACCAATGATCCTCTGAACCACAAATTATGTACCCATTGTCCTCGCTAGTATCTGCAATAATCGATGAGTTCACATTTGTCAATCCCTTGAATCTAGTAACCAACTTTTTCAGAGTTGCATTAGCTAATCTCACTTTTGAATCATTCGTTGTGACCAAAAAGCTCCACCTTGACAAAAGACTCTTTTCGATAGACGACCTCGAAGCTGCTCTGTTTTCAAAAACCTTGATGCCCGTTATTTTGTGGTCACTTCTGTTGTGAAATGTCTGTACCAAATGTTTATCTTTGATCTGGAACAGATCGATGACAAATAAACCCTTGGTTTCTAGCACGTATATAGTACCATTGAAACCACCCATTATACAATATTTTCCGTCGGGAGTAAACGAGCATGCAGTTATCAACAAGTCGTCACCCAAGTGTTTTTTGTAAGCCACTTCTTTTTCTAATATCGACCATAAGCGAGTATTGTTGTCTAGTGAACCACTCAAAAAAAAACGATCATCCAAAGGATGAAATTTAACGCTTGTCACAAAGTCTTCGTGCTCAAAAGTTTCTAGGCACTCATCTCTATCTACATGCCACAACTTCACCGTTCTATCCATGCTACCAGTAACAAGAAAATTGTTTTTACTCCAGTCCAATGAAATTATTGAATGTTTGTGTCCTTTGAAAACTCGTATTGGCTCTTGGTGAAAAATAGAAGCATTTCGAAACTCCCTTTCACTTTGCTTGGAATTTTTATCATTACTCATATTTTCAACCTCGTTGTTTTTAAAATCAAGCCTAGCCAAAGGTGACGCAATCACCTTCCATATTTTCACTGTAGTATCTCTTCCCGCCGCAGCCAAGTATTTTCCGTCCTTGCTAAAATCCATCACAAATATTTCGTGTTTATTTCCGTGACACTCTGGACCATTCGGAAGGTTAGATCTCGGAGAGCTAACAGATTCCGTATTTGAACCTTCTAGGGAGTTTATGGACCTATTATCAGAATTTCCATTTTTGTCCACATCTTCTCCGAAACATAGTTGCTGTGCTAGAAACAATTTGTTGAAGACTTTTGGACTATGCTTGTTTTTTCTAACACTCTTGATGTACTTCGGAAAGGCCAAAGATTCATATGTAAGATCTGGCCATGGTGATGGTTCTTCTTCGTCAGAATTTGAGATAATAGTATTGCCGAAATTATCTGAAAGAGTTGGAAACTTCACTCTTTGATGCATTTCATCTTCAGGAATGGAACTCTCGCTACTTTGATCGTTCAAGGAGCCGAGAGAACTCGAGTGCCTCAATGATTCCAAAGACTCTGCGTCTGAATTGTATTGTTTCAGCCTTGCCAAACTTGCCTCATCCAAAAACGCCTCGTCATATATATCACTCTTCCCATCATCAATGTAACCGCTACTAGTAGAGTTGTCTGCCTTTGCGGGTCCAGTTCCATTCGGATGGCTTCGGGAAACAACACTTTTTTTTGGAACTTTGGTTCTAGCCAGATCAGTAGAGTATGTCAATGATTCTTCTTGAAAGGACTTCAAACCGTTTGAGCCAGATGTGAGCTTCAGATCAATCAGATCCCGCAGACCAGGCAGCATCTGCAGCGATTGCAGATTGGATCTTGTTTGCGGTGACTGCGGCACGGGTCTTCGCTTCAAAAACTTATTGAATAATGACCTTTTTAACGGAGACGAAGGAGAGTCCGGAGAGCTCTGCAATGGCTTGGATTTAGATCTATTATACGACGGATGTTCGGAAACCATGATATTTATTCAGGAAGTCTCCTTAATCTCTCTTCCTATCAAGGGAATTTATTAAAGATGTATTTTCTTAGTTTGCTATTAGTGACGGAAGCTCGCTATCAAAAGTTATCCATAAATTTGCTTCGATCTGTAAAATATCGGCACAAACGACTACCTTAGATAGTAATGGCCTTTTGAGAAACCTTATTATGTATATAATGAGGCGTATCTAATTTCAACTTCAGTTTCAGAATTATCTTTTGATGTACTAAGAAAAGCGGGTGGGTCGGTTTGAGTCAGTTTCTCGATTAATATGGAATATAATGATATTTAAGCAACTATCAAATTTTAATAAAATACATAAAATGCGAACTGAGGCAATTCATGATGAAGTAAGTCTATCATTCTCACAGAGTTTCTAGGCAACTGGTTTCTTCTTCTTGGACCACTCTAGGTGTAAGATCAATGAGTGGTAACCCTTTCCATTCAAGGATTCTAATGCATGTTCAGCCATACTCTCTGTGGCAAAGCTTACATATGCAAAACCTCTGGACTCCCCGGTTTCTCTGTTTCTCACTATAGTAACCCTTTGTAACATATACTTAGCAAGAAGTTCATTGGCCAACATATCTTCGTCGACAAAACTATTCAATTGAGAGATCTTCAAAGTGGTGGAATCATCTCTGGATCCATCCTTAATCGGAAGGTTACCACTTGCATCCTTTCTTAAATGTCTTGGAACGTATTTGCCACCCACCATATTAGCGGAATCAGCAGGTTCTGGTGTGTTAGCATCAGATGCATTGTTAGAATCGCTGACGAAAGTATCCTTAAATGGACATTTTGAAGTAAAATGATCGCCTCCACACGTTCTACATTTAATCCTTTGACTCGAAATAACTTGGGCTTGTTCTTGAGCTTTGTCTTCTTCTTCTTGTTTTTCAAGTTCCTTCCAAGATGTGCCTAATTTCAACTCTACCTTCTCACCAAGTTGAGTGGTTCTAGTATCTGGACCCGGAGGTGTATTTTGTTCCTTTCCAAACTTTTTCCAATTTTTCCGTTGAGCAATCAAAGGATGCACTTTCTCCTTTACTTTGACTTCTTTGATCTTCTGTGTCACTCTGACCTTCTTCCCTTCTGCATTTGATCTATAACTTATCACAGTCTTAGTGCCATCTGGATTAGATGTGATCTCTGGTGTTGGGAATTCATCTCCCGCGTCGGCCCATGACCCAATAACAGATGCTGACATGATTATTTTATCTGATAGAGTTGATATTCAATATGACAAATTTGAACACTAAGTAAGAGACGAAAATTTATTGAAAAAATTATTATGGTAAACACACTACGTATTTTATTACTTTGATAAAGAAATTTACATTAGTCCGAAATTACAAGCATGAATAGAGAACAAACATTATGAAGCTATTACGTTTATTCCTATCAAAGCCTAAATCGTAACCGAGTCTAAATGAATTTTGAAATTAAATTTGCAATTACCTCGTTACGATAAACTTCTTCATGTTTTCCCCAATGATCTGTAAAGGTTGCGTACTTTAGACCTTTTTTATTCAAAAAGGATTTCAATAAATAAATTTGTCTTGTGGATAGTAGTTCATCATCAAGAGAATGCAAAATGTAAAAGAATTGGAAGTTTAGATCGAAAGGGAGTCTTTTATCAAGTTTCAAGCTTGATAATTGAAACGCGTCTCTATAATGTATTTCTGAAACAAATGCATCTTCAACAAAAGATTGATATGACTTTCCGTATTCTTTTATAAGCTCAACGTTATCATAAATCCCATCGATCATGCAGATTGTTTTGATGTTCACTGAGCGAATGTCAGTGAGAAGTCTCTGAATTTCTGTGGAGGTTGGCAAATATGGTAAATCCAGTACGTCCATAACTCTCCGTAGCTCTGAAGTACCTTCTGTAATAACGGAGCTTGCGTTCAATAACTGCAAAATAAAGGAAGCGCCAACAGAGTGGCCCAGTAAAAGTACTTCCCCTAACTGAAATTTAGATTGCAAGAAACTAATAGATGACAAAATGTCAATTAAGTGAGCTGGATGTTTGAATTCAGGAGACAACCTATAATTCACTGAAAAAATGTTACCTTCAAAGCCTGCTTTTAGTACATCATTTGACATCTTCTTAAAGTCATCGAATGTGTTATGAGGGTCCCTCCAGGCGCCGCCGTGTATGAAAATAATGCTTTTCTGCTTGACGCCTGAAAAACAAAAAACCTTCACCTTTTGTAATGGATGGTCGCCATATGAAATAATCTCTTCATTCTCCATGCTTAAAGGTAAACTACTATAAGTTATTCAATAAATTTACAATTTTGTGTCTAAATTATATACAGAACTTTCTATACTTGACCGTCTATATCGAAAACATTACCCTTCTATGAAAACCAGAATCGGAGAAAATAACTTTTTTCCAAGAGTGTAGGGCTGGGTCACATCAGCACTTAAAGCTTGTGTAAATCATCAAAATGCCAAAGAATTATAATGAGCGGTGAATGAACGTCTAACCATGAATGAAACAAAGAAGTAAATGATACAACAAAACAGGAGATTTTCTGACTTATCTGGCACAACGACGACGAAAGTATTTTTCCGATTGCAAAGAATGGAAATCCACGAATCAATCCACCGATTTTCCACTTATTTTACGTTAAACTTATACAATTAAATCTAAAATATACAACTCAAAAACAAGAATTTAACGATATCAAAGGTCAAAAATCAACGAAAGCAAATCGGAATCCACAATTATCTCACAGATTCTCTTTTAACATTATCAGTTTTCAAAAAGTCTTTTAATAACTCATATAGTACCAAGTCACTAAAACAACCCAAATCTTCATAATTTTAAGTTACGGTACTAAATCAATAACGAGTAGGGGATCTATCACGAACATATGAATCTCTTTCGTAAGATCCTTCATCTCTGCGGAAATCACGGTCGTATCCACCACGGCCTCCTCTGAAGCCACCACGGCCACCTCTATAGCCACCTCTGAAGTCATCTCTGTCTCCTCTAAAGCCACCGCGGCCTCCTCTGAAACCTCCTCTGAAGTCTCCTCTGTCTCCTCTAAAGCTACCGCGGCCACCTCTGAAACCCCCTCTGAAGTCTCCTCTGTCTCCTCTGAAGCCTCCACCACGACCTCTGAAACCTCCTCTAAAGCCTCCTCTGAAGCCTCCTCTTCTCGGTGGTGGAGGAACAAAAGGAGAAGTGTCTTCTTCTGCAGCTAAAACTGCACCTTGAAACTCAGAGTCATTCAACAAAGGAATAGCCTTTTCCAATTCTTCTGCAGAACCAAACTCTAAAGCACCAATAACTTCACCAGAATCATAATCTCTGAAAACCTTGGCAAATGTTGGTGCAGATTCGGTCTTCTCTCTTACGAAATCCTTGAAGTCCTGCCATGCAGTTCCATCAGGTAAGTTCGAAACTTTAACTCTAAATTGACCCCTGGTATCTTCCTTTTTTTCTCTTGCAAACTCAATTTGTAACGGTTGACCATCAAACTCGCTATCATTCAAGGTGTCTACGGCCCTTTGAGCATCCTCGGAAGACTCGAAAGTGATGAAGGCAAACCCTCTCATCAACTGAGTCTCTGTGATGGGACCGATTGCACTAAAGTGCTCTTCTATTTGTTGAGGTTCAACTAAAAAATCGTTAGTAAATATTTACAAAAGGATAATTCCATCTAAATCGATGAACATTAACGATACAAAACTTGAGTTTTTTTCAAGATTACTTACCGTCTGGACCCAAAGGCCTAACAAAAACTTTGTTTGGTTCTGTCATTCTTTATTTTAAATGATTGATTATAATAAGAACAATGTGTTTAATCTTTAAAGAAATGGGCATTTTGCCTTCTCTTAAAAACTATTTTTTTTTACGTGTGTGCGTCGATTATTGTGACACAAAATGGTCTCTATTTTGGCATCGCAATACATGCCTGGGGCATCTTTGAAGCTGGTAAATCAAAACTTGACCACCAAAAGATAAAAGAAAAGTTTGATATTTATCACCATCGACAAGAAGTCATATCGAATTTTGTAATCGTAGAAAGAGGTATGATTGCGGCCAAACGAGAGATAGCAATGGAGAGCTCATTTGTTTCATTTATTTCGTTGATCTTCTCGCGACCGCGATGATAACGATCAACACGTTGGAGCTTGTACGGCTTCTGATTCTCTCATTATACGCCAAAAATGCGAGTGTGTAATTGAACCGTTACATTTGCGGATTGTTTCTGAATGATTTTTCGGAAAACAAGGAGTTACAGAAAGATTGGGCTCATTTTATTCATTATTTTACATGGCATAAATCGAATTCGCAAAAATTGTTATATTTCTTGCAATCTAATCATTACTTAATACAAGATTTTTGACTTCTGAACGCCAGCTTGTGTTTCGTTCTGTTTATTCGATACTTTTTTCGTGACAATTGACGTTTTGTTAAACTCATCAAGCCTTTGCTTAACTTTTCTATTGGCTTTCCGCTTTTCAGCGAGAATTTTGAACTGCTTGACGGCCTCGGCTTCTTTTTTAGCTTTGAGTAAAAGATCTTTTCTCGAATCAATTGAATCTTGTATTCTTTTGACCGTTAAAGCTTGTTCATATCGAGCAACCTTACCAGGCCTATAAAGATACTCTTCGTCTTCAGGAATTGAGAATTTTGGGTCGTCTTCTGGTTTCTCTTCGTTATATATTGCCCCATAATTGTTGCAGAATTCAGAAGAGCCCTGTAAGGCACACACTAAGTTACTGTTATCAAACCCTAGTTGAAGTCTATAGTTACTCTCATAAAAATCTTTACTTATTTGAGCTGGAGGGAGCTTGAGGTTTTTTCTCTCTATGTCCGTGAATTCTTTGCTTGTGGTACGCCTTGGTTCACGATAAAGTAAAGCTTCGTCATGAAAGTTGAGAATAGCATTAAGAAGGCCTTTAACGTTGATCCTATAAACAGTGAAATCACTTATCGATAACGTCAAAGTGGCATAATCGTCAGAAGCCCATGTTTTTGATTCTTCATCAAACTCCAAATACTTCAAAGCCAAATTGGTGATACCGTTGGGTAGTAAGACATTAGGTCCACTGCACAAGTCAGTGGGGTTTTCCGCATCCCAACCCATCATTTGCACGTCAAAAGAAATCGAGGAACTGACATGAGAAAGTTTGTAAATATCTCTTCTTTGTGGAACCTTTTCATTTTTCTTATTGATCTTTTCAACCAAGACTTCATCCTTAACAATGAGAACTAGATTTGGTCTGTAAAAAGCAGGTCCACATCCACACTTGTCCAAGTGTGCTCTAGCAAAACCGACCCATATTTCCCTCCCTGGTGGTAGAACTTGCTCCAAAGGAAAATTATTTTGCGTCCGCAAAACTTCATTTAAATTTATCAACTGTGTACCACCACGGAATGGACCCACTTTAGCAGTTGGTGATAATTTACTGTTCATTCGATAGGTGAATGAACATTCTGAGTTGAGGTCGCATTTCAAAATATCCAAGTTTGCCCATCGATATATGAAATAGACTGCATTGTCGTACCCATGTTTTTCTCTATTTTGCTGGCTTGTGAAGGGACTCCAATTCTTTTGGATTTTCGCGCGTTTGGAGTTCTTCAATCTCAATTCTAATGCCTTGTTATAATAACGATTATCGTAGTCTTCATGGGGAAGTCCATCCATATTTTGCTTGCCTTTCTGGAACTGCCATGGCCATGACATAAACATAGATCTATAATAGCTGGGGGTTTTCAAGATGTGATCATCGACATCATCATCGATATGAGCCAATTTTCTATGATATGCATTGAAAATGACCATCGGTTCCATGAAACCCTTTTGATTTTTTACTAAAAGCAAACGTGGGTCTTCAGGTCCGTAATATTTCCCATCTGTATCATCAACATCATGCCAGAACGGAAGAGATAAGAACCGTGGGTATTGAACAATAGTGTAGTCTATCTCATTACTAGTTTCCTCGCTTCCATCCTCACTTAGACTATTGGTCGGTACAACCAACTTAGTATTACTTAATTCCTTCCAGTCTTTGTCATAAAGCTGAGCGTACGTCATGGAAACAATTGGTCTATTTTTGGAACCATTTGGACTGTATAATATTCTGGAAATTGCAAAATAAACTCCATACTCTTCCAACCAAACTGATGAACCCGCCATTCTGAAGAAATATTTTTCGACTACGTCGTATTTGATTTGCATTTTCAAGTCGTCTATGAAGAATGAAGCCAACTCTTTGTAGTAATCGTTTGTTCCGTACTGCTCAATAAACTTAGTCATGATATATTTGAGCGATACGTCCATGTTGACGGCCTTGTCAATTTTGATTGTTGATTCTTGTTTTATGCTACCACAATCACTCAAGTTGAGATTCAAATCTTGCGAACTATCAAAAATGTTCATAGAATGATCATTGTATTTTGCCTTCTTCGCTGATTCAACGTGATCATCTTTATGGCCTCTTTTGATTTCGGGGTACCCATATGATTTTAAGCTGAAAATCTCTGTATGATCCCCCATATATGTGTCAATATCATATCCAAAAGACTTCGGAAATATCAACTGATTTTTCGTCACTTTATTGTGAATAAATGCATCAGTACCCTTATTGTACGCACTCTTGAAGTCACTCATTATAGCTGTATCATCATAGCTGTGAAGCTCAATCAACAATAGAGATGCTATCGCAAATATGGATAGTAGGACTAGATAAATTGAGCTTGGAAATCTAAACGCCATCCTCCTTTCTATTGAGTTCCTAGAAAATGCCGAAAAACTTGACCTATGAATTTAACACTTTATAAACCTCCTTTGTACTGACATTAAAAAATAGAGAAAACGTGCTAACAATTGGTATATTGCAATTTGATAGTGTCAAATTCGGTACCTTACGAAAAATATATTATTATATGTAGGCATGTGTCGTAATTTACTGCATATAATTGCTATACAATGTTATTATGCACGGAGGTTGCGGGCCTGAACTTTGGGGAATGAACAACTGCCTCAGCCTCAGCCTCAACCTCGACAGATGGTAAGCCATCGTCAAAATCGATTTCGTCGTCATCAATTTCGTTCGAATGATCATAATCGTCTCCGTCAAGATCATCATCATCGATGTCTTCGTCATCAATTTCATCATCGTCGTAGTCTTCTTCATCACCAGTGTAATCTTCATCCTCGTCGTCAACATCTTCGTAGTCATCCTCGTCATCATCTGTATAGTCACCGTCATCGGTTTGGTCGCCATCATCAGTTGCATCATCATCGTCATACTCGTCCGTATTGGTTCCAGCTTCGCCTGCTCTTATGTTCCTTGCCTTATTGATCAACAGATCATTATTGGAGCCGAAAGTCATAAAGTTTTTAAGAGGAGACGTGAACGAAGAAGCTGACACAGGTCTCTCAGGTGATCTGGACCTCCGAGTACTGGAGTCGGAAGAAGACCCTGGAGACGTGAATGGCCTAATGCTCAAAAGACTTGGTGACTTAGGTTCATCTGGCAAAAAATCGTCGTCAATGTCGCTCAAATCGCTTAAATTGAGAGGTTCTCTCCAATAGTTCACGTCGTTGTACTTTTCATCCGTTGCCATAGACAATGCAAGATCGTCTTCTAGAATACTACGAGGGGACCCCGGTGATTTCGGAGAGTCGTATCTTGTGTGCAGCGAAATGTACTCATTAAACTGGTTATCATTCCAATGGTTATTCAATGCAGAAACTTCCTTGATTGGAGGGAAAAAATGATCAACCAACTCTCCAATGTGTAAGTAGGAGGACTTGTAACCAGCTAATTCCAATAATTCCATATGAACTTCGCCATTGGGATTGATTGTGAATATACGGTGACTTGGGATTTTGACTGACCTGTAGCTGATGGCGTCGGTGATTCTGTTCCCAAATCCAGCATAAAATGGTGTTCTATCTTCATCTTCCACTAGATCAAAATATAGGCTACGAATATCATTCAACGCGGACATTTTAAACACCTCTGGTTTTTTCAAAATGACCTCCCGTTTCAATGCAGCAATTGTTCTGTCGGGGCTTAATATAACAGGACCTCGAGGTAATTTGATACCACTGTCTTGAATGATACCCCTCAAATATTGCCTGGTGGTATCAGCCTGCCCAACGGACCTTGCTGTCAAGTAAACGATATTGTATCCATTGCTCTTGATGTCTTGAAAAAGCTTAGCAACACCCGGATGGGTCCAGTCTTTACCGAACAAGTTCAAGACATGACCTAATGCATCCGACTTTGTGATGGTACCATCAATATCAGATATAACCACAGGTGTAGACGCTTTCCAAAGATACAAATAAGAAGAAACGGATGCCGAGCCTTCGGCTAGCTTGAAAGTCAATCTATTTTCTCCATAGTTCAATTTCATCTTCAGCAATTGTTCTGAGGTCAATCTAAGGGTTTTGAAGAACTTCTTATCTGATACTGAATCTCGAGATTTTGCTAAATCGCTATCGTTTTCGCTGAAATCACTTACTGTTACCGAGCTTTCAATGGTATCTAGATCGTCATCTTCAAGTTCATCAAGCTCGTCGGCATATTTATTGGAAATCCTTATATTGCCGTCTTCGTCCCTACTTAGTATTTGATCCCAGGCACTAAACTCGTGTTCTTCATTGTCATTTAAATCATCAATTTCCTTCAAAAATATCTTTTTGAACAACTCGTCAGAGTTATCAATATTCTTTTGTGCATTTGGTTTATATCCAACCATGTCCAAGACCATGTCGCCATTAATATCAATTTTCGATGGGATATTCAATTTTTGGGTGAGTTTTCTTGCCTTTTCAAAAGCGATTTTTGACTGAATTGTAGGGTTCATGGATGGTGATCTAGAGGAGGCCCTGGAAGGAGAAGAATCATCTAATTTTATTTTGCTCTCTAAATCGGATGCTAATGATGATACGTCATTGGTATTCAAATTCAAAGCATCTGGCTCATTCTTAGTCAAATCTAATGGTGAGCCCTGTGGAGAATGCGATGGGCTGTAATTTATAGAACCTCTGGGTGAGCTGGGAGGAGATCCTGACGGTGAACTCACTGGTGAGATCACTGGTGATGTAAGCACTGATTTTGAGAGGAGCAGATTGCGATCGTCCGTTTCAAAAACAAAAAAGCCCTCGCCGCCGTCGCCAAGTTTCATGGGCAAATCAGTTTTGGTATCATTTACATAAAGATCTATCTTTTTCTGTGATGGCTTTATGATCTGAAACTTCCCAAATCTGACATGCCATGGGGAACAGTGGAGAGATCCATCTGTCTGCTCGATTACAATGATGTCAATTGCCCCCGAAAGCGTCGCCGGGTTCAACGAGTTCCACTGATTGTAGACATATCCACCAACCTTTTCAACGTACTGCATCGCTGTTATTCCTTACGTCTACTGAATTCGGTATTGCCAGTCTGATCACTCAATTAATCGAGTAGTTGGCATATGTCTTTTAAAGCCACTTTGTGTAATGCGACACATCTACATATGATTTCGAGGCAAAGACGGTGGGAAATGACCAAGAAGCTACATGCAAGCATAAAGGACAACCTGAAAAGAAAGCCCTGCTATACAGAAGGCCGTCGTTTGGGCCATACAAGAACATGGAGGACGTGTGACGATTGATGCTATTGTAAAATGAGATGAAAAGTTATAACTGGTGAGGTTGGTACTTCTTACGAGCGTGGATAGACGACGCAGGCTAGCTCCGAACTGAAAGTAACCTTACAACTCTGGCCAGAATACGTCACACAGGTGTGTCGCTTAGTTTCCTGATATCTGGTCGTCAATTTAATTTATCTGCCCCGTTAATAGTGACGATGCGTCTGCTCTCTTGCTCTTCGTTATTGATGGACACTTCGCTCAGTCTTGTTCATCAAGCCCTTAGGGTTCAAAAGATGGTAAGACTACTACTATGGACGTCTAGGCTGTGGTTGAGATGGAACCACTTCGAGAGATTATTGTCAGTCGTTGCGATAACTTTGCCGCATTTTCGCTACCGGGAACAAATCAGTTCATATCACAAGGGGATTCTTGATCTATAGAGTTACCGTGACTGATAGTTATCGGGAATATTTAATATTACATGTAAGGTTTTGTTCACATGTTTAGTTTTCATTGATTTGTTCAATTCTTTCTTTAATTTCGTTGACTCGGTTGTGACTCGGTTGTGACTCGAGTAACAACGAGTTAAATTTTGTGCAATATATAGTTACCAATTCTCCTTTTTTTGAGAGTGATATCTTTATTATTGATAAAGTTAACGTTAGGATCATGTTGAAATCATTGATAAGGCCTTTGGGCGTGAGCCATAAAGTAGCTCAATGCGTTGTTAGACCGAGAATGTTTTCTTACACCAAAATTCAACTTAACTCTGTAAACCATAAGTTGAACACGCAGTCGTCTGTTTACAAGTACTTGGACCAGGGTCCAAAGACAGTCAAATACACTGGGGAACATGAATGGTTAGCTGTATTCGAAGATGACACTGGATTTGTTGGTATTACTAAATATGCTAGTGAAGCTTTAGGAGACGCAACCTTCGTTGAAATTCCGGAAGTTGGCAATAAAGTCGAGATTGGAGAGTCACTTGGCTCCGTTGAATCTGTCAAAAGTGCAAGTGAGATATATTCTCCTGTTAGTGGAGAGATTATTGCGGTTAACGAAAATTTGGAGAGTCAGCCTGGATTGATCAACGAAGATCCTTTGGGTGAAGGTTGGATAGCACAAATTAAATTGAGCGATCCCGAATCCATTGAATCTTCTGAAGAATTATTAACGTTAGAGGAATACGAAAAGTTCTTGGAAGACCAATAAATACAAGCACCAAAGACGATCCCTCAGAAATTTAGTTAATTAGCCTTCAAATATAAACTAACATTGTTGCTTTTATGTGCTTGTAAACAAACTTCATTAATGCTATCCAGTAAATTATAAACATCTAAAGAAAGTACCACTACATAACTAACTATTTCAGTTGAATGAAGTTCATGTAGATCTCCATGTAATACTTTACTATTGGAATTCTGAACAGCTCACACAATCTTTTCTCATTTTTATACTCTTAACTTTTCAACTAAAGTGAACTGCAATAGGTACAATAATCACTATTAAAACAATTATTACCCCCAAAATGAGACACAATCTCATTTTAAAGTCTTTCCACCACATGTCCTTGCGAACTCTGTTAGCACCTCTTCTAAAACCTTGAGCGCTAATAGCTAAGTTATCAGTCTTATTTTCGATAGAATCTAGCCTCTCTCCTCTTTCGGCGACTTTGTTGATGTTGTCCCTCATGACCCCGACGGTGTCGTCAATTTGCTAATGATGTTAGTAATTCACTAAATTTTTTCAATCATATTACTCCAACTTACCGCCTGGATGGCGGCCGTCCTTGAATTGGACTGCTCACCGGTAGTTTGACTTGGGATATATGGATCGTATGGAACTGACGATGACATATTTGAAATTTGTTCGATAGATCAACAATAACTCCTTGAAGGAACACAAGCGCAGGTAGCTACGAATTTGTAACGGTAGCGCTTCTTTGATTTATGGAGATAGAAGGGGACGTTACACAAAACCACTGTTCAGTGATTGAATGATCTTTACTTGTCTTGCACCGAGTTTACCGCGAACAAACTCCAGGCACATTCGCTCTGGTGGGATTCGCCCGCTAACACTGCCGCTAGTTTTTTTCCGCCGCTAATTTCCTGCCTGTTAGCAATCCTAAAAGTCCACAAAAGCTGCGGTCGTTTGGCTCTCTGTGTCTTATCTTCACGTTGTGACGAGAATTTAGAGCGTACCGGGTAATCCTCTTTTTCGCGTTTAACAAATTTTGCCCCTTTCGACCAGCAAATCGAAACCATTCGCTCGTCTCAATTAACACCCTGGTAAAAAGTCCTTCGAAAATTCCAAGTTTTTTCTTACCTATCTTTTCAACTATTAATCAATAGTTATAGTATATTCATCAAGAAAATAGTAGATCAATATGGACGGAGGTATGTACATCTCAATTTCAATGAACAAATCGATTGACCGTTGGATTGATTGTGTCGAGCGAAGAAGCTGACTGATCTGACTGATGATAAAACAGGCAGAACAGAGAGAGCTTAATCAATCAATTACAATTAACATTTCATACGTGTCATTATGTGACATCTGTCAGTCCGATGGCTTTGCGATTTATGGAGCGTTTCACGAGGACGAGGAGCTTTTTTAGTTCTATCGCAAACAGCAGTAACGATAACAATACTAACTATTTACTATAGAAGAAGTAGCTGCTTTAGTTATCGATAACGGTTCCGGTATGTGTAAGGCCGGTTTCGCCGGAGATGACGCACCAAGAGCTGTTTTCCCTTCAATTGTCGGTAGACCAAGACACCAAGGTATTATGGTTGGTATGGGTCAAAAGGATTCTTATGTTGGTGACGAGGCTCAATCCAAGAGAGGTATTTTAACTTTGAGATACCCAATTGAGCATGGTATTGTCACTAACTGGGATGATATGGAAAAAATCTGGCACCACACCTTTTACAATGAGTTGAGAGTTGCCCCAGAAGAACACCCAGTGTTGTTGACCGAAGCTCCAATGAATCCAAAGTCTAATAGAGAAAAGATGACTCAAATCATGTTCGAAACATTTAATGTTCCAGCTTTCTACGTTTCAATCCAAGCTGTTTTGTCATTGTACTCTTCTGGTAGGACCACCGGTATTGTTTTGGATTCTGGTGATGGTGTCACTCACGTTGTCCCAATTTACGCCGGTTTCTCTTTGCCACATGGTATTTTGAGAATTGATTTGGCCGGTAGAGATTTGACTGATCATTTGATGAAGATCTTGTCTGAGCGTGGTTACACTTTCTCTACTACTGCTGAGAGAGAAATTGTTCGTGACATCAAGGAGAAGTTGTGTTACGTCGCTTTGGATTTCGAACAAGAAATGCAAACTTCTTCTCAATCTTCCGCTATTGAAAAGTCCTATGAGTTGCCAGATGGCCAAGTCATCACCATCGGTAACGAGAGGTTCAGAGCTGCTGAAGCTTTGTTCAGACCATCTGACTTGGGTTTGGAAGCTGCTGGTATTGACCAAACTACTTACAACTCTATCATCAAGTGTGACCTTGATGTCCGTAAGGAATTGTATGGCAACATTGTTATGTCTGGTGGTACTACTATGTTCCCAGGTATTGCTGAACGTATGCAAAAGGAAATCACCGCTTTGGCTCCATCTTCGATGAAGGTCAAGATCATTGCTCCACCTGAGAGAAAGTACTCTGTCTGGATTGGTGGTTCTATTTTGGCTTCGTTGTCAACCTTCCAACAAATGTGGATTTCTAAACAAGAATACGATGAATCTGGTCCTTCTATTGTTCACCTCAAGTGCTTCTAAGCTAACATATTTTGTCAGCTGTTTCCCTTTTTCATTTCTTAAACGATTATTATCTAGATGTAGTATTAAAAAGTGACTTTTGGAAGAAGGAAAAACAAGATCGTGAAGAAAGTAATTTATCAGATTTAATGGAAATGAGGAAAAAGAAACAGAAAAGTTTTATCTATTAATTATCTTTTGTTTAGAGAAATCCATAGCGTTTGAAGTATTACGTTCCTGTTATATTGATATTCCCTCTCCAATACACTAATCTGTGCCAATTTTTTGGGCGTAAATAAAAAAAAAATATTTACGAACGGTACATGGAACGCTGAAGGTATTTTTATATGGTGGTTAGATATAAACTAGGGAAATTTTATAATTGCTTTATGGTATCTCCGAATACGAGATTTTGACAATAAATCAATAAAAGCAGCCAAAAATATAGTGAACAGAAAATATACCGGGTGTTCGATTTTCTCTTGTAGCATATCTCAAATATAAATGATGAACATAGGGACTTGATAAATTTTCATAACGTGTACACTTATTGTAAAGTAGGAGTCTTGCCCTTGACTCTGCCCTTTACAGAGTTTCTTACATACTTTTCAATAAAGTTATCTTCGTGAAGCATTTCGAAGCTTTCCGTGGCATCTCTACCAGCGTAGTTCAATATCGATTCTTTACCGCCTGGATGGCTAGCTAAAAATGATGTCAAATCAACGACAACGTTCTTGATTATACACCAACAATCATCCTCCTTATTGTGCTTTGCTATCTCGGCTTCCTCGTACTCTTCATCGGGTATTATGAGCTTCCCCTCCGCAGGCTTCAGGGAAGGCCCCTGAGGTGAAACAGTATTTTGGGAAGCCGGTGACAGAGACACCATAGTGGATTTGGATTCCTTCTCTCCCCAGTCAATAACAACCTTTTGCGGATTCTCTGGGTCAATCTGTAAACTTATTTGATTGAGTCTGTTAACCGCTGTGCTGTTCAATACCTTTTGGAAATGATAACTGGTAGCTTCATCAGCTGAAACTCTGCCGAACACAACACAAGCCAATAAAGATGACCCACCTAATCTGTTGTGACCATGAACACCACCAGCTAATTCACCGGCTGCATATAACCCTTTGAATGGTTCAAAGACTCCGGATTCTCTTTCGTATAAAACTTGACTTTTATTGTCAATTTTGACGCCACCCATCGTAAAATGAACCACTCTGTTTATGAATGATACATGATATTTTGCATCATTTTTCAATTCGAATGGATTGTTAGGGAAAAATTTTTTGCCAAACTCATCTCCAGATCCTTCTTTTGCAGCCTTGTTGTATTTATCCAAGTTCGCCTTGAACTGTTCCTCAGACGTATCGAACTCTTTCAAAAGGTCCACTCCACTCAAAGTTTTCATGAGATTTCTTGACTTGTAGTGTTTCACATGAAATTGCAATCGCTTCTCGGAAGCCTCGTTCAAAACAAGTCGAATAGGACCATTCCCTGCATTGACTTGCTTTTCAATCTCACCACTGACATAATCTCTCGTACCTAGTTCATCCACAAACCTTTCACCTTTCTTGTTGAAAATAAGTCCACCCTCACCTCTGAGTGCTTCAGCTCCCAAAAAAAGAAAGCGTGGAAGGGATTTACCATTGATTGTATCTTTGTCATTAATGTCAATCAAACCAGTTGGATGGACTTGAACTTTATCCATATCAATGGCAGCACCATTATTTTTCAAAATTATCTTTTGTCCATCTCCAGTTGCATGGTTTCCGTTGGTCGATGGCAAGTCATAAATGTCCGGTCTATACTTTCTCAATAAAGAATTTTTTGTATAATCAGCCGCATATCCACCAGTTGCCATTATAACAGGTCCCTCTAATGTGTGTTTGGTTTTGTCAACCAAGTTTTTATAGCGAACTCCTGTAATATTATGTTTGTCGGTATCGTCTTTCAAAAGATCAATTACTTGGCAATTCTTTAAAATCTTCACCCTGTTAGGCTCGTTCTCATGGAAGCCCTCTAGCCTTTCCATTAATCTATAAGTTATAGCCATACCCGGAAACTTAGCATCTTTCCCTCTATGTGTTCTTGGTTGAGAGTGACCTCCCAATCTGGAGATTACTGTTAAATCTAATCCGAATACTTCTTGTAACCAATGAACAGCACTTGCTGAGTTGTAAGTAAGTACCTTGATCAATTGCGGGTTTGCTCTATCCTTGGCTGTGGCGAGGGTATCTTGGTAAAATTGCTCGACTGAGTCCTCGATAGATGATTGAATCTGTGGCCTTGTAAGTGCACCGTTAATACCCGAAGTTGCTTTACCACTGTTCCCACTTAAAAACCCTTGTTTATCAATCAATACGATATTAGCCCCTCTCAAGTAAGCTTGATGAGCGGCAGATATACCGGCTAACCCGCCCCCAACAATGATGATTGGATTCTTCGGAAATGTTTCTTCGTTAGGTACAGACATGCTTTTCAATCTATGTGTCAAAGAGTAATGAAATAGACATAATGGTGTACATGATTATGATTACTTATATATTCGCGTTAATTGGTTCCAAAATCCGTGTTGCGGGGGGGGGATTTGGCAGATAAATGCGATAACTCTACCGAGCATTAGTGCGACACATACTGAAATGCGAAAGAGATGTCTTCGAATCCACTCTCGTTTTGAATGAGTGTGTCCTCGTTGTCCTTCAAAGTGGTACGATCCAAATGATTCCAAGTGGTAGGATCTCCATAAAGCATGGCAGGAGCTTTTATAATTTGATGGCCATTGCTGCATCTTTTGCAATTGTACGTATCGTGAGTATCGCAAGCAGTGTCTGGCTGAAATTCGAAGAGCTGTTTTAAATTATCAGCACTGAAGAGCCTTTCGACATCCTCTTTCTCATCAACAACACAGCTGGAAAGTGACATCTTCATTGATTGGCGTTGAAAAATTTTTTCTTCAATGGTTCCAGTAGATATAAATCTGTATATAAAACAATCCTTTTTTTGGCCGTCTCTCCAAACCCTCGCTAGAGCCTGTTGATCTGCAGCCGGGTTCCAGTCAGGATCGATCAAAATAAGTCTATTAGCTCCAATCAAATTGATACCACAACCACCTGCTTTCGAAGACAAAAGGAAGATGAATTCACTTCCATCCGGATCGTTGAACTTGTCTACAAGCTTTTGCCTCTTGTTGATGTTCATTGTTCCATCCAATCTCAAGCAACCGTAGCGACGACTTCGGCATAGTTTGTCAATCAAATCCAATGTTTGAGTGTAATTTGAGATAAGTACAATTTTGTCGTCGGTTTCTGTTTTGATCTTATGAAGAAATCTTTCTAGTATCAAAAATTTTCCACTGTACCAACTTTGAAACTCTCTCCCTCGCCCTCCACCAATAGAGCTAGTATAATCATCTGGTATCAAACGATCTGAGCCTTCTATTTCTTCTGGAAGCGACAACAAATCTGGATGATTACAAAGCTTCTTGAGTAAACCAATTGCCTTCAAAGGCTGAGAACCAACTCCCTTGAGAAGCTTCTTGATTTCAGGAGACGTGATAAAATGCTTATAAAGGGCCTTTTGCATTGGTGATAGTCCAACAAATATGACATATTCGTACTTGACTGGTAAATATTTAGATAAGATATCATTTGTTCTTCTTATGATAAATTTTGAAACTAGCTGAGATAACTCGCTAAGCTTTTTGTCACCTAACTCTCTTTCTTTATCGGTCGCGTCAGCATCTCTTCCCCTCAATATCGCATGTTCAAAGTTTTTGCGGAAATCGTTCCTGGAACCAAGGAAACCAGGATTTGCAAAGTTTAATAATGAGAAATATTCTGAGAGATCATTTTGAATTGGGGTTCCCGATAATATAACCCTTCTTTCACACTTCAAAGAATTCAAAGCAGTGAACGTAAGGGAATCTCCATTCTTCAATCTGTGACCTTCGTCTGCTAACATCAAGCCCACCTCAGTACCAGCAAGCTTATCTACATTTCTTCTTAATGTTTCGTAAGATACAATTAATACTGGTCTCACAATGTTTCGACCCCTTGCAACTGACCACTGTTGTAATGCAAGACCTAAGTCTGAAGATTTAGTGCTTTTGCCATCAACAGCTAGGGGCGTCAACGCCCCTTCACCGAGCCATTTTGTTATCTCATTAGCCCAATTACGTACTAACGAAGAAGGACAAACGATAATGCACTTTTCAATAGTTCTCTTTCCTCTGGGACTTTGCTTCAAAAGAGTCCACATCAACGCCAAGCATTGCAAAGTTTTTCCCAACCCCATTTCATCTGCCATAATACATCCCTTCGCACGAGCATCAACGAGCCCAGAAGTGCAGCGATACAAAAACTTGACACCTGCGACCTGGTGAGGCCTCAATATTTTCGCCAACTTTGGATCAATCACTACGGGTACGTCGGGGTACTTAGCCTCCTGATCCTGTGGATTTTTTACTATTCCTAAAATTTCCGCTAAAGATTTATGAGTTCTTCTTCTCTTTGAGGGTCGCTCTTCGATATTTCCCTTCTCTTCATCGGAGTCTTCTTGTGGGACACCCTTTTTGTCATCAACGTCATCTTCTATTTTTGGTATATTATCGACAGTAGGATCATACAAAACTATTGCAAATTCGCTTGTTGGATCATGTAGAGCTCTAGGGGGAACAAAAATCTTCCTTTTGGTACCTAGGGGTGGTGGTGGGCCTCTATTCAGGAACTCTTCGATTTTGTCATTGTTCTTAGAAAACGGTACTGAAAATGATTTCTTCAACTTCAATTCAGTGCTGTAAGCACTGTTTGTATTGAACACCAGCCTCGGCAATAGAGCACCAAATTTCTTGTTGCGAATTACTTGACCATCTTCGTCAATGCCTATATCGTCTATCTCTACCGTGTGACACTCAACAGAATAATTCTTGACCTTTGTTCTAGCTGCTCGAACAGGTAAACCTATTAAACTTGAACTTCCACCAAAGCCTCCTGCTCTGCTCGCAAATGGAATCTTAAACGGTTTAGCCAATCTTTGGACCCCATCTTTCACCTGTGGTGGTCTTTTATCTACTGGAACACCAGCCCCCGATCCTAGGGGCGTGGTAAACTCAGTTAATGGTTTCCTAGTCATAAATCGTGAAGTTACCTGGATGTTTGGTAATTACAAATCACTTTATTAATATAAACAACGCGCAAATGATCTAAAATATTTGTCAAGAAATTCTTAGGGAATCATCTAAGCAAACTAAAATGGATCAAATTTTGGCCAAGGCTAGTAGTCAGGCTGTGACATTCGCTATCAGGTCTGGTATATCACTAGCTTCCGGATTCGCCATCAAAGCTGTCACTAAGTTTCTAGATAAAATCCCAGACCATGAAAAGAAAACGATTCTCATAACTAAAAAAAAGATTCAAACAAAAATTGCTATTCTTTCGGTAACAATAGATTTGATCAAGCTTTCTGCTGCCAGAGGCAATACTTCGCTAGAATATACGTTGGATTTAATAAATGATTTAAACAGTGAATTCGAAGTATTCGATGAGACTTTGGATAAAATCATTCAAGATTTGAACAATAGTAATGAGATCGATTCTGTGAAAAAAGTCGAGATTTATATGGACAATTTGCTCAAGCAGATCGATGAAAGCATTCCTGTTCTTAACTTATCATTAGCAACTTCTGGGATCAATTTGAATAATGATATCTCCAAGTCTATTTCACCTGGAAGGTTACTTCAGGCATCTAACCATGTCAACAAATCCAATGATAGCTTTAACGAAAAGAAACCTTTGAGAGTAGGGCCCTGTTTTGATATGGTGTTTTACACGATATTCTACAACCCCAGTCGCTTGAACTACATCCGGGAGAATAATGATAACAATGAACCGGCTGACGAACTATCTTGCATATCTTGGAAAGAAGATTATGCCAGATGCCTGGTCCAAATTACTCGAAACCCAAATCCAACCAGTGCTTTTACATATCTGTTAGATATCACTGAAGATTTCGATGATGGAAGATATCATGACGATGATATTCAACCTCGTATTCAGAGGGTCAGTATAGATTCAGTTGAGAGGTTATTTTTCAGTGCTTCTGGTAAGCTACTACGTCTAGAAAATAGATCTTCCTCGGTTTTGACAATAAAGACTGTTAATGATAAAAATCAAGATGAGTGGTTTGCTCTTGGGGAATTAAGAAAAGGTGAGTTTGATGATTCTGAAAGCGAGCTCGATAATGACACTGACGATGATGAAGTCTTTAAAGATACAAAAGACACTGAGATTGAAGACAAAAACAATTCACTTTCTTTACTCGAATATATAATAAGATTATGTAAAGTGCAGCTGACCGAGCAAACTTCAATATTAAAAGTGTCTGATGAAAAGCTATCTCTTTTCTTGAGAGATGAAAGTAACATCGTTTCACAAAATGAAATTATTCCTAAAGCTAAGAAAACTAGACAGAAGGAAGAATTGAAGACTCAAAAAGTTAAAGATTCTATTACATTGAGTTCTAATATAAATAGATTGCAAGATCTTAATTTAAGTAAATAATACGAAAATACAGCTTTATGAATAGATTTTTAATATATTAACTTACTTTGGCGAAAAATTGGACGTTGTATGATTTAGGAAAGTTGCCATGAACAAAGACATATGAGGATCATCTTTAGTTTGAAAAAATATTGTCCTCTGATAATGTCACGTTTTCCTGGTCTGAACGGTCAAAGTTTTGCAAAATAGTTGTTTCTCGTGGCTCTTGCAATAACTCAGGAGGTGCTTGAAATGCAAGTCGCTCATTTTGCATGTCCTCTTGGTTTATAAACTCTTCATTTATTGGAAACTTCTGATTCATTGAATACGTTAGTGATTTGTATTCTTCTAAAGGTAGTTTATAATTGTCATTGAATATATTTTTGTCAAACAAATCTTCATCCATAGTATAGTCCAGGCTTTTCTCTGATCTACTCCAGTCTACCGGGATAGACGGAGGGTATGCAGATGAATTTGCGCCAGGAAAATTACCCGTGGCAAATGAGTTTTCATGATTTTTACTGGCATTAGTAGTCGTTGAAGACATAGAGGTCATAGATAAAACACTGTCAGGTCTTTTCGGTCGTATTGGATGATAATGGTGTAGATTTGAAGGATGGTTCCCATGCTGAATGTTTGACGTGGCGATCTTAGGCTCAATATCATGAGACGTTGACTCAGGTCTCTTTTCAACATGAGAAGAGCTACTTTTTGATGCACTTTCAGGTAATGCCAGCAATGGCTTCGATTCGTCGTCTTCTAAATTCCCACTTCCTACTAATGGGAACAATGGAAACATTTTATTCATTATTTCTATTCCGCCATCTTTCTCCTTCACTTCATCTTTAGTTGAAACGTTGTCTAAGCGACTCGCCGGTGCTTCTGAACTTGCATTTCCATTCAAATTGGAATTGGTGCTAGAGCTGGAAGTAGAATTGATATTAGGACTACTTGAGTTGAAGTTCGAAATGAAGGTAGTGTTAGCGGTTTTAGTGGATAAAGCTGATGGAGAAAGTGGTTGTGTATGACCGTGCTCGGCAGCTCTGTTCAAGTGTAGGTTTGAATCCGACTTATCAGAATGGGAAAACAAATCAAAAAGGCCGCTGGTAGTTTCAAATGGAATCAAAACGTCTTCAAAGACGTAATCAGAATGGAATGGATTATATAATCCATTTGCTCCAGTCAGTTCAGAGGCTGTACTAGGTGTGTTTAGACCATTCACACTCGCATCGGAGGTGCTTCGGGTGATTTTTCTCTTGACCTTATCGGTTTTTTTTGCTGTAGTTGTTGGGCAGGTGCAGTGGGATGTTTTATGGCAAAGACATGAAGGTAAGTGAGCTGAAGGTGACTGTCCCTTTTTACCACAATTACATGATCCATGTAGCCCCTTAGCTACCCTCTGCTCACGACAGTGCAGACACTGTGACATAGGCCTTCCTTTGGGCTTAATTAAAGTCAAAGGTTGATCTGTGTGAGTACATGCCGAAACTCTATGGCCCCTGATACATCTGTCGCAAGCGTATTTCACGCCCTTTATTAGAACCATTCTTAAAGAATAATGTCACCCCGTGAAAAGACACCTCAGAAATGTTGTACTCCGTTTGTTTGTGCCGTGAATTGCCGTTTATTCGATTCTTTAGTATCAATACGTAGGTGATTTGCCATAATTTGGGAATTTTAGCGAAATAGATTTTGATACATCAATTCAACTTTGTGACTATTTTAATAAAAGAAAAAGTGTGCATGCCAGCCTGCGAAACGGTTCTTTTTTTTTCTCTGATGACGCAGCCACAACTAAGTACAGGCTCATTCCAAGACACCACAAAACTTAAATGCTAGTCACTAACAAACTAAGGTTGCTTGCCAAGGTCTATATTTCCTTTCGTAATGACAGTATGCAAAGCAAAGTTTAAGTCGAATTTATTTCTTTCCTAACATCACTGCGACCGGGTTTGGAAAAGATACCGGACAGTCAATGTGTCTAATATCATTATAGATTATACATCTGACAACCCTTATCGAAACAGAGGCCATTTTGATTATATATTATGATTACTGCTTTAGAGACTTCCATTGAGACTTCTATTGAGACGATTATAAATCGTAGATTAATAAATAAATCCAATCACCTATGAGTCCAATCCCGATTTGCAGCAATACGACAACCACCCTGAACCTTCGACGATTCAACTTTGCAATGGAACCCAAATTTACCCTTCGTTTATTGTACATTGGTTAGTGAACTTTTCACCGGACGGAAAATGACATACCAGAGAGATCGATTTTTACAATAATGTTCTAAAATAGATACAATTGACTATTGGTAGTTCAATATATCACCAATGACACCAATAGCAAATGTCTCTATACTGTAAATAATACTGATATTTCAGCACTCATTGTTATTACTGGTCATAATACTCTAATAGTTTCCCTTTGAGTCATGTATCAAGAAGCCACAATCCAACGCATCTAGGCTTTCGTATACTCACAAGTGGATAGCTTTTATGGTTAACCTCAGGAATGTTCACTTCAAAAACGAAACCTGATTTTATACAGATTTCAACAGCTCGTTCCTATGTCGTTAATATTCAATAATTGTGTTCCGCTTTTTTGAACGCTGCAATACTTTGAGAACTTCCTTCCTAGAAAACAAAAGTTCCAACCTACTGTAAGGTGGGATCTATGTTTTCGTTACTCCAAGATTTTCAATTTTTCTTCGTCGTTCTCACTAAGCGATCAACGCTACCTTTCTCTAATATTTTAGTCGAACTAATGGTCAATACAATCGACAAAAGAGCCCTGCACTATGGTCTAGTATCATTTATGTCGTGGCATTGGAATTTTTTAGTCATCATCAAAGATACATCAATAGTCTACATTCAATCAAATTCATACATTTCAATGCTGCAATGTCAATTTACAATATTCGATACGCAGCAAGCTTTTGTCTTGACGCATTGTCATTGAGTCCCAATAAACTAACGGTAGGCTGTCTTATCTCGAACCTTACTCACAATTTTTTTTCCAATATAGATGTACCGATCTGTTTTTTGAAGACAGAATAATTAAAAGTACCTTAGAAGACTTCTCATCCAACTGTAATCATCAATTTGCTTCTATTGATCCCTCGAAGTACAAATACGCTCTCTCATAAGTTTTGAGTTTGGCTTACATCTATACTATTTGTCGGATTCGTGAAGTTACCGATTTATCTTCAATGCTTCGAAGCATACGATTTTAGGGAAAAGATATTTCGCAGCATCCAGATTGAAGGATGTGCTGCAGTAGACCTTTGAAGTCAATAGGGGCTTGAAATCTTGGTCACGGAATTCATCTGTTACTGTAAGTTCTCTCAGCCTTTCGCGCCGAAATTATTCCCAGTACTCCATTGCCCTGGCCGTGAACTCATAGTCTTATCATAAAGTTTGTCCGGACTTTGGCCCGTCGCCCCGTTTTAGTTTGCGTTGCCCTCCCCCACTATGTTCATGTTCACTGAAGTATTATTATATATGCAGTCCATTTCCATATTTGGGGGGGGGTTTGATACTGCTCAGTTTATATAAGCCTATGAGGTGCACTGTAAAATCCATTACTTATCACTTGTAGAAGAAAAATATGGTGGATTTAGAAGAAGTTAGAAAGCATAACTCGAAGCAAGACTGCTGGGTAATCATCCATGGGAAGGCTTATGATGTCACAGACTTTATAGATGAGCACCCAGGAGGCTCTGGTGTGATCCTTAAATTTGCAGGAAAGGATGCAACGAAGCAGTTCGATCCTATCCATCCGGGCGATACTTTAGTAAAGTACTTGGCACCCAAGTACCATAAGGGTGAAGTTATCGGATTGAAAGAGGCACAGTCTAAGCTCAAGACAAAGAAGTCGGCTCCAGAACCAGTGACCCACCTGTCTGAGAGGACTGGGTCAAGCGGACAGGTAGTAGATGAGTACGACGTGGAGTATGATGAACAAGACGACAAAGATCCGTTGCCAAGTAATGAAGTTGCTGGTCAAGATGACACAGGTTCAACAGCAGCAAAGAGTAGTACTGACGATGATGATGAAGATTACGATGATGATGACGAGGAGGAGCCCCCTAGTGAACAAGAGCTTACTAGACGCCGGCTCGTAAAACAAAAGCCAGAATTGTCTTTCATTTACAACTTGAATGACTTTGAATTTGTTGCAAGGCATACTATGGAAAAGACTGCTTGGGCATACTATTCGTCAGGTGCTGATGATGAAATTACCCTAAGGGAAAATCACTTGGCCTATCATAGATTCTACTTTAGACCCAAGATTTTGGTTGATGTCACTCATATTGACACGTCTACTACGATGTTGGGAAGCAAATCTTCCACGCCTTTTTATGTTACTGCAACTGCGTTGGGTAAACTTGGACACAAGGAGGGTGAGACCGTCTTGACCAGAGCTGCATCGCAACAAGGTATCATTCAGATGATTCCAACATTGGCCTCTTGCTCCTTTGATGAGATTGTAGATGCAAGTGATGGTAAACAGCCTCTATGGTTCCAGTTGTATGTAAATAAAGATCGGGAAATTTGCGAAGGAATTGTTCGTCACGCCGAAGAGAGGGGAGTTACAGGTTTGTTTATTACTGTTGATGCTCCTCAACTTGGAAGACGTGAGAAGGACATGAGATCCAAAAAAATTGAGGAAGTGAGCCACGTACAAGGTGACGGAGAGGATGCCGATAGAAGTCAAGGCGCTGCTAGAGCTATTTCATCATTCATTGACACCGGGTTGACCTGGGAAGACATTAAGTGGTTTAGATCTATCACCAAAATGAAGATCGTTTTGAAGGGAGTGCAACGCGTAGAAGATGCCTTGCTAGCGATTGAGTATGGTGTTGATGGAATTGTCCTCTCTAATCATGGAGGTAGGCAATTGGAATTCTCACCACCTCCAATTGAAGTGTTGGCAGAACTCATGCCAATACTTAGAAAAAATAATTTGCAGGACAAGTTAGAAGTGTTTGTTGACGGAGGTATCAGAAGAGCTAGTGACATCTTGAAAGCCATCTGTTTGGGTGCGAAAGGTGTTGGTATTGGGAGACCTTTTCTTTATGCCATGTCTACTTATGGCGTCGAAGGAGTCTTTAAAGCTATTCAAATATTGAAAGACGAGATGATCATGGACATGAGATTGTTAGGGGCAACATCAATCGATGAATTGAATGAGTCCTACATTAGTGATAAAATTGCAGCGCGCTTCATCCCTGATGATAAATTGTTCAGTAATAACTACGAACCTCTCATTTCTCCAACTTTCAAGGACACTAAATTATAGAGCTTATTGGGTTTTTTAGGTTTTTAGTGGTTAAAGTATCCCATTTCTAATTCATGTGTATGCCTGCATATACCACATTTGTAACGCGTTTTATCCTTCACTTCAAAATTTGGACGCCCAGATCTGTAAAACAAAGATCAAACAAATTAATTACAGTATATTTTAACAGACGATTAATTGACATCAATCTAAAGTAGGCATATTCAGATTGATTGTTTTTCATCGGGGCTTGAAATCAATTTTAGACACTATTCACCAAAAAAGCTTGTGTTTGGGGATAAGGATAGGTAGAAAACAAATAACAAGTGTCTGATTCAAGGGTACAGAAACTCCAAATTGATACCATTAGGGAACAAGATTGGAGCAAACGCTTACTGTAACTATTGACCCTTATAATATTCCCTTTTGGCGAGAACTTATATCTTTTTGCGTTAACCGCTGGTTTTCCTTTCATAATTTTGTTAATATCCAAAGATGGTTTCAGACTATGATGTTGGGACTCATTGTTGGTATCCGGATGAGAAATATGGTTGGATTGGTGCGACAGTAAAGTCCAATACTAAAAAAGGTGATACATACGAGCTTGAGTTAACTTCAGACACGGATGAATTGACAGTGTTCAAAATTGAGACTGATAATTTAAATGAAGATAATGATAAATTACCACCTTTACGAAATCCGCCCATTTTAGAAGCTTCGGAAGATTTGACCAGTTTGTCATACTTGAACGAACCTGCAGTTTTGCATGCAATTAAGGTGCGCTACTCGCAGCTAAATATTTACACTTACTCAGGTATCGTTTTAATTGCAACTAATCCTTTCCAGCGGGTTGACCAACTATACTCTCAAGACATAATTCAGGCATATGCAGCAAAAAGAAGAGGAGAGCTAGATCCACATTTGTTTGCTATCGCCGAAGATGCTTATCGCTGTATGAAATTAGATGGCAAGAATCAAACAATTGTAGTTAGCGGTGAGTCCGGTGCGGGTAAAACTGTGAGTGCTAAGTATATCATGAGGTACTTCGCTTCAGTGGAGGAAGATTCAGATCAGATATCCAACATTGGTACAGACCATAAATCCGATATGTCTGACGTTGAAAAACAAATTTTAGCTACGAATCCGATCATGGAAGCCTTCGGTAACGCTAAGACAACGAGAAATGATAACTCATCCAGATTTGGTAAATACTTGGAGATATTGTTTGATAAAAATCCTTCGATTATTGGAGCTAGAACGAGGACCTATCTATTAGAGAGATCCAGGTTAGTGTTTCAACCCTCTACTGAGAGAAATTATCACATCTTTTATCAAATTCTAGCTGGTATGTCCGAAGAAGAGAAGAAAAAATTAGGTTTGAAATCTGCTGAAGATTACAACTACACTAATCAAGGAGGGAATTCTAGAATTGAAGGTGTTGATGACGCTGAGGAATTTCGCCTGACAAAGGAAGCGATGAGTTTGATAGGAATAAGTGACTCAAAGCAAAGCGATATATATCAAATTTTGGCTGCGTTATTGCATCTTGGTAACATCGAATTTACTCCTTCGAAGAGCGATGCTCGTCTAAACTCAGATGAACCTAATTTAGTAAAGGCATGTGAGTTGTTGGGTATCGATGCCATGAACTTTACGAAGTGGTGTATTAAGAAGCAGATTACAACTAGGTCAGAAAAAATCATCAGCAATTTGAACACTTCTCAGGCTGTGGTCGCCAGAGACTCTTTTGCGAAATTCATATATGCAGCTTTATTTGATTGGTTGGTTGATTATATTAACTCGGATTTGTGTCCTCCAGATGTCGCTAGTAGGGTGTCGTCATTCATTGGTGTGTTGGATATTTACGGTTTTGAACATTTTGAGAAAAATTCTTTCGAGCAATTTTGTATTAATTATGCTAATGAGAAATTGCAGCAAGAATTCAATCAACATGTCTTCAAGTTAGAGCAAGAAGAATATGTTAAGGAAGAAATAGAGTGGTCATTTATTGATTTTGCGGACAACCAGCCTTGTATCAGCTTGATCGAAAGTAAGCTCGGCATTTTGTCTTTATTGGATGAAGAATCCCGTTTACCTGCTGGCAATGATCAGTCATGGATTGAAAAGATGTACCAAACATTAGATAAGCCGCCTTCCAATAAAATATTCAAAAAGCCTAGATTTGGCCAAAACAAGTTCATTGTCAGTCACTACGCTCTTGATGTTACATATGATATTGAAGGTTTCATTGAAAAAAATAGAGACACTGTAGGTGAAGGTCATATTGAAGTGCTAAAAAATTCTACTAATGAGCTTTTACAGGATGTTTTGTCCATTATTGACAAAAATGCGGCAGCATTGGAGGCAACCAAGCCTTCAGCTAACTCAAGGGTCAAATCCGTTGCGACTAAAAAACCTACCTTGGGTTCTATGTTCAAAAATTCTTTGATTGAATTGATGAAAACAGTTGATTCCACGAACGTCCATTACATAAGATGTATAAAACCAAATGAGCATAAAAAAGCATGGGAATTCGACTCGTTGATGGTTTTATCGCAATTACGTGCTTGTGGCGTTTTGGAAACTATCAGAATCTCCTGTGCTGGCTTTCCATCGCGTTGGCCCTATGTCGAGTTTGCCGATAGGTATCATATTTTGGTTTCGTCCGATTTATGGATTTCTGTTATGAGTGGAGAGACTACCCAAGAATCAGTCACTGATCTATGCAACAAAATTTTGTCTACTAACGTCATTGACAAATCCAAATACCAATTGGGAAATACTAAAATTTTCTTCAAAGCAGGTATGCTCGCTCATCTAGAAAAGCTCAGGACTGATAAACTTTTCAAGTCAGCCGTTATGATCCAAAAAAACATGAGGAGAAGACACTGTCGCCAAAAGTATTTAGAAATCAGAAATTCACACATGAAGTTTCAAAGTTTGGCACGTGGTTATGTTAAAAGAGCTCAGCTTAAAAGGGATCTTGAAAATGAAGTTGCAACAAAGATACAAACTGCGGTTAGAGCGTTTCTTTGCAGGAAGAGATTCAATAATACTCACAACTCAATCATTGTCTTGCAAAGATCAATCAGAGGATTACAAGCTCGCAGAAATTTCAATCAATTGAGATTGGAAAAATCTGCCATTGCGCTTCAGAAGTCATGGAGAGGCTTCGTCGCAAGAAAAGATTACCGAAAGCAGACCAATTCTGCTATTTTGATACAATCTCATATTAGAAGAAAGATGGCCGTAAAAGAACTCAAACAATTGAAAGTTGATGCTAAATCCGTGAATGGCTTAAAAGAAACTTCGTTCAGGTTAGAAAATAAAGTCATTGAATTGACTCAGTCATTAACTTCAAAAATTCAAGACAATAAAAAGCTTGTTGATGAGATTACCAGCTTGAAGAGCTTGTTAGATCAATCCAATAACGCTCATGAGATATTGAAAACAAGAGAACTTGAGTTTAACGAAAAATTTGACTCTCAAAACCAAGACCATCAAAAGGAAATTGGGACCTTAAATAAAGAACTTGACTCTATCAAATCTGAATACGCCTTAGCTGAAAAGAAAATTGAAAGTTTAACGAAAGAGCAAGCTGATTTGCGGCAAGATGTACAAAGAAATATTGAAGAGTTGAACAAAGCTAAAGAAGCTTTGGTTAAGCGTGATACAATAGAGGTTGACTTGAAATCGCACATTGAACAACTCAAAACTGAACTTGCCACGTTGCAATCGCAACAAAGAGGAGTCGCCAACAATAGTAGAAGCATCAACGGGAAACGTCACAGCAGTGCCTCTGCTTGGAACTCATCGTTATCACAAGAGCAATCGAATGGAAATAGACCCGTTTCGGTAATCGCTGTCTCTAATGATGAGCAAGTTAGTGTCGATGATATCAATGACGAGTTGTTCAGATTGTTACGCGATTCAAGACAGCTACACAGAGAGATCGTGGAAGGCTTACTCAAGGGGTTGAAGATCCCACCAGCGGGAGTTGCCGTAGATTTGACCAGGAAGGAGGTTCTCTTCCCTGCTAGAATCATGATCATTATCTTGTCTGATATGTGGAGACTTGGTTTAACTAAAGAAAGTGAAGAATTCTTAGGCGAAGTTTTGGCAGCTATCCAGCAAATAGTCTCCACTTTGAAAGATGACGACGTCATTCCAAACGGTGCCTTTTGGTTATCTAATACGCACGAGCTTTACTCTTTCGTATCTTATGCACAGCAAACCATCATCGCAAATGATACATTGTCTCATGAGATGAGTGAAGAAGAATTCGATGAATATTTGAAACTAGTTGCCGTAGTAAAAGAGGACTTTGAGTCTCTTTCCTACAATATATATAACATGTGGATGAAGAAAATGGAAAAAGATCTTGAGAAAAAGGCCGTCTCTGCTGTGGTACTTTCCCAATCTCTTCCTGGATTCATGGCCCCTGAGAGCTCTCCATTTTTGGCTAAGGTTTTTTCACCGGGTGTTCAGTACAAGATGGATGATATCTTGAGCTTCTTCAATTCCGTTTATTGGTCTATGAAATCATATTTCATCGAAAATGAAGTTATGAACGAAGTCATAATTGAATTACTTAGATTCGTTGATGCGTTGTGTTTCAATGACTTGATAATGAGACGTAATTTCTTGTCTTGGAAAAGAGGCCTACAACTCAATTATAACGTTACAAGATTAGAGGAGTGGTGCAAAGGTCATGATATACAAGAAGGATCTGGATATTTGAGCCATTTGCTCCAAGCAGCGAAACTATTGCAATTGAGAAAGAATACACCTGATGATATCGAAATAATCTACGAAATCTGTTACGCATTGAAACCGATTCAAATTCAGAAATTGATTTCCCAGTATTATGTGGCAGACTATGAAACCCCTATAGCTCCAAACGTTTTGCAAGCTGTGGCTGATAAGGTCAAAGCTAACGATGGAGCCTCAAATGATGACTTATTCGAAGTTGTCTCTACTGATGGTCATTTCAATGATCCGTTCAGGACTGTTGATTTACGACCTTTTTCGAGAGTTGAAGCCTATGTTCCTGCCTGGTTGAACCTACCTGTGATCAGGAGAATTGTCGAACTCGTAGCTAAAAATGCTTCTGTTCAAGAATCGAAAAACTTAGAAAGCATTGATAAGAAGGCAAATGGTACTACGGTTCAGGCATAGATGTGTGTATTGTATAAGCGTGTTTGTATTGTTTCGTATGTAATATGATCAAGTTGAAGACCCATGTTTGAAAATATGAAAGGGTCATCTGTTGACTTCTTCTTCCGTTTTAGTTTTCATTTGCAAAGCATGAAGACCTTTATTTTTCAATTCATCATCTAACAATTGATAAATCAATCTATGCCGACTGGGCAAGTTTTTTCCTTCAAAAACATTGCTTATTATCTCCAATCTGAAATGGGACTCCAGTACGTTTGACGCTCCTCTCATACCAGCATGGTGGGAATGCTTATGAGAATCGTTCTCTATTTTCAAATAAGTTGGATTTAGATGCTTCTTTAGCTTTTCGGTAATAGATAATTCCAAAGGACCTGGCTGCTCTGATGACCTAATGACTTCCACCATTGAAGACAAATTCCTTACGTTTGATGCGCCTCTTCTCGAAGAAATTACTTTGAGCATAAAGTTGTATTCCTCAATGACATTTACCTGTTTAGTGATTTTTTATAGAATTTCAAAATTCGCTTTTCTGATTCCCTCTCAAAAAAAATTAAGAAACAGTACATCTCAGAGTAGAACACGCACAAACTACATCTCTGGGCCATTAATAAAGACTATACTATTTTTAATTTATTCAAATGATACAACTTGGTAGAGTTTGATAAGAGTTCTGCTCTTTACTCTGCAATCTCAATTCATCGATATTTCGTGGATGGTCCTTTTTCCCTTCTACTTCTTAACTTCGATTGTCTTTTACTTTCAACGGGTGAACTTGTTGACTCGTTGTTAGGAGCTACCTTGTCTTTTTTGAAGAACGGGATTACGAACTTTGCCAATGTAAATATAGCATATCCAGGAACAACCGAGAATAACCACCATGCTTTGTTAGATCCGAAAAGCACCATCAAAATATCTATGCCCCAGGTTATGTAAAGGATATCAAATAAGTATTCATAGAGACCTTGCCGAGATATGTCATCCCCTGGTCTAAGTAGCTTTTTACTATTGGAGTAGTTTTCATTAGAATAAACAGGTCTGCCATTTTTCTCCAAAATATACTGTACGCCAAATGACGGCAATGAAAATAATAAGTATGGCTTGCAAGATAATGGTCTCTGAAGTACAAATAAAGCCAACAATACAACTGAATTTATAACTAATGATGTAATATGAGTATTTTTCAACGCCTCAGCATTACTTGATGCCAATTTCTTTGATCCTTGAGCAGCCATGATATCTGATATTTTTTTTTCACACTTAACAAAAGGGCGCCGTATTCAGCTTGTTTGCATTATTTGCAGATACAAACTACCCTCTTTGCGTTGCAGTATCGTCGCTTTTCCAAAACCTTTTGGATCGAATTGATCGTAGAATTGATCGCGTGGGGAGCTCAGAAATTTTCAGATTTCAGAGATAATTGGCGAGATTTGTTTAAAATTCAAGTTAAAGTAATGTAGTGAAAATATGGGAATGAACCTCTTTCTTGTATTGAACTAGAATACTACGATGATTGACATTCTTGGTGCTATCACTTTTATATCCCATGTTTCTCTAGAGCTTGAAATGAAAGTTTTACAAATTATATGTTATCAAAGTCACGATATAGTAATAACTTTAAGTGTTTGTGCCCTAACAAGTTAAGTATTTCTGGAAACTTCGTAATGATAAGGGGTCACTGGTATCATAATTTACAACAATAGCCTGATGGGTGAAACTAAACGTAGATTTTTGAAATGTGCTCTTGTGGTTTTATATTATATACAGTTCTGTTGCTACCCTATGCTTGCATAGGGCCAGTGGAAACAGCGCTAAACAAAATACATAAAGCGAAGAAAGCTTCAGATAAAATTATGTGCTATTAGTGATAGACCATGGATTTCTGTTTCTTTTTGATTGGATGTAAGTTGCTGTGGTAGTGTCAGTCGCTTTGGAGATGAGTAGAATCACGGTTATATTACCATTTGTTTTACATCGTTAATCATGACCTTTCGCCTTGAAACGCATGACAAGAACATGTCAGCTTTTGAGCTACATTTGCGATTCGGAATACTAACACATTAAACAGTCAAGGAGTTCAACAAACCTTTGGATGACATTGGACATGTAGCTTGTTATTGTGGACATTGTCACAACCAGTCTGCCTATGCCATTAGAACTATCAATACAGTCACATTGTTTTTTATTCCTGTGTTACCGTTCTACTTCTCGAAAAGATTGAAGTGTTCAATCTGTGGCGTATCAGGGGATGTTAACAATGAAGTCATCCAGAGACTCAAACTGGGCCAACCGGTAGCTATCGGGTGATTTCGTATTCCGCCCAAAGCCATTCTAGACTGGAGTTTCCTATATTATCGGAATGCATACAATTTATTCAACTGAACTCAATATTGAGTAAAGATATTAATTTTACGTGACCACTCAAGCTGATTACCTTTTTCCGTCCCTCCGTGTGTTCCGTCTTTTCTTTAGTCTTGATATAAATGATGATGAAGCATCAAAAGCACCCTTGTAGAATATTCACTTATCAACTCGATAGTTTTGTTCACAATTGAATAATTGATAATGGTTTCACTTGTAAATTTGGTAGCTAGAGGAGGAAATGAAGCTTTGGCTGTCAATCCTCCTTCCAGTAACATTGATATACACTTGACACAACATGGGTCAAGTTGGTTGTGGGCTGTATTTGCCATTTTTGGATTCTTAGCACTTGGCCACGCAGTGATATTTGGATTTACTAGTGCTAAAACGCAGGTCGTTAGAAAGGCGTTGATTCCAGTTCCCTTGTTCACAAATGCCATACTAGCTTTTGCTTACTTTACTTACGCCTCGAATTTAGGCTATACGGGGACCAAAGTGGATTTTCATCATGTAAAGACTGATGAAGATTTGAACAAGAGGCAGGTGTTCTATGTGAAATACATTGGCTGGTTTTTGGCCTGGCCTTTCGTTTTATTTGCAATTGAAGTTGCTACTTACAAATTTGACCACTCGGAGATTGAGTCTACCAATATCCTAATAAAAAGAGCTGTTGTGAGTATTCACGGTCTTTTTACAAAACTTTTGGCCACCGAGATGTATGTTTTGGGATTGTTAATTGGCATTCTCATTCCTTCATCATATAGATGGGGCTATTTTACTTTTTCTCTTACTTCCCAGTTATGTGCCATATTCTTGATCGCTGTGGACTTGTTGAAATCATTCAGAGAAGGATTGTCAAGCACGGCTAATTTGCTTATCATGTTTCAGTTGTTAATATGGCTATTGTACCCTATAAGTTGGGGTTTGAGCGAAGGTGGAAATAAGATTCAGCCAGATAGTGAAGCTGTATTTTATGGAATTCTTGATTTGATTACTTTTGGATTATTCCCGACGTTGCTTACATGGATTTCAGTCACCTCGTTGGATGAGCACTACTTCAGTAAAATTCTTCATTTTAGAGGTTCCAGAGAGAAAGGGGCAGACCAGACACCAAGGGAAAGTGGTGAGACGGCAGTTCATGGTGAAAAATATCCAAAAGACAACATACCTTCTGCTTTGGAGAACGCCCCAGAGAATGTTTAGGATTTGTGCGCTAAATATTGTAGTCTGATGTTTGAGAGTTTCATGACTTTTTCGCAACTAATGAATAATTTTGCAATTTATATATAGGTTTATGATTTATCTATTATCTAATGATTTAACTGAATATATGTCAATGAGTCACCTTCAGAAAAATTTCTGACTGCTTGCATTCAAAAGTTTATGATTCTCATGGTTGCATAACCAAAGGTGACTATAATTGCATACGAAATAACAGAAGCAGGGACTCCTCTTGTGATAAAGGTGCTTACAGTCAAGAATGGTTTGCCAAATTCATCCGTCATACAAATTGCTGTAACATTAGGGAACCCTGAAGTTGGTAGACCCATAGCTGCTGAGCATAGAAGCGCACTTGCCATGATGAGTAATCTAGGATGTGGGTCTGGCATTTTGGTGCCAATCTCTGAAACCAAGGGTATAACAATCAAAGCTGCCACTGTGTGTGATACGAAGGTTGCAACAGTCAAAATCAAAAGCCCAAAGGCTAATGTCACACCCAATAACGAAAAGTCCTCAACTTGATGCTGAATTGAAATGGCAATGGTAGAAAGTAACCCAGATGAAGCAACAGCCTTCCCTAAAGCTGTTCCACCCATCGCTAAAATCACGATATTCCAAGGGTAGTTATTGAAATCCTCAGAGTTCAAAATACCAGGCCCAAAGAAAAGAATTAAAGGAATCAATGCAATTATACCCATTTCACCAAATATTCCTTCCAATTTAGATGCTATACACCACATGAAAATGGTTCCAATTGAGACGCAAATCACGTACCATTGTACCCCTGAAAACTTGTTATCCACCGTCCTAAAGGCAACAAGATGAATGCTTTTTGAATTACAGTTAAAGGATATCAATAAAAATACCCATGTTAGTAAAAGAGACAAAATGCATACCGGGAGGGCAATTATAAACCATTCAGCCCAGGATGGCGAGGGATCCATCGAGCCAATAGCAATTATATTCTGAGGTGATGCAATCGGAGAAGCCATTCCCCCAATATTAGACGCTAGCGCTATTCCTAATATCAAAGCCTTTATAAATTGCGATCCTCGTGGTAAAGTTCTTAATAGCGGTTGAATTAGTGAAAAGCATAACACCGGAGCCGCTACATTAGAAACCCACATTGATGCAAATAATGCCACTCCCATGATCGTTAGAAGCACAATAGAGGGTGATGTCCCTGCTTTGGATAATATCCAGGTAGAAATCAACTTCGCAATATTATACTTTGAAAGAGCAGCGGCAAGTGTAAATCCACCCAAAAGAAGCAAAATCACAGAATTCCACATAGTTGACAAAATATACTTGGATGAATCAGGGGCTGCCATTGGACCACCATCTTCATTTTTAATAACTTTGAAGCTTACCACCAACACAGGAATTAGTAAAGAAGTCACGAATAAAGGGATAGTTTCTGTAGCCCATAAAAGAGATGCACATATCAACAACGCAAAACAATTTTGCTGCTGCGCATCTTCGAAAATTGATAAATTTAGAATAACGAGAGTAACAAAGATTATCACTATGGATTTAACAATGTTCGGATTTTTGAAGGATACGTTGAATTGAAAGGTAGATTTCTCCGATACCTCCTTGCTATTGCTATCTTTGTTTGTATTAGCAGCTTGTGATTTCCTTTCCAAACCAATCATATCTCTCCATACTGTGTTTCTTTCCCAAACAACATGCTCTCTCAAATGAATAGATAACTCAGATTTTGCAAGCTCCAAATCGTTCCCATGATTCGAAATCATAGCATATAACTTTACCAAAGAATCTAAACTTTCATCAACTTTGTGAACTGTTGTTGGTTTGAATATGTAAGACTTGTTAGATAGGTTGCCTAAGTACTCATCTTTCAAGTTGGTATTCAATGATTTATCAAACTTCTTTAAAGCCTTTTTAAATCCTGTTTCATTCAACTCGACATAAGATTTAAGCTCAAACAAAGTTGTGTATAACCCAATCACCCTTTTTCTCAATATAACTCTATTCTCTGACAACATTATCATCAGAGCTGGTAAATGAGATGTTCTTCTATCAATGTCACTCCAAACTCCAGGAGTTCTAGGCGATTTCAAGTAATCGTTTATGGAAGATTTGTTTTGTTCGACATCATTGTTTCTAGCTTTGGACCTTCCTCTGGCCCGGATAGATTCTTCGTCATCATCATAGTCTAAGTCGTCTTGAGTGAACTCCGTGTCTAGGTCAGTGGTAGCCTGATAATCACCTGATGTGCTGTTTTTATTAAGTGACTTTTTGGACTTGTTTAGAGAGAACTCCACTAATTCAGGATCTTCTCTGTCGCGTGAAGTAGCAGTGTAAAGTTCGCTTTCAAATTCTTCTATGTCTTTTACCAACTCTTCAAGACTTCGAAACATAAATTCTTCTTGAGTCAGGTAGAATTCATCAATCTTTTTTAGTTCAGCATCTAGAGCAGCCAAAAACACATTCGAAGCATCGCGATCACTATCTGGAACGGAAGAGTATCCTGAGATGAGCTGACTCGATTCTAAATCGCTCCGTTGAGATCGCAATGAGTCTCGTTGTAGTGAATAAATTAGTTTTTTCAAAGTGGTATAAGCGATATATTTAGAAGACCATTCTGGAACAGCATTGAACTGCAAAGAGTGTGAGAACTTCATGGTTCAAATTCTGTCACAACGCTTGCGTCACAATATAGAAATCTAAAATCAAATCTATCGCTACTGATTACCAGCTTCAATTTAACAAATAATGGTAAATACACTTCCTTGGAATTCGTACATCATGAAATACAGGATATGTTCAAAACCAAAATCAGGACCACTATGTATGGGAAATACCACTAAAATTTGGAATGAATGTTGAACATATACTGGAATAAATCCGAAGTCCAACCTTCATCGATCTGTGGTATTGACTAACAAGAATACGAGATCCTTGATTTTTTTTTGAGGATCAGAATACACCTCGTGTGAAAAAACAGCCTTTTATCTCTTACTACGAGTCTCATACGAAGAGCCTGCTATGACTTTTTCCCATCATAGATAGTTATTTGCTCGATTGTTTATGAAGGTGAAGGCAAATAGCGACTTTGTTAATCAAGATCGGATAAATGCAACAATTTTATACTTTGTGTGATGTATTTATATACACACGAAATTTACTCTCGAATCGTTTTGTAGAAAGTAAGCCTTTCCAAAGCTTCGGATTGTAAAGCATAAATGTACTTCTTGCAGGATTTGCGACATTTGGTTGTGAATACAAATTCAAAACTAGGAGAACTTGAATCAGATACTCCAACAAGATCATTTCGTGGTTTGTGCTCAATCTGGAGAAGAACCAATTCAGAACAACAGAAGAAGCTAATTGTCGGGGGATTAGTAATTGCAATAACCATATACATCTTAGCACCCTCCTTTTGCATATCAATCACAAGAAATCAAGGCCAAGAAATGCTCACAAAAAGACCAGACAAACACACTACAGGACTCATAAACTCAAGAAATGACTGCTTTGCAAATTCTTGTTTGCAAGCCTACCTGTCATTACCAACCTTTACTCAGTACTTGAATGAATTTATCGCCTCATTCAACGAGCTCAAGAAATTCATGACTGACAATAATATTCAAGAAGACATCATAAAAGCTGAGATGAATGACACTCCATTGAGAAAAATAAAGGTCACTACGTTCGAGATACCTCTCCATTTAAGCATGGCCACAATTGTGAAAAAGCTTCAGTCTACACAGAATAGTTCTCGCACGATCTCAGTTTGGACTTTTTTACATTGTCTCGAGAAGATCTTCAATGCAAAGATTTCAAGATCACAACACGATGCCCAGGAACTCACTCAATTGATAAATGAAACATTAGAAAATGAAAATTTGAAAGTCAACAAATCCTTAAAGAAACTAAAAGAGGTTTATATCAATGATAATGATCTCTTCAGCCAGATTGATGATATAGAGATTCCGGAGTTTCCTATGAGTGGATTGCTATTATCCCAAATGAAATGTCTCCACTGCAACCATCTATCCAAGCCGCATTTTTCGCCATTTTTGATGTTGACCTTACACGCACCTCAAAGCCCTTCTACTAAATTGGAGACCCTATTGGAAGAAAACGAAAAGGAAACGATATCAGGCTACCAGTGTTTGAAATGCCGCATCCAACGCATCGTTGAGAATGAACAATTCATGAGTAACAACAGAAGTTCAATGAATACTGAGAAAGAGGAAACAGTCATTAACGAGCTTATTGAGATAAACAACAATGATCTTTTTTGTATAAATGAGGATTTAAAACAAGACCTTGAAGAATTTATAAAGCAGTATAAGAAGGGCGGTTTGAATATTTCTAATGTCACTTCAACTGTGATAAGGACTACTGTAATTCTCAAGCCTCCGAAGATTTTTTCCCTTCATTTATCCCGATCAAGTTTCAACGGATTCGAAGTCGTTAGAAATCCATGCAATGTATTTTTCAGTGACAGTTTGACTCTATCCATTGGTAAACAGTACGCCAGCGAGATCAAACAGCTTCAAACAGCGGCACAAGAAAATCAAGCTAAAGAAGCTTCCAATATTGAGTCTAAAATACTAACAAACGATTCTGAAGATATCGAGGACGAGGAAGTACAAAGAGAAGATATTGATCAGTTAGGTGAAGAGGACGAAGAGGAAGAAGAAGAGGAAGAAGATGAAACAGAGGGATCTTCCGTATCAGATGATAATACCGATAGTTCCTCTATATCCACCAACTCATCGAAGCCTGCTGATACGATCAATGAGACTACAATTTCCCATGATCAGAAAGGTAAACTAATGGAACAATTCAAGCAATTCAAGTTCAATGAAAATGATGTCTACAAATACAGATTGAGATCCATGATCAAACATCTGGGATCTCATACTCAAGGTCATTACGAGTGCTATAAGAAAAAGCCACTTTATGTGAGAAATAAAGAGGGGACAATATTCAAGCTCTCACCAGAGATTCTTGATAATTTGGTCGATGATTGGAGTACCAAATCTCAAAATAAGGAAGGAGATCTTTTGCTGAGACTGAATTATAACAATTCGACAAAAAGGAGGTTTTCTATATTGAGTAAAAGAGCTGTATCCGAAAATCCTGAACTCATAGAAGATGATGAAGCCGCAGTACTCAATCCTGAAAGCGAAGAGACTCCCATTTTGAAAAATCTCCAAGATCAGGAAGATGATATGTCAGCCTTGCGTCGAAAGTTTTCTACAATGATGGGACGTCGCCCTTCTGTGTTTCAGGCTGATCCCTTTCATGCAAATATTCAGGAAATTCTTCCTTCTGGATTAACTACCCCGGCTGAAGTTTTGGTGAACGGTCTTGAGCTGAGTTACTTCTCCAAGAGGACGGAAGATCTGCAGCATGAGCAAGAACATACAAGCAGATCTGATCGAAAGAAAGTGAAGATGAAGAAAATCCCTTCTTTGATCAAATACCCTTTCTGGAGAATCAGCGACGCTAACATCTCCGAAGTATCAAAGGCATCTGTTTTATGTGAAAAAACTTCAGTCTACATACTTTACTACGAAAGAGTAGACAGAAAGCAAATAAAAGGTATTTAGACTGTATAGGGCATATGCATATTATATGCATTTTTCTTCACAGATTTAATTTGGGATGCGCATTTGTATTTTTATAAATTGTACTCAAAAAACGCTATCCACGACAACAATCTAAGCATATACATATGAATGACAAATCCCTGAATTTGGGAAAGGAATTATTCACAACCCCGAAGTCAGCTCAGAGCACAGTAAGCAATACCCCACCATTTAGGGGACTCTCTGTCAAACAAACACGCCCCAGAAAGAAAGTTGTTCTTCCTCCTGGGCATTCCCCGTTAGATTGGGCCAACATCAATAGTAATACACCCAAGAATAAACTTCGGGGGTTACCTGATAGTGCACCACCACCACAATATACTAAAGTGAACTTGGAGGAACTTAAGTTACATAAATCCAGATATGACTGTTGGACTTGTATTAACGGTAAAGTGTATAACATCACTCCATATGTGAATTTCCATCCTGGGGGTGTTGATGAAATACTTAGATGCGCAGGTAAAGATGGAACAGAATTATTTAACAAATACCATAGATGGGTAAGTGTAGATCGCATGCTTGAAAACTGCTTCGTTGGGATATATGCCAGAGCTTAAAATGCTATCAAATTATTTGCAATGTATAATGATCAAATAAATGCGTCATAACCACTAATTATTACACAGTCTAACTTCCAATCATGCGTGTCCGTGGGTATTTCATCAACTAATTGTTCCTGCAATCCTATTCCTACTAAATAAGGCATTTTTCCAAATTTTTCTGAATATGAGTGGAAAAAGTGATCATAAAACCCTGCACCATGGCCTATACGTTCTTTTTCTCTTGTAAATGCAACACCAGGTACAACTACTAAATCAAGATCACCCTCATTAAATATGTCAGACCCTGTTTGTGGCTCTAAGAGGTGATACTTGTCCTGTGGCTGTAACAGTAAAATGTCATCATAAGCTTGTACATGTAACATTGATAAGCAATTAATTTTCTTTCCATCGTTGTAGATAGTTTCAGTTTTGGGTAAATAGACTTCTTTCTCGCATTCAAAGCAGTGTTTTATTATCGATAGGGTTTGAACTTCCAGGTGAGGCATACTCATATAAACTGCAATCCTTTTAGAATTCCTGAAGAAGTCAGTCTGTACTAGAGTATCGCTTACATCTTTCGACTGTCTCAGTAATGACTGATTTGGGATAGATCGTAACTGGAGCTTGACATTTCTTCTTAATTGGCTCTTTGCTTTTTTTATCACTACACTCGTAGACATGGATACCGTTGTCGTTTATTTGAGAAAAAATGATTCTCGAATTTCCTTCATGCATTTGAAATTAAGAGTCTATTTACATTCAATTATTACGTGCTATGACGTTCTCGTCGAATCTAACCGACTTTCTCCGCTCATTTGAATTATCGAGCGAGTGAGTCGCAAGATCAAGATCAAAACCCCCAAGCTCTTTTTTGGTGTTGCTTAACATTTCCCGAATATTTGTTCTTGAATCTTTAAATTGGCTACCGGTACTTGATTTTCTTCTTTGTTGCGTTTTCAAATCAAGTTTACATTTCGTGCAATTGCAAAGAAAACCCCAATTCACTCTTAATTCTCTTTGCCTTTGTTGCACTGTGTGGTTAGGATTAACGTAAGAGGTTGTTAATTCTTCTCCACTTTTTATATCTCTCGCAGCAAAGACTTTCAAGCTCTTCGAAGGAGAAGATACTGTTTGAACTTTGATGTTAGGCTCACAATTGTGGTTCAAGTGAGACTGAATTAAATAAATGGAAGAGTCTAAGTTATTTATGTTATAAGTTCCCATCATGATCATAAAATTCTCGTATGTGAAGTCCTTACTCTCACTTGCTTGCGGGAATACCGCTTTAAATTTTGCATAGCCTTCTTTCCACAATATTTCTTGCTGCTCATGAATAAACAAAGCACCTCCTTGAGCATTGTCGAAAGCTCCTGCAGAAGAATTGATCGCCTTGTACCTAACTTCTTGAGATACTTTTGCCATGGAGCTGAATTGTCTCATTTTTGCCCCTGTATTATCTGATAAAGCAATGGCATAGACGATAGCAATAGCGTATAAAGCATTCCATTGTTCTTGCAAACAGTAATCTTGAAGTTCCAAAAAGTCATTTGCAGAAACCAACTTTTTTAAATTTTTCTTTGAGCTAAAATTTGCCAAGTTGTGCTTTAATAGAGCATGTAAACCGGAATTTGCTTTTTTACAAGTTTGAGAGCACCAGGCTTCCGTGCACACATTACAATCCAAACCTTTCAAGAAAGATTTTCCTAGGTTTCCTAGCGGCAAAAGTCTAGCACAATTAGTGCAAGCTTTACCATGTTTGATCAAATTGATATTGGCCAATGGGGGCACAAAGAAAAGGGGAGGCTCTTCCCATATGAGTTCATCTTTAGAAATGTTAGATTTGGCATACAATCCTTTGCCTTTCTTCGATGTCATCAAGACTTTGACTTTGTCAGGGAAGTCAACGTCAACAGACTCTGAAGAAATTATTTCATTTGCATATGTAAATTGTTGATTATTAGCGTTGTTCAACAAACCATACGTTTTCAATAGCAGTTTGAGTCTCTTCTCGGAAAGAGTCCAATTGTGCCTACTTTTGACTACGCCATGTAGTTTACTCAAGCCTAAAGATTCAGTAGCTGGATCTTCTTTCCAAATAGCGATCACATCATCAATTATTTGCCTTTCGTGAGGCACGATAGGCTCATCTGACTCCTTTTTCGAATCATTGATAGTTATCACCTCAAAACTTCTAGTGAGATCACCCATACTCAATACTGAACGACTATTAGACTTTATCACTATATCCAACTATTTTTTCAACCTCTATATACATGTTATACTCCTGCATATTACACAAAAACGATTTATGAGAAACTGCTTAAATTGCAGCAAATAAAAATGCAAAAAGAGAAACCTTCTGAAAGTCCCTATTCAAATAAACTATATAGAAGCACTATACATAAACCAATAACCAAAACTCTGAAGAAGCCATTTCAGTTAAGCTTCAGGTAAAACCTCTCATACTATTAATCCACCCACAATAGAAAGCAGAATTGAATTCTTTTCGAATATAATAGACGATAAAATCACAATCAAACCAGGAAAACTCAGCAGTCACGGTGCCCATATATTTAAGACAAACTGTATCCATCGTTCGCACATATCAATGTTTAAAGCAAATTATAAAAACCTTTTTAGACAAACTATAAAATCAGAACTCAATATAAGCAAGATGAGATGATGCCTATAGCAATACCAACTTGAAAATTCCACCATTATGCTCTTGAATTACAATAATAGATCTGGGTTTCTGTATAATACTATTAGAGTACGCGTGTGTCACACAGATTAACTATCAGCAATACAGTAAATTATAAATGTCTAAACGTTCGAATACATGAACTTTGTTCTTCGGGTATATATATATAGTACACTTGTTAGGCTTGAATTACTACAATCGATCTATACTATAATACTCATTGAAATATGAGTTTTTTGAACAAACTAACGATAGGCTATAAAGTGATTTTAAATGTTCCGCTTTCAATTAGTCAGACTTTAAGCTCTAGTCTACGGTTAATATGTAATTTAAGTTAAAACTTTGTACCTATTATTACATAAGAGTGTAATAAAACTACTTGTCTTATGGAAACAAGACTGATATAATACCACATTCAGTGTCGAATCGGAATCAACTTTACACACTCTTTCTGAAGTTATGTTAAATTACTGATACTTATTTTAATCTCAGAAAATATTTTTATTGTATAACCATTTTCAAATTGTCTTTACTTATAAATACAATATATACAAAAGAGTCTTCAGCATAAGACTTAGTACATTAGTTTTCTGCGGTGACTGTTTTTGGTTTTACTCTTGGTGTTGACACATATCTTCCCAAAGTTTTGTATTCTAGTGCTATTTTTGTTTACAACTCGGAGCAAGAGATTTATATTATGACTTGAATTCAAGTTTACAAAAATCATAGTTAGGATTATTCTATTGTTATTAATGAGGTTTTATTAAGCACAGACACAAATTATTCCGCAATTTGATGGTATTTTGAGATCCAAGGATTTTTTTCATGAAACTTATAGAGTCACACGAAATTTACCCTAAGGTTATTTTTTGTGCTCGACAAAACATGTTTGTTGAGTATTTCGTAATGTATATGCTCGACAAAACATGTTTGTTGAGTATTTCGTAATGTATATGTATATCCTAATATGTTTTTTTGTTAATTATATATAATCAACGATGATTCACTTTTTTTAATCTCTCAGTGTACTACTTATAATTTTTTTTGGTTAAATTTGTATAATCTTGTTCTTAATTTTTTATATATAGCTGCTTAAGCTGTCTATGTTCCTGTTCCTCTTAATTTGTTATTTTTCAACTCGGTATATGTTCTTCTACAGTGTTTCTATTATTACTTTATTTTGCTGATAAACTTATGAGACAAGCAATCTATCTATAATATGTGTGAAAGTTAGGTTGTTTGCCATATCTGTGAGTCTCGATGTTGTTTTATAGTCTATATATATTGAGGTGTCTACTTAATGTTTTGATACTATTGTCTGTACATGTCGGACTCTTGATAATTATGATTCGAATTGTTTCTAGTTTATTTGTTGTAGTTGTTGCTCTCGTATATTTTATGTATATATATTGTTTTTCTCATTTTTATTTATATGTTTTTGACTCATGTTTAACGATTTCCAAACCAGGTATTATTGAATTTTTTTTTTTATCTTTCAAATTATTTGCAAAAGTGGTTTTTTCAGTTTTCTTCTAATGTATAATTTGAATGTGGCTAGGAGGATGTTTTGAGTAGTATATGTTATTTTATCTTTTTTATTGCTTAACCATTATACTGAGACATTCATTTTTGCTCTAGTAGCGAATGGAAGTGAAGTATTAATAGCTACATATCATTTTGTGCGATCGATATATGATTAAATAATTCTAAATATTGGTGTTGTAAAACCCTTCAGCGTTTAAATGACTGACAATTTGATTGATTACAGTCGTGATGTCGGTATTTGACAAGGTGAAAACACCTGATTGTTGCTGTTGAAATTCATCTTCGTCAACATAAACAACAATAGAGTTTGCTTTTCCGATGGCGCTCACGATAGGAAGTGGGTTTGCGGTACTAAGAATTACCCCTGAACCAGCCTTGACTAGCTCGTTAATGATGAATGAATCAGCTTCATCATTGGATAATTTTGTTATTCTTCGTCCTCCTGTAAATTGGTTGAGGGTGGACTGCAAGGCAAAAGAAAGATCCTTACCTTCTTTGCATTCTTTTTTAGACTTGATGGCAATTACAAAGCCTTGTCTTGATCTTGGGGGGTTAGACTCCCTTAAAATTCTGACTACTTCAGGATAAGAAAACCATTCTGGTATTTCGGTCCCGTCTCTCAAACGTTGCCTCAATTCAGTCCCTGATATATTAGCAGTTTTGACCTTATTAGTATCAATGGTGTCAATAGGTGCATACCTATCTTCATCGGGCAAGTATGTAACCATACGAAACGGCACAATTTTGATTTTTGGGCTCAATTCATTCTCAAGACTTGCCAAAAGCTCCTGAGCATCATAAGGACCATAAAAGTCGACACCTTTTGAATTTTTGCCAGGACCAGCGTGGTCTCTTCCCACGATAAAATGATCGACCCCATAATTCATTCTAATCAACGCATGCCATAAGGCTTCTCTATCACCTCCCATTCTCATTGCCAAGGGCAATAATGACATAGTTGCCAAACCCTCAGGGAATTTCTTCAAAATTTGATGGTAAACCTTGACTCTAGTATGATGATCGATGTCACCTGGTTTAGTTAAGCCTACAACAGGATGGATCAATAAATGACCATCGGGACCGATGTCATCAGCTGCACGTACGGTAAGTTCTCTATGCGCTCTATGCATTGGGTTTCTAGTTTGAAATGCCACAATGCTGTGTTTGTTCCATCCTAATTTCTCGAATTCATTTCTCAAGGCTGCTGGAGTCTTCCTGAATGCGTTGTAATCGTAATGCTTAGGATAACTCAAGCCCTGAAGGGAACCTCCAATATAGTACTCCCCAGCAATATCGTGTAAATATTTCACGGCTGGGTGTTCTGGGTCACCTCTGAACACAGATTTACCTTCCTTCTCTTTATCTGGTTTGTAAACTGATTCAATGGTCAAAATAGCTAATGGTTTTTCATCTCTCAAATCTCTCAAAACCACTCTTTGCCCGGTTGCAAACCCTTTGGCTGTTGGTTCGCTGACATCTAAAGTTATTGGAATCGGCCATAATAAGCCTTTACCAGTTACTTCATCCTTTTTAGTGGCCAATCTCATTTCATCAACAACAGAGACATAATCATCTTCGTTCATAAACCCATTCAAAGGGGAAAATCCTCCATTCAAAAGAAGTTCCAAGTCACATAGTTGTCTTTCTGTCAAGGTCAAGGATACAAGATTCTTCAGTTCTATCTCTTCTAAAAGCTTTGATCTGATATCTGCGTCTCTTGCGACTAAATCTTGTAACTTCCCACCGTGAGGTAATGGGATAGGCATTGTAGGTGTGAGGACAAAGTCTACTTTCAAAATGATATGTACCAAGGTAAGGAACAAGGCAAGTCTTCTAGCGATTGAAAAATTTCAATGAAAGTTCGTATCATACAATAGCACGTGAGCCTTATTTTCCAATATAATATCGTGTACTACATATTAGCCAAATGTCCCCAAAAATTGTTGAGGCTTGCAAAATGTCTTAGTAATGTCTTGTGTTCGGATTGAAGAGTGGAGCAGATTGAACCGTTCATGAGTAGACAACCATTTGCTTAGACTAGACCCTTTCCCCCACGTAACATATATGAAGGTATTCTTGAGCTGAGTCCCCCACTCTCTTGCATCTCTAAGCTTAATTGATTTGAATCCGACCGTAGGGCCACGACATAGATTAGGTAATACCGATTTCGTCCGAAAGTGTCCCATTGGGTTGTTGAGTAATGCTATTCGCAAGCTCATAGTGGTTGTTCTAGCTACTCAAAACAAACAATTGCCCCTATCAGTATGTCAAGCATGTGTCCAGCTCATTTGGGTGTTTTTCACGAGTCTAGGCGAGTTTCCTAATTGTACTTGTCCTATTATAAATCTTTACCAATCTAATCCGTGTAAATCGGTTCTCGAATTCCCGAAGTATGAAAGAGTCGGGATTTCTCAGTTCGACCTGGAGCAAGAATTTTTGGCCATTATTGCCCCCACTTGCATTTTTCAGGTTAATATATAAAGAATACGAACTGACAACTTCAAGCGTTTTTTGAAAGTTGATACAGTATAGTTTTGATTGACAAGGTACAGCGCATTACAAGTATAAAATGAGTGCTCCAAAGTAAGTATCAATGAATATGTTTCATCCGTCCTTTGACATTTTTAAAATAGCTAGTTCTACCGTGGTCCATTTTGACATGATTCTTTCGTGAGGGTTAATGATATTTACGTTTAAAAGTAACGCATTCCCCAATTTCATTCAAGTGCAATCGTCGATAGAAGTCTATTTTAACATCATGAAGGTTACAAGAAATGCCATTCACCGGTTGAGTGCGGTGGAGGGACACCTAACATTACAAGCCTGTTCTGCAAACAAATATACTAACGTTGTTCCTAGAGGTGATTTTGGATTAATTGGTTTGGCCGTTATGGGTCAAAACTTGATCTTGAACGCTGCTGATAATGGCTTTACGGTCGTTGCTTACAACAGAACTGTTTCTAAGGTTGACCATTTCTTAGAAAATGAAGCGAAAGGTAAATCCATTATTGGTGCTCATTCAATTGAAGAGTTAGCTGCCAACTTGAAAAGACCAAGAAGAATTATGTTGTTGGTCAAGGCTGGTAAGCCCGTTGATGATTTTATTGCTCAAGTAGTTCCACATTTGGAGAAGGGTGATATCATCATTGATGGTGGTAATTCTCATTTCCCAGATTCAAATCGTCGTTTTGAGGAATTGAAGAAGAAGGGTATCTTGTTCGTTGGTTCTGGTGTTTCTGGTGGTGAAGAGGGTGCCCGTTACGGTCCATCTTTAATGCCAGGTGGATCTCCAGAGGCTTGGCCGCATATCAAAGATATTTTCCAATCGATTGCCGCTAAGAGTGATGGTGAACCATGCTGTGACTGGATTGGTGAGGCAGGTTCGGGTCATTATGTTAAGATGGTTCATAATGGTATTGAATATGGTGATATGCAATTGATTAGTGAAGCTTATGACTTGTTAAAGCGTGTCGGAAAATTCACTAATAAAGAAATTGGTGACGTTTTCGCTAAATGGAACAAAGGTGTTTTGGATTCATATTTGATTGAAATTACTAGAGATATCTTGTATTTCGATGATCCTACCGATGGTAAGCCATTATTGGAAAAAATTTTGGACGAAGCGGGACAAAAGGGTACGGGAAAGTGGACCGCAATAAACGCCTTAGATTTGGGAATGCCAGTTACACTTATTGGGGAAGCAGTTTTCTCTCGTTGTTTGTCTGCTTTGAAGACTGAAAGAGTAAGAGCTTCTAAGGTTTTACAAGGTCCTGTTGTAGACGGTGAGTCTCCAATCAAGGACAGAGAAGCTTTTGTCAATGATTTGGAACAAGCTTTATACGCTTCTAAGATTATCTCCTACACTCAAGGATTCATGTTGATGAACGAGGCAGCTAGAGAATTTGGTTGGAAATTGAATAATGCATCTATCGCGTTGATGTGGAGAGGTGGATGTATTATCAGATCTGTTTTCTTGGGTGATATCACTGGTGCTTACAGAGAGAAGCCAGATTTGGAGAATTTGTTGTATCATCCATTCTTCAACAAGGCTGTTACCAAGGCTCAAAGTGGGTGGAGAAAAACTATCGCTGCTGCTGTCGAGCATGGTGTTCCAGTCCCTGCTTTCTCCACTGCTTTATCTTTCTATGATGGTTTGAGATCAGAGAGATTACCGGCCAACCTTCTTCAAGCTCAGAGAGACTACTTTGGTGCTCACACCTTTAAAGTCCTCCCTGGTGAAGAGAATGATTATTTGAAGAAGGATCAATGGATTCATGTCAACTGGACAGGTAAGGGGGGCGATGTTTCAGCTTCAACCTATGATGCATAAGCTACCTGTGTTTGTTTTTACTTCATTTGTAGTATTGTTTTGATTACATTCAGCCGTCTACTTTTGTAGTAAAATAAATGTCAATTATCCTTCAATCAATAAATACTAAAGTATATAAAACTTAGACTTCAGAAGGATTTCTCCTCTTCCACTCTAAAATCAAGTCATCTTTAGGGAAAATAGTAGCAAAAACCTTAATCTCTTCTGATAATGGTGTTACATGATGAATGATATCTGCGTGCATGAGGAATTTCCCAAGCATGGCCGTGAATAACATCATAACGTAATTTTGACCTAAGCATACGTGAGTACCAGTTCCAAAAACCAACCAATTACGCTTCTCCATGTCACCACTAGCATCCTCCCATCTTTCCGGTTTGAAGGTATCAGGATCAGGATAGACTTCTGGATCATGCAATGCAGGGTATAAAGTTGGAATGATCATTGTACCTTTAGGTGCAGTGTATGTGCTTGTAACTGGAAAGCTCTTTTTGACCACATAAGGAACCATAATAACAGGAGGACGGTACCTCAATGTTTCTCTAACAGTATTGAAAGTGTACTTCATCTCGTTAATTATTTCCAACGATAATGGTCTATTGATATCATTTTGGCGAACTCTTAATTGTTCTTCTCTGATCTTCCGAGCAACATCGGGCCTGTCCGCTACTATTTGAAATAACCAACAGGCCAACGAGGACGAAGCATCTTGGGATGCAAATAAGAATGTGAAAATTGCTTCCGAAATTTCCCTATTTGAAAACTCGCGAATTAACAACTTAGATTCCTGGTCGTCGAGATGCTTTTCTCTTGCATTTTTCATTAAATAGATCCATTCATCCATAACACAAGCGGGCTTCCCATTTTGTTCATTGATGTATTTCTTAGACATCTCAGCACACTTTTCGAAGATATGCATTGTATCATCAGCAATTTTTTTTCCATACCAAGTTTTAGTATATGGGATGATTATTGGGAAATTTACTAATTCTAGTGCAGCTGTCACACGATAATAATTGTCCGCAATCAAAGCAATTTGTTCTTCTGTGATGTAATCTCCGCAAAACGTTCTAAGGGAAATAGCACACATTAATTCTCTGAAATCGGGAAAAAACTCTTTAGGTTTGTCGTAATTGATGAACTTTTCCAAATACTTATCCATGTACTTCTCGTGAACAGGAATGTAAATCTCCATTGCTTTTCTAACAAATAGACTATTCAAGGACCTACGATAATCTGTATGCGCTTTCCCATCCAAAAAAACCCAATTTGATGGTCTCAAAATTTTCCGTGCAACATCAACAACACAAGGCTTAACATACCTTGGAGATCCTAATATTTTTCTTGAGAGGTCTCTGGTAGAAGCAATCACGACAAACTTATGAAAAATGGAAACGCAAGATAACGGACCAGAATCCCATTTAGCTTTATACTCCTCAAATTTGGGATCCAAAGATTCCAAGAAAGGTCCAATGATAGGCCAAATCTTATACTTGGGTCCGGATATTGACCCCTTTCTTATCTTATATGCTACTTGATCATAAGTCAACAAGACAACAACTAAACTCGAAATCAATGCTAACCAAGATACATTTCTATAGTAAGATACAGCTTGAGCAAGAAATTTGTTTAAATGGCCATCTTGAAAGCTGGGTAGGTCCCCAACTTGGGTAATGTTAACACTCATAGTTGTTGTAGTTATTTAAGCGGCTAAGTCTAGGTCTATAAGTAACGAATGTGATATAAAAGTGTATTTCAAAATAAGGGCGGCATAGATTGTTTCGCATCGTATATTTTATACGATCGTATAAAGTTTTTCGATAAAGTTCATGTCTACACGACATTATTCTTTTATGTCGTCAGGAGATGAGGAAGATCTAAGTGATATTTTTCAGTTATTTAAAACTACAGTGTCTGTGCTCTTCAAGTCTATAAGAATGGGGAAAAGGAAAAATTCAAAGCTTCTTGAGGAGAAGCGTAAGCTATTAAAATATGAGCAAGACAGTAAACTATCACCAGGGTTCCAGCTTCCTGAAATTGCCTCCGATGAAGAATTTGAGGAAGATGGGGACAATATAGAGCAGGAATATGAATTGCACCAAAGAAAGCAAAAGGCAGCAAGTTTAGATGTCTTTGAAGGACTTCCTATAAAGAACAGAGATGGTAAAATAGAAAGGGTTATAAGAGAGATGCACAAAGAAGAAGATGAAGAGATAGTGGATAAAGAGATGAAACATGTTCATAACGACGGTCTGTCTGATGAAAATGAGGAGGATAAGAACGAAGTTTCGCTGATACACATGACTCCGAGAGAGGTTCTTGTGAAAGCAAAAGAAGAAGTTGCGGATTTGGCCTCGAAGTTGGTTGAAAATCCAGAAGAGAACGTTCTGTGTCTTACAAGGTTAAGGAAGATGTCTGAGTCACATAACATAGTTACGTCTCAGTTGGCAATAATGGCATTAATACCCGTCTTCAAATCTTTAGCTCCTTCTTATAGAATCAGACCCCTTTCAGATGCTGAGAAAAGTGAGAAAGTTAGCAAAGAGGTTGCTCGTCTTCGTCAGTTCGAGCAATCGTTAGTTAGTAATTATACGGCGTATGTGGAAAACCTAGCCCGCCTTGCAGTCGTTTCCTATCTGAATTCTGAAAATAACAAAAGCATATCTTCTGATCGGAAAAGGTTAGGCTCGCTAGCTTGTAAGGCTTCTTGTGAACTTTTGATGTCATCCTTACGTCATTTTAACAATAGAGTTAACGTCATTGCAATACTCTGTCGAAGACTTAATAAGAAGCCTACTAATGAAAATGATCTCAGTGTTTTCTTGAGATGTCTTCGCGTCTTGGAAACTTTGATATCTGAAGACGAAGATAATGGAGACATTACCTTGGACGTCTGCAGAATTTTATCGAAGGCAATAAGAGACAAGAAATTTCGAGTTGATGAGTCAGTGGTCAACGTATTTTTGTCTGTTAGTTTGCTCAATGATTACGATCCTAACAGCAATAAAGAGCAGGACAAATTGAAGCTCAAAAAGTCAGATAGAATCCATTTATCCAAAAAAGAAAAGAAAGCAAGAAAAGAACGTAAATTGATTGAAGAAGAAATACGCAAAGCTGAGCAGGCAATCACTGTTGAACAGCGACAGAATCACCAAGCTCAAGTTTTGAAGATATTGTTGTCTTTGTATCTAGAAATATTGAAGGAGGGCTCTAGAAATGAAGAGACAAACAATAAACTAACCTCTTTAATGGCACCTGTACTAGAAGGTTTGGCGAGATTTGGCAACATGGCTAATTTAGATTTGTTAGGTGATTTTTTGGAAGTTTTGAGTGAAATCATGACAGATATAATTCTGAAACACTCTTTAGAAATCGATGAGAGAGAAACAATAGGTTTGTATAATAAGCAAGATGTACGCAATATACTTTTGTGCATTTCAACTGCCTTTGCTTTGGTTCTCAATCATTCTGCTGTTGGGAAGTTGCCGTTGTCAATTGACTTGTCGAGGTTTGTTTCGTCGTTATATTTGGTGTTAGTTGATGTTTCATTGGACACAGACCTTGAGTTGTCACATAAAAGCTTAAGGCTCGCAGACCCCTTATCACTCTCAACCAATGGAGACAAGCCTCATGTGAATGTCTCCACCACGGCAGAGCTCTTGTTGCGCTGTTTAGATTTCATATTTTTCAGATATAGAAATGGGACCTCATCAGATGCATCATCTTTCATCAAAAGGTTATATATGTCGGTTTTGCAAACTCCTGAGAAATCTTCGCTAGCGGCTTTAAAGTTCGTTGGAAAGTTAACTAGCAGATATGGCGAAACATTAAAAGGGTTGTGGAACACTGAAGAGAGAATTAGTGGAGAGGGCTCATATATTTTGGGGATTGAAAAGGAAAGTAGAGAGGTAGAACTAGAAAGGTGTAATAGCGGAGCCGCCACCTTATGGGAAAACGTCTTACTTGATAAGCACTACAGCCCTACTGTAAAAGATGGATCAAGATCTCTATCAAAGAACAGTAGACCAAATCATAATACAAGATAAATAGCATATTATATTATTATACATACGCATATCTTCCGATAAACTTACATTTTATTTTTTTATTGAAAATACTTTTTTTCTGAGTCCCCTTTCAAAAATAAAACATTTAAATGAAAGACAAAACTAACCAATTTACTTTATCAGTATTACTAAGATACTTGACGTAAGTATGGGCACGATCCATGCCTTCGATATAAATCTGGGGTTAGTCGTTTTGATATCGACATCTGTGCCTATAGCTTTATTTGTATTATTGTTGTTATGCGCTTATAAAGCATTTCATAGCGAAGCAGAGAGAAATGGTTACGCATTGCTCGATCCACAGATATCCAGTGGCTCTGCAGTTCCCCATGAATTCCTCAATGATGAAGAATCTTTGTTACACCTAGCAGAAGAGTTTGATTTCACAAGATTATCTCCTGAAGATCAAGCAGCTTACATAAAAGGAGAAGAATTCACAAAGGAGAACCCTCCTTTCTTGCATCATGTCAGAGGGAAGTCATACACTATCGAAGATGAATTGTCAGTAAGAGAAAGAGGCATAGGTGCATTTGAGTTCGAGCAAGAACGTGACATCCTACTGGCGAGGTATATAGTTGAAGATAAGACAGAAATCAATTTTCATAACAATGATACACCTTACTCAACATCTTCCTCAGTCTTAAATCTTGCACTACCGGTAAAAAACAGAGTACATTCTGATACGATTTATTTCGAAACGAAAGTATTTGAGCTCCCTAATGGAAATCCTAATGGCCATTTTGCTATCGGTTTGGTAACGAAACCTTACCCTTCTCAATTCAGATTGCCTGGGTACAACAACTTTTCTATTGCCTATGAGTCAACAGGAAATCTTAAAATTAACAAGCCATTTCCAACCCCGCAGCAGCAACATCAAGGTGAACGAAGTCAGTATAATGCATTTGTCTTACCACCATTGGAGCAAAGGGATGTTGTAGGGTTTGGGTATGTAGTTCCCACGGGGACTATTTTCATTACACGAAATGGACGTAAACTCATGGACGTTATGAAGTCATGTTATGTCGATCTTTATCCAGCGGTTGGTTGCTTCCTGGCGAACGCGAAGTTTCAAGTCAATATTGGACAGCTTGGTTTTGTTTGGATTGAGGCCAATGTTAGAAGATATGGTTTCATATCAACTAGCGATTATAAAAGGTTAAAGGGAGAACGAGGTCTAGCCAGTTTACCGGAATACAGTCAAGTGCTCAAAAATGATTCAGACAAAATTCTAGAGAAAGGTGAGGAACTTCCCCCGAGATACCCAGAAGATGAAATCGATTTTTTCGGAAGATCTGCAATTGTTGGACCATCAACTTTCGAATATAAACATGAAACTTACAACAAAGAATCCAAAGATATTGGGAGTTCCTCCCAGGTCACTAATGAGCCAGAAGAAATTATGGATTTAAGAGAAAGATTGTACGAACAAACAATTATGAATGAGAACAATGTAGAGGCGACGTCATCATCTGCCGGTGCGCATCAGGATGATGCCAGTTTTTTGATCCAAAATCACGATCTGTACGGTGCAATAAATGAAAGAGAGTCACGAAATTGTTCTCATCTGGGCAATCTTGGTGAATCAAGGCCGATAAATGAGATCAAGATAGATGATGACGGAACTAGTGAAATTCTATTCGGCAATAACGAGAACAATTCCGATGCGGAAACTTCATTACTCAACAAACAAGATGACGAAATGAGGCCTTCTGGTAGACCATCTATAGATGCAAGTGTCCCACGTGCGATGAGCCAATCCGGTGAACTATCTTCAACTTCCCTAAACAATAACCCTTCCAACTCTAAAAAATCAGGGCAAAAGACTGCACGAGGTACAAAGAAGAAATCTAAAGGAAAGAAAGCAAAGAAGAACATAAATAGAAAGTGAATTTTTCATGATCTGTGTAATTTAAATTGTATATAAAATTCATAGACAGTTAAAAAAAAAGCTAAAAAAAATAGCGTTGCCAGGTTTCGATCCTGGGACATCAGGGTTATGGGCCCTGCGCGCTTCCGCTGCGCCACAACGCTGTTTCTCTGAAGTTCTTGATTAACTTATCATTATCAGAATAATTTTTACTTTATTTTATTTTTTCAGTTTTAATGTATACTTTTATATGACTTATGAATAGTCGATCTGAAGTGACTTATTGAGGTTATTCGTAGTTGAATTTCCAAAGGGAAACAATAGGCTGGTTGAATTTATAATATTTTTTAGTTTTCGCATAATTTGATGACTTTTTAATCAATATTTATTTAGTATGTAATTGAAAGATTACGTGTTTGGTGACAAATATGGCGATCAATTAGGTTCATGAATTCTATTATCACAAAGATGATGGAAAGCTTGAGTAAAACTTTGGTAATATCTTTTCCTTGTTAGTTTTCTTGAAAGAAGCTAATTACGTTTGATAACTCATAGTGAGTCAATTTGCGCCCACTACTTGGTTTTGAGAATATGCAGGTCCAAGAAAAGCATAATGTACTGTCTAGTGACCGCTTTCCTTCTTTATTACTATTTCGCTGATTACGTTGTCACTCTTTCTTCTTCCTCTTTTCTTGACAATTCCGTTTACTCTTATTCCCTTTATAGTGAGTCCAGTTTGTTCAATTGGAAATTTACGAGGGCGTCCACGCCTATCCTTTTTCTCTAGTAATCTTTTGACAGCTTCGTCTTCTAATGTTCTCATAGAAATCGGTTGCTCAAATAGATCAGCAACTTCTTCGCCACTGAATGCATGAGATTTTCTTGACGACTCAAGCTGAGGATTTATAGGTTTAGACTCACGAAGTGATTTGTTTAGTTGCTTGAAGTGAGGATGGCTCGAGTCAATGTACTCGTTAGAAGTTGGGTCGAGTATCAACTTTCTTGGACGGCCTCGCTTTTTCTTCAATTCACCCTTCGAATTGAGGTCTCCAAAATCATCTTTCATTTTAGTGTTATTTACAAGGGAATGACGCTCTGATAGGTCTGAGTGGTATTGTGCGCGTGATGTTTTATGAGTTCGAGTTGAATAACTTGATAGTGGCTGATGGCCATAAAGTGGATGCAGGTTGCTTGCTTCGTGCGACTTGAGATTATTAGGGTATGTCACTTGATTACTTTGTTTGAATAGATGTTTATATTGATAATGATTTTGAGAAGGAGGACACGGATTTTGCATACTTGTGACTTGTGTTTTTGAGGTACCATCAAGTTGATGGTGAAAAAAAATGGAGGTCTGGTTCAGATGATTTTGCTCTTGTGAATGCAGTATCATTGGTTGCATATGAGGATGTGGCAAGGGTAACGTTGTTGAGGCGCTTAACGATGATGAAGTAATTGTACGCGACCCAATGGAACTAGTGCAGCCAAAACTTTTCGAGGAAATATTTGAAGAATCGGCAAAAGTACTGATTGGTTTAGACTCATCTGCACTGATATTAGTACCGTTACCATAGTTTGGTAAAGGAAGATACATATTCCTTTTCGGTGACTTTATTTTAATCAGCAGTCGTAATACCCAAACCAAACTCCTTATTTACAGTAAATCAAATGAAACTTAAAACTTGAAAACCGTGTATACTTTTCATTTGCAGCAAGAATATTGGATGCTTTTTCTTAGTTCGCCTGAGGTAAAATACGTTCTCAAAAAAAAAAAAAAAAAATTTGATTACGATGAGAAGATCACATGATTTTGCGATGAGATATTTTACTGACTCAAATCTTTATCGATCGGTATTTGATTTTGTTTACATCTGATATACAAAAAAACTTAAAACTTTCTGTTGCAAACAAACTCTATAAGAAATCATGAGCCAGAGGTTATTATGGATTTAAATGGTGTTTGAAAAACCAATGAGTTTTTGAAGTTACCGACGAAGTCTTCTGAATCAGGTAATTTATCATCAAACTTAACTTTGAATTGCACATCAACGTTCGATGAAGCTGAAGAAAAAGAGGATTTTTGAGTTTTTATTCCAACAATTTCGTCGAAGTCACTTTCGAAGTATGATGTGGGGGTTGCGAGGTTTCCGTAGAACTTGTATTTGACATCGTAGACGTCGAATCTAGATTGTGTAACTGTTGGAGAAATTATGGCATCGAAAAGCTCCGAGTTATCTGAAAGTGGAGCGGGAGTTGGCGATCTAGCATACTCTGGATACATTCTAGCATATGTGGTTCGAATTGCCGATTCTATTGATCTTTCAAATGCAAATTTAAACTTTTCCTTTGGCACATCCTCTCCAAGTTGTGTGGATAGTTCTACCGACAAAACGTTTTTCGGAGCCTCCTGAGCTTTTGCCGAAATAGGATCAGTTGCTTGCAGCTTTGGGTCGGATAAGATAACATGAGAGAGGTCTAAATGCTCTCTACTCTTTATAAATGTAGTTATCTTCTCAACTGATGACGTGTTGATGTTTCCTAGGTAAGCCATTACATCTCCCTTCAATAGTCTACCGTTGGGTCCAGATGCTTGAATTTTTGATATTGCCTCCTCTTCCGAAATTCCTTGCTCGTGTAAAAGTAAATTCACAGAAGGTAGTAACTTCTGCTGGGGATTAGCTTTGACAAAAACTCCGCTTTCATTTTTGTTGACTTTGGGGCTCTCATTTACTGTTTTATCATAGTTTTCACTTTTCTTTACTCGAGAGTCATTCTTTGACTCTTCGCTTTTTGGTTCTTCGTCATTTGGATCTTTCTTCCTGAAAGCTTCCTCAAAAGTAGGTCTTTCCAATTGACTCAAATCATCTCCCGGCTCCGCAAGAATAGCAATTGGTCTGCCCACTGGTATCCCTGAGGATCCTTCATCTACCAAAATTTCCCACAATACCCCATCATCTTGAGCTTCGACATCAATGTTGGCCTTATCAGTCTCCACTTCGACCAATACGTCACCAGCTGAGAAACTCTCACCAGGCTTCTGTTTCCATGCCAAAATTCCACCTTCACTCATTGTTGGGGACATTGCTGGCATTTTGAAAATTGAAGCCGCCTTAAGCACCCTAGTTCGGTGAAAAGAACGGCACAAATTTATACGAGCTTCATTCCTGAGTACGATCAAAATCTTACTGAACTTTATCATCAAGAATAGCTTTATTGATGGAACCAGTGCCAGAGTACGTACAATTTTAAACAGATTATTACGGTCCTTTGGGTGCGCAGATCGGAGTAACATTACCGAATACTGCTCGGAAGCGACATTTCCGCCAACCAAATGTCATAAATGCTTAGCGTACGACATGATCAATAATCGATGTCGTAAATTAGTTCCAGCCCCCGGAAACTGCCAGGAGACAACCCCCATCCTACTTTCTCCGAGTGACGCCAAAGTTTTCCCAGACTTGCTTTTTATGTTAAAAAATTAATAAAATATCGAGTTTTACACAATTTACTTTTAAGCAGAAGTAAGAGCTCTAATTGATTTTACATGAATCCACGCTTCATAACAGTCTGTAGTGATATAAGGAGTTGAAGTTACATTAGTCTTGCGGGAAATTCAACAAATAATAATAGCTAAAGGAAGATCTTTTCTACAACTACAACAAAGCTTTGGGGCAAAGTCAGACAGGATGAGTTTCTCACTACTAAGTGATCCCTGGGAACTGTGTGGTATCAGAAGGCGAGTATCAACGGTAATAATGGCAATAAGAAAATACATGAAATTCATAGGTCCTGGAATAATGGTTTCGGTCGCGTACATGGATCCAGGAAACTATTCCACTGCAGTAGCTGCTGGTTCGGCTTACAAATACAATTTGCTTTTCCTGATATTTCTTTCAAATTGTTTGGCCATATTCCTTCAAATCCTTTCGGCAAAATTGGGAGCTGTCACAGGACTAGACTTGGCCACTAACTGTAGAAATAATTTGACATTCCGAACTAACATTATAATTTACATTTTAGCAGAAATCGCTATCATAGCCACAGATCTAGCGGAAGTTGTGGGAACTGCAATATCACTAAATATTCTTTTCAATGTTCCTTTGTTTTTAGGAGTCTTGATAACGATCATCGATGTTTTGATTGTTCTTATGGTATACAGACCTAAAGGTCCTTTGATGTTTGTAAGGCTATTCGAAACCTTTGTGTCTTTTCTAGTGGCTGCTACTGTTGTTTGTTTTGGGATTGAACTTTACCAAGTCTCACATGACTCAAGTATAAATTTTTCATACATGGCGGTTTTGAAGGGTTTTCTCCCAAACGAAAAGGTTGTTGATATGAGCGATAAAGAAGGAGGTAATGGCTTGTTTTTGAGTTTGGCTATTTTAGGAGCAACTGTAATGCCTCATTCTTTATACTTAGGTTCTGGTTTAGTTCAAGCAAGGTTAAAAGATTTCGACATCAAACATGGCTTTTACAACCCGCAAATAGAGAGCTACAGCTCCACAGAGCAAGACTCTACGATAAATGATGTTAATGATGTCAACACCATTACTCCGGCGGCTTCTGTTAATGGTCCATTCGAGAAAGATGACGAAACATGTGAGGTGAGTTACAGACCTTCTATTCATGCTATAAAGGAAACAATGACGTACACAATAGTTGAATTGGTCATTTCCTTATTTACCGTTGCATTGTTTGTTAACTCTGCGATTCTTGTTGTAGCTGGAGCAACTTTGCATAATGACAAGCCTCATTCTTTCCTACGTGATGATCACGAAGATGATGGAAACAACTCTGATGACGATTCGGACGATGATTATTCGAATGCGGACCTTTTCACAATTTACAATCTATTATCTAAGCATTTGTCTCCAACAGCCGGCTTTGTCTTTGCATTAGCATTGCTCTTCTCTGGACAGAGTGCAGGTGTTGTGTGTACGTTAGCGGGCCAGATGGTATCTGAGGGTTTCCTTCTGTGGTCCTTACCGCCAGTCACTAGGCGTCTTATCACGAGAGGATTGGCAATAGTGCCTTGCTTACTAGTTGTAAGCATAACTGGTAGAGAAGGGTTAGCGAGGGTTTTGAACTTCAGTCAGGTCATGTTGTCATTATTATTACCATTTGTAAGTGCTCCATTAATCTGGTTCACATGCTCAAAAAAAATCATGAAAGTGCCAATTTTTGAAAGAGATGGAGAAGAATCCATAGATATCATTTTCGACGCGGTTAAACCATTCAGTTACATAAATGATCAAGCTCCAGACACGACTTTGAGTAAGCATAAACGATACGAAACTACAGATGCTGCTATAAGACTTCAAGAGCTCAGAAAGTCACACCCTTGCAGTGGATGGGATGACGATGACATGGATGAAGAGTTTCAAGGTTTGACGGGAAACTCAACCAGAGACTCTCAAAATAGAGAGACAAGCGGCGAATCACCATACAGAGGGCGTTCGAGGGTATCATCGGTATCGTCGAATACTTTCGCAAGAGCAAATGACGATGATGTTTTCAGAATAAAAGGTTTCAAGGATATGAGTAACGGGACTCTTATGTCATTTACCGCAGTATTAGTTTGGGGTTTTATAACAAGTTTAAACTTGTACTTACTTGTAAGCATGGCTCTTGGTTATGACGTACCGCTTTAATACTTTGCATCTACTTCATATATTTTCATATACTAGTATGTATACTCCATTTTTACCTGTATGCAGCTCGACTAATCATGAAAAAAAAAAGATCTAAATAGTTAATGTCTTTGCATTTACGCTAAGTCCAAATGGTTAACGAAAAGTGCGTAGATCTGTTCATCAGATCTTCATCAAGTGTCTTAGAAGCTTTTCCATCTACGACAACCCTATCGATTACCTATGCGAATGAATCGAAGAAGGGAACAAAAAAAAATTCTACCGAAGTTTCAAATAAAGTCACAAATTCTGTAACCTTCAAGTGTTACGAACCAAGTTCTGGGAAGTGCATCAAGTTTAAAACTAACAAGACCAAAGAGTTGTCAAGATTGCTTACGTTTATCGGCCCAAATGGAGTAACTGTATCGAATCGAATTAAAAAACCTTCAGAAAAAGATAGTACTCAAGAGGAGAAGAGAAAAAAGCATATTATGGACTATGTCTCTCACCATGCATTGGGATTGGCTAGTATCATGAGCAATTCCAAATTTCAAAACGATGAGAGTTGCGCGGATGAGAGATCTGCGGAATTAAGACCAGATGCTCCAGGCATAATAAGTGAACTGTTAGCAACGAACACTGATGTGATAACAAATTCTATCAAAGCCCAATCTAGCTCATCTAAGAGCAAGAAAAAAAAGAAAAAATCCAAAAAGTAGATATCTAGTAGTTACTCGTAGATTAATAATGCTACGAAACTTGTCAATATTGAATTTGTGTCTCTGTTTTGAGGTTTGATAAATATCGCTAAAAAAAGATAAATCTCTGAGCATGTAATCAAGAATAAAAAAACACGAAAACTGATTGGAACTAAAAAAGGAAATAAATAAAGATATAACCGAGAAACATTTAGATGTAATTTTCCAAGAAGTTTGAAACAAATCCGAAAACATAGTATTTGTGAGTGTAGACTAATCTGCATTCATTGATTCCGGAAAAAATTCTTGAATCGCGAGATCAAGCCTTCTTTAGTATGATCTTGTCCCTTTGACTCATTCGAATAATTTAAGCTTGATCTTGATTTTTGAGGCACAGCCTGATTCTTTGACGTGAAATCAATAGTGGAAGTAGATTGCGATGCCAACTTGGAAACACTAGCAACAGAAGAGTTACCGGTATTAATATCTTGACTTTTTGCTACGTCTTCTTGATTTGAAGGTCCGCCCCCCCCCTTACCATCTACTGGTGTGGAGAATACTGCAGAGTTGAAAATTGAATTCGTTGGTGTGTTGAATTGGTCTTCAGCAAAGTCCTCCGAATTCGCTTTGTCATCAATTGTTTGATCAATGTTTTCATAAGCTGAGCCTGCAGATCCGGGAATTGAAACAGCTGCAAACGACGAATCGGATGTCAAAACTTGTGAGAGGCGTCTGTCGTCCCCTTCAGGAGAACTGTCCGAGACTTTGTTTGCAACTGCCTCGGTTTTGTCACGAGCAATTGGAGACCAAGTAGAACTTTCTTCATCTCTCTCAAATTCTTCTAAAAGTATTAACTCGTCAGCGTCAACATAGTTATTTGGGTTCCCATGTTCATCATATTCCACTTTATACCCATCGCTAGTAATCCATGAAACCCCATTGATAATAAACTTGAAGATGAGTTTACTTTTCTCATCAGTTCTTAGAATTCCGGTAAATCTATCTCCATCTTTTTCTAATTGATCTTGAGATCTGCTCCACTTGTCAAAATTTCCAGTTACCTGAACCGACTGAACATCTGGATTCAACGATTTCCTACTATTGGTTAGTAATTAATCTCTACTAATTTTATACCAGCTTGTACAGAGAAGAGGAGTGCAAGAACTTCTGTTTTACTCCTCATGAGATCAATTTAGCTATTCATAATTAAATTGATTTTGATATACTTTAGGCCGGTGAACCCTCAAAGATTATAACTCACCACTCAAATTGATAAATATATGTCATTCAGACTGTATAACTTATTCGTACTATGATTATCAAGTAATTCAGTGTCTATAGTACTCACGATTTTTTAAAGTTTTCTTTCAATCTGTGTGTACTTTAGGGATAAAATTGGCTGTAAAAAAGATACACGAAACCTATTGATGATATGCACGTAAACTGCGGGTGCATTGGGTCAACACTGTCTAGATATTTGTGGGTGCATAAGGCGGTATCGAGGTTGATTTATTGCATGCAGATAGGGTGTAATCCGACATACAATGGACTATTACCTAATAAATGCGGACCTGTTGTATGCCCCTTAACACAACTGGAGAAAACTTACGTAACTATATGAATTGTATTAGATAATCACTTTGACTATTTTTTCAACCACGTAACAAACAAATGAAAGACGCGGAAGCATACTATTGACTTAGCAGAGCTTACTTCAATTTGAGCAGAAATTAATAGACTTTGAAGTCTTCAGTATGGGCAAGAAGAACAACTCACCCAGTGGGAAGCCTGACGTCTTCAATGGTGAGCAGGTGGAAGCGCCGAGGTATGAGAAGGGCGTATTTAGAGAGTATTTGATTACCACTCCGACACCATCAGTCGTTCGCAAGAGATCGGTTCATTCAAAAGAGTATTTCTTACTAGCTATTCTTGCATTGGCTTCGATTTATGTAAGGGCTACATTGTTGGAAAGACCAAATTCCGTTGTTTTTGACGAAGTTCACTTCGGTGGATTTTCTTCTAAATATATCTTGGGTCAATTTTTCATGGATGTTCATCCGCCATTAGCTAAAATGCTATTCGCCGCCGTGGGCAGTCTCACTGGATTCAAAGGTGATTTCAAATTTGAGAAGATCGGAACTGTGTATCCTGATTCAACACCGTATGTGGCCATGAGATTCTTTCCTGCTATGTTAGGAGTTGGTACAGTTATTTTGTCCTATTTGACTTTGAGGTGTTCCGGTGTTAGACCAGCAGTTGCTTTTATTACGAGTGGTGCGTTTATTGTTGAAAATGCTAGTGTGACTATATCGAGATATATTCTCTTGGATTCCCCTCTTATATTTTTCATTGCTGCATCTATTTACTCCTGGAAGAAATTTGAAATTCAAATTCCATTCTCCTTCGGATGGTATAAAGGTTTAGTGTCTACGGGTATTGCATTGGGTCTTGCTTTCAGCTCGAAGTGGGTTGGATTATTTACCATTGCATGGGTTGGATGTTCTTGTGTATTCCAACTATGGTTCATTATTGGAGATCTCTCAATCAGCTTCAAAAAAATTGTGCATCACATTCTAGCAAGAGGGGTAATTTTGTTAGGGGTCCCAGCTTTCTTTTATATTCTTTTCTTTGCCATTCACTTCAACATCTTGAAAAATGAGGGGGATGGTGGCCCATTCATGTCAAGTGCTTTCAGATCTACTCTAAATGGAAACACAATTCCAAAGGACATCTCTGCAAATGTGGGTTTTGGATCTGTAGTCACAATCAGACATGTCGAGACAAATGGGGGATATCTACACTCCCATGATCATTTTTACCCGACAGGTTCTAAGCAGCAACAAATTACGTTGTATCCACACATTGATAGCAATAACAACTGGATAATTGAACCTTACAACGAAACCACTCCTACCGAGTTTACCCCTATTGTTGATGGAGTGAAAATCAGATTGAAACATGCCACTACTGGAAGAAGACTTCATTCTCATGATGAAAAGCCCCCAGTAAGTGAAAGAGACTGGCAAAAAGAGGTGTCCTGTTACGGATTTGAAGGCTTCGAAGGAGATGCCAATGATGATTTTTTTGTTGAGATAGTGGATTATAGATCCAAAGATGGTGACGCAAAATCCAGAGTTAGAGCCTTGGAGACTGTGTTCAGATTGAAACATGTTATGACAGGAAACTACTTGTTTTCTAGTGAAGTCAAGCTACCAGACTGGGGATTTGACCAACAAGAGGTTACTGCTGCATCTCAAGGGGCTAGGCCATTGACACATTGGTACATTGAGACCAACGTGAACGAAAGAGTTTCAGATGAATATAATGATATTGTTAACTATGAAACGCCTTCATTGTGGGCTAAGATAGTCGAGTCACATAAAAAGATGTGGAAAATAAATCAAGGACTAGTTCAACATCATGCATGGCAATCATCACCCTATCTGTGGCCATTGTTACTTCGTGGAATAAATTACTGGGTTCAAGACAATACTCAAATTTATCTTATAGGTAACGGTGTGATATGGTGGTCATCAACCCTTGCAATAATAACCTTTATTATCCATGTTTCTGTTTCCCTTATCAGATGGCAACTTAAGATCAGTGTTGCAGAAGATAAGAATGTGTTTAACTTTAACATTCAGGTTTTTTCATACACTCTTGGATGGTTCTTGCATTACATTCCCTTTTTCATAATGGGGAGGCAGTTGTTTTTACACCATTATCTCCCAGCGTCCTATTTCGCAATGTTGGCTTTGGGTCAGTATTTCGAACTTTTTGTGAGCTATTTTTCAGCAGGTTCTAAACATGTGCAAAAGGTTGTTTATGCCCTCTTAGTTGCATTCACTGGATTCAGTGTATTATTCTATGTACACTACTCATCACTTGTTTACGGGCTTCCTTGGACTCGAGCATCTTGTGATGCTTCAAGAGCTCTAGGCTCATGGGATTTTGATTGCAATGCTTTTCTAACAAACGTTAAAGATTATCAATCATTAGTAGCATCATCGCAATCAACTACTGAAGCTGACAACCATGCAGTTCCGGTTAAGAATCAAGCTGAGGTCAGTGACGCGAAGGAGACCTTCAATGTGGGAGAGATCAAACATGAAATTAGAGAGGATTTGCAATCAGGTGTTGAAGGACCTCCACCACCAGAAACACTCTACCAAGATGAGGATGATGAACAACTCAATCCTGCTGAGGCTATTCATGAAGAAAAAGTCTAAGTGAGATGCAAAAATAAATAGTTTATATCATCTATTATATGTCTCTTGATATGAACTCAAGATGTAGTTGGGCTATATGAGTTAACACGTGACTCAAATCATTTTGTGAAATCATAAGATTTTTGAACTTCACTGGTTCGAGAAAGAACTTACTTAATCATATATCAATACTGCCTTGCGTCTTAGGAAGCCTATAGCAAATGAACTCTGAACTTAGCTGTCGAATTTGTCGTGGTGAAAGTACAGACTCTCAGCCATTGCTACATCCTTGCAATTGTCGGGGGTCAATAAAGTATATTCATCAAGAGTGTTTGCTTGAGTGGCTCAAACATTCTAATAAATCTGCTGAGAAATGTGATATATGCCATACACCTTACAAGTTTCGAACTATCTACGATGAAGATATGCCAGACAGGATTCCCTTCAAACTCGTTTTGGAGAAACTCATTCAGACAGTTTCATCCGCAGTCATCAAGTTCGTTTCGATCTTTTTATATGTCAGCTGCATCGTCATACAAGTACCATTATTTTGGAAGTTTATTGGGAGAATATATACGTGGGCCATTGATGGAGGACTACCCCAAAAAAATCAAAACTTTGTGGATGCCCTTCTTTATGGAGAGTCTAACGTACAAGAGTATTCTATGATCTTAAAAATTGGCAAGTTCTTTGGTCATACCTATTTCAGTGGAATACGCTACATCCTAATCTACATCATTATACACATAGCATTGTTTGTAGAACATGAGTGGGTCGTTAGGGATGAAGGGTATACAAATCTACTTATGAAGAAGATTGGGAAGCAACCCAGAACAAAGTTAATCGATATGCTCCAAGAAGCATCTAACAATTTGAGACAACAGGGAATTGGTCATAATGAAGCAGGCGGGAACTTACAGCAATTGGAAATGATTGCCAGAGCAATCAATGATTTGCAAGAACAACCATCCACCAATTTGCATGAAGAGGCATTGAGACGAGCTATAGAGGGCGGTCCTGATGTGTCAATTGCAGATTCGCGTGAGGAAGAGCAAGACGGAGAAGTGCTCTCTTCTAGTTTCAGTAGAAATTTTGATAGCGAGCTGATTGAAGCCCCGGAAGGAGGAGAAGGAATGCATGGCTTACACACCCATGCCCAGAGACAACCAGAACACCAAATTTTCAATCAAGATAGTTACAATGAATCAGATGACGAAGAAGCAGATGAAAATAGAGTTCATGCTCCTCAGCCCCCACATCAGCGTGTGGATTTTCCAGATCCTTTATTCGAAGAAGATTTTGCGCAGGAAGAGATCGATGACGTTGATGCAGCGGCGGCAGCCGCTGCAGCGGCTGCAGTTGCAGAAAACGGTGCAAATGGTAATATATTTCAATTACTCGGATTGCGCTTGAATGTTACAACTCCTATTCTATTAATGGTTATGTGTGATGTTGTCATAGCAATATACTTGTTTTTCACGTATCTAATCCCACACATGATCGGAAACTTATTTATGGCGTCTATCAGAGAGGCAGTGAAATTCATTTATGTCCCCATCATGTTTAACTTTCCTAAGTTGCTTCATTTTGAAGATGAAAGGGTAAACCAAATGATGGAATATACTAGTTTCGGAAACGTTTCGGCCTTAAAAATAGTTTCTAAAGTTATAGAACCTTTTGTGTCAACCTTAAATAGGTTGTTATTTGCTAAAGGAGATCGGCCGACATTGGTAGAAAGAATCATACTATTGTCGTTTGGATATGGTATCATTCTCATCGGAATTTTCAGGTTTATGGATAGTCTATTATCTGGAAAACAACCCACAGTAGGAACACCGAGAAGAATTTACAAGATCCTCTTCGAGGCAACATCAACAGCAAAAGTATTTCTTATTTTTGCTATTGAAATCTTTTTCTTTCCAGTATATTGTGGATGGTTGCTAGATTTTTGCATCGCTCCGTTGATCTTAACACACTTTGTCGAAACTGACGCAAACGGGGCCTTCTCCCTTATATTATTTCTATCAGTCCGTATTAAACCGCTCCTGATAAACTATGTCAAGATACTTTTATATTGGGCATCAGGAACCCTTTATATGCTATTTTTTGCGTTATTCGTGGGTATGGTGAGAGGTAAAATCTTGCGTCCTGGGGTTTTGTTTTTTATACGATCACAAGATGACCCGAATGCAAGATTAATTCATGATGCATTGGTTAAGCCTTTGCCATTACAATTGAGTAGAATATACTTGAGTGCAAAAGTTTATACGGTATTCATTTTGATTGGTATTGGGGGAATTACATGGGGTTTAAGATATTCCGTATCATTATGGGAGAATAACTTCTTGCTACCCGTAAATTCTGTTTCTTTGGCGTCTTCAGTTCTTGGAGGCCTCGTTACAATTAACATAATAACGAATCGTGACCTAATTACGAAATATAGTCTCAAATTTTGGAGACGAGTGTTTGAGATGTCATCACATAAGTTGCGATTATCTCACTTTGTTTTGGGTAAACTGATACCTCTGGAACGAGGGTATGTGGTTTACAGAAATTCTGTTCAGCTGATTTTTATTAAAAGTGAACCTGATTATAATAAACCTGTCAGTTATGGAGAGTCCCAAAGAATTTTCAAAGAAAACTCGAACGTGGAAGCTTGTTTTGTTCCAAATGGAAACTATGTTAGAGCCCCTGACAATGACACAGTCTCAAGAAAATTTATCAAGAAACTATTTGTACCAGTGACCAAAGACGACAGACTTTTGTGCACGAAAACAGAAGTTTTAGGTGATGTGAATGATAATGAATCTGATGGTTCCACTGATGAGATTAGTTGTGATGATGCATACACTATTGTATATAGGCCTCCAAATTTCAAATTGAGATGTTTGGGTTTGATAGTAATGCTATGGATTTTTGCAGCATTGCTTTTGTTGAGCATCACATTCTTTGCCCTTCTTGTTGGAAGACCAGTTGCTTCTGCTTTATACATCTTAGACCAAAGTGTTTATGATGTGGATATGTTTTCAGCCTTGAGAAGGGTGCTTCTTTTGGATAACAATGAATTTGATTGGATCAGAGCAGACTTAACTTCAATTTTAATAGGATTGGAAATTGAGCTAATAACTTTACTGTACTTTGACGGAAATGTCCATGTTCTTGATAATGGACATGAAAACGAAGTACAAGGGCCGCAAAATTTGAGGTTTTTGAACGAGCAGGCTGTTGATATTTTGTCAAACTCGTCCTCTAGTGCAATTTTGGTTTTTGTATGGTTTTTGTGGATTGCAACGGTTCATGGGTTGTACGTTTACTCGCCTATTAATAATGCTTCTACTCATGAGCACTCAAAACCCCTTTTCCTCTTCTTATCGAAGCATATACTAGGTTTGCATTTGGTGGTATCGGTGTGGACCATCGTTCCTTTCTTCAGCTTTGTCGCTCAATATTTGAAGTCCTTAATTACAGGTGATACAAGGGACTTTAAAACCACGTTGTTGAATGGTTCAAAACCGTTGGCGTTCGATTTTGTCACATTACTAGTGCCTACCTTGTGCGTTGCCTTCGTAAAAGATGGAGTTATCAAGTTGCGGCTTGAAAATGATGATTACAGGGCGCACCTTTTGACCCTCCTTATCTTCATGTCTTTTAAGTCCACTATAATAGGTTTGAGAACAATCAAAAAAACTAGTGAGCAGGTTAAGGTCGAAAAGTACGTTAGAGGAAGAGCAGTGGAAAATATATATACATCGGATGACTCCGATGAGTAGATCTATGATCGATTGATGTTCGCTTTCAAAGCGTTTTATGGACCAAATATCATTATATATACATTATAACAGGAGTAACAATAAACTATTCATCATTTTGACGCATAGTCAGACTTTCATTTACCTTCTTCCTCTTTTTCCTTCCGTCAACCTTTTCAGGCTTCGTTGCATTCTCTTCTTCTAAACCATCTTCAGTATAATTTGTTGCCTTGTCACCTAACAACTTCTTCGCATTTTCAATCCTAACGCTTTGGTCAAGAATGTATTCCATCCTGGCCAACTTCAATGGATCGTTTTTCAAGGCAAAAGGTAAATCATCCAACTTGATACGCGTTCTTCCTTGTGCCTTAGCATGCTGCAAGCATTTTTGACACAAATCAATCAAATATTCAACAAGGACGTCTTCCAAAGTATTAACCGTCGCATCCATTGATACTGGTCCATCACCCAAAGAATATAATAGAGCCTCAATATCCTTGCTGAAATGCTTTTGTCTCCGTCTCTTCCTCAGACCACCCGTAGATGCATAGTACCCACTATTAAACATTTGCTACGAAATGAAGAGTATTTATGATCGTCATTGCTATATAATGATATATCATCAATCATTTCTCCAATATGATTATATACACACCTTATTACAGCTAAGAAATTATGAAGACTGTTGAATTCTAAACTTACGAAAGAAACAAAAATACTGCATTCGTCTTAAAAAAAGGTGTATTAAATATCCACAGTATCCACCTTAAGATCGCTCTAAAAAACTAAAACTTTTTGATTACCGTTTCAACTCATTTGCAATAATGCTTTCTAAAGTCCTCTTTCTCATCTTATGTAAGGACTTAAACCTCACGGTACCATTAGTTATGTCTTCTATCAGTGATGCTAATGACTGAGCTAGTCTACTGTTATTAGGTATGTTTAAACAATAGCCAAGTTTCTCAAACTCAGAAGCAATCTCTTGTTGATGATTATCCATTAAGCCTTCATTTGGAACGATAATCAAGCTCTTTTGGAAGCTCAAGGCATCAATTATGGAGCCCGTACCGGCATGTGATATAACGATATCGGCCTCTTTGATGTATCTGTCTAGCAGATCCGTGAAAGCAAATACTTCAATCTCAAATTTTGTAGACTGGGAGCGGTATATACTGGTTTCTTTTATCTTCATTAGTTGTAACGTATTTTCAATCCCTGAAGCCGCAAACGTCTTCAAAAAATAGTCTTTGCTTATATGTTTGCCCTTTTTGATTTCATTCCCATATTGAACCACTAACCTTGATACCCCTTGTTTTATTAATTTCTCAGTGAATTCTAGCAGTACTACCAGCTCTACTAACAGTTTGAATGTGACTACGGACCCAGTTGTCACTAGAACTTTGGTCATCTCGTCACATTAAATTACGTTTCGAAGAAGCGAATTTCAGAACCACCTTCTTTAGTCGATTACGAGAAAAATATTAGTTTCTGCAGCAGTCAGCCTATCAAAATTCCGCAATTCAGCACTTCTCATACCATCTTCCGATTCAGTGCATATTACAGAGCCGCCAAGTCTGTAGAACATCTAGTCTATTCACATATAGAAAGCTAGTTTTTTTGGACCGTTGTAGTTTTTGAAAGCGAGTTGTATAAGCTCATGACTACCTCTAGGTCGGAGTTGTCGATTTTCCCGAACTCCGAACATCAAAACTGCCAACACTTTTTTACGCCTTACCCCATACATTAAATATCAGTATCTAACTGGCGGGAATCAGCAGAGAAAGGGACAGGTAACATTTTGCGCTCCTTGATCGAAATCAAGCAATAAAGAGAAGAAATTCTACCTTAAAAAGTAAGTGTTGGAATTCTTCTATAGTCATCATCTTTTCAGAAAAGTTTTTTAGTGGAGTATATCTTTGCGACGGGACTTGCGCAGAAACTCAAAGAACGAAATAAAGGCATCAATAAAGACGGCATTTCACAACCATCTATCTTGAAATGGATAGTAGCTCCGGACAGGAAGAAACTTCCATGGCACTTCCGAAGTCGTCTTATGCTTCTAGCGAAGAAGTGGTGAGTCAGTTGCCAGGGGATATGATAGGTGGAGACAGCCCTAGTAGCGAGTCCATTGGAATAGGTATTCAGCAGATACCAAAAAAGTCACAACAGATCAAGACAGATAAGCCAAGACCACATATTTGTACCATATGCACTAGGGCATTTGCCAGACTTGAGCATTTAAAGAGACATGAACGGTCACATACGAATGAAAAACCTTTTCAGTGTGCAGCTTGTGGGAGGTGTTTCGCTAGAAGAGACTTGGTGCTAAGACATCAGCAGAAATTGCACTCCAATTTAAGTTCGTTACAAAGGCGCAATTCAGGCAAGGATGCTGATCAGTCTGAATATATTAATATACTACACAATAACACAGATGCAAACGCCCCATTACCAAGCTCCAGGACGCATGAAGACAATAAAAAGAACTCGAGTTCACATACTCATACTCAATTGTATTCTCCACCTAAGACTCATGATATAAGTACGAATGGAAAAAGCTCCACCAGAAACTCATTGTTTGGACATCAGTACAATGCATCTTTACCAAGTAACCATAATATAATTCCGTCACCAATAACGTCGCACTCAAATCATGACACACCTCCACATATGCCACTATCAGCCCATTTGAACAATGTTCCGTTGTCAAACAACCTGGACCCATCGCCTCAACTAGTTCTAAACGAGTCCCCTAAAAATTCAATTGCACCGAAAGCCATAGCTACCAATGCTCAATTCGGGATCCCTACATACACGTTAGGCTCTCAACAATTGCGGCATGCTTCATTTTCTGCCGCTTCTGGTGCTTCTTATACGAATAACAAGGAGGCCAAAGACATACAGAATAACAATTCTGTGTTCGAATCCCACCAACAAGTTGAATTCGCTACACCACAACCATCCTCCGTTGATGAAAGATATCTTTATGGTGGAATAGATTTGAACTCTCTAGACATTAACTGGAATAACATAGATTCTCTAGATTTGGGCAGCTCCATTCAAGGAAAGAGCAACAAGAGCTCGAGCTCCCTTCTCTCTTGGACATTACCCGAGGTTTCCAGTAAACAGAGATCAATGAAAAATTTGCAGCAGTATTTTGATCTCAACGTTATTGCAACTCACCAGTTTCAAAATCCAAACCATCCACATCACATAAAAGGCACAACACCACTTGAATTCGGGATCAGTCCTCCTAATGACGCAATAATGTTACAAAATATTGACGAAGAGTTCGGAAATACGCAGATCAACCTAAACAAAAGGGTCATGGAGGAAAGGCAAAGAAGAAGAGATGGCTCAGTTGAAAACTCCGAAATCAGCAAAAGAATAAAATTAGAAGAAACAACTTTGCAAGAAGATTGGTTACAAGACATGATAAATACACCGTATGATCAAAAGTCAGAGAACACAATGAACAATTTCTCGGGGTATCATTTGGGGGACCCCTCTACAGCTTCTGAAGATATACCAATGTTGTTCAGATCAAGAAAGAGGAATTTACCGAAGCAAGAAAATTTCAAAGGCAATCAAGCCAAAAGTGAAGAGAGAAATGGTGCCAAAACTACCCATGACCTTGATGTATTCACTATCAATACTACTTTTTTTGAGCTGTCTTCATTTCTTGAAAAATTAAGGGATAACATTTTAAAATCGAACAGTTTACCAGAAAAGCAGTTCCCATCACTCCAAGAATTAAATACCTATATGAAGTTATACGAGTTTAGTTTTGATAAATTTTGCCCCTTCATTCATATTCCGTCATTGAAGAGCGAAAAACTAGATTCAGAAGGCAACTACTCATTAATTTTAGCTATGTCGGCAATTGGAGCGTTATATTCTCACAATGATTCTCATGTTACCTTGCTTTTCAAATTGTCGAAAATCCAAATACAAAGTTATTTGGAGAGAGAGCCTGTTTCGAATAAACTCAAAACAAAAGATGTTCCGTTGCTGGTGTACCAAGGTTTGGTCTTGCACATTTTTGTTTCCATTCTATTCAATGATGCGAATATGGTTCAAATGACATCCAAAGAGCTCAAATCCACGATTGCGTTTATTATGTCAACCCAGTTCAACTTACGATTGGACAATATCCAGCCAGTGCCTCCTATCATGTCGAGTAAAGAGCCAGATTTAATCCGTGCTAATTTTGAGTATTTTATTGCAGCTCAGTCAAGAATAAGAACCATTCATACATTGTATTTGATTCAGATCATAAGGAACTGCTTTGTTGGCTCGCCAACGATGCTTCCCATGAGTGCTATACAGTGTGGCGGTTTTTGTTCGGAAATACAACTATGGAGATGTGAAGACTCAAACACATGGTATCAAAAACTTATTGAGTTAAAATTCAATCTCTCTAAACCCGTTAACGAAATCAGCGATAGTAGATACTGTAAGGATTTGATCGCAAGTTTGAAAGAACACAATAATGCAGATATAGGTTTCGACGATCAGCTTAGTTTGCTTTTATTCATCCACGAGAAAATACAGGACGAAATAATGATGTATAATTCTGGAGATATCTCAATGATTGAATGGAGAATTAAATCACGACCCAAAATTGAAAATCTTATCCGATCTTGGGAATACATTTTCGTCAAGAAAGGAGGATCGCTAGTTCTTACTGATGTCAACAAGAAGATATTGAATTCTCATGATAGCTTAAAATTGGTTCTTCCGTTATACTCTTTTGCGAAGATAAGAGCTATCATTAATGTTACTCCCATCTTGCAATGCGTGGTTAAAAAGGATTGGAAAAAAATGAATGAAAAAATTGAAGCTCTAAGTGAGAATGAAGAGGAGTTGAGAGAATGCGTAGGTTATGCATTGGAGACCCTCAGGTTCTGGATTTACAGTATTTCAGTTATAAACGACGCAAGGACCACATCTTTAAGAACGCCTATGTTGTTCATCTCATGTGCATTTGTTTCAATCCTTATAGTTTCTAGTTTTCTGAGGCTAGTTGAAAATGCAAAAGAAAATGTAGCGGCAGTTGATAAACTGAAATGGCTCCAATGCCAAGAAGTTCTATTGAGAATGGAATACATTCTCGCACCTCAATTCGAAAGCAACAAGTTTTCCGATTTTTTAAGAAGTAAGTTTGATGACTCTTTGGGAAATGCAGTCAGACATGGAGATATTGGGAAGTTCATTTGTCAATCACCTGATGACAAAATTATATCCTTCGTCAAAAGTATTAGCTTGTCTACCAAAAGCCTCTACATTGGAATCAGAGTGTTAGCAGATGCTCCAGTTTGGCCCAATGCGCTTATTTTCGCTGACGCGTTCAAAAATAGGGCTTTGTCTTTGACTTCTACTACTTAATGTATTATATAATGCTTATATTTGTAAAAAATGTAATATTTGGACTAAAATTATATGCACAAATATGCGAGATGCCCTCGTACATATTAATTTAAAAAAAAACTTGAACATCATTATTTCATTAAGTATATATAAAGCTGTTACAAAATTTTGTGGAAAGTGAGTAGAATACGCAACCCTGTGAAGGATTTGCTTCGAAATAAGTGTTTTATAAGTAATATGACTCACACGAAGTTGAATGGTAGGGAGTTTTATAAGTCCATTAAGGAACCCAAGACCATAGTGGCTCCTATGGTAGATCAGTCTGAGTTGGCGTGGAGGATTTTATCTCGAAGGTATGGAGCAGAGCTTTGTTATACTCCGATGTTTCACGCGAGGCTATTCGCAACTGAAGAAAAGTACAGGCAAAACATGTGGTCAGAATTAGACGGAGCAGAAGGTGACCGCCCGCTCATCGTACAATTCTGTGCAAACGATCCTCAGTATTTGCTTCAAGCAGCAAAACTTGTTGAAGACAAGTGTGATGCAGTAGATTTGAATTTAGGTTGCCCTCAAGGAATTGCTAGGAAAGGGAAGTATGGGGCTTTTTTAATGGATGATTGGGATTTGGTTCATAAACTAATCAAAACCTTACATGACAATTTGCAGGTGCCAGTCACAGCAAAAATTCGAATATATGACGATTGGGACAAGTCATTGGAATATGCCAAGATGGTTTTAAGTGCCGGTGCCCAATTCATAACTATTCATGGAAGAACTAGGGACATGAAAGGTCAGGCCACGGGCCTCGCAAACTGGAAGACTCTTCGATTTTTGAAAGATAATTTGCCAATTGATCAGGTGTTTTTTGCGAATGGTAACATTCTATATCCTGAAGATATTAAGAGATGTGAAAAAGAAGTAGGATGTGATGCGGTAATGTCAGCAGAGGGCAACTTATATAATCCCGGAGTTTTCTGGAGAAAAAGTGATGACGTTGACAAGCAGTTCGCAAGGGTTGACAAGATGTTAAGAGAATATTTCGAAATCGTGAAGCTGTGTCCAGGTGAAGCGTCCAAGCATGCAATGAAAGCTCACTTTTTTAAATTGCTACACGCTTTTTTAGAAGTTAACAAAGACTTACGCCCAATGATTGGTAAAACAAGCGTCCACTCGCATTTTGATGAGTGGGAAAAAATAGTAATAGAAGTTGAACAAAGAGTCGAGGAGATTTATTCAAGATCAAATATTAAGGAGTTGGATATAATCACTGTGGGTGACTTCCAAAGTTGGGGCTCTAGCTATAAGACAATTCCTTACTGGAGGTGTCAGCCATATTTCCGAACTGTGAATGGTGAAAAACAGAATACTTTGATTTTAAACGTTGCAGCAGATAAATCTAACCCAAAGACATCAGCAAGATTATGCGACAACATTTCGGCAAGCACCGAACTCCTCAAAAGAAAAGCCGAATCGCCTCTAGAGAGCAGCATTTCCAAAAAGTAGAGGAGTGATTGCATATAACATGGTACTGTATATACAACTATATATGTCCAGGTAGTTCAGAAATCTTTAATAATTCTTGAACACATAGATCTTTAATACAACAACCACAGTCGTGCCCCAAAAAGACAACTAGAGTTGTCAAAACCTCAAAAAGTATCAAAATGACTTCAGTATTGAGAGTACCAGCAATCAACAAACCAGCAAAATCTGCCATTATATTTTTACATGGATTAGGTGACTCGGGTCAAGGTTGGTCATGGTTGCCTCAATTGATTAAGCAGACCAAGCTTATACCAGATAGCGATTCAATTGAGTTCATTTTTCCCAATGCCCCCTCAATTCCAATATCTGCTAATGAAGGTTATGTTATGCCTGGGTGGTTTGACATATTCGAATTTGGAAATCCGAATGGCAAGCAAGACATTAAAGGAGTTTTAAAAAGCTGTGACGTATTGAAAAGTTTGATTAAAGAAGAAATGGAGAATAAAAACATACCCGCTGAGAAAATAATCATAGGAGGGTTTTCTCAGGGTGCCGCAGTCTCGTTATCGACGCTCCCTCAACTAGATTTCAAAATTGGGGGAGTTGTTGCATTATCTGGTTTCACTCCCATTTCCTCTACTTTGGAGACGCAACACAATAAAGCGGGTGTCAATTTTGATACACCAATCTTCCAAGCTCATGGAACTGTAGACCCAGTTATTTACCACGAAATTGGTAAAAAGAGTTCGGAGTTTTTTAAATCATTAGGATTCAAAAATTTGGGCTTTCATACTTATGATGACCTTGCCCATTCCACAAGCGAAGAAGAGTTGTTGGATGTAGTGAAATTTATACATAGCGTTTTATAAATCGCTGATAACTTAGATGTATCTTTTTTTCATTTTAGTTCGCATAATGCTTTGTTGTGGTTTGTATATAACTTGTCTTTAATTCATACTGAACAACTGTAAACTCGCTATATATTGCACATCATTTGATACCATCAGCATTGACTACAAGCGTTATGGATGATACCGGAAATCGCAATAGGACAATGAAATCTGTGCCATCTAAAGCGAGTCGATCACAGCTATCATCAAAGGATCGAAGGTATATACAGCAAGTGGAAAAAGCGCTAGCTTCGTATGATTCATTGGAGGAATGGGCAGATTACATTGCATTTCTCTCGAGATTACAAAAATCTCTACTGTTCAGCGAAGATCCAAGGCTTCATCACACTGTCGCATGGATACCACAGGCGGCAGAGATAGCTAACAAACTATCACTTTGCTTATCTCCAAAGCTTCCAAATGGTGTTCACAAAAAGACCTTAGCCATCTACGATTCTATTTTCTTTGCCTTGACAATTCAATCTTTCAATGAAACACTTGACATTTGGTTACCAGGAATCCTTTCGGTTTTATCTTTTGGATCAATACAAATCAAACCCCAAATAATAAGCATTTACAAGAGACATATTTTTACGAGTATCTCAACATCAAATTTGGAAGTTATTTCAAAGCCAATCATACTAAGTTTACTACCAGGATTGGATGATGAGACTTCTGAAGTTTTCAGTGATGTCCTAGAGCTTTTAGATACTTTCAAAGGTAAGCTAAGTAACGATCCTCATTTTTGGAAAAGCATGTTCTTGTGTATCATTGAAAATCCAGAGAAAAGGCTTGGGGCTCTTTGTTGGTGCAATAAGAGACTACCATTGTTTAGCTCCATAAAGATCAATGATGAAAACAGGTTCTCAGAAGAAGCGCATGCATGCTTAAGTCGGGAATCGGGTCTTTTGATTAGACTGTTTGCTGCGGCTTTGAATACAGTTACTAGTTTCAATCCTGCAAATGACATAATAGTCATTCGAGGATTTTTCGATTTACTCAAAAGTCACTTACCATTGCATTCAACAGTACTTACTGAGGTAGTTTCTAATAAAGATAAAGAGTTGCTCGTTATGGCTTGTTGCAAGGTTACCTTGAAAAAAGACATGAGTCTCAACAGAAGACTTTGGAATTGGCTACTTGGCCCTGAACAAGAGTCTTCTCAGCTTGAAGCTAAAAAGACATCTGAGCGCGCAAATTACTTTGAAAAGTTTGGATTAGGAACCATCTCCTCAGGATTACTTAAAATGATGGGAAGTCGTTACGTAACTCTGCAAACTGAATCTTTCAAGATATCTTTAGCCCTCATTTTGGACAGATGGGAGATAAGTCATCTTGTTACACCTTTGTTATTTTCTCCTATTTTGAGAACCTGTTATCGTAGCAGAGATGAAAAAGACCTTATTGCTTCAGCTCAAGCTTTTTTTGATGGTGTTGAAGCATTGTATATCTGGAAAGACATCAACTCTATTATTCTTTCTGAAGATGATGAAAAACTAGACTTCCTTGAATTCGTACTTAAAACTTTCAACTTCAATGAGGATGAGATAATAGAGCAGCATGTTCCATTTTCGATTCTATGCCTTTTAGTGGGGCGAAACGTGAGTCCCAAGACACTAGATGTCCTCGACCTTTTAATTTCATTAGCTCCTCAAAAATCCTTTACTCTGATTGATTCAGACCCTTCAAGTGATTTCCCCACAAAAATGAATTTGTTGATCAGAAACGAAAACTATTATACTCCTTCGGATGAAAACAAAAGGCTGCTTCCAATTGAGGAAAACATTGCAACGCTAGTTTTGAGCCTACTCACAGAATTATACATTGAGAATATCAATAATCAAGACTATTCTTCTCGTATAGGATTGGCTTATAGTGAGCTTCTTAGCATGGTTCCCAGAGAAAAGTTAGGTCAAGCGTGGTACGATAACTTAGCTCACGCAATATTGAACCAAAGCCTTACCTCAAAGGAATCATCTTCAGAAGAAAAGCAGACAAACCTTTTGGCCACTTTAACGATAGTGAAAATTTTCAATTTAATATCAAAATCACTAGCCTTAATTGATAAAAGCAAAATACTTAAAGTGATACTAACAAATCTTTGGAGTTCGTTGACATCTTCTTATCCTGCGAACTATCAAGTGGAGACTGTTAAGGCTATCTATGACTTAGAAATGAGTTGCCCATCCAACCAAATTGAGGCTGGCATCATGAACTTACTAATGAGTACCTCCAGGCATCAAAGGGTCAGGGCTTTTCAGACTCTCTGGATTCACTCTAGTTCATTCAATGAGGGTGATTCGGTTTTGAGAAATCCTTTGTATTTGCTATTAGATGACCTTCACGATGTTGAATCTCAAAACTATGCTGCCATTAACGGATTTGTCAGTAATGTTTTATCAAGTGGCTCATCCAACAGACTATTGAAGCTAATATCTTCTCCACTTTTAGCCTTTGATATTTTGAGAGCAGACAACTCAGTTTTAGTTTCAGATCATGACATAGGTAAATTCAATTACTACTTGACGACGATATTGAACGTCATTAAAACCAATTCAAAGCTATTCCGAGAATCATTCAACAACGAATTTGCAGTTATTGATGATGAGATCAAGCTAAACCTTGTACGCTCAAACAAATGGGACATATCAACCTACAAGTCTTTAATACTTAGCGTGATCGAAGGGTATTTACAATTGAAAGTGACGGGGGAGTTTTTGAGTGATGAGGAAAATCTAGACGATTATCAAAATTCGATAACTAGTGCATTGGGAATTATATCAATAATGGTAACTGGTAATGAAGCAAACTTTGCAAATGTATTTCATTTTTTGATGGAGACTTGCTTCAAATTTATAGACCTCTCGGATGAAAATAGATCCTATCAAATCGAGCTTATTGAATCAAAGTTTGTCAAAGTTATTATCCAATTCCTAAAGATGTGCGAAGAACTGAACGTCAACTTGAATCTATTGCGCATTGATGACAACAATAAAGATCCCATTATTGTTCGGTTTATTATCAAGGGAATTGAAAGATCAAACTCTACAATTTTACTCGCAAATTGGATATCCCTACTCACAAGAGCTCTTTATTTGTTTAATGAATCTGTTTTCAGTGTTTTATTGGGATTGAATGATGCTTTAATCAAAAGAATATACTCCCTTTTCCAGTCAATTCAAACAAATGATAATTTGGCTGAATCGAGTGATGTTGAGATGTCAATCAACATGTTAGTAACTGGGATAGAGGATCTACTCTCAATTAGCCACAGCTTCTTGTTAACCTCCAGTTTACGTAACCAAGTTGATAAGAATAGCACTGGAAATACGGATTCTGGATTTTTGGGGAACGTTATTCAAGGTGTTTTTCAAGTAGAGTCCCCCGCAGTTAGAACCAGTGAGCAGAACAAATTGTACTCAATACTACTTTCGTTACATGATGCGGTTAAGGTTTGCTTTTCAATATGGAGCTGGGCTGACTCCAAACCTCAACCCAAAGCGGAAGATAAATATTTAGCTGAGAGATCTCTCACTTATTTGGCTCATAAGCTAAGATTTCGAACTAGGAAATTGTTAGAAAGCCTCATGGAGTTGGAGAGGCAGGAAGTAATAGAGACCCTTATTGAGGTGTCTTCTGGGTCTTACTCAACTGTCAAATTGTTAAACGTTTTAGATGGTGGAAGATCTCAAGTAACTTTGCCACATATACTCAATTCGATCGCTACAAGGTGCAATCCACAAATTCTCGAAGACAGACATAAAGCTTCTTTGAATGTTTCACTAGAAGCTGCTAGTTTATCACGTTTCCTTGCTCTTTACTTTGAGTCGATAGATAATGATACAATAACGGATATATGGACCACTTTGATGCTGTTTTTCAAGGAGGTTTTATCACATACATCCAGGTACAAAAAAGTCTTGCCGGATTTGCTAGTAGTCATCAAACTGCTATCATTGAAGCTCAATTCTACGAAAATGCCGGAGCAAAAGAAAAAGAAAAAAGAAGTCTCTGATTTGTTCGTCAAGTTGTTTTCAGTTGCGTTAAATGAAAAACTGTCTGGATTCACATTAGAGGAAGATCAAGGTGAAGACGTGGATTCTCGCTCTCCAGGTCTGGACTCTAGTATTTTATCACAGGACGAATTACTTGAAACTTTGACGATTATAATAGAGGATTTAGAGCCAATAATGCATGATGACGATAAGATTTCGAATGTCATCAACACTGTCGTGATTAAACTAGTAACTCCAAATATGAAACCGAAAAAGATTAACGAAACGTCTTCAAAAACACTATCATTGCTCGAATTGATTGGAAGGAACCGAGCTACCAGGTCTTGGAGATCATTGGTCTATGATTCATTCATGGATAATTCCTTTTTTTCAACAAACAGCAACAAGCTCTCATACTGGGAATCAATATTGGGAACTTGGATTGGTTTAGAGAAAGAAAAATTCGGTGATATAGTAGCAAGAATAACGTTTAATGTTCTGAGTTCTACCTCTAATATATTCAATTGGAGTGAAAATTCCGAAACTGAACTGAAAATTTACATCTTGAAACGTGTGTCCTATCTCATCATGATCAAACCAAGCGATTTTTTCTTAGCCTCATTAGAAGATTTATTTTCCAAGATCGAGTATTCTTTGAGTCTCCCCTTGCCTTTCTTGTACAGGGCTGAAATTTTGAAGCTAGTAAGAGTCATGACTTTCAAATTTACTGAACTTCATTTGTTGCCTAGATGGACCATAATAACGCACGAGCTTATCAAGGTATTCGATCAGCTCTTAATGAAATCTCCGAAAGAATTGAATGCTTTGGATCAAGGTGAGCTCAATTTGGTACTAAGTGCTTGTAAATTGCTAGACCAACTTCTCTTGTTGGGCTACGATGATTTCAATTTGAACCAGTGGCTCTTTATATCATCTAACTTCGATGTTTCTAGTTATGAGTCTAAACCTTCGACTTATGCTGTTATAGAGAGAATCTCTGTTGAAAAGCCACTAACCAATTTAAAAGATGATCCTATAAAGGTAGATGCACCTGGGGGAGCTTTAGCTCCTCTACTTAACAATGTCAAATCAATAGAGAGCGTTACTAGCCTACGTTTATTCTTTGACTCATTAAGTCTCATCAATTACGAGAGAATTTATGGGTTATATGAAGTCGACTACGGTTCTTGTGAAAAGGACATTTTTAATGATTTAATGGCTTAATATATTGTATATACCAACAAGTTAAGATATCATTTTGAGTTTTTGTGCGTAAGTGCGCGTTTATTGTGGATATTTTATTTTTTAATTATACAGTAGATTCGTGGTTGATAACAGCTCTACACGGTACATATGCTTCTTTATTATGGATTATGTCTTTATCATCAAGATCATATATGAATATTGGATCTCCGGTCTCTGCGAAATCTTCAGAGCTAAGAAAAACCGGAGGATTGGGTGTGCCCTCAAGAATACACCATAGTAGACTGTTCATCCGTGATGTTTTGGAAACCGATGATGACCTGGAGTTTGATGATAGCCAAACAGAAACAGAAAAACGCGTTACTAGTATGAGTAACATTAAAGACGGTCGAATGAGACGACAGTCTTTGTTAGCGTCACCAGCAGTTTTAGGATTCGATAACTCTGAGGAATATGTGACCAGCAAATCTGTGAAAATACCATTGAATGACAAGGGCAAAGATAATAATACTTCAAAGGAGGATTCGGCCTCAACTGAAACAAAAAAACTGGATATCTACAAAGCAAGAAATGGTACTCCTTTAAGGGTGCTGCACTATAGCTCGGCGAAACTTTTATCTCAAGCAGATGAGGATGAATCATTCGAAGAGTTGAGGGAAGACAATTTAATTAGAAATCAAAAACTCATATCGGATACCAATAATCTATCACCTAACAGAGTTTTGAGTGCATCCAAGATCGGAGTGAACAAGGACTCAATACAACCCACTGATCATCAATCTTCACCTCCGTCTAGCCTCAAGATACGTCCTCCAAATCTTTTTGAACTTCAAAACATGAACAATGTTGCAACCACCATCCCCGAAAACCACTTTGAATCTAATAACCAGTCAAAACACATGTATCGGGATGCTGGAGAAAATGAATTCCCTGCTTCGACAAAAAACTCAGCGGTAGATGCAAATAAGTCGTCAAATAGACTCAAGAATTCTAACGGATATGATCGTGTCAGAGGCGCCTCTCCTTCACAATCAAATGTTATAGAGTCAACCCTGGTCCAATCAAATCATCAGAAAAAAAACACTGGTGATAGACACATACAGACAACTTTGACTAATGGAAGTTTCAAGGTTCGCGATAGTGACAGATCTGTTATGAATCCTATTCAGAAGAGTGAATTAAGTGGTTCAGAAAAAAACAGAGATAATATTTCGAGAGCAGATTTGCTAGAAAGAATTAATATGACAATCAGCTCCATCAGAGAAAATGGAGAGATACTGGATCACGGAAGAACTTCCAGTTACCGGGGCTCTCCTCGTAGTGGGAAAGCATCGCCATTCAGATTGGTTTCTCCCGTTAAAAACCCATCCCCACTCAAAAACATTTTACCGGTAGATAACACAAGTGATAACCCTTTCATTGCAGCCGCAATCAACAATGATGGAAAATTTGATGATTTTCTTGAACAAGAGCTAGGAAGTAAGATATCTTCACTGAGTGACTCAGAAAAAGAAATCTTGAATGAACTAGATTATCAAATCTCAAACGGTAAAAAGAGGCCAGGGTTTGAAAGCCATCTGCCTAGCCTTTTTGATAACCCCGCTAGGGTTCAAACAACACCGCAGGAAAATTCACGCAATGTGAGTAATGATAAATTCAAAGGCAATTCAGACACTACGAAATCAGCTGCTAGTAAGAACAAGTTCGCGAAATCTTTCAATACTTCCCTGCCTAAAGTGATTTTGTCCCGTTCTAAAGTTCATCAACAACATCATGTAAATGATTGGCCCCAAGAAAATTGGTTGAAGCTTGAGAAATTATTGGACAGTCCGAATTTGCTGGAAGGGGATCTAATGAACAGTAGCGTTCTTTTAGACAATCTTCAATGCACATCCAGGAGAGATTTGAAACAGCGAATCAATTTCTTACTAAATTTCAAGAAGCTAAAACAACATAAAAAGAGCAAGTCAAGGAAGAAAATCAATAGGAAAAAATCCCGGACTTCTAATAACGGTTGGGAAAATTAATGCCATTCTGTATATTAATCAACAAGTGTAGTATACAATTTAATTATAATGCTATTCAAAATACCTTAGACAAAAGCTTTTTCAAGTTGTCATTAGGCTTGGATGATTTTTTGAGCTCTTCTTCAGCATCAGCTCTTGAGCTTGTGACTTTACGCTGCTTGTAATTTCGCCTGATTTCTACCTCTTCCTCATTTTTTCGTTTGTTTTTCATGTTGGTGATCATCTTAGATTTCTCTACATTCTGAATAAAACTCTTATTGAGTTTTTGCTGTCTGGATAATTCCAATGTCAACTTCGATTGTCGGATTTCATTCTCTTTAGCAATTTGCTGAGATAAATCAAACCACTTGAATCCCTTCAAGTATTTGATGTTTATAATATCATCGTAATAGTACGAGCCTTTCTTTCCGCCTAGTTTATTACCGTTCAAAGTTTCAGCACATATCTTTGCTTCTTTCTTGTTCACAAACTCTACCCATCCTTCTGTGAAGTTTTTCTTTTTGTTTCCGCCGTATTTCACTCTTTTACGGTAAATCGAGGTATCTTCTGGTTTCAAAAACAATCGATCAATTTTACCAAATCTAGATAGCACAGAACGTAACTTGGCAGGCTTCATGTAAGGGGGTATCTTAGATAAATAGCAAACCCCTGTTTTCTTAATCCTTTTTTGCTCTTTCTTGAGCTGCTCCGGTGTCATTTTTTTGATTGCATTATTGATCTTCGACAGGGGTTCCATTAGTTCCTCATCGTCTCCAAGTTCGAAGCTACTTCTCTCATTAAGTGTGTCCTGAAAATCACCATCAGCCAATTCATTATTGACCTCTTCTTCGGACTCTACTTGAAACCTGTCGTGCTTCTGATTCACATTTCTGAAGTTCAAATTCTTGTCAATAATTTCATCATCAGAACCACCACTCTGGAAATTCTGTTCCTCTTCGTCTGTGCTGACGTTAAAATAGTTGTCCGAAACACCCTCTTCTCCCAATAAATACTGCTCTAAGTCTTTTGTGTTCGTGTTACGAGACATTTTGTACGTTTTTATGCTTTACTGATTGATGTGAATTTGAGATGAGATAATTAAATATATTTATTTCAGTTTATTAAATGCAGTAGTAATTACAAACTTATAATTTACTTGCGAAAATAATGAAAGTTAAATTTAGTTTATTGACTATATAATTTGAGCACCGCATTTAAGCAGCTCACAGCTTCTGTTTGAAACTATGATTACTTGGTTCCATCGTGAGCGCTCTTTGCACCGTCATTGGCACCATTAACAACGTTTTGGACGTATTCAGCAGCATTGGAGGCTTGCTTTTTTGCGTAGTCCACGTACTCAGAGGCAGTATCAGCCAAACTGCCTTTACCTTCTCCTGCATGATCAGCAGCACTTTGGCTGAAAGACTTCTGGCTGTCTGGAACAGCACCAGAAGCTAAGGAATCAGCCTTGTCAGTAACTGTTTCCTTGGCCTTTTCAAATGTACCCTTCTCTGTATCAGGCTTGACGGTTTCAGAAATTTTGTCGCTAATGTTTTTTCTTCCTAAGTCAGACATGCTTTATTCTATTTTGTTGATGATGATAAATCTTATATCGATTAAAAATAAGGTTCTATGGCCCTCTTTTTATAGGCGTGGTGAAGATTGCTCTCTTGTCCTACCACGGGATCATTGATATTCAGAAGGAATTCCTTTGGTAGACCCAGCCAAAAGAAGCGCTCTTGGAACTGTATAATAATGACTTTTAAGGTGATCTACGTGTCGTAGAAGCTTAATGTTGCTACTATGGAGACCCTAGAGTTCCTATTCGGGAAATCGCCACAAGTTTCGTGCTCTCCTCTAAACATTTGTACAGTCCCTGCTCCCACTGTTGCTACCCTGGCTCGAATTGATTCTTGCGGCACAATGACCTGGTAACTAAAGGTTGCTACTTAGTCATGTGACGTCTATCTCATGACGTACATGTGAAATTTAAGTTTTCAAACATGTGATCAGTCATATGACTCAATGTGATGAGGTTCGTTTTATGCTTTGAAAAATTTGGATCGTTATGCACAAGTATGGCAGAGTATAGAGAAGCAGAGTTGTTTTTTCACTCTTGAGATGGCGAAAAAAAAAACCATCACTGCAGGCATTGATCAGAGAATCTATGACCTCATACATGATTTACTTCAATCAAAGACGACAGAGCTTAGGAGTAACAATGAGACTGATGATCCTTTAGCACTGATAGCCTTAGCTCGAGACTTGAAGGTTAGTGAAATTTTGGCTTACGTACAGCTAAAGGATTTCAAAATGAGAAGGATGAAGATCAAGCAGCTAGAAAATAATATTGAGGGTGTTTTGAAGATTGTGAAGCAAGACGAAGAATTGGAACTTTCCGACATGAATTTGAATATAGGTGGTCTGTTAGGGGAAATTGACAGCGACTTCGAAGGAGTTGATGAAGAAGACCTTGTTGATGTCAAGGATTCAAACTCACTCAACAAATCAGTTATAGCGTTATGGAACCAAGACCAAAAAGCTAATAACCTGGTAGAACTGGATAGGATTGAGGAAAAGACGGATGAGAAAAAGCCCAAGAAAAGAGTCAAGGATTCCAACAAACCTTCAAGTAAAAAGCAGAGAGCCAAGATTGATGCAGATACTCCCAAAATAACTCTTTCTTCCCTTGGTGGTTTGGAACTGGTCACGACTCAATTAATGGAACTCATAGGTCTTCCAATTCTCCACCCAGAAATATACGTAGCTACGGGTGTTGAACCGCCTCGTGGAGTTCTTCTTTACGGACCCCCTGGGTGTGGGAAAACTACTGTAGCAAACGCATTAGCGGGTGAATTGCAGGTGCCATTCATAAACATATCGGCACCTTCCATAGTGTCAGGGATGTCCGGTGAGTCCGAAAAAAAATTGAGAGAGATTTTCGATGAAGCTAAAACGTTAGCACCTTGTATAATATTCATGGATGAAATAGACGCTATAACTCCTAAAAGAGATGGTGGTGCTCAAAGAGAGATGGAGAAACGAATCGTGGCACAATTATTAACGTTAATGGACGAGTTAACTCTTGACAAAACAGGAGGAAGGCCTGTAGCTGTTATAGGAGCTACTAATAGACCTGACTCTTTGGATTCAGCGCTTAGGAGAGCTGGTAGGTTTGATCGTGAAATTTGTTTGAATGTTCCCAACGAAGAACAGAGATGCTCTATACTCAAAGCGATGACAAAGTCATTAAAGTTGGAAAATGAAGATCAATTCAACTATAAAGAGTTGGCAAAGATGACCCCTGGTTATGTGGGTGCGGACTTGAAGAGTTTGGTTGCAGCAGCTGGTTTAGCTGCAATAAAAAGAATATTCGAAAGTTTAAGTGAACTTGAGCAAGAGCAGATAATTGAAACGACTAATGGAAGTAAACAGATCTTAGACTCGATGGAGATTGACAGTAACATAAAGGCTGAATCCAATGAAGAGATCAAATTGAATTTCGAAAGCAGATCAGAGCAGGAAAGGCTTTCCATAATTCAAAGATTTTTGATTAATCATCCAGAACCTCTCTCTCCAAGTCAGTTAGCTCCACTATCAATAACGTATAAAGATTTCATCTCAGCATTACCGTCAGTACAACCAACTGCTAAAAGGGAAGGATTTTCTACTGTACCAGATGTAACATGGCAACACGTTGGTGCGTTGGCCCATATAAGAATGGAGTTGCACATGGTAATTGTCCAACCCATAAAAAAACCAGAACTTTATTCTAAGGTAGGAATAACAACACCAGCTGGTGTATTGATGTGGGGCCCTCCAGGTTGTGGAAAAACGTTGCTAGCAAAGGCTGTAGCGAATGAATCTGGTGCTAACTTTATCTCAATTAAAGGCCCCGAATTGTTGAATAAATACGTTGGTGAGTCTGAAAGAGCCGTAAGGCAAGTTTTTAGCAGGGCTAGAGCATCAGTCCCTTGTATCATCTTTTTTGATGAGCTAGATGCTCTTGTACCCAGAAGAGATACATCGATGTCAGAGTCCAGCTCCAGAGTCGTCAATACATTACTTACTGAACTTGACGGTTTGAATGACCGAAAAGGTGTTTTTGTAATTGGAGCGACCAATCGGCCTGATATGATAGATCCAGCAATGAGGAGACCTGGAAGGTTGGACAAAACCCTTTACATTGAGCTACCAACTAATTCCGAAAGATTGGAGATCTTGAAAACATTGGTTCGTGCAAACAAAACACCGCTACATGAACTGGTAGATTTGCGTTCTGTTGCTTTTGATGAAAGATGTAGAAACTATTCCGGTGCAGATTTGTCGTCTTTACTTAGAGAAGCGGGTGTTATCGCTTTAAAGAAGAAGTTTTTCAAGAATCAAGAAATAAAAGAGCTAGATGAGTCGGGCTTTTACGAAGGTGACGACGATTCAGAAGTTTTTGTAACACAAGTTGATTTTGAAAAAGCCCTCTCCAGCATTTCTCCTAGTGTGACTGACAGAGATAGAGTAAAATATGAACGTTTGAACAAAAGGTTGGGATGGACTACGGAGTCGAACGATTCTCGTGATGGTTCAAGCAACGCAACGCAACGTGATTGATTATTCATTTTATAGTGAAAGTAATTTATATTATGAAGTGTACAAATAAAAGAATAATTTTTAGAAGTATAACAACAAAGAAAAGATTCCATCTATCATGAAGAGCGATCTCCGTCTACTGAATCCTACTTTTATCTTGTCTTCAAGATTAAAGTTTTGCCAACCAGACGAAAATGAAGTGAATTAAACTATTAATAAATTGAAACGTTTCGATTCCTTTTTTCGACGTGATTTCTCACAGAAGGACATGCAGCAAATCTGTACTTCGATTTGAAAAATCTCGAAGAATTTAAAGTGAGCTCTTGGAGTGAGTTTCAACATTGACATAATCCTTGGCTTTAACTTCGCCATCATCACTCTCAGTGTCGGGAGCGTATCCAATTTGAGAGACATCGTAGCCGTTGTTTTTCAAGTATTCGTTGAAGTTGATATCTTCTTGATTGACAGCATTTTGATCAACACAGGGAATAAAAAATAAGGTCAAAAATGCAGATAACATGCACAATGAAGCACTGACATAAAATGGAGCTTGCATTTGGAGATCTGGTCCACCGTTTCTCAAGCCCGTCCTTTGAATTATGGGGAAAACATACGTTCCTACAAATGCTCCAATTTTCCCAATAGCTGCAGCAATACCATAGTACTCACCCCTGATAGCTGTTGCGCTTGTCTTTGATGCAAGTAAACCAATGTTATCTCCGGGTCCAAATTCTCCAAGCGTAGAGAAAATTCCGTAGACCACAACAAATGCACCAACATGGTGCTTCAATGAAGGAAAGCAAGCAGACATTATAAATCCAATTATACCTTGTAGACCTACTCCTATGGTAATAGTCAATCTTGGTCCGAGATAATCTGCTACAAGAGCACCAAAAAATGCACCCGGGAGATAGAACAAATTGAAAACAACATTCCATCCAAACGTCTTGTACAAATCGCCGCCAGGAACAACCTCACTGATAATAAATGATGAAAAAACCCCAAACGAGTACGCAGAAAAATCGTAAAGAAACCAAATAAGAGACACAATAGCTAATCTGAACCAGTAGTATTTGATGATTAACAAATATGGAACTTTAGCCTTTTTCATGTTGTTCTTCTTGAAAGACTCGCTATCTGCGATTCTCATTCTCAAGAAAAATAAAAGTGATGGAAAGATAACACCAATTGCCAAGGTAATTCTCCAAACTGGTGTCAAGTGTTTGGGAGTACAAATCCAGAGTAAAACCATAGGAACGAAAGAACTTGCAACAAACCCAAGATCTATCATAGCGTTTGTGAACCAACAAAAGTACCTATTTCTCTTACCACTTGGCAACTGGTTTGCAAACTCAGATGCAATCACAGATGAAGTAGGGTATTCGGCACCAATTCCAATACCCAAGAAAAATCTAAACGCAGTGACAGCTGCAAACAATCCCTGGGGACTGCCATTGGCACCCCACGAGCCGGCTGCGACTAACGCAGTGAAGACGATTAAAATAATATTAGCGATAAGCATACCCTTCTTCCTGTCAAATTGATCGGACACATATCCAAAAATCAACATACCCAAAACAGTACCAGCAAACGCAATCGAGGCGACGTTACTGATAGCATTTGAATTGGTATATTCCTTGGGGTAAAGGATCGAGAAACATGTCGAAGTCACACCGATAGAGTTGTTGACATATCCATCAGAGAATAGCCCAGCACCAGAAACAAATGCTGGCCATATTGCGGATACCTTTGTTGCCTTTTCCTCGTCTTTTTCCTGTAAATCTTCTGCAAGTAATTGTTCCTTGGACTTGTTAAAAGTCACTTCCGTCTTTAGGTGTTCAGTCCAACCCCATGCAACCTTCTTGAAGCTCTTAGCAAGTTCTCTGGCCATATCTCTTGCTGTACTGATTTGTAGTTTTTATAGGCTCTCTTCACAAGCTTTCCTTTTTGCAAAATGCAGCTCTGCACTCAATTTATACATCTTAGGTGCTGGAGGTGCACCGGGCCTTTTAGCACTTTTAGCCTTGCACTTCATTTTCTGCATGAACCTTTCTCTGGGATTCTCTGCATGCAATATTCGTTGTCCAATTACAATCACCTAAAGTCACATGATATAAATTGTATGCATTATTTTTGATGTAAATCTTAGCGCTGATAAGCGCGCGTGGGCGACGTAATCCATTCAGGCAACTTGAACTAGCTGGGGGAGTAAAATTTACGGCCGTGCGAATTGATGCTGCCGTACGGTTCGATTGTAGCAGTTTTAGAACAAAGAGAACCCGGCAACGGTGAAAAGATGGCAGATTACGCAGGTTGCATGGCATAATCCTATGGAGATCTGTAGGGGCTTCGGACAATAAGATTACGACGTGTAGTAAAAATATACAAGATTCTGAATAATGACAGGTTCGGAAGCGAAAAAATAGGCGTGGCCCAGCTTCCGCGCTCCACCAAGGCCCCATGTGAAAGACTAGCACGTTGGCAGCACTGCATACAATGTATGTGGGCATATGTGCATCTCCAGCGGAGTTACATCAGGCGCCATTCGACGGACCATGAGAGATCTTGGCCAGCCCGAAAAGGCACAACTTCGAGCTGACTGTTGGCGATCATCTGGGGCACTGCAACCTTTTTCTTCACCAAAAAAAGGGTGTCTTTGCAACGTAAAAGAGACGAATTTACATTGTAAAATTGTTTCCCGTGGTCGCTGACGAAAGCTCTCAAGTTGTCAAGTTTTTGTTCCGCATCAAATACGTCTGCAACGAAGGGGATCGCGAAATTTTGGGTGTATACACCAGCACATACCCCCACATGTTTAGACTTAGCAGACAAAGGATGAGGAGCAGAATCTGACCCAAAGAAGAAATAGGGTTTCCCAGACGTTGCAGCCTGTACAAGTGCCCTTTTGTCTTCAGGAAGCTTTGCAACAGGCTTGCAATAGTTAATTGGATTTCCCGCCCAATTATCAATCGTCAAAGAAAGATGGTGCGCGGTTATAGTTGCAGCCACGCGGACGTCTGCGGCCAGTGTGATGCCCTTATTTAATTTCTCGATTAATTCAATAGCATTCTTCGTAGTGCAGTGTTCTAGTACGATTTTCAAGTCAGGAAAATCTTTGTGGAGTTTCTCCAATGCAGGTAAGAACTTGGGCTCTGCGTTCAAGATATGAATATCTTCTCCCACTCCTTGGGTGGAGGGCTTTTCACCATGCAAATTCAAAATCAAGTTATTTTTTTGCATTACCCTAAATAAGGGATAAAATTCACTGAAGTCATTGGGATCGACGCCAGCTGATGAGTTGGTGGTGACTCCAGCAGGATAACACTTGATACCATTGATGGCACCTGTCTTTGCTGCTTCTTCTATGAGCTCTGGAGTAAGTTCCTTGCACAAGTAAAGTGACATCAAAAACGTAGTATTAGGCGCAAGCTTCTCAAGTTGGCTCTTGTATTCCCTAACTCTTTCTAATGTAGTAATTGGAGGAGCCAAGTTTGGCATGACGTATGCGACAGAAATACCACCCTCTCTGACTGTAGGAGCTATCAACTCCATCATACTTCCATCACGCAAATGTACGTGCATGTCTGCAGTAATGCCTAAATCATACTCTTCTCTACTAGACATTTTTCTTGTTATTTTGCAGACTTCCGTATAAAGCTAGTTGAAAGTCTTTTTTTTTTTTCGAACATCTCATATCTCCCACCGCAGATTACATAATCATCAATGCTGCATTTTTTTGCAAACTTGTTACATATCTCGAGGTAGCAATTGGCATGATAAAGGTTGCAAACGGTGCAATGCATCTAAGGTGGGGTCTCCCCTATTTGCCCACATAATTGCCTAAGTTTCTTCGTCAAAAACCTTTGTTGTCACTGAAGTTTTGTTGTTCATTAAAATCACCGAATCGATAATAAACTGCAAATGGTCACTGAGGGAGTCTTTCAAAAACTCCACCAATTGCAACGAATTGTTTAGATGATCATCATTCTTGTCACAGACACGCGTTATCGGAGGTTGCAACCATAAAGATATTATGGAATAAGCAGTAAAGTGCTTTAATGTTACTCCACAAACCGGGACTTGAATTGTTAGTATTTGCTACATAGATTGGTCATATTGCTTCTAATACATACTTTGGAGAAACAAAGGATTGTAAAGTGAGTCATCCAAAATGAATTTAGATATCTCTCTAGTAAACTCTAGCTCATATCCAAGAGGGACCCTGATTTCTAGAGTTTCACCATCAATCAAATCAGAAGACTTTTTTGATGGCACAAATCCTAACTTAAATATGTGTATTTTGTAATAAAGCTTTTTCTCTATGATTTTTCTCAAATCTTTGAGCAACAATCTCACGTCGAGGTTTGTCTCCAATAGCCTATCTATCTTGGATACTTTATTACCTTCATTCAATGTCACAAACCATAAAGTCCATTTGAAATAAAGACTATAATCGGTAACCAGTTTACGAAATCTTTGCAACTCAAACGTAAATGCTACACTTTGACTGTGATTAACAAGTCCTGCTCTATTACACGGTATCCCATCGTAGCTCTTGAGTGAGGAGTATGTTTTGGAAGCAGCCGTTGTCGCTCTGCTTTGTTGATCCGTTGCTTTACTATTGTCGTCCCCAAAATATCCAGAGCCTGGTATCTTTTGGTTATACCCTAAAAGATAACTTATATTATCGCGTATCTTGAAAGGGGTAACGGAATGGCCCAAAGAATTCACTGATTTTGGTCTCGATGTCAATGGCTCGAGTGGTTCTTCTAGACATTTTGCTAGCGTGATATTTTCAGCATCATTCATTGTGGGTGAGTTTGTTACTTCTTCCTCTTCGTAATCATTGGCTATTGAGAAATGACTCAAGAAGCTTTTTCTTCTTGCTAAGTGAGGTGATATGAGAATGTTTTCTGCCTTTGTACTAGAGGAGTCGTTGGAAACTGCTGATTCCAAGCAATCGACGTCTTCCTTTATCAACGTCTTTATATTATCGTTTGAATTTTCCCTTCCTAATTCTTCTATGTCTTCCGCCCTGTTACTATTTTCGATATCAACTTTTATTAAAACATCTTCATCGAACGGTGGCTGCGATTTATGTGTTCCAAGAACTTCACTTTTAGTCGAAATGATTTCGATCTCATTCTCTGGACGGTGTAGTACTCCGTTTGTTCTTCCGAACCAACTGCGTCGCCTTTTTATGGATTGATTAGTGTCGGTCATTTCATCTGGTAAAATCTGATGTTTTTTCTTTGTGGATGCTGCAAACTATTGAAGTTTTGAAGACATTTTTTCGGATTGAAATTTGTACTACTAAGTCTTTCCATGAGCATTTGATTATTGTTATATAAAGTAACCATGGGTTCCATATTTTTACCGCATTTGCATACTGGATGGCATGTTGATCAAGCAATATTGTCGGAAGATGAACGCTTGGTCATCATTAGATTTGGCAAAGATTATGATAAAGAGTGTATGGTTATGGATGAGTTGTTATTCAACGTAGCGGAAAAAGTCAAGAACTTTGCTGCCATTTACCTTTGTGATATAGAAGAAGTACCTGACTTCAACACAATGTATGAGTTAACGGATCCTTGCACAATAATGTTTTTTTACAGGAATAAGCACATGATGTGTGATTTCGGAACAGGTAACAACAACAAACTTAACTTCTTAATACGAAGTAAGCAAGAACTTATTGACATAATAGAAACTATTTATAGAGGTGCACGAAAGGGAAAAGGTCTAGTTGTGAGTCCCAAAGACTATAGCTCGGTTCGAAAGCCTTGAAAAGTTTATATGTATTACAGCTCTTTCTATATGTATGTACAATCAATCAACGTCCAAAGAACGAAAGAGCTCAATTAGTCTCCTTACTGTATTTCATTTTGGGCATAGAAGAAATTTACACTTAACAATTTCAGGACCCCCCCATGTGACTTTATATAGTCTCTAACACCCGAAGAGGGAATACCAGTACCCCATGTTGGTCTACCTGGAGGAGCTTCCAATTTAACAGAAGGATCTTGTTTGTATAGCAAAAACGTATAACGGTGCTTACCGGTCTTCTCTGGAGGTGCTGGTCCTTCATAAGGCAAGATTTCATTTCCCTTGGAAAAATCAATGATCGTGCTCAATGACTCTGGGTCCGAGGAAGCGGATGAAGTCTTCAAAGGTAAGTCAGAGACAATCCAATGTGCATATTCGGACCATTTGTGGTCTGAATTAGATGGTGCATCGGGGTCAGTAAACACTAATATGAATTTATCTTTCTCAGAGACCTCGAACTCCTTTTCTTGACCAGGAGAATTCAATGTAAACTGAATTATTGGTCTTTTCTGAGTGGCAGCTACACTCAATGTGTTTCCGAGTGTTACTTGATCATTTTCATTGTAAACAATCGTCAACAATCCTTGAGTGTCAAACTTATCCACAACGTCGGGGACAATTTTGTGCTTGGTGAATGATTCTTCCAATGATTGAGAAATTGTAACTAATGGCATTCTTGTTTGAAAGTTATTCGTCGTCTTGAATACGTTAGTGCTAATTGGTTTCAATTTATGTATTTTATTTATGGTCTTGGCCGAATGAATAAATGAAGTTTTATATAATCTAAGCATTCTTACAGGGTTGCGGTATGATTTTAAATATGGAGTGGGTGGCCCCTTCTTCGCTTTATACGATTTCCCCGGTCTGATGCAGCAATTTTTAAATCCGACTTCCCCGGAAATGTACTGTGGCAAAAATTTAATAAGATTCATTTATTGGTGTTTCTATAGTAGTATAATATACATATAAGGTAGAATAAAAAGTCTGATTAAATCAATCAGTAACTCGTACAACATAGCATGTTTTTGACTCTTTTTGTTCGTTTTTCTTTGTCTTTTTGATCGCCCAAAATATCCAATGTTAAAAAGCACCTTCATAGGACGTAGAATTGAAGTTTTGAAAGCCCTCAAAGTTTGACTCTTGGGGGCTACCACTTGGGTTACCGTTATGCTGGGGCATCAACTGGTTCTGCTGTAATGGCTCAGCCGCCACATTAAGGGGCGGTTGGTGAGATTGTTGCTGAGGTTGGGAATGAGACTGTTGTGGCTGCAGGCTTTGAGGAAGTTGATGTTGATGATGTCCCTGTTGATGTTGTTGATGTTGGAGCATCTGCTGCTGTAACATCTGATGCTGTAAAAGCTGCTGCTGAAGCAATACATGTTGCTGTTGTTGAGCACTAACACCATCCGCACCTGCACCCGTTTTGAAATGTTGCTGTTCAGGCTCACTGGGTATATTAACCTTCGGCTGCTGAGTCGAAATATTCTGCAGACCAGTACTGACATACCCATCTGTCTTTGACAGGGAATATGATTTCTTGGGTTTCTCTTCTTCTCTTGGTACCACATCAATCAAAAAGTCAAACATATCAGATTTTGTTAAAGCTGCCGCAATGTCAGACTTTTGTAACGTTCGCCTCTTGTTCTCCTCTGCATGAATCCAAGCCCTCATTGTTAACTCAGTAATAAAGACCTCGCACCCTTTTGCAAACAATATAGGAGCTTCAGCACTTATCATTCTGACGTCTTCATCTGTTTTCATAACTTTCTTGATTCTAGCTAAGGGAAGCTGATGATTCTTGAAATCGTGATCATCATGTTCTATAGAGTTGATGGTCTCTTGCCAATACTGCATCATCATATCCCTATACCTGGGTGTTAATCCCTGGCCCACATTGTTGAAAGCATCTCCCGGGTGTTGTTGTTGGGCAGCTGCTGCCTCTGCTGCTGCTTGTGCAGCCAAAAGCTCGGCCTCATCAACGACTGTTTGAGAGGGCTGAGATACAGGATGCTGCTGTTGCAAGCCTAAATCCCTTTCATCTAGGTAATTGTTTTCGTACCTATCCATTCTCTTTTGAGCTTTTTCTGAAGAATAAAGAGTTGACTGTTTTGAGTCAAAAAATTTTTAACGAGAGAATACTTCGTCAAGCCCCAAATGTAAGAAGTTGTATGCTTGTGATATACTACTTGTTTGCTATATGAGTTCTATCGAACCTCTTTTTCTCTATATATCTTTCAGCCTTTTCACAAGTTTTCGAGTTACTTATAAAATAGCTTATTTTTTATTCCAAGTTTATGCGAATTCGGAGCATCTCAGAGCAGAGCCAAAATGCCTGCTAGAGTATACAAAAGTTCACCAAAAGATAACGGTACACAAAAAGATAACGTAATCTTGTTTTCGTAGCTCCGGTTCAACTGCTTTACTTATGACAGCATTTCGTGCTTAATGCAATATCGTAGCTGCTTGCGGCATCAATAAATTTTTCTAAAATCGATTATAATTTATCGTTGCAACTTCTGTGACTCTCTACAGATTTATAAGTGGATATTCATATCAAGCGAGATATTAACGGTGGCTCATATCTCGCTAGTGTCATCACAATCCATCTCCCACCCTCAAGTTTACACCAACTCATAACATGTTATTACATTTTATCAAATTTATATGAAAATTGCGAAATTGTCATCTTATTTACCAAAACAATACCTTTTAGACAATCTATAACTTTGATATACATGACGTTTTCCGATATTTCAAGACTAGTATTCAATTTCTTATATCATCCAACCTTGAAGCAATTTCAAATGCCTAAATTTGAAAGGTATGCCATCCATTCCTAAAGCAAGATCTTTCCAGTACCAAAAGACTCCGCCAATGACCAAGTAGAGTCCCCCGTATACGACGTATGTAACATATTTGTTACAGGTTCTGTAAACCAACCTCTCAGCCAAAAAGCCAGAGACAAATATGGCAAAGTACAAGGCAGGAACATAATGATGCAAATAAGTAACACGCCCCATGATGATGAAAGGCAAATAGTGAAGAACCCAACCAAGGAACGGCATAATACCTTGAATTAAAAGACTTTCCCATTTCTCTTCTAGAGGTCCTAAGTTCAATGTTTGCCTTTGCCACCTGAATGAAATGACCAACATATAGAAAAAGAAGAGGGCCAATGAAAAAGTTGAAAACCATGTTATGAAGGGATGTCCAATCAAAAAGTATCTAGTCTCTGAAGCGGACCATGACGACATACGTAATCCTCTTAAATTAAGAGGCCATTCCCACCATTCAGAACTCAACTTATCAAATTTGTCCGAATCTGGAATCAATGCATTATTGGATGACATCATTCCATAGTTCAATAGAATGAATTCCTTCCAAAACTTTGGCTTTGGGGGGACATAAGGAATTCTAGGCGGCTCTAACAAGTCATTTGAGTGATCCTCGATGTTCCACCAAGTGCTTTTATCTTTCAGAAGTATTGATCTTTTACATATAACCTCTCCTTGCTGATATCCCCAAGAAGGCAACGAATAGCCAGTAGTTGCTAAGTAGCACCCTAAATGCTTGTGCCTTAACCGAAAGTTTGTAGAGATTGGATGAAGGACTTCAGGATCTTCGTCATCAAATGCAGCAGAGGGTGATTTTTCTTGTTGTTGAATCTCAACAACCCACTCATCCTTAGAGTCACTGTGGTCCAAGTTGGCGTAACAAGAAACTTCATAGTGGTTTTTCAGGACGAACGCAGGGATAGGGTGAGAATGCAATAAACAGTTTGTACTTTCGTGAATCAATCTTATGGTATCTCCATGTTTCACATGTTTTCTGAACTTGTCATAGTCATCTTCAGATGGCTCCAGAGTTGCAAAATCACCCCTTTGCCCAGATTCAAGGTCAAATTCTATCAAAAAGTTATTATTACTGTCCTTAAACCCATATGTTGTAATTTGCTGTTGAAATGATCCCTCCGGATAAACGTGTGGGTGTGAATGAAGCAAATTTGGTGATAAACCTTGAGATCTTAAAGTGATCATAGAGCCAAATACAGCAGATCGGGGCCCACCAGAAATTTGATTACCTTCCAAGGATGCCTGAAGTAAGGTAGATATTGAGCCATCTCCACTGCCCGAACGACTCAACACCGTAAAATGAACCTTGAAACAAGCCAAATAAATCAAAAACGGGACAACAATCAATGTGATAATTCTCGAAATCCAGTGCCCAAAGTATTTCTTTAAAGTCAATGAGGACGTGGATGTCACTTGATAAGACTTCATTAATAAGTCGTATATAATATACAAGCCAACCAAGCAAGTCACGAAAAGACCTACCCACTTCACAGAGCAAACACATCCGATAGAAATTCCAGTGACGAAAAGCCATAAACACCCCTTAACCGTTAAAAGACGGTCTTGTAGTCTGAAATTATGCAATTTCACTAAGCAATAAAAGCTCAGAACAGTGAAAAACAATAACATTGAGTCCAAAAGGATGAACTTCGATAAAGTCAAAGATATCATTTCAAATATTACCATCAATGTGATAAACCACACTGTCAATTGGCTATACCCCAACTCCACGGCAGTAACATAAGCCATCGGGGTACACAATATTCCAAAAGTGCAATTGATGATCCTCATTAAAACATAGTTGCAATGTTCGGGGAACGCGGCAGCTTTATCACCTAAGTCTTGTCCATCAAACCCTGCAATATACCCCGACAATGCAACAAGAAGTTTACCCAAAGGTGGATGCACGTCGAAGTAAAATTCACGTCTCAAATAGTATGCTCCAAATTTGGCAAAATGAGCTTCATCCCAGACGATATTGGGATTAGCATTTATTCTGTATAATCTAATGAATGCCGAAAGTGCAGTCAACAATAGTGGATTTATGTAATTGACGAAAACTGGAATATAATATGCTAGTTTACTTGATGGTTTCAAGTTCAAATTCGAAGTTTTAATTGCAAGTTCCTCTACTTCGTCAGCGAAAGAAATCGAATTGACATTCCTTCGTGATACTCCATTATTCTGGCTGTATCTCGATGACCCTGAATGGAGAATTGAGTTAGTCATCGCTAAGATTCTGGTGTCCAAAAATTTCGGAGGCTGTCATGTATCGTGTTTTCAAACAGATGTTCGCGGGTGCAGTGCCTCAATTATCAAGGCTAGAAAATAGCACAAACAACAGAGCAGAAATTAGTTAACGAGGAGACTATATCAGCTCACACTGTGGGGATGAACAGATTACAACGCAAAAGCGCTTGATGAATAGGCCCCATTAGCCGTTTTTCAAATAAGCCAGTCATAAAGGCCAAAGAGTTTCCGGAAAAAAGTGCCAATAACTCAGAATTAGTAGGGCTATGTCAAGAAGAATTCGCCTGACTCATGGTCACCACTATCAACTATTTTGTACAGAATCTTAAACGGTTCTTACAATGACGAAAGAAGACGTTATGGTTCAAATTTACTTGAAAACAGTGTGATTTGTGCGATTTTTGGCACGCAAATCCAATTGGCATAACTGCAAGCTACAGAGAGCCACCTCAACCGTGATGCTCAAGCCAACAAATACTGTTTAACTGAAATAGCAAATTCACTACTAACAATGTCATGTTTGCAACATTTCTGTTTTTCCTTTTTTTTAAAAATGGTCCGCGATGTTTACATTTCGAAACGTTTGATCCGATTCTTTATAGTATATATAATAATATAATAACAAGCAACTAAAATAGAAAAAGAGTTGTCAACCTGGATCAAAATTCGATCAAGTGATATCGAAAATGTCAAATATCCCTATATCACCCACGAAAGATGATATAAAGGGCCAGCTCTCTGACATTGAAAGGAAGTTGCTCAAATCTCCTACCAAAGCAAAGATCGCATCCAAATCAATAATTGATGAAAAAGAAAATTTGTACTACAGTATGCCACATTCAGGTGAAACAATACCTAAGAGTATTCTGAGATTGACCTCTAAATCTCACAAAGGCGTCTTCAGTCCCGAAGAATCGAAGAAAGAGATTAATTTCGTGGTTGGTTTGAGTGAAAACTTACTCGAAGAGTGTAGAAGACTTAGTGCCGACAACTTGAAGAACAAGAACCAGTTATCGTCGATTTTGAAAGAAAACGAGTCTTTGAAAGAAGAAAACACCAAGTTAAAGATTACAAGAGAATCCTACAGTAATAATCAGAGAGATTTGAAAGGCAAAAACTGGGAGTTGGAATCAACTATCGTCGGGCTTAATGATAAATTGTCGATATTGAGCACCAATAATGAAAGACTCAGTAAGGTGAATGAAGAGCAAAACACAAGGATTGACCAGCTTCAGAAGGACTATGACAGCTTGGTAGTGAAGAATGAGTCTTTGGTGAATGACAACGAATCATTGAAAACTAAATTCTTTAAAGAGACAGAAGTATTGAATGACAGAATAAGTGATTTGAACGATGAGAATGATCGTTTACATATGAAATTGGCTCTATCCGGCGAGTCTAGCGAAAAAGCGATTAACCAAAAACTTACTGATTCGGACTCAAATGAGATAAAGAATGTTAATTTGGAAACCCTGGAAGCTGGTTCATCAAGGCTGCACCTGCTGAAAGTCACCAATAATGGAATCTCGAAAGGAAAGTTTGATACTTCACAGCTGGTTTCAAATACCAAGCCGTATGATATGGATATGTCCATTTTGAAAACAGTATCGGTGAAAGAAACGGATTCGAAATTGAGCGGCTCGGTCGTGGAGTACAACGACATAGAAAGTTCAAGTCCTGAAAAATGTTCTGGGACCTTAGGTTTTGATGACGTAAGTGAGAATAATGATCAACAAACATATGAAAGTGACGGCTGGGACGAGTTCATAGACCCAAACTCGAAAAATACTCCAATGAAACTGAACAACACTTTAGACTCGATCACTCAAACACCAGGGAATATAAGTGAGAAATTGTCCCTCTTTGGCAATTTTAGATCCACGCGGGATTCAAGTCGAGAAGAACATTATGCTGAATCTAATAAGTTAAAAATAGCCCATAAGGGCCAATACGACAGACTCATTAACTACAATGGACCATCCCTGAATGCACTAGACGCGTGGACCACAGAAAATGAAAAGAACTTGATAAATAAAGATGAGTACCTAGATATTTTGGATGAGAAGGACATGGAGGGAAAACTCAAGCTGCAAAGGTTAATATCAATACCATTCGAAGAACTTGACCTGCTTTACAAACTAAAGGATCAATACGAAAATCCTAGCTTGATTTACCTCAGCGAAAAGGCAGGCATGAAAGAGATGGCCGTGGTGGATAAGATGGATCTCATTACTCTTGTTGAAAAGTCCAAAATCTTTGACAGCCCTCCCCAAGACTTTTTGGAACGAGAGATTAAAAAGCTTAATTTGAAAACCATCCTGCTCCATGAAGATAAAAGTAACTATGCTTTCCTCTCAACTAGTGAGAGACCATCAAAAGAATATGTCATGGATAAGGCTAAAAGCACTGGGTCAGTTGTGATGGAAACGGTGCAGCATGAAAATTTTAGTGATGTTGCTGATCGACCTTCCAAAAAAAACATGGAGGAGAAAGCAGAGATGGATGGACTAATCACTTTATCCACTGAGGAGTACAATGGCTTAGTAAATCCAGGCATTGATGTTTTGAAAGTCATGGTTGAGAAACTAGAATTCAAAGTAATATCGAATTATGACCTCGACAATTTATTACATCCAAGCACAGAAAAGATCATAGAGTTAAATAAAGAGAATGGTCTAGTAGCATTAAAAGAGAAAGAATACGATAGTTTGAGAAAATTTGCCTATGACCCCGATTCAGAAACTTTGAGTATCGCTGCTGAAAAATATGATCATGTATTGATATCAAAAAAAGAATTCGATGTTCTTAAAAAGTTTTTGAAGGACCCACCTGAGAGCTTCATCACAGAAAAAGCCACAAACCACGGCATGTTAGTCATTCAGAACGATGAACTTGAAGACTTGAAAGAAAAAGTCGAACGTCCAGATCCCAATTTCATGATTTCGAAATTAAAAGACATGAATCTTGTTACAATAAATAGCGACAAGCTTAATGAGATGAAACTTCTTTTGGAAAACCCACCTAAGGATCACGTCAAGAAACTTGCAGTAAGGCAAGGATTAGTATCTCTATCTTTGGATGAACACAGAAACATGTTGAACGAAATTGATTCTCTAAGTAAGCCATCTATCGAAAAACTTACAGAAGTTGCGGATGGCTTTGGTTATTCTGTTATTCCAACGAATGATCTACAAGACTTGCAAAAGGTTAATTCAAAGTCTTTGAACACAGAGGCCAGCGAAGTTGAACAATCCCGGTGCCAAACAGATGATGAATTACACGATGCAAAAACACTTTCTAATACAGAATTAGAATACGCTCAAATAAACAGACACCAAAAAATAGCCATAAAAGACGACAAGGAGTTTTCCGAAAGTGTGATAGAAGAGCCTGGTCACCAAAGGATCTCTACGCTATCACAAATTTCTGGCGAAGAATACAAAGATGCGAAAGACTCATTTGTTGATCTTGATTCGCCTGTTTCAACTGAAGATGAGACGCTGTGCAACAAGCTTCACACAACTCAAAGGACACTTTTGTCAGGTAAAAGTCTTCCCCCACAGTCAACTTCAACGTCCAACCCTCAGCTACTGAATGTTAACAAAGAAGGTCAAAAAGTCGAGGCCCTATCCGCGGCAGCTCGACTGAACCCCCTTGTTACTTCCGGAGAAGACATTCCTAAGAAATTCAATGGGTTTGATGTGTCGCTGGTTCCTAGCGGTGACCCCAATGAAACTGAAAGAAATTCGTTGAGGAATCCAAACACTAACAAACTCGAGATCTCTACTGACGACGGAGAGTGTTCGAGAAAGCTGACAAAAACTGAACATCTCGAAAGCGAAAAGTTTGTGCAGAGGAGAGCCAAAGATATGGGGTTCTTGTGTGTCCCAGTTAGTGCTGCAGTGGGTGATTTGGCACAAACTGACGTAAACGAATTAAAAGTTCTCCATAATTCAGTCTATTCAGACCTTATAAACAAAGGAATGACGAAACCAATAGAGGATTTATCAGATTTAGAATTCATCAAAATTGCTGAAGTCCGCGGTTTTGAGGTTTGCAAGCCCCAAAGCCTTGGCATGCTCCAAATTGAGAATGGATCTGACAGAGGCTTACACGATAGGGTCGCTCTCGCAAACACGGTATTAACACCAAAAGGATCATCGAAATTCTCAGATTCGCCGAATAAAATGGGACTTCGCTTACCGGTATCTCATTCCGTTAGGTCAAAAATGTCCCATTCAGACAGTATATCGGAGTCACTTCTCTCGCTTGGTGGTCTTTCGATAGCTACAAACGCATCTTTAACTGATAAGTCTATGATACCTGCTATAACTCAGGTTGTTATAGGTGAGTACCTATACAAATATTATAGGAAATTGGGTCCGTTGAGTACTATATCAGAAGCCCGCCATGAGCGTTACTTCTGGGTACATCCGTACACATTGACGCTATATTGGTCAGAGAGTAATCCCGTTCTAGACAATCCGTCACAAACTAAAACAAGGGCAGCTGCTATTGTTGACGTAGAAAGTGTGTCAGATAATAATCCGCTACCAACTGGTCTTTATCACAAAAGCATTGTTGTTCACTCACAAACTAAAAAAGTGAAATTCACCTGCCTGACCAGACAACGTCATAATATTTGGTACAATGCGTTACGATATTTGATTCACAGGAAGAAAGACGACCTTATAATAGAAACGGAGAATCATATCGATGACATGTTTTTCAGCAAAAACGAACATGCTCTGAAACATAACAACAATGAAATTCTTGATCCCGGCGAACGCCAGGCATTTCCAAGATCTGGTACATCCAAATCTTTGATTAGAAAGTCATCAAAGGCTGGAATGAATAGATTGAATTCATTGAGAAGATAACTACTTCATGTGTATTAAAACGATAAGTACGCATAATGAATAGATTGAATTCATTGAGAGAATATCACTGCATGTGTATTAACACGATAAGTACGCATAATGAAGATCAAACATTACAAAGTGTAGAGATGGTAAGCAACTGTATAGACCATGCTATTTGTAAGACTCATAAACAACTTGTAAAAATCCCAGGCCATAAAAAATGAAACACCAAAATTAAAAATAACTGGAAAGGGGACTTTCGGAATCCATTATATGATTTGCAATCTCTGTAGCTAACGAGCAGCTAAAAGTTGAGTAAACTCTACGATATCAATTTCCCCGTCATTATTGGTGTCGGCCTCCTTGATCATTTGATCGACATCAGCATCTGACAATTTCTCTCCAATAGAAGTCAACACATGCCTGAGTTCAGCAGCGCTTATCTTACCATCCCCATTTCTATCAAATACTTTAAAGGCTTCAGCTATTTCAGCTTCAGAGTCAGTGTCCTTCATTTTCCTTGCCATCATGGTGAGAAATTCAGGGAAGTCAATAGATCCATCGCTGTTGACATCGACTTCGTTTATCATATCTGTGAGTTCACTCTCAGATGGGTTTTGTCCTAGTGATCTCATCACTGTACCCAATTCCTTGGACGTGATTTTTCCATCACTATCTTTGTCGAACAAAGAGAATGCCTCTTTGAACTCAGCAATTTGTTGTTCGGATAACTTTTCAGCCTAAATCCAATCATCATTAGTAAGTATTTTCAAGTATATTGCTGAAACCAGTTCATGGACTGCGCTTATAATCTGACGTGTCTTTTTGTTTACGTTACAACTAATACTTTTCATTGGAGTCCTCCCATTAATAGAGCCACAGAAGATAACACTACCACAAAGAGGATTTCAGCTAGTGACGTACTTACCATTATTATCGTCTTACTATGTTGATGTGACAAATGTATTAAGAAATGATTGTTATTGTTCGCCGTCCGTGATAAAAATAGCGAACGAAATGAAGTTGCTTTAGTGTCACATGTTTTGATTCAGTTTTTCTTAGCTTACAAGCCCCGATAACGTTATTACGTTAGTAGGTCAGACAGATGTTCACGCAATATGAGTGAACGACTTTAACTGAATGAATGAAGAACAGAGAGTATACTCACAGTTTTTGCGATCATTGGACGACAGCCAGTTCATATGTCATCTCAAAAGCTTAAGTCAGAGAGATGAAAAACGGGATGATGGCTCATTTCTTGAACATTCAACACCTATTGCAATTAGACTGGTGAAGAGCTTTACATCTACAAGCACAGATCCATTTGATGACGATCTAGATGAACAGATTATCAAGTTGGTAACGAGTGATTGCATTTTGGAGGGAGACACAGATAATGACATAAATGAGGATAGTGTCGAAGATGAAGATAACGAGGATAACGAGGATAATGAGGATAATGAAGATCATGAGTATCATGAAGATAATGAGGATAATGAGGATACCAAGAATAATGATCACTATGACAATGATGACAACAGCCTTCACGACCTAGAGAACGATGAGCTTGTGAATACTGTAAACATGTCAGGGGATAATATCTTGAACTCATCTGAGAACCTTAGCCTCGTTGACCTTGATGACCTAGGTAGTGAAGAAGAGATTGAAGACAGCGAAAAATTTGATATCGGACCGGCTCACGATTTTGGAGATTTTGGATTGTATTTTCGAAACAAACATCTCAAACAACAGAAAGCAGATGACGAGTACATAAAATGGGAAAATGAACGAAGGCAGAGGGAGGGGAAAGGGTCACTCAAGCAGATTTTTGAAGGATGTACCATCCATGTCAATGGCCATACTGTGCCATCAATCAATGAAATCCATAGGTTGGTGATACTCCATGGGGGAAGATTTTTGAGTCATTTGGCGAAGAAATCTGCTGCGACTCATATCATATGTGACAGACTTACCCCTAGAAAAAGGATCCAATTCAAGAACTACAAAGTTGTGAGAGCTAAATGGATAGTTGACTCTGTAGATGAGGAAGAGCTATTGGATTGGAGTGATTACCGCCTAATAAACGACGTAGATTATGGCCAGAATAAATTAGGTTTCAAGACGATCAAAAGTTCAGTACCTTCCGCTAATACGAACAAATTAGATGCTACTAATTTGGCTAAGGATGGTGTACTGTCTGTTTTTAAGAAAAATCGAATAGAGTCCAATACAGAGCAAGAGCACTCAAAGCCCTCGGAGCGAAGTACAGCTTTGGATGCAAAGCACCCAGACTTCTTGAAACATTTTTTTGAAAACTCGAGATTGCATCATCTCAGCACCTGGAAAGCTGATTTAAGATTGCAGTTTTTGAGAAAAATTGCAAACGACAAAAGGCAAGCTAAGCCTAGACACATCAAACATCAAGATCTGAAAATCATCTTACATATAGATTTTGATTGTTTTTTTGCAGCAGTATCAATTCTAAATTATTCAAATCTTGATATCAATAGAGACCCAATTGCTGTAAGTCATGGGAATCGTACATCTGACATTGCTAGTTGTAACTATGTAGCAAGAAGCTTTGGAGTAAGAAATGGAATGTGGATGGGAGGTGCAAAAAAAAAGTGCCCTAACCTCATTTCCATAAACTACGACTTTAATTCGTATGAAAAGATCTCAACCAAATTCTACGACTACTTGCTCTCAAGGGTAGACCTTGGTTCTATTTTTCCAGTTCTGATTGATGAGGTTTTGGTAGATGCTACATTTGCATGCAATAGCAATGAATTGTCAAAACACCTCAGATCAGTCGACAGATTATGTGAGGAGATTCGTAACGACATATTCAATTTAACCGGATGCACTGTGAGCATTGGTGCAGCAAATAATGTTCTCTTGGCGAAATTGTCTCTAAAAAAAGCCAAACCTAACGGATACTATTACTTGAAATCAAATGTTGATGAATTCTTGAGGGACATCCCGGTAACAGACTTACCTGGTGTTGGAGAGAGCATACGACAGAAGCTAGCTTTGAGATTAACGAAGAGAACAGGAAATTTTATATCAAAAGTCACTATAGAAGACTTGCTTCAATTTCCTAAAGTTGAATTGAATACGATATTTGGGATCAAAACCGGAGAAAAGTTGTTCAATTACGCAAGAGGTAAAAGTGATACAAAAATTGATTTGGATACTAGCAATGGTGATGCGTTGCTAGGTCGCAAATCAGTTTCCGTTGAAATAAACTATGGAATAAGATTCGATAAAATTGAACAAGTGGATAACTTTTTGATGCAAATTTCTCGAGAATTATGTCATAGAATGATCAAACTTCAATTTTGTGGTTCCAGCATATCGTTGAAACTTGCAAGGAGATCCCCTAATGCACCTACAGACCCGCCTAAGTATATGGGTATGGGAATCTGTGACTTTTCTAGTAAGTCATCGAGTTTAGGAGTTCCTACCGTCGACTGGGGGATAGTGGGATCTGAGATCAAGTCTCTTTATAGAATTTTGAATATTCCAGCTCATGAATTGAGAGGAATTGGAGTTGCTATGACAAAGTTGGAGGATATAGAAGTTTTAAAAAGAAGCAAACAATCCAAACTAAGTTTTGAGTGCCCAAGTAGTAAATCCGAGAAAACATCTGGCGTTAAAAACGATGATTTGAGTGGGTTGAAGCTTGATGAGATTGACTGGGAAGTTTTCAAAGAGCTTCCCGACACAATAAAGAATGAAATAACCAGTGAATTGAAAAGACGATTCTCGAGTACGACTGAAACCAATGTTAATATAGTCAATTCTATACAAATTGAGCCTTGTAACAAAGTGCATTTACAACAACTTCTTCCGTTGCAAGCTGGTGGACTGCCTAAGTACGTTAGAAAGGTAGAGTCACCTAAAAAACCCAAAAAGAGGAATCAGAGCAGGATGAGCCTGCCCCTGAAAAAGCCAAAAGTTGAAGAAGACTCTACATCTTACGACTCAAGCGTGATAAATGAGTTACCATCTTCTATCAAGAATGAGGTACTCAAAGATATAGAGTACAAAAAAAAAGTTCGTAACTTCAACCATATACCCATGAGAGAAAAGATAACTATGAAATATGAGGAAAAGAAACCAAAAGTCAAAGAGATCTCCGGTGCATGGATGAGTATACAACCTGTCATGAATAAATCTGCTCCATTCTTGGGCAGGTTTTTTTCTTTTCCCGAAATAAAATGCCAGCTTGAAGGCTGGGTTTCACAGTCAATAACTCAAAAGGGCCCACACCCTGACGATGTTTCGTTATTTGCGGCTTATTTGAAAAAGCTTCTTGACGAAAGCAGCTTGAATAGAGCTATCGCTGTGGTTCAATGTTTGCAATCGGCACTTTCATTTCAAAAGGTTATATTCAGAAGTGGTGTTTATGATGGAAATGAAAAAGCCTTGATAGAAGATGGAATACGCGACTGGGATGTTCAACTTTCTGTAAGTATACTTCCAATCTTTAAAAGCTTTTGTAAACAGAATAACATAGATATTGGTATTTAGGTACGCGAATTGATTAGCGTTTTTGATATATTATTTTCTTCTCGTACATGGTCATCAGCAATGATGGAACTGATGAAAGCCCGGTAAGACGCAATGTGTGGATCACATCGTCGACTGCAGCTACGAAAATATGTGATTTAATTCCGTCTAATATGGGAAGACAATCTCTAGTAATGTCGTTGCTAGAGGCTTACAAGCTAGACACCAAATGCACAGGTATAATTCCAGTCCCAATGATGAGAAGAGCTGATATTGAAGCGTATCATGATGACGGATACGTTAAGTGTCTCTTACGACATAGACCTAAGGTTGATCGCTCATGTGAAAATTTCAATGAAATCAAAGGCTTTCTAAATTTGAAATCAAGGCCGTATTTGGAGTCAACCAGCTATAAAGACGCCCCCGAGGTTAGTTCTAGGAAAGAATGGAAGCGTGACTTGAGAAACGGAAATGAGTATGAACTAATCGATGGGGATAATGTAGAGTCGGAAGACTGGCTGACTGATGAAGAAGTTGACACTGCTCGAAATCGCTATTCGTCAGAGCAACTGCTGCTCAATGGGTATGAAGAAGACACAGGAAACAACAGTTGCCTTCAACATGGATTTGGGTTTGACTGCCCGGTGTTTCCATTTATGGCTGCATATGCCCAATTTGTTGCTGGATCAAGCATAGCATCAGCTAAGAGACTAGCTAAACGACGATTCGATGAACACCAAAATGTTGTAGTCAATTGGTACGGGGGGCGACATCATTGTACGAAAAGTAAAGCAGCCGGATTTTGCTATGTAAATGACATTATTCTCAGCATAATACACTTGCGAAGATCATTCGGCAAAGTTTTCTATCTTGATCTAGATTTGCACCATGGAGATGGCGTTGAGAAAGGATATCAGTTTTCTAAGGGAGTAGCTACATGTTCGGTGCATAGATTTGATTTGGGATTTTACCCAGGCACAGGTTCAGAAGAGTCAAACCGGTCCTCTTTGGTGAACATACCTACAAAGAAAGGATTAAGTGATAGGAGTATGTTATATATAATCACTGACATAGTAATTCCATTGATTAAAAACTTTAGACCTGGAGTTCTAGTATTGCAATGTGGTTGTGATGGACTTGCTACAGATGAACATAAAGAATGGAATTTGACTATCAAAGGGTATGGTGAATGCATCAAAAGGATCTTAGATGAGTTGAATCCGATATCCGTGCTAATCCTTGGAGGAGGGGGTTATAACCACACGGAAACAGCAAAATGTTGGACTCATATAACAAAAGAAGTGATAGGTTTAGATGAAACGTGGGATATAATCCCCGAGCATGAATTTTTAGATGAATACGAGGGAGATGGATATCAATTTTGGACTACCAAGAACTCAAATGCCATGAGAATGACAGATGAGAATGATCAAGATTATTTAAATTACTTGAAAACAATTGTTTTAGGAAATATATAGAGTCAAGTCTGTTTCCTATTTCACCTCGTACTGGAATATGCTTTTCAACTTTTTGTCCCAATGCTCATCCCATCGCATAAGACTCTCTTTTAGAGCACCCAGCTTCAAAACGCTTAGTAGATTTTCATCAGAGAATACGTTTTCTAGCAATTCTGCTATATTTTGGTCAAGATCTGTCTTCCTGGAAGCATCCGTTACTAGACCATTGATGTTGTCTTTAACCAATTCGTTAATTGCCAGGAACCTCAAAGATATCACAGGAACTCCACAACCGAAGAAATCGACAATTTTCATGGGGAGATCGAGACCACTTGAAGAAGAGTGCAACGAAATACCTAAATCTGCACAGGATAGTAATATCGGATAGTCAGAGGCAGAAAACCATCCCGTTTTCACAATAACTTTATCCGAAAAGTTTATTGTTTTCAATCTATCCAAAAACTGATTCTTCATGGGCCCTTTACCCGTTACGATAAGAAGTAATGGAGGCAAACCTTTATCTGACGAGTCCCATATTTTCAAAGCGTTCAATAAAATGTTTAAATCTTCGTCAGGGGTGAATGACGTAGAGGTTATCAAAATTTTGTACTTAGTGAAATCTTTTTGATGCTCGAAGAGACCAGTATCTTCAATGAACTGATACTTGTCAACATCTAATACTTGTAGTGGTCTGAACTGCTCTGCTGGTCTGTCATATACAGTCACGATTGTATTTCCTTGGAGACCAAAATCATTAATTAAAAAATTCTTCAAGCTCTTAGTTACCGTAAAATTTAAGTCAGCAGTTCTGCTGAGGAACTTTTCATAGTAATAAAGGACTCGAACCAACGGATGATTGAGGTTTTGATATCTCAAGTTTAATATAGTGTAATTCAAATTATGCCAGTCTATGATTAGTTTGGTTCGTCTGCTAAACAATTTGATATAGATTATTGCTATCAACAATATTGGTATTGAAGGAGGATTCTGAAGGAGAATATAATCGGAGCCGTTAAATTCAAATAAGATTTTGAATAACTGGAAAATTTGAAGAAATACCTTTTGAAATGCAAAAATAATAAATGGAAACCCTAGCGTATTTTTGATTACCGGAATTTCATGAATGTCTATATTTACATCATCGATAACGTCAATTGGGGGCTCTGATTCTAGGTATCCACATAGATTAACTGAATATTCATACTTCGAGAATGATCTCGCATGGTAGCACATACGTGGAGAATGACCCAAATCTCCCAATACAAATATAGTTATTACTTTTCTATGACCACTGAATCTCCCTTTGCTGAATAAGTACGGAAGGATAAAATATGCAGTTAAGGGTAAACTGAAGTAGATACCCAATAGCCACCATAGATATGGGCCAGAATATCGAAAAGCATGGCCAAAGCCTTTATACTCAATGAAGTCCAACATTACACTAATCGGTCCACAAGAGATAACGCTTTCAAGATTTTCAGTATATAAATGTGGTATAAGCCCGAATGTTTCAAATGATTTAATAGTTATTTTGTATCTAATCATACAAATGTTAGCGATCTCAAAGTCAAACAAGAAAAAAAAACGACAACTGCAGGACTCGAACCTGCGCGGGCATAGCCCAAAAGATTTCAAGTCTTTCTCCTTAACCGCTCGGACAAGTTGCCTTAATCTCGATAACTTTTAGTAAATGTAAATGTCTTTATCCCAACAGATTCAACGATCTCCTTTATCGTATAGAGCTAAAAGAGATCCTTGGGGCGTAAAGTTTGGATTTAGTGGACGCGAAGACATCCATCAGTAAGAAAAGTTGCCGAAAAGCGAAATTTTGAAGTTTATATATTAGGCAGTGAAGCACTCAATCAATACAATTTTCATGGATGATATATACCAACTGAATCTAGTAGCATCACCTCAATCAATCTTTGAAGCAAATACCTGTTGAAGTTCTCAGCACTTAAGACTTACATGTAGACGAATTATTAGCAATGATCTACAGGAATTAAGACAGAGCGATTCTTTCGCCTTCTAATGCCGATAATTGAGATCGTTAATCAAATTTGAGTCGCAGAAAAAACCCATGAAAAAAATTTTTTGATTAGTTTATTATTGCAACTACTATATTCAACGAAATGAGCTCCCAGGAACTTACACACCCATCAATAAAGGATGGCTGGTTTTCAGAGATCTCCAAGACCATGTGGCCTGGTCAAGCCATGTCTTTGGAAGTAGAGAAGGTGTTACACGTTGAGAAGTCGAAATATCAAGACGTCTTGGTTTTCAAGTCTACTACATATGGTAACGTCCTTGTATTGGATAACTGCATCCAAGTTACTGAAAGAGATGAATTTGCTTATCAAGAGATGATCGCACACTTGGCATTGAACAGTCATCCAAATCCCAAAAGAGCTTTGGTTGTCGGTGGAGGGGACGGTGGTGTATTGAGAGAAATCTTGAAACATGAGTCAATCGAGGAGGCTTGGCTATGCGACATTGACGAGACTGTGATCAATGTATCGAAGAAATTTTTACCGGAATTGTCAAAATCATACAATGATCCTCGAGTCAAGATTCATATCGGCGACGGTTTTAAGTTTTTAGCGGAATACAAGAATCAATTTGACGTCATTATTACAGATTCGTCTGACCCCGAGGGGCCTGCTGAATCCTTGTTTCAAAAGCCTTACTTTGAGCTTTTGAACATGGCTTTAACTGCAAAAGGTGTTATCTCCACTCAAGCAGAGAACATCTGGCTACACATGCCAATCATCTCCCAATTGAAGAAGGATTGCAAAGAAATTTTTCCAGTAGCTGAGTACGGCTATTGTATGATTCCGACTTATCCATCTGGCTCAATTGGCTTCATGGTTTGCTCGAAAGACCCAGAAGTTGACGTCACGAAACCTGTAAGATTCGATTGGCCTGACAGCTATGTTAAAAGCAACATGAAGTACTATAACAAGAGAATTCATGAGGCTGCATTTGTATTGCCGACATGGGCCGAAACAGCTTTGAACTAGCCGTTTATAGCCGTTTATAACCGTTATAATATACCTTTAGATACCGCGCCAAGGATGATATAATCTTCTCTGCATATAATTTTCATAGCCGCGTTGTGGATTGTCGTTTTGGTCTCGTCATTTTGCAGTACGAGACTACTTGTTCTATGAACTTGAATGACTGATCGGCAGGCCTGCTAGTTTTTCACAAGCTACTTTATCTTCATCACTTTAGATTGTGCGCTTGTTATCTCTCAACGCTTATTACAATGCAGCAAAGGTCATGATTTAAGGTGTGGAGAAAGCCAAGCCAGAAGCGGCTTCATTCTCAGCCTTGTATGACTAAACGAGCCGATCTTGTTATGCAATCTATTATATAAAGGGCAACAATTGTGCCCATTAATTAACGATACTGAAGTAAAAATCAAAAGCATTAACTTAAACTTACTTTACTATGTCTGGTGAGTTAGAAGAATTTAGCACAGACAGGGAGTATGCTTTCACCAAAGAGCAACCATCTATCAGGCCGGAAATGGTGGTGAAAAACTTTGCTAGAAGTTACGAAACACCGCCAACGGGGACATACCAGAGAGTTTTGACTAAAGCAGGTACCTTCTTCGGAGGTTGGGGTACATTTTGTTGTCTTTGCAGCAATCCATATAAGGTGGTTGGCCAAGGAGAAGTTGGGTTAATCCAGACGTTTGGTGCATTATCGAGAACCGTGGAGCCAGGGTTGACTTACGTCAACACCTGGTCTGAAACGTTGACCAAGGTCAGTGTGAAGATTAACATTAGGGAGATTCCGGCTCAAAGTTGTTTTACAAGAGACAACGTTCTGGTAGTTATCACATCTGTTGTTTATTATAACATTATTGACCCGCAAAAAGCCATTTACTCGATTGACAATATCCACTCAGCAATCATCGAAAGGACACAGACCACACTAAGAGACGTTATTGGTGGACGTATATTGCAGGATGTGGTTGAAAAAAGAGATGAGATTGCTGAATCCATTGAACAAATCATTTCCAAGACTGCATTCGAATGGGGTGTCAATGTAGAGTCAATCTTGATCAAGGATTTGTCTTTGCCAGACAAAGTGCAAGCGTCTTTATCCATGGCTGCCGAAGCAAAGAGAATTGGTGAAGGTAAGATCATCAATGCAAAAGCTGAAGTCGAAAGTGCCAAATTGATGAGAAAAGCTGCTGACATTTTGGCTTCTAAGCCAGCAATGCAAATCAGATACTTAGATGCACTTCAGAACATGGCGAGATCTCCGGGATCCAAAGTTATTTTTATGCCATCTTCCCAAGACGTTGAAAGATTAGCTTCAAACAACATCGAACCAGGAGCATCGAAGGTGAGTTATGACAATACAGAAGAGTTAGACGAACATTGGTCTAGCCCTCAGACAACCGGGCAACGCCAAAACAGACAAATAGTGGAAACTGTTTCTCTCCAAGAGGCATTGAATTGATATCATATTTGTTATTACTTTTTTTTATTGAGGTTCATGAATTTATAAGAGGTGCTGAGTAGTTAGTCATTTTGCTGAAGTATTACTATATATTATTGTTACGCCTGTCCCTGTATCTGCACCTGTACTCTTGAATATCCTTCTCGGTGATAGTAGATTTTAATAGAGCCCTTAGCCTCTCCATTACAAGATTTTCCTTGTTATCTCCCTCTACATATTGATACCTTTGGGGTTCATGAGGTGATCTTCTATGTTTACTCCTGGGAAATTCACTTTCACTTGATTCTGAATTGAGACCAACTTGTTTTATCGGTACTCTCGTATCACATTTCTCCAAACTTTCTCCTAGTCGGGCGCTCATAAGAGTTTTGTAAAATCTCAAATTATTGGAGAAATCTTCTTCCTCTTCCTCTTTCTCATTCTCAAGTATGCTCATGGCAACTTTTTTCTGACTTTGATATTCCGTACTCTCAAAGATCGGCTTGTCCCCAGTGTTTCTCGGCCCACCTCGTTTAAGCTCTGAGAATATTTGCTCATTCTTTCTTATTTGGCTTGCTTCAATAAATCCATCCATATATCTCAGACCTTTCTCAGATACACTCGAGGATTCAATTTTCTGGGTGTTATCGTCATCATCAGCGTCAATTGATTCTTTATATACCGCTTCCGAAGCACTTGAGCGACTTACTTGGTTTGCTATTTTCTCAGATTTACTTTTAACAGCTTTCAAAAACTTTGATTCCTGATCATTGTCACTCTCCGAACTCGGCTCAGACTCAAAGGAGGCTGTTTTTGCTCTTTTGATATTCCTTTCAACTCCAGTGTTTCCACGTTTGAGACTGAACATGTATTTATCGATTTTTTAATGCAGCCATATAAAGGTAAATATTAATTGTATGCGCAACTCTTAAATCAACATTTTAGTATACAATAAAGTTTAGTCGTGCCTTTTATTTGATCGAAACTGCTAAGCTATTTGTTAGATCTGATAATCGGATATGAATGGACCTGGTTATGACTGGTTGAATCTACCGTCGTCAGCAAACAGTAGTGGTTCAAGTTCGCCTGCTCCTCCTGTCTCATTTGGATTTAATTCGACTGCAGCCTTGCCCAGTAGAAAAAGAGAGAATGTAATTCCGAAAAAGAACTCGTCTGCAGATCAACTCATCAACGGCAAACTATCAGATTTTGGTGACAGCGTACAACGGCATGAGAGCAGTATCAATGAGGAGAGTGTTCCTCTATCCCTAACTGCTCAGGAGTTGACATTACAGGAATCAAAGACATACATGAGGTGGTACAGTGACATCTTAGCCAGAACTAACAGCAGGACTATCACAATGCTGGATGTCTACAACTTTCTAAGCAATTTCAAAATCTCTCATGCAATAAAAGAGAAAATCAACAGAATATGTCAAAAAATACTTCACTCCATAAATATAGGAGAATTCTTTGCGGTATTGAGATTGATCAGTCACGCATTGAAAGGACAAGAACCCAGACGTACATTGATCAAGCATATATGTAATGTTCCGTCACCAACACCCATACTCTCGAAAAAAAGGCATAGTGAAGATGACGGAGATATGAGTCCTGAGAAGGATGGACTGAGGGATGAGCCACAGAAACCTCTAGATTTGGACTCATTTACTCAATTCATGCTAACGGGGGAAAGGCCTGATGAAAGGAGTAAGAAAGGGAGGTCCAAGAAGTTGAAATCAGTCAAATTTTCTGATCAAATTGTCACCGATATCCACGACGATTCTTTTATAAGTCCTTCAGGCTCGCCATTACCACAAGAGTCACTAGATCTTTCATTACCAATGGATCAATTGCTAGGAAAGATGAGAAATAATTCAGGTCAGTATCAACCGCAAACCTCACAAGTTCAACAAACGATACCCGACGAAGACGAACAAGAAATACTTAAGGACATGGAATCGCAAATCAATCGTTTCAAGAATTTGCATTCAGTAGACACTGCATCGATTGGAGGTGTTCCAGCGAATATAGATGCAAATCAAGGAAATTCACAATTTTTAAAGCCTAATATGACCGGGCCAGCCCAAATGTCACACATGTTCAACTTGTCAGCGGATAATCAGTTGTTGAGACCAAATATGACAGGCCCTATCCAAATTCAGCATATCAGAAGCTCAAATGGTGCGACTTCTCCACTACATCCAAACATGACCGGTCCTAATGACGTCGCCAGAACGATTTCTCCTACTGAGCAGTCAGGAGACCAGCCCATCATATCTTTACAGTCATTTACTGATCAGATGACAGGCGCAACCCAAGCAAATACCATTCAAAATGCTGGTGCAAGGACTTCTGACCAGGGCTCACCCATGAGGGGTCCCTCTTCATCGATTTCGGACAATAGACCTTTACCTCCACCCCCAGTACCAAATAGAAGAGCTAGGTCCGCTTCATCCCCGATTCCATCTGTAATAAACCAGAGTTCGCTGTATGACAGACTGAGAGTTAGTCTAAGTGGAGCTGGAAGTTCAACGGGTTATTTACCTACACCCCCCCTGGTGCACGGTCAGTCCAGAACCCCTCCACCTCCACCTCCTTCGCGAAGACGTGCTACGGAAACGCTGCCGCCACCGTTACCACCAAAAGCATCTATATACGGAAATGAAAATGATAGCACTGTTAACATCTTGGACGATTTGAAAGCTCTACAGGCCGAAGTTGATAGAATAAGGGATATGACAGGCGGATTCTGAAAAAAAATGGTATTACTCAAATTATACTTAGTGATAAATTACAAAAGTAACATTAAATTTTTAGATCACATATATAGATTCAATGCATCTAGTTGAAAATCAGATCCACCCTGTCATACAATACCTAAATGGCACAATGTGGAATTCAACTAAATGTACTGCATATTATTCAATTAATTGTGCTTTCTTGGGCTTTTGTAAACAAACGCGAATACTTACTGAGCTGCAACAAACCACCAACATCATTTAGCCATCACAAGAAGGTCACAAGCTGAAGGCTTCGGTTCATATAATATTTCGTCGCCTAGAAGTAATTCGATACAAATTCTGGTAATATCAGCTTGTCCCAGTACCACAAGAAATAATCAAATCTCATTTATTAGTGAAAAAACTATTCAAGGTTATCAACAAGATACCCGCAATTGTTTTAAAGTGATACGTGAAAAGGACACAGAAAGACATCACTGATGATAATAGAACTCAAAGGTTCCGTAAAATGGTACTCAATGATCTTACACCTTCATTGATCAAAACCCCTGATCGGTCAAAGAGCCACAAGCGACAAATGGTGGAAACTACTGAGGAGGATCACACATTTTTACCCCCGGCTTTAAGTTCCTATAGTATTGCATTGTTGAACGAAACCTCCACATCACTGAAGCAGAGTCCATCCTCAAACAAGGTGACAGGAATTTATGACCTTGACTTTCCAGATGGGAGGAAAGGAAACAGTCATCTAAAGAACAAACTCTCGGTACATTTCAAAGAAGGAGGGAATGTAAATGATGTGATTAATAAGTCTTTACAATCATCGTCCCAGTATTCGCTCTTTAATGACTTTTCAAAGCAATCTACACAGCATGCGAATACAGGAAATTATGTATCCACTCAAAATTCATTCAGCAATTCCACTCATAATCACTCAGCATCTGAAGATGACATCATGGATACAAATTCACCACATAACTCACTGTCAAAACTCTCTAGTAATACACCGGTCACAACACCTGGTGATAATCCTCCCATGTCGTCAAACTCCAATGCTTCAAGAACTGGAAGTATTCACACAATAAAAAGAACCAGGGGCACACGGCGCTTTGGAAAAGTACTAGGACCTCCAAAGAGAGCATCGAAAGTTTCAGACGAGCAAGAGGTTTTCCAATTACAGAGCGCTCGTAATAACCAGCAAATCAATGATTTGCCAAAAACCCCACCTCCACCATTTTTCGCAGACTTCTCTCCGAAACTTGGCACCCCTTTAGAAGTTAAAGAAATACAACATAAACAGGATTCTAACATAGTACTCGCTGATGCCTCATTGGACCAAAGAAATTATAAGTCCCCTGAAGTAGAGCTTTTCACGAAAGAAAAAGAGAACGAGCTCAGAAGAAGAATTGAAGAACAAAAAACATTCAATGAACTCCAATTTAAAATACTTAGGTCCAAAAAGGAAGAAATGGAAGTTGACAACTTGAGCGAGAATGCTGACGTTCACGTCAAAACTCTCGAGAATTACGGTTCAAGTATACTTAATGAGAGTTTCAAAGAATCAAACGAAGATGTACGCAAAGAAGGTTTTGATCCTTTCAATAATTTCAGTAACAGGGACCATCTTTCGGCTGGGAATGACAAAGAAAACCAACAAACGGATTGTAGACCAAACAGTGAATCACTGGTTCGTACACATCTGTCCCGTCAGCCATTGGGAGTCATCTCGTCAAATATACTAAACACCGCAGAGATAGACGGATTCAGGAAGCCTAAGTTACCGAAAATCAATTCGGTTCCTCAGAATCCATCGTCATACCAAGGAAACTCCCCTGAGGCTCGATTCCAACAACGTGATCCACAATTTAAACTCGAACAATATAACGGAGAGCATTCCAATCTCGAAGAACAGAAGAAAAAGAAAGGGATTGTGATCAACGGTAACCATTACGAGAAACTAGAGTTACTAGGCAGAGGAGGAACCTCAAAAGTGTATAAAGTAAAGGCCATTCCCAAAAACAGGCTTTATGCCATTAAAAAGGTAACTTTCGATCAATTCGACGAAATTTGTGTTAAGGGATTTAAAGGCGAAATTGATTTGCTCATGAAGTTGAGACACTCTGACAGGGTGGTCAAACTAATCGATCATGCGATAGGAGAAGGCTCAATATATTTGGTGATGGAATGCGGAGATATAGATTTGGCTCATGTGCTCCAAACGAAGCTAAATATGAATGATCCATTAGATATTAACTTTGTGAAATATCACGCAATAGAAATGTTGAAATGTGTTAAGGCGGTTCATGAGGCCGGAATAGTCCACAGCGACTTGAAGCCTGCTAATTTTCTTTTCGTCAGAGGTATTTTGAAGATAATTGATTTTGGAATTGCCAATGCAGTGCCAGATCATACTGCCAACGTATACCGTGAAGCCCAAATTGGAACCCCTAACTACATGGCCCCAGAAGCGTTAATAGAAGTGAACCAAACATTCCCAGGCTTACCAATAACAACAAATCAGCAACAGCTTCCCAAAAACACGTGGAAAGTTGGGAAACCATCAGATGTATGGTCTTGTGGTTGCATAATATACCAAATGATATACGGTAGACCACCTTATGGTGGGTACTCAAGTAATCAAAGAATAATGGCCATTATAAATCCTCAAGTCAAAATACTGTTTGCATCGAAAGGCACTGGTAGCTCTCAAGTTCCGCAAAGTGCAATTGAGCTAATGCAGAAATGCCTTTCAAGAAATCCAAATGAAAGATGGAATGTTGACCAATGCTTACAGAGTGATTTCTTGCATCCGAAGATTGTGAGCGAGACTTTCATAAGGGACTTGGTGCATCTGGCGGTTAATTTTGGATATAACAATCGACTCAGCGGTAGCAGACCGATCACTGCAGACGTTTATGATAGGCTTGTGGATACGGTCTTGAAACAAATTGAGGATTTACATTACAGTTGACGAGTTGAATGAGATTAGTACCAAGATATCATCTCAAGCCATCTTTAAATTTAACGATATTGACTTTGAACCATTCTTGAAGATGAAGTTATCTAATAGAATACTGTAAAATAGGAATAAATCTTATAGAATAATATACAAGTGAGAAGACTATTCATTATTATCTAGCGCGGACCCAATTTTTCTAAAACACGAGGGCCTTGTTCTTCCCATTCAGCTTTAGTAACCCACATATGCTCTTTGTCTGCCATAATGTTCGCTAAAACAGCACCTCCAATAAAAACCATGTTCCTCCTTCTTGGCGGGTCTTCAATTCTAACTTTAAATTTACTTAATCTGGAAGCATCGCCATGCAAGACTTTTGTTAACCACAATTGTTTCAATTCTTTCTCTAACCTCGATGGTAACCCAGGATACATCGACGAACCACCGGAAAGAACTATAGCCTTATATAATGAGGACTTTATGTCAACGTCTGCTGATTGGATAGTGTTGAATAACGTCTCACCAATTCCAGGTGACTCAACATCTACTAAATGTGGTTGAAACAAACATTCTGGAGCTTCAAATTTTTCAGAACCAACCTTTATGACTCTTCCATCTGGTAACTCATAGGATTCTACCAAGGTAGTAGTTTCCTGCGCCAACTTGCTATCCAAGTTGAGATCATACGAAACGTAACATAGTTTCTCCTTAATAGCCCGAACGGTCTCAAAATCTGCTGTTCTATTGAATGCATAGCCCCTACGCAACAAGAGATTTATCAAGTTTCTTGTAACATCTCTACCAGCAACATCTAGTCTTTTGGTAAGATGATTCAAAACTACTGATTCATAGACGGGAACAATGTGCGTCACACCGTCACCGGAGTCAACGACAACCCCAGAACTCAAACCTTGAGCATACAATGCCAAAACAGCCTGAATAGCCACATATACGCCACCAAAATCATATTTTTCGAACATAAGATCGCACATCTTCTCCCTGTTTTTCAAAGGATTCATAGGAGGCTCTGTGAGCAACACTTTTTCACCTTGAGTGTTGACTTTCATCCTCTCATAAAAGGCATAATCCCATAAATGTTCCATATCTTCCCAATTTTTGATGATACCGTTTTCCATTGGGTAGCTTATTTGGAGCAAGGACCTCACCTCACTAGCCTCTGATCCACACATTATGTCTTTGATTTGAATATCATTTGGTAATAAGACATTGCGTTCTTCAGCTCTCAAAATTGGCCTACCAACAATTGAAGGAAAGGTGTGGTCGGGGAAGTTAGTGCCAGCCCTGCCTATTTTCACAAAACCAGTGCCCTGATCAAGAACTAATGATGTTAGTATAAAGAAGATGCTCCTATACGTATGCCCCTATTGCTACTTGGTTTTGACGGCCAGTGAATAGATCGATTTTTCGTTACATACCAATTGGTGTTCCACTCATGTTATCTTTGATTATACTTTATGAAAATATTCAGCTTATTCCCCTTTAGAAACAGCTGATTGAGTTTCTTTGGATTCGTTTAGATTGATGTTAAGTCGTTCTCGAGTAAATCAAGTAGAGTAGGGCCTCGAAATGATCGTAATTGGTTGGAACACGTCCATTATATTTTACATTAATCTATTTATGACCATTACACTTTCTTGCCGGACATCTTGTACGCGAACGTCAAGTAAGAAGTGTGCCCTTTCAAATCAGTGTCTACCTTGGTAACTTGTTTCCATTTGAACAGCTTGTCCCCTTCTTTAATTCTTATTCCTTTACCAAAGGGATTGAAGCCTTTATTTGATGTCTGTGATCTTGTCGTTGCTGATCCTGAGTTATCATCCTCTAAAGGCCTCTTGGTTCCAGATTTCTCCAACAAAGCATTCTCTATTCCAGATGCCTTTCTTGACTTGATATCTTTCAATCTTTTAACAGCATCACCAACATCCCTAACCATATCTCTTCTCGCCTCCCATCTTTTACTAGCAACTTCTACCATTTCTATATCTATCCATCCCTCTTCCTTCAACGCAATGACGGTTTTTTCTACCTGTTCAATACAGGGAGAAAAACAACATATACCTACACGTTTATTTTGTGAAATAACAGATTGCAAATGAGGAATCGCTGTCCAGGGAGAAGGCAAATCAAGGAAAACAGTATCTGCATCAATTTTCCCGTTTTGCGAAAAATCTTCTGGGATATTGTTTATGTCAAATCCATCATTGCAAACGTCTCTGTGGGTAATTAAAGTATTGGCTACAATGCCATGGTCTTCCAACTCTTTTTTTGCTTCTAAGTACCGTGGCTCATGGAACTCGTAAGTGAAAAGCCTTCCCAGACCTATTGTTCTGGAGAAAGCATGTGTAAACGATGCAGACCCCGTTCCTGCTTCAATGACTCTTGTACCGTCAGTTACGTTCAACCTTTGCAAGATGTATGACGAGTCTTTGGAGTAAACAATTTGAGTTCTGTGGGGCAACGAGACAGTCCATAACTCGGGAGTTGGATGCAACAAGTATATGAATCCAACGCCCAGAGCACCGGCCATCTGTTCTCCATATTTCTTTCCTATAATGCTGTCATGATCGTAGTGCCCGTACCTGGTGTTCAAACGCTCACCCTTAGTGATGGTGATTGGTTTCAAACTAGATCTTCCAAGATACACCAAAACCAAGTCACCCTCCTCGATGTGAGTCTTATAGCCAAAAAAAGACATCTGTCTGTCGAACTCTATTACTAATATATATGGGGTTGTACGCAAGTTGATGGCTGAAAAATTTCATTAATTAAAAACCTGTATATACCTTAAATCGGTAATAAAGGATAGAGTCATGTAATTGACCCAGAGATGAAGGTGTGAAGTAGGCCGTGATAACTTACTATGAACTTAAAGGAGAATCTTGGTCACTCCAATCAGCTATAGTGGGTTCATCATTCTTTTACCTTCCATATACAGAGTGATCAAATGGCTAATCTTTAAACTATAATACGTTGTCAATTGTGTTTCACAATTTGAAAGTTTCAAGGTTCTACGCTCAAGGAGTGTCTAGCAAGTAGGTTCGAAAGAGTACTGTACCTGCTAATCTAGAAATACATACATTTGAAATTATAAATCTTCATGGTAGTTTTTTTTTGCAATTCCTTAGGTAGTGTCACATACAAAATACTCGACATGAACTCAAGAAGATAGTGAATTTGCAAGAGTGAGATATGGTTCAATGAAGGATCAATAAGTACAAGTTTAACGATAAAAGCGTGCTCATCCAGTACACAACAATCAACAAAGCTCATGTCTACATCTCCGACAATACAACATCAGAATCAAGGCTCGACAGAAGCCCCGGCTCCCAACGTCGAAGATTTATACCTTGAGTCTTACGCATTTACTACTGCTGCTGCTATCGTTGGTTCTGTTGATAGAAAGATATTTGTTTTGCTAAGAGATGGCAGGAACCTTTTTGGTATTCTCAGAACGTTTGATCAGTTTGCAAATTTAGTTTTACAAGATACAGTGGAGAGAATTTACTTAGGACATGGTGAATTAAGTGAAGATGGAAGTGTTAACGAAGGGCCCTCCAGATTTGGCGAGGCATTTAGGGGAGTTTTTATGGTAAGAGGTGAAAATGTGGTCATGACAGGGGAGTCGGATATTGACAGAGAAGATGAACACTTGAAAACTTTGTCTCAAATACCATTCGAAATCGCAGAAAGTGAGTTGAAAACAATCCAAAGCAAAAGAATCAAAGAAGAAAAGCGTAAAAGTAAAAGGTTATTATCCCAGGGTTTCATTAATGATTTTATCAAGTCCGATTTATACTAATAATATTTTCTGCATTGTATAAAATCTACGAGGTTCAGACGGTTTAATTGAATTTGTAATCATAATTGTTCAGTATCGTAAACTTTTATTTAGTCTTGTAGTTCTTGGTTGTGAAGTTAACAAATCCCATGGAGAAACTAACATTTCCAAGATTACATCATAACTTTATCAATTCGGATCTTCTCTTTTTCAAATTGTCGAAGAATACATCCGCAAACTTGAAATCTTTAGATTCATCCCTGCCCAATTGATTTAAATGGGCCTCATCAGGACCATCAGCTATTCTCAAAGTCCTACTTGATGCATATAATCTAGCAAGTTCGGTATCCTGAGATACACCTTCTGCTCCAAACATCTGGATACCCCAATCGATAACCTCAAGAATTGTTCTTGGGGTTTCGATTTTAGCCATGGCAATTTCTTTCTTTGCAGCCTTTGGTCCCGCGACATCTATCTTATGGGCTGCATTCAAAACCAACAAGCGACATCTTTGAATGTTAATTTTATGCTGTGCATATTCGGTAATGAAAATCTCTCTATCTGCCATCGGCTTACCAAAGATAACTCTATGATTAGCTCTATTAGCAACTTTCAATAGAGCAAACTCACCAGCTCCAATAAGCCTCATACAGTGGTGAATCCTACCAGGGCCTAGTCTAGATTGAAGTAGCTCGAAACCTCTTCCAACACCTGCTAAAACAGCATGGGGCATTTCATCTTTTGGAACTTCATAGCCATCAAGTTCAATTTCACAGTGTCCATGAGGGGCGTCGTCGTATCCAAAAACGTTGAGTGGCCTAATAAGCTTAGCTTTTCCCGATTCCAATGCCTTTTTAGCGTCAATAATGAGAAGGGTGTGGTTACGATAAGGAGTTTCCAGGTTGTTTGAGGTTTTGCAAACAATTAACCAAACTGATGTCCTGGGATCACCAGCACCGGTTGCAAACCATTTAGTTCCAGTTAAAACGTAATTACCTTCAGCATTCAAAGTCGCCGAAGTAGAAATGTTTAGTGCGTTTGAGGACGATGTGCCTTTTTCTGTCATTAAAAATGCAGATCTAATTGTTCCTTCTAATAAAGGCTTTAGCCATCTTTCTTTGTGATAAGACGTACCATACCGCGCTAATATTTCCATATTTCCTGTATCGGGAGCACCGGTATTAGTAGCTTCGGGAGCGACAAAAGATCTCCCCAAGTAGCCCGCCATGAGACCATATTCCAAGTTAGTGAACCCCGGACTCTCATTATAGCGCAGAGACAAAAACAAGTTCCAAAGACCCAACTCTTTAGCCTTCGCTTTCAACCTCTCTGTAATGTCGGGTGTGTACTTCCATCTTTGCGAGGGATCAGTCTTGATTTGTTGGAAGTAGATTTCATCAGCAGGTAAGCAGTAGTTATCTACGAAGTCTTTAACTTTTTGGATTGTCTCCAACGCCTTTGGAGACAATTTGTCTGCAACAATTTCTGGAATTTCTTCTTTGACAGACATCTTGTTTCTATACTAATAAAGTAGGAAAAGTGAGTTTGCAAGGTTATATAAAACCGAATCTAGAGATCATGTCGAGGACAGTTTATCGCGGGGAAAGTCCACTTGACACCGCATTTTACTAAACTGCAAAAAATACTTTTACATGTTACGTATATCCTGTAATCGTTTGCCATCCAAAAGCACCAACGATAGCTTCTTGTTTATAAAAGTATCAACATATCGTTAAATTGCCTGGCTAAGAATTCATCATCAAAATGGATGCGTTAGACTATGAGATACCAAAGATTCCAGATTATACACTTGTAGAGAAAGAATTTCTTTTAGCTAGTAATACTCCGGGAATTGATCGTCAACAAGTTATATCTGAGATTCTAGACATCGTCAAAAAAGAAAACTTGGCACCTTACTATAAACACATAACTTCTGAGGTTTCTGACATAAAGTTAGATAAGAGCTTTCTTGACTCATTGCTGAAGAAGAATGATGAAGAAATTGAAGAGTTGACCAAAAAAATCAAGGAAGCAGAAGAAGATGACGAAACCGAGTTGGATGTATTGTCCACCATAGTCAAGCTCGGAGACTACTACACCAAAATAATCGATAGAAAGAATGCAATTCAGACTTATAAGAAAGCTTTGGAGTTGACTCAAAGCACTGGGTCAAAAATTGACATTTTGTTGACAATGACCCGTATTGAGTTCTTTTTCAATGATTATCATATGGTTGCCAAATACTTAGATGAGGTTAAATCATTGATAGACAAAGGGGGTGACTGGGAGCGTCGTAACCGGTACAAGACTTACAATGGTATATATTTGTTGGCAAGCAGAAACTTTAGTGAAGCAGCTAAGTTGCTCATAGACTCATTAGCTACCTTCACATCAACTGAACTTTGTAGCTATGAAGACGTTGCTAAATATGCTATTGTTGCAGGTTCTATAGCACTCGATAGAGTTGATCTCAAGGCAAAAATCATAGACTCTCCTGAAATTTTGTCAGTCTTTTCATCTTCTTCGGGCCTCGAACCTTTGATCAACATGACAAATGCTTTATACACTTGTCAATACAATGTGGTGTTCCAATACCTATTGGAATCATACGATAAATTGTTGTTACCTGATAGACACTTGAGTCAGCATGCCAGCTATTTTTTGAGGGAAATGAGATGTAAAGCATACAGCCAGTTGTTGGAAAGCTACAGATCTTTATCTCTTAAATCAATGGCTCAGTCATTCAATATAAGTGAAGAATTGCTTGACATTGATTTATGCAAATTCATTCCAAGTAAGAAGTTGAACTGCACCATTGACAAAGTGAATGGTATTATCGAGACAACCAGGCCAGATAACAAAAATAGTCAATACCACCAGCTAATAAAACAAGGTGATACTTTGTTAACCAAGCTACAAAAGTATGGGGCTGCTGTAAAACTTAGTGGGGCTGAGCGTGTTGTTTAGCGTTTTTGTGATGTATGTACTGTTAACTTAGAAGCATAGTTTTTTATACATATAGACGTGAAACGACGTGCTTTTACGTAGCAAGCAACGTGACTCAGATAAAACATAAAGCTGTAAGGGAAAAAAAGATAAAAAAAAAAATAATGAAGGATGCGAGGTTCGAACTCGCGCGGACAACCGTCCAACAGATCTTAAGTCTGCCGCCTTAGACCACTCGGCCAACCCTCCGATTCTTATATCCAAAAGATAAATGGACACACATATTGCACACACTGAATATAGATTTATATAGGCTGTAGTAAACTTATTTTCTTTAGAAGATAGCGGTAAGTATAAACATCAATAATAGGACATGTCTGATAGTTGAAACGAATTACGAAGAAAGAGAATAGAGGAATAGATGAAAGATGTGTACTTCCGGCTCCTTCCGCTAGCAAGTTTCTCTATATTGTTCAAATTGATACTACTCGATGTCCTTTAGATACTTTTGATACTGCTGGATGTAACTTTTGCAAATTCAATGAAGTCAAGCAAGGTGGGAAACTCAGAAATTGATGAACACAATTTTTAGGTGCCTCGGCTTTATCCTCCAGCCGACTTTTTCGGCTTTTGAATCTACTTGTAGTCCGACTCGGAGCAAACTGTCATTCAAGTCCGATAGGAAGCCATAGTCAAATTACAAAGAAAAACACGCGTGACAGGTGCCCATTTTTCAAATCTGGTAGACTATTTACCTGGTCTACATATTGCTGTTTTGATAGTAGATTTTGGTCCATGGGTCTCCTATGGCACAACATTCTACCGAACACCTTTGTGCCCTATTTTTTTTCGGATCTGGAATAGATAAAAATCATAGCTAATGGGAAAAATCAGTTATCAATTCGTAGTAGTACATAACCATAGAGATAGACCGTAACGGACGTGAAAATGGGGAAGTTAGAGGATAGTCTTACATTAGGAGAGGAGTATGAAGAAGTTAGTAGCGACTTATTGCAAGTCTATTCTATAACAATACATGTGACGGGTTTCGAACCCATTTCATACTCAAGAGATGACCCGGAAGAGTACTTAAAGGATATCCACTTCATTGTGCCAGAACGTGCCAGTTATGTTTTGACAATTAGATATCGGGCGGAAAAGAGAATTTTGATTAATTTAACGTACCATCAAACAGTAAAGAAGCACAACATTCCCGTTAGGACAAGTGACTCAATGATCACAAGACGGGCCCATGTGAACAAAGAAAACGAATTGCATGAAGTTGTATTCCCACCGGAGAAGTTTCCGGGAGGAATTCTCGCTCGAGGAGATTACAAAGTAAGATCTGTCTTCAAGGAGGAAGGAAAAGAAATATACTCGAAAAATTGGAGCTTTGAAGTTACAAAGAAAGGCCAGAAACCAGAAAGGAGAGGAAAAATACCTATTTAGTGCATTTCAGTTAGTTAACAATAGAGTTGAAATGATCATATCTGTTTGTAATCACATGGAAAGCTTTAGATTTCATACACCATGCTATAAATAAGACATACCTGAATCCCTTGCTGTGAGACGGTATTCCAGTTTTGATAGATTTATAACCCTCAGAAAGCAGTAACGTAAAGATTGTGCAATGTTTTCTGTAGTAGGAGAAATATTGAACAATCTGACTCCAGGCCGTGTAGATAATTAAACCGAATGAAATGTCGATTACCTTCTTTTTGTATAGTTGAAACGTTCCCGTTGGTTTTTACCCAATGTACTGTCATTATCGTTTCCCACAACTAAAGTCACGTTTATTGAGAAGTTCTAGCCATTTAGTTGCAGTTGCCCGTTGCCATTTTAGCGTCTGACTTTATTGCATCAGTCATGTGATTAATGCATTATGTGATCCCACATTAAGGAGTATGATAACCGGAGAGACAATAAAGTCGAAAGTTTAGTAAAGTGAGACCAGTAATATTTTGCTTTTTGCAGAGATTGTACTTAACTAGGTGGAGAGAAGAACAAGGGAACAAGATAGGGAAAGCCGGTGGAATACATAATGAGTTCTCCAAAAAGACGTATTGACAAAGACGTCATGGATCTAATGATGAGTGATCATGACGTGACACTAATAGACGACTCGATTCAACAGTTTTATGTAGTGTTTCACGGACCCAAAGGGACGCCTTACGAGAACGGAATATGGAAAATAAGAGTAGAACTTCCCGATCAGTATCCGTTGAAATCTCCGTCAATCGGATTTACAAATAAAATATATCATCCCAACATTGATGAGGGATCTGGATCTGTTTGCCTTGATGTAATTAACCAAACATGGTCTCCTATGTTTGGATTGCTCAACATCTTTGAAAATTTCTTGCCTCATTTGCTCAGATATGCTAATCCCAGCGACCCTCTTAATACAGAGGCCTCGAATCTTATGACAAAAGACGAAACAAAATACAACGAGACAGTGAAACAGTACGTGAAGCAATATGCGTCAATGCCATTCAACGAAACTATTGGTGATGAGGAACACGGTGATGACAATGATGAGGAAGACGAATTGAGCGACGTCGGAAGCTTATCTAGCGATGATGATTCTGGCGAAGATGATCGCATTGCTGGTGACATTGAAATTTAAACCCTGCACGATGTCATTGGCTTCGCTAGTGACCAAAAGTTGCTTTCTGAAGTCAACTCCTCCTCCGTCCTTTTTTGCTCTGAGAAAAGAAATGGTGTTATTGATTTTCCGTGTTCCCTTTTCTTATCGCGCAATGCATGAAGTTCAAGCATGAATTATATAAATCATACTGTTACAATAGATGATGGTAGTAGTGATGATGGTAGTTCCTTCAAGGAAGCATCATCTTATCTAAATATCCGAATAATTCCATTTTATGTTAATTATGATCTGTAGCAACAAGAATAAAATTAGTAAAAAGAATTCTGGGCCAAATACTTGATATGTCCCTTATATAGTTCACCTAACGTGAGATCGCATTTACCTATGAAACTACACTGCAGTATATTTAGCTTCGATACAAGAACATCGACTATGCCGCCAGAGAAGATTGTGCGGAGCACTGCGTATTTACGAATATCGCAACTAGTAGGAATAGCAATTTTCAGTTTTGACTGATATGAGAAATCTTGGTTACTCATTATTTAGGGGTACACGTTCATAAAGTAAAGAACTGAAGACAACATCATGGTTGTAAGATTGGCTTCAAAGCGTTATTTCAGTTCAGCTTTGGCTGAGATAAAAAATCAGTCGTTGGTCAGAACTAAAGGTTTTGTCAATGGAGAATGGATTACAAGTGCCAAAAACCAGACATTACGAGTGTCAAACCCAGCCATTGATGATCCCGAGACATCGAAACTAGCTGAAGTCGCTTCTTTTGGAGAAGAAGACTTTAATGGAGCAATTGATGTAGCTTATGAAGCATTTCAAACTTACAAGAAAGCTAGTGGACGCTACAGATCGCAATTATTACTAAATTTTTACAGATTAATGATCGATAATGAGGAGGATTTAGCTAGACTCATTGTGTTAGAGAATGGCAAACCTTACCCCGACGCATTGGGAGAAATAAAGTATGCAGCATCATTCTTTCAGTGGTTTTCAGAAGAAGCACCGAGAATATATGGAGACATAATCCCATCAACAGCCCCTTCGAGAAAGATCCTTACGTTGAAACAACCAATTGGAGTGTGTGGTATTATGACACCCTGGAACTTTCCAGCTGCAATGATCACGCGTAAGCTTGCAGCTGCTTTGGCTGCTGGATGTACCACGGTCATCAAACCTCCAGGAGAAACTCCGTTATCTTCATTGGCTTTAGCGGATCTTTCTCAACAGGCAGGCTTTCCACCGGGAGTGATTAATATACTTCCTACAACAGATTCCCCTGCTACTGGAAAATTGATATGTGAACATCCCAAAATCCTGAAAGTATCGTTTACTGGTTCCACGGGGGTTGGCAAAATTTTGATGAACCAATCTTCGTCGACCTTGAAGAAACTATCACTTGAATTAGGTGGTAATGCTCCTTTCATTGTGTTCTCGGATGCGGACATTGACAAGGCCGTTCAAGGAGCCATAGCATCCAAATTCCGGAGTAGTGGTCAAACGTGTGTTTGCGTCAACAGAATTTACGTACATGAATCAGTTTACAATGAATTTTCCCAGAAGTTTGTCTCAGAATTACAAAAAACAGTCAAGCTAGGCAATGGACTAAACTCAGAGACTACTCATGGACCACTCATTCATGATAGGTCAATGAAAAAAGTCAGATCTCATGTAGGTGATGCGATTGCTAAAGGTGCAAAACTCTTGCTCGGAGGGGCCCCAAGACCAGATTTGGGTCGTAACTTCCATGACTTAACTGTTTTAGGAGATGTAACATCTGACATGATTGTTACCAAGGAGGAAACCTTTGGTCCTGTTGCCCCTTTAATTGAATTTAACTCCGATGAGGAAGTGGTCAAGCTTGCGAATAATACAGAGTTTGGATTAGCAGGCTATTTTTACTCCAGAGACATAGGGCGTATATTCAGAGTTGCCGAAGACTTGAAGGCAGGTATGATTGGTATCAATGCTGGTTTGATATCAGAAGCACCATTACCATTTGGAGGAATTGCTGCCTCTGGATTTGGTAGAGAGGGCTCCAAGTATGGGCTCGAGGAATACACCGTTGTCAAAAGCATTGTACTTGGAGACCTTGAATGAAATATTGAAATTAAATTAAAACCGTGTTTATATATATACATTTGATCGGCATCAACCTCAGTGAAGTTGTAACCCTACTTGTTTAAAGTATACTTACGTCATAATGACGTATTATCCGAATTCTGAACTTGTAAACCAGGTATAGCTAAACTCTTCACAGCCCAATATTTTTCGTTAGAAAAATGAAGTTCTTTATTCGGGTTTTCAATTTTATATTGCCTAATCAAACCTTCACCAAATGAACTTAAATCTCGCTTTTTTATGATATTATCCAGAAGTTCGTCTTGAAGAGCAGATTCTTCATGTATGTGGGAATGTTTTTCGTTTCTTTGTTTCAATTCAGCTATTTCTTCTTGTAACTTTTGTATTTTACCTTTAATATCAAACTTCTCCTCGCGTATTTTTGGGAGCTCCACTTCTTTGCTTTCATCTCTATACAATGTGTGACGTATTAAATCAGTTCCCTCAACCAATTCAACAAATTTGACAGATTTGAACGTCAAAGAAACTAGCCCTCCTTCTTGTGTTACTCCATTCATCACTGACGAAGGGAAATTCAACAAAGTTTTTTCGGGTTCTTCATAAACGGTTTCTGGCACAGAAAATGCCGCAGATCCGTTAGACAACTTCTGCCTTTTGTAGCTACTGGCCTCTATTCCCGACATTAGTGTATGTTGCTTAGCCGCTATAAATGTCTAGCGATTGTTATCTATATTAAAGCATTTAAATGTTATTTTGATTCTCATAGCACTAATTGGTACGTACACTAAACACGAAAACGATTAGTTTAAACAATTTATTTACCTAACTAACGTCTAGTTATAAAAGTGAAGTCCTTGTAAATGCATAGAATTTGAGAATGAAAAAAGGGTTGAATTAATATGCTTTAAAGATGGCTGTCTCAGATAACGACTCATTGATTCCATCAATTAACCCATCAATGTCTTCAATTTTTAATCCACAGCTTAAGCTAATTAACTTTCTGTATTTGTAAGTGTTTGAGTCAAGTCCGTAGCTTTTGATACTATCAGACGCTTTCTCTAGAAGTCTAAGTCTTCTAAGTTGAAGTTCCGTCAATTCGATAGCTAGCTCAAACCTTTTGGTGCTATTTTCATCATTAGCATCATTCGTATTTTGATTAGCTTCTGCCTGTTCGCTATCTTGTACTAGTGTGGCTAGTTTATAAGACTGTTCCCTTTCTAATAGCTGGATAAGAGCGGCCTTCTTCTCCTTCAATTCATTTTTTGTTTCAGATATCGTTTCATCAAGCAAAGCCTTACTCTGCTGTACATCTTCAACACGTTTTATATCACTTTTACGTAACAAAGTTTCCATCTTTCCCACCCACAACTCATTATGTTCCTTGTTCTTGACCATATCGCTTTGTAGGTCATTGCATTCTTTATCCAAAGACTTTATTTGCCGATTATAAGATTCGGTCAAAGAGTTTATCATGACATTTAACATGGTTGAGAGATCTTTTGTTGCCATCTTAGACAACGTTCCACAATTGTCACTATTTACAATCTTTCCATCCGACCCAATTTGAGGTGGTTTGATATCAAAAACCTGAAATTGCTCTTGTTTTTGTTCGCCTTTGATTGGCGTACTTTCAACAGTACATTCGGTGATCACAGCTAAGGGCTGTGAAGACGAACCCAACGTAGAATGTGATTTACTAAGTGGGGTAGATGTTACATCCGAAGTCTTTAAAACGGAGTTATCTATGAAAATATTTTCCTTATTGTCTTCTCTCGTTAGCTGGCTGAAATGCTCCTTATTTACTCTAGCTTGCCTTGAATCATCATCATCATCGTCTTGAATAGTGGTTCGCTGAGTGTCTGGAGTTCCAAGACTCTCGCCATGAAAACCTGGCTGAACTGGAGTCTCCAATACATGACTTCGGTTTTTTGGATCAGACATTCTGCGCTGTTCAGTTGAAACAGTGCTCATTTGTGGAATTGAAGATAATAGCTGTTGATTCTGATTGTATTTCTGTTCAAAAGAGTCCAAAATATTTGAAGATCCCATTAAGTACTTTGCAGTTTCCTTGTTGATGTTAAATAAATCATCACGGGCACCATAAGCCAAAAGAATCTTAGCCAATTTGACATTTCCTGCCTTTATAGACAAATGTAAACTTGTATCCCCGTTCACGTCTTGGTGATCAAGAACATTCTTCAACAAATTGACTTGCTTGTTAGGATTCTGGTTAGAAATTGAGGTCAATTTTGCTAAAATTACATTAAGGTAATATTCTGAGCTCTCAAATTTTGACTTGACTTTTGAAAATTGGCATAAATAATGTAGAGGTGTTCTACCATTTATGTCCGTGTTTATCAAACATAGTTCTAAATCATCCAAAACCTTAGGAAAATTTTTGAGCTCATAGCAATTATTGAAGGAGATCAATTTTGATAAAGGATTCAACCCAAAGTTATTCACAACTAATGCGTTTGCGCCTTTGGAAAGTAGAAGCCGTATCATTGGGTAATTACCTATTGATGCTGCCCAGTGCAAAGCGGTATGTCCCTCATCATCGATAGCTTCATTGATGTTGAAATCAAAAGGTGGATTATGAATAAAATATGGAATCTCACCTTTATCTTCACTGAAGAATTGTAACAATTGGGATGCATACGATAGATCTTCGTCTTGGGTTTCATTCCCGGCAGATTGTGCGTTTGATTTGGCAACCTTCAAATATTGAGATTGTTCATCATTGGAAGATATTGACGTATCGCTATCCTTCGTCAATGCACCATCTTCTTGAGACCAGTTTGTCTCATTTGTGGATTGAGACAGGGGTAACTTGCTGTGATGGGTCGCACCTAAAATCAGTTGCTGAATTGGGAGTTGGCCTTGGATCGCTAAACCATTTGCATATTTTTGTTGTTCTTGCTGATAACGAAGTTGAAGTTGATAGTTTTGAAATTCGTTTTGGACGACTTGTTGGTGCTGCGTGAAAGACTGAACGCCGTCAGAACTGCCGTTCATCGCCATGAAATCGGCTTGGTGAAAAGTTGGTGGTAATTGACTCATGTCTAATTGATGAGATCCCATCTGGTATTGCAAATGCTGAGATGGTTGAGAAGCATGCGAAGATTGCGACAAACGTGCGTTATACCTAGGCATTAATCCATAAGGGGCCTCTGCACCATATAACCCTTCAGCTTCTGACAGCTTTCCGTCACCTTTTATCTTCTTCGAAGGAGTATCATCCATTTTTTTTGCTCGCTTAGTATACTTCCTCTTAACTGGTGTTCCGTCTTTGTTCATTTGCTTTGTCTTTTTGGGAATGGTCATGTTGGGGTCACTCAAATCTAGAAATAGCACCGGTGCTATATCTGGGGTCACACCATAGTTGGCAGCCAATCTTTGTGCATCAGGCAACGGAATCCATGTACCTTGAAATCTTCCGTATCCTCCTTGAATTTTTTCATGCAATCCCTGCTGGACTCCCTTCTCCAAAATTTTGGTCCTTTTGGCTTTGGGAAAGTTACAACATTTCAATATTTGAGTGGCATTGACCCAATCATCCTTACATCTCCTCATGATGGGTGAATCGTTGATCTGACACTCATAAACATCAGTCTGATCCTAGTTAGTATGGCTTTGCACGCGTATAAAGATTGTAGGCCAATCTCTCTTCGACAATTGGCCTAGAAAAGTGATACTTACACTTGAATAAGTGGCGATGTACACCCGGGGGGCCTCTTCTGACATCTTATCTTATCCTCCTTACTGTATTATTCCCTGACTGTCCATTCAAGATTTTACGGAATCTTGCTAAGTAACTTTCTTTCTCAATAAGGGAAACCGACAAAATTTTGAGTTAATTTCTAACGCGTAAATGCTTTATACAGTTCCAATCTTTTTTGGGGCAATTAAAGACTTGATCAAATGACCAATACGACAGAAACTAAAACCCTTGCAACACTTCAAGCCGTAAAATGTCATCATTATAACGCTATCGGAAAACCGGGGAAATATCTAGATATTTTCTGAGTAGGCTACATCAACGGCTAAGGCATAAATCTCGAATAGATACCTAGAACGACACTATAGAGAGTCTCATACAATATAAGAAAAAGATTTAGCTAGTATTATTTCATTTCAAAGTACTCTTTGCCCAATCGATCTTCCAATTGTCTAACAGAAAGAGCGATGATTTTGACAATTGCATCAGCATCAGTTTCAGTAATTATGAACGACGGGGCCAACATTATCATATCTCCTACTCCATAATTGCAACCTTGTGCTCCCATGACTATGGCTCCGTTAGAAAAACACAAGTCTTGTAACTGGCGCGCCATGTTTTCGTTTAGTGGGAAGCATTCTTTGGATTTTTTGTCTCTGACAAGCTCCACTGTCCAGAAACCCCCAAGGCCTCTTATATCACCTGCAATCTTTGAGTCGGCCAACACATCCTTCAAGCGCAGCCCCATGTAGTTACCGACTTCGAAAACGTTTTTTGTCAACTTCAACTCTTTGATTCTTTCTTGGATTTTCAAGGCGACGTAGCAATTGAAACCATGACTTGAGTAAGTCTGAGCACCCATAATGAACCCAGAGCCCTCCACAAAAGCTTTCCTGACCTTTGGCGATACCAAAACTCCGGCGATAGTCACATAACCAGACCCAAGAGTTTTCCCCACTGTCTGCAAATCAGGTCCACTTCCTGGGGGAAGGAAATTTTCCCAACAGTTCAAGCCTCCGTTGGGATTAACTCTTCCTGTTCCACACATGACCTCATCAAACATGAGCAAAATATCATGCTTGGAACAGAGACGTCTGATTCCTTGTAAGTAGTTTGGTGGTGGTGGTGAAGTCCCTAAAGAAGACCCAGGTAATGGCTCAACGATTACTGCACCAATGGTATCTGGATCTTCTTTCAAAATCAATTCCTCCAATTCCTTGACTAATCTGTCGCCGTATTCTTCCAATGATTCGTTATTTCCCTTGTTACGATATTGGTAACAAGGCTCTATTTTCAAACACTGAGATTGAGGTAATAGAATATCCTGGAAAAACTTCGCTCTCAGAGAATCCCCAATAGAAAGAGCACCCAAAGTATACCCATGGTAAGATGTTTTTCTCGAAATGAACTTCACTTTCTTAGTGTTACCCTTTTCCAAATGATATTGTCTGATTATCTTTAACGCATTCTCGTTAGCTTCGGACCCTGAACTAACCCATAAGGCACTAGCAAAAGCACCTTCTGGAGAGTTATCAATGTAAAATTTTGCTAGACGCTCACTATACTCGTTGTTAATCATCGCTGGAAATGAGTAGGTAGTAGCAAGAGCAGCTTCATTGATAATGTTCACCACTTCAGGGTCTCCCCATCCCAATGCACCCACCGCAGCCCCTGTCATGGAGTCATAAACCTCTCTGGCTTTGCCATTTTTGGGATCTTTGACAACAATTTTGCAGCCCTTGCCTTTGACCGCCATTGGCAGTCTCTCAGCGACCTTGGCCTGAAAGACGTAAGATTCTTGTTCTTCAATCGTCATAGATGTATCTCTGCTGTGAAAATCAGTGTAGAGTCTTTTTTCAAAGTTGCACCTATCAATCTTTTGGTGTTTATGGTTCGTCTGCTCTGACCAGTGATACAATATCTTAGAGCTCTCAGGACCAAATTGCTACGGTGAAGCGCCGTGTTCTTTTATAAACCTATCTGCATGGAGAAAACTTCTTATCTGTGAATTCGCACCCTTAATCCGGTAATCGAGAGCCGATTCAAAACTTTCAAGGAGATAAAAGAACAAAAATTGAAGCATTTTAGATATTTCAACGGGCCTTTCAAAGTCCGAGATCAGGCGTCTTTGCTGTCAAGCTCAGGTAGGTCTTTTTTCTATTCAAACCGATGTTCCCACCTGTTGCAGGGAAGGTTTCAAAAGTTCGGAAACCGAGTAGCGAAACGATATCGGTCGCAAAATTTAAAACCTATTTTGGACTAGTCACGTGCCAGATACATTACATCACCTGTGTATGAAACGTAGAGGCACGACTCCTTTTACACTTGACCATAAAAAAGTACTATTATAATGCTTATGGCGCGACACGATACATACAAAATTTTAGCAAGAGGAAGCACTAAACATTCTTTTGTTATGTGCTGTGCGTCATATTTGCGACATAGGTGCTTTTGATGTTGTTTGACGATAGGAAATGACAAAATCTAGGTTGGCATCTGTTTCAACAGATCCTAATAAACTAGCAAGCAGTGCACCCGTGGTTGATGACTGACGCGTCAATGTTCGATAGATGTAGACAATTCCAATATAGCAATGTCAATCCGAATATGTGTCCGTACCCTCTATAGTCGGGGCTGTTTACGATTTTCAGATTCCGCAGCCTTTCTCGGTAAAGGTTATTATACAGATTGGTTGCGAGGCAGCACCCAGATATATGATAAGCCACTTCCCCACTGATTTACATTGGAGTATCATGATCCCCTCTCGAGGGAGTAGTAAAATCAACCTGTAGGTTCTCCAGATTGTTTTGATCATTCCCTATCAATACTGAGCTGATCCTAGATGTCGTCATTACTTTGCTTACATACAGGCAAATCAAAATAGCGGGACCCTATTTACAGGGTACAGATTGGCAACAAATAGTAGTAACGTAATTCAAGACGTACCAAGAACTTTTCTTGGAAATTCATAAGGATCATAACACAGCTTGATCTATGACATGGAAAATATCAAAGCTGTTTATTAAGGAACCATAGATCAAACGAGCCGAAAAAGGACCAACCACCCAAAATTCTGTTGTCGCCTTCAAGTCTTCGTCAAAACTTTACCTACAACAACAAAACAACATGGTGTCAAGGTTAGGCATTCAGCAGCCATCAGTAAAACATGTTACTGGTACTATCATTATGATGGATAACGTGGAGGATGGAGTGGAGAGCGAAGATAATCATGACTCCGCTTCGATGAAAAGATCTGAGGCTGGAATTATATTGCACCCACAACCCCAAGAGGACCCCAACGATCCGTTGAACTGGCCAAAATGGAGAAGAGATTTGTGTATGGTGCTTATTGGAATACAAAGTTTCTTGGGGGGAGGCCAAACGCCCATTCTAGCTGCTGGTATGAACATCTTACTGGCAGAGTTTGACAAGCCGTTATCTACGATATCGTACCTTGTTGGTGGATTCATGTTAGCCATGGGAGTTGGCTCGATAGTGGCATGTCCAACTGCCGTCCTATATGGTAAGCGACTAATATACCTTTTGGGTAACCTTTTATTTTTGGTTGGCGCTCTTTGGGGAGGAGCCGCTCGTAGCTTCGGCAGCTTGATGGGAGCTAGAATTATCATGGGACTTGGGACATCACCTACGGAGTCCCTCCCTTCAGCTACAATTGCCGAAATTTACTTCGCACATGAAAGAGCTTACAGGGTGGGTATTTATACTATGTTGATGCTCGGGGGCAAAAACATTGTTCCACTTTTATCCGGGCTAGTTTTTCAGCATTTAGATAGACACTGGCTCTTTTGGATTTTGAGTATATTCTTGGGTACGAACTTGGTTTTAAGTTTTTTATTCGTCCCAGACACTTACTGGGACAGAACTCCAAATCCTAACAAAAGATCAAAAGAGGAGACGGAGGCTGCAGAGAATGTTGCAAGCTACATCCCCCCCTCTGCAAGACCCAACTCGTTTGCCATAAGGGAGAACGCGAACACCACGATAGATTTGGAGAGTTTACTGTCATCAATCAATAATGCCCCCATGAACGCTCAGAATCCTACCGGTCTTACGGAGGAAGAAGCCGAAGAAAGCCGAAGCCCAAGGAAGAAATCGTTTCTAGAGCACATTTCGCTTTACACTGGAAGAAATACCATTGACAGTTGGTGGATGGTGGCACTAAGACCCTTTCTCTTGTACACTTATCCTTCTATTTTATTTTCTTCGCTTACTTACTCTTTTGCTGTTGTCTGGCTCATTGTTATTTCAGAATCAATCTCTGAAATTTTTAAAGGAAAAGAATACGGTTTTGATCAACAGACCGTTGGTTTATTTTATATATCCTCGTTTCTAGGATGTATATTGGGGTCTTTATCTACCGGTCTCATAAGTGATCGAGTCAGTAGATACATGATATCGAAAAACAACGGCATATATGAGCCAGAATTTAGGCTTACAATGATTGTTCCCTCCACAATTGTTCTCACGATTGGCTTAATGGGGTTTGGATGGTCAAGTCAGATTGATGATCCATGGATTGCGCCTGTGGTTTTTTTTGGCTGCGTTGCTTTTGGTAGTTCAATGGCAAGTACAACTGCGATAACTTATGCTGTTGACTCGTACAAGATGTTTGCTGCAGAGGCGTTAGTATCTTTGAACTTTTTGAAAAATTTGTTGGGATTTGTTTTCTCATTATTCAACAACAATTTCGTAAGTTCAAGAGGACAAAGAACAGCTTTTATGACTTATGGAGGCGTACAGTTGTTCATAAGTCTTTTTGTGATACCCTTATATATTTATGGCAAAAAAGCTAGGAGATGGACTGACACAAAGGAGTTGTTGAAAAAGCTTTATCATGTTGAAAATGTTCCCAAAACTTCTTCACAAGAGGAAGAAGAAGAAGATACTCAGGATGATCAGTCAAAAAATTCCTTTGATGAGAAAGAGGTAAACTCTTCAGGTTCTACAAATGTTGACACTACCACCTAGATGACATGTTTCAATTCATTTGCATTGTATTATACGCAAAATTTCTTTAGATTAGACAGAATAGTTAATCATACAGTTGATTCATCTTTATATCCAAATCGACGTTAGGTTTTTTCATAACCACTCTAAGGAGGATACATTCGCCAATTCTTTTATCTGCAGATTATGACTTATGTAGTTCTTCAAACGTTCATTCACCGTCAGACCATTCCACTTCTCATCCTTAGTAATATGCTCACTCAACTCAGGCATCCCGAACCTTTCAATTATACAACCGCTAACCAAGTTCCCACAAACCCCTGCAATTAGCCAGTCTCGTTCAGATAAGTAGAAGCCGGCCGTGAATCCTCCACAGAAGGAGTTCCCACCACCGGTGACATCGACTACTTTGGATTGATCTTCATGATACGCAGGCAAAAGTTGGCTACCCGATGGATATTTTAGGTAGCAGCCAGCAGGGCCACACCTCAACACAACTCCAGAATTTTTCAGACCTAAATTAGAGTACAATTTAGATGCTAGACTTTCAAGTTCATCCTCTGACTCAGGCAAATAATTTAAGCCCGCCAACAAGGCAGCCTCATTCAAATTCGGAGTGAAGATATCAACGTGTCTCAAAGCTGATTTTAATTTATCGAAATTTTCAGGAATACATTCCTCAGGTAATGGTTCAAACGTGAAAATAGGAGGTTCTGTCACTTTTGATCTAATGGACTCTACAAACTCACAGCACCTGTCAAAGGAGCATAACAAGTGAAAACTTTTGGAGTTTAGCAATACATCCGACTCAATAATGTCTTCTATATTGATTCTCTTCTTTGGTGTTTTGTATTCAAAATTTCTTACTTCATTCTCGTCATATAAATTGATACCCCTTGTTGTCAATCTAGAAAGATCAGAGCGAAGCAACACCCCAGAATCCCACGAATTTATGTACTCTTCCACCAGTTCTGGGAAATCAGACCCTTTGTCAAAAATACCACTGATTCTTTTAGATAGTTTCTTTCCCGATATTATACGAGCACCTACCACAGCATATGGTCCGCCACCCCCTACCACATCATACTTATTCTTACTTGAGTCAGGGTAATGATTGTCATCAATTATAAACATCCCCATGGACGTAAATATAGGGTTCCCACTGATAGGCATTGTTTTAACAGACTGACCCATCAAGTAATAGATTTGTTACTCAACCTCAATTGTGAATGCAAGTGAAATACCTCTTTGATATTTAGTCGCTCAAGTTCCGGTCAATAAATATTTGGATCATAAGAGTCCAGTCTTTATCTAAACGTCTCAATTACTGTTTCTCGTTTAATTTGCAGCTCTCGTTACACCCATATGATTAGGTGATTTGAACTATTTAACTTTTGAGATATTCCAAGTATAAAAATGGACTTTCTCAATTGATCATTTGCAGCTGTAACTTCAAATCCAAAATTGGTATGGTAGTGGCTTGAGTTCTCTTTCAAATCGGTATCGCCTTTTTGATGCTTGGCAAAATGATTTACTATGTTAACTGCTCCTTACGTCCATTTATCCATAAGCAGAAATGTTCGAGTTCAAACACAAAAAAATTCAAATTGTTTTCCTTCCATAACATAAACGAATTTATATAGGATCAGTGAACGGTAGACGGTTTACGGTAACATGGCCATAGAAACTAGCGCGGTCGCTGGTATAACTGCTGGGAGAAATCCTTTGACTTACGCCGTTGGTACTCCATATACTCTTTTCTTGTTCCAAGCAGTTTTTATCCTCATTCTATGTCAGATTGTTCATTACCCATTGAGCAAATTACGTCAACCAAAAGTCATCGGTGAGGTTATCACTGGCATTATTCTCGGGCCATCTGTTCTTGGACATGCAAATAAGTTCACTGAGAACTGTTTTCCCCGTGAATCAATTCCAGGGTTGACGTTGTTTGCCAATATTGGAATTATCCTTTTTTTGTTTATAGTGGGACTTGAAGTTGATATAGTCTTCATCAAAAAGAACTTCAAGGTGGCATTTTCTGTGGGATTCGTTAATGTGTTAGTTCCATTTGCATTGGGTTGTGGTATTGCCAAAGGATTGTATAATGATTACAGGACTAAGGAGAATGATTTACCTCACATTGAATTTACGACATACATGGTTTTTATTGCCGTTGCTATGAGCATCACAGCCTTTCCTGTATTAGCTCGAATATTGACCGAGCTCAATTTACTTGCTGACAGAGTTGGCACTATTGTTTTGGCTGCTGGAATCATGAATGATTTGCTTGGATGGTTGTTACTTGCTTTATCTGTGACTTTAGTAAACGCATCAAGTGGCGTCAATACTGTCTATATTCTTTTACTTGCAGCTGCATGGTTTATCTTTTTGTGGTATCCGGTAAGAAAGGCCATGAGATATTGCTTACAAAGATTTACTAATGACTTTGAGACAGGAGAACCTTCCCAGATCCTGATGCTTATAATACTTTTACTCGTTTTCATTTCTGCTTTTTACACAGATATCATTGGTGTTCATCCCATTTTTGGAGCATTTTTGGTAGGGATCATAGTTCCAAGAGATAACGGGTTTGTTGTCAAAATGACGGAAAAGTTGGAAGATATTGTCAATATAATCATGATTCCACTTTATTTTGCATTGGCAGGTTTGAATGTGAACTTGGGACTATTGAATACTGGACTATCATGGGCTTACACTATTGGGATCATTCTTCTTGCTTTAAGTGGTAAAATCTTTGGGGGTTTTGTTGCTGCAAAGCTCAATAAGTTATATCTCAGAGAGTCATTAGCGGTCGGAGTTTTGATGTCTTGTAAAGGTATCGTGGAGATTGTCGTTTTATCTGTTGGCTTACAAAGTGGGATTATATCCCAGAGAACGTACTCTATGTTTGTTGTCATGGCCTTGGTTTCTACGTTCCTAACTACCCCTCTCTCACTTTGGATTTATCCAGTTGAATACAGAGAAAAAGTCAAAAAGTATTTACTTAACGAAGTGAACTGGGATGGAACCTCTAAAAATCAGGATGATGAAAGAATGAGATTGTCAAATGAATCCGAAGTATCACTGGATTCACCAATAGAGCATTTAAGTGACTATGAGATCACTAACTTGGTAGTCATTTTGAGAAAACTTGATTCTGTTCCTTTCTTGATGTATTTCATTAAATTGTTTCTTGAAAGCTCCGTGAAAACAGATGTGAATGCAATCTATTTGCGTGAATTCAGCTCAAGAACTTCACATTTGCTAGAAGTGTCTGCCGCGCGTGACCAGGGCAGCGAAACCGTAAATGATGGAGGCAATTCGTCATCAATTTTATCAATAATCAAGACGTTCAGTGCCATCTTAGGAGTTGATTGTGAAGTACAGTCTATCTTGGCCCCTGTGAGAAACTACGTTATGGCCATAAATGATAGGATCACTAACAATTCTTCTCTCTTGGTTAGCGGAATGAGAGCTGAAAAGTTTCTTACAAGCATGGTAAGCGAGGATGAAAATAGTGAAGCTTTTTTCTTCAAAAACCTTTTCAATTGCGCCACTTCTCATGTTGGGCTATTTTTAATCAATTCTGGATCACCCAAAATGAAACCACTCAATACCATGATGACAGCCACAACTACTACCACAGATGATGGTATGGAAACGAAGACGCTAAATGATGGGAATGAAACATTTCCTAGGTTAACTGACTTAAAAACTATAAATTTAGTATTGAATCATGACAATATTCTTAGTGCTAGTGACTTACTTACACTTAATCTAGCCAAGAGATTATCGGGGAGTGCCACATCCATAAATGTCGTAATGAAAACGAGGACAAACAATAACAATTCTAGTGAAATTGAGCTGAAAATAAAAGAGCTATTAACTTTAAAAAACTCGTTGACAACTATTTCGTTGCAGTATATGAAAAGTGATTTGCCGGAAATATTGAGCACCTCTTCCATTGAAAGTCAAATTTTCTTGATATCCGAAGATGGAGGAGATAAAAATTTTCTTGACAAAGAGTCGCTTTCGTTAGTTGATGCAAGTATAAAACATTGCTTTGACATTTTTATAGTTAAAGCTGCAACGAAGTAAGTTTAGTATTTAGTATAATGAATTTATTGCCACTCAATATGAGGATTCAAGCTATGATTTAAAAAGAGTATTAGCCCGCTTGGCCCAGTGGTAAGGCACTCCACTCGTAATGGAGCGATCCCCGGTTCGATTCCGGGAGTGGGCAATTTTTTTGCCTCAAATTACATGTCGCGAATTGTTAGGCAAGTCTGTGTTTGCATTTATATTATATAGGCTACTTGGCTTTAGGGGGAGGGGCTGTCGTATCAACATAATCCGTAGTTTTGCCATAATTGACGTCTAATTTCTTTGATTTGGATAGTTCTTCATTAACTAGATCATTTATCAAGTTGAAAGATGAACTGTGCTGTTTCTTTCTCCTATGACTTGATCTATTTGCAGGTGAAAATGTCGCCATATTGTTTTCAAGAGCATAAGAAGGTGCTGGATTTGAAGCTTTTGGAACGCCTGACTCTACTTGTGGGGAAAACAGGGAGACTGAAATTGCAGGTGATGGGTTTTCGTTGAGAAAAGAATTACCCTTGTCGGGTGACGCTATCTGCATTTCAGACGATTCTTTGTAGGAAGGTATGGAACTGGAAGGTTCTCTAATAGAGGAAGGAGGTGCAATATCGTTAGACTCATCTGGAATGATGTAAGGCTGTATAGATGGAGCTATGGATTTAACGATTGAAGGTGATTCCGATGTTCCTGGCTTTGAAGAAGGGGAAACGGTGTCATTAGCTGATATTTTCTTTTCATTGTCTGTGGATTCACGCTTATAAGAAGTTGTTGGAGGTTCATTCAATTCAAAACCTAAAGAAATATCTGATTCAAAAACAAGGTCGTCCACAATTTCATTGCCGTTGAATTTACCTATCACCTCCGGTATCCTATGAATTAACCCGTACCCCACATCACATCCCAATATTCCTTTTTTCAAACCTGCCCCCCATGATGTGGACAAATGGACTACGACAGGTCTTAAAATATCGTAATCATGGTTGTACACGTAGATACATATTGGAACATCGTCTTCTTGGGTGATAGCGAAGTGATGGTTATAATACGTTTGAACTGTCCTCGTCAACAAAGTTTGTCCTCCTTCAGTAAGCAATCCTTTTTCAGGATTGTCACCGGGAAATAACGAATCACACCCAATAATGTAATCGGAGTATGGAACTAATTGGGACTTGAATGCCGGTGATCCTTGATGGGAGCTGAGTACCCTCCACACATACGTTGAAGTGTTTAAGTGTTGCGACTGAACAGTGAAACCCAATTCGTTAAATTTCTCAACAAACAAGTTGTTCACAGAACTACTTAGATCAACAGGGGTGTACGGATTGATTGGGAATACAACCTTTCTGATAACTCCTCCCTTTGCGCTCCAGATATCAAAATCAACTATATTATCTTGTCGTGCTCTCCTTAATATCTCTTTTGTGAGCTCTTCATAATCGACTTTACCCACGTCATCGTTAACATGCCCACCATAGTTCAATGTACCATCCTCGTTTATACTATAGCCCTTGAAAGTGATATGCTGATTCACCATCGGAAGTTCACTACCGTTTACCTTAATGATGTAATCGAACCAAGCTTCTAGTCCTTTTTTTTGTGCAATTGAGTGTGGTTTTATACTCAAAACTCTTAATGCAAACCCTTGGTTGTTCAACTTCAAAGCATCTTTGAAATAAGAGTCGGCATCTTCGGGCAGCGATTGAGAACCATTGCCCTCAAACCTATCTACAAGCTTCTTTGTGAATGAAAACATAGCTTCTATGACGACTCCTCTTGTTTCTGTTGGTTGACTGAAGTGAGAACTGCTTCTTGAAATTAAAACTCAGATAATCAGAATCTTTATTTGCGAGCATGTACACTCTCTATAGGCCTCTCACTAAATTTCCCTATGTATTCTCGAGGCTTAAGAAACCTATGTTGTCAGTTGACTAAGCTTGAAGATTTTTGACTCTATGATTGTGTATTGAAGACAATAACTCAAAATGGAGTTAAGTGCTTCTGATTCTATATTCTTGGCTCTATATACGAAAATGATACCTCGCTTTTTGCTTTGAAAAGATAGCCTCCGAGGAATGGAAGATTTACCCAACATAAGATACATAGAAGAAGACAGCGTGGCCTACGATCAACTGAAGCTGAAAACAAATCGTGCTGCTTACTGATTGCAAAAGACTATACTTAGAGTCAAGTGTTCGAAAGTTCAAAGCTCAATCGGTTTTAGCGAACAACTTAGTCACTAATTTCACTTTGTCGATCAGATTGCAGCACTCCTTCAAAACCTAAGGGAAAAAGCTTATAGAGTACTTGAGTTCTTTAAGTTTCAATTATTTTCAAAGTCATTATGACGTAAAGCCAGTTCAAGCTGCATTAATTCGCGACCTTAATATAGATTGATTCGATCCCAAAATCCATATTCGTCTGGGTTCGCGCTGGGTCACCATTGTACCTTGAAGATGAGCTGCAAAGATGTTATCATTCTTCATCATATCATTTGATTTACTATGAAGTTTTCAATACGGTACAATAAAGTCAAAATTAAACAGATATTTACATAAGTATACAGTTCGTTACTTTCTATGCTGGTAGCATTAGAGGTTCAGTTACATTAAAGGTTGTTTTGCAGGTTAGTTCACAACACCACCGGAAAAAGCCAAAGACCAAGTCCTACTCTGGCCACCATCCAAGTAAGTGCCTTTCCACTTACTTGAGTTAAAGAATTTGTAGGATTCTTCAGCATCATACAAAGCTTGGTTAAGGCGTAAGATACCAGTCCATCCACTATCGACGTCACTGATAAATGTGGATATTTGCTCCTTCCACTCTTCTTTGACGAATTGCGGAATTCTTATCAACGAGGATGCTGGAGTAATAGGCAACATATGAATGCCATGAACATATTCGGGATGGTCCTTTGGGGTACCGAAGTACGTGGTGTAAGTAACTTTATTTTCGAAAAAGATCCCACTAACCTTGTTAGAAAGAATCTTAGATGGCTCAATCTTGTTGCTATTCTGGTAATAGAAGTACGAGTTCAAGGCTCTTGACATGATAGCTAGCATCAAGTCTCCTCTTGATTCCATAGAACTGTCGCAGATAACGCTTCCCCAAAGCTTCATCCCATAAGCGAAGTTATAGTCCTCAGAAGTGGACTCTTCGTTTTTACCATCTCCACTTGCAAATAAACCAGCGGCCCATGAGTGACCGTGATACCAGTCGAACATTCTTGACACTGGAAAGTGTGTGTCATCAGTCGATGGGTTTGCAACATCCCTCACCAACGAATTAACCCAGGCCTTATTGTCTTGTGCCCAGGATCCCCCAGACTTTTTATCAACATAACCCACAACCGCTGCAGCGTGAACAAAATAACCATAGTGGAAATGATGGTCGTTGTAATAGCCTGAACCGTAGTCAGACCCAGTATCGCCATTGTTGTTCGCAGTTGATGTAACTCCTCCGAACTTTGTGTCGTACATCAAAGGATAGTATTGTTTGTTCAGTGTAAAAGTCTTGAAAGCAGTTTTCATACTCAGTAATAATGATTTTGTAGACTTTTCATCTTTGAGGATTTCACTCACGACTAACAAAATGTAAGCATATTTGTCCAATATTTTACCTGATCCGTAATTGGAGTCAGCTTCCTTAACAGAAGATGGAATGTCAACGGCCAATTCTTCAGTTGCAACTTTGGCTAACAATTTAAGCTGTGCTTTTGTATATGATGGTCCAGATGTCATTCCCTTGACCCAAGGCAAGAACTGAATAGTATTCTCTAAAGTTTCACTCATGAACAAAGAATTGGTAAGGAAAGCCTCCATATTTCCTTTTGTAGTGGAAGGCAACGAAATTCCTGTTGCACATTTCTTGGTGCTTGATGTTAAGGACAGGATTTGGTGCGGGAAAGCATATACTAATGGCTTTTTGGATTTAGAGGATCCCTTCGTGGAATAAGTGAATCCGTATTGAGCAGACGTTCCACCAGAAGCTGAACCCAGAATTGTTGCTTTAGTGACATACATACCAGCTGCCTGATCTAAGTATGATTCACCTGAACTTGGAGCCGCTGCAACTTGAACAACAAGTCCATCAACAGCTTTGTATCCAACAATAGAAGATCCAGTAATGCTCATCGAGAATTTGGTCGGCGACGGAGAAGTCACATATATCAACCATTCTTCGCCATTGAAAAGCGTAGCTCTATACTTCAAGGTTCCACTTCTAATGGAGCTTGACTTCTCTTGAATAAGCTTCTTGAATCCGCTTTGAGATTTTATTGCAGCCTTTAGATTTCCATGATAAATACCGGTGACAAAACCCATTCCCTGAACAATTGGGACATCAAGCCTGTCAGTTTTGTCAGTTTTGGAGTGAGAGAAACTTGCCAAAACTGACATACTTTCCATAGAGGATACGTTCATGTGAATATTTTTCTTTGAGAAATGATTTGCCGAAAGAACTAATTCAGCATTTAAGATTGGGTTGTAGTAGTATGAAGTTTTGCCTTTGTTATTTGTGTCGACTGAACCGTACACTCTATCAGCAGTAGTCGTCTTTTGAATGGCTAGGCCATAATAATCACTCTTCTCCCAAAACATGCCATATGGATAAGACCACACCATTTGGGACTGGTCAGATAAGAACAAGTTTGCGTAAAATTTATTGGTCTCATATGGTCCCTTGTTGCTTACTCCAGAAGGAATTGAGAGAGGTAATTGTTTTCTTGGGAATACCGAAGGTGGAGCTGACGTATCAATGACTTTGAACAAGTCCCCAGAGAACGTGGAGTAACCTTTCGCATTGTGGTTAGAGCATACTGAACTGGACGATATCTTTGCGGAATGCTTAGAAGCACTATGAGTCGATACACTAGATTCTGTGCTTTGACTCGATGCCAGTTGTATACCGGAACTGATGCTCGATAACTTAGAACTGGGAGCAACAGACAGATAGGTAGACAGGTAGACAACACTGCTGTGTGTACTCACATTGGCGTAGTAAGGAGAAAGTCTTGTTTTTGCAGTGGTCACCATAAGCTTTGAGCTGAGAGTTGGTTGAGAAAAACCAACGCTCGACGAGCTTGGGTGAATAGTTTGAGTTTCTGAGAAAATTGGATCGCTGTAGAAGGCTGATTTGGAGTACTCATAAACACTGACAGAATCCGACGGCATACTTTCCAAATCATAATCGTCAGAAAACACTCCTGAAGCAATGGTTGAGCTTTCCTCTCCAATGTGGACTGTTATTTTTGTAGATGTCGGGATCGGCGACTGGGTCACAAGAGGGTTCAACCTGGTTTCTGTCAAGGATTCAATTGAGGTACGCGGCTTGAAAAGGGTAGTCGGAGTAGTAGTGGCAACATAAAGTGTCTCTGTTACAGTTGAGTCCTTTTCAATAGAGACCTGAGCATTTATATAGTCTGTCGCTTGGGAGTTGATGGTTACTATATCCTCAATGTATTTTGTTCCCTCTGGTGAATATCTTAATGATTTTGTCTCCAGCCTGGTTGTATGTTCTCCCCCATTTTTTCCATCTTCCTCTTTGTCTCCCTCGTTGTCGTCTTTTTCTTTCTTGTCGGCATAGACAAAAACAATTGGAATACCTGTCGTCAAGCCTTGTTGTTGCTCGATCAACGCGGTGGAAACAGCTTCAACAAAACAGCTTGGAGTGACGTAGTTTGAGTGGGTGACAGTGAAAATCTCTTCACTGCTCACCAACTGTGAGAACTGAAAAAGAGCCAGGAGCAAAGCCGTGGCATAAACTCTCATATTGATGACTTCTTTTTCAATACCAACTTGACAAAAACCCACTTGCTAATCATCACTAGTTGCAACTCCATATATATACTAAATTGCAAATACCAAAATGCAAGAGAACCAGCAGAATCAGTCTTCCGTATTGATCGAGCGACGTGGAAGACTGCATTATCTCGCCCATAAAATCGAATCTTCCGTCTATTCAAGTCTAAGGAAGTACAATTTTGCACCAGTCACAGTCGTGGAAACAATACATCGTCTCATCTTGCTACAAGACCAAAATGGAAGTGTCAAAGATGCTACTATATTAACCGCAGCTTTCATTTCATCTATTTTGTACTGCAGTATAGTCGTTATGCAAGTTTAGATTCCTAAACAATAGATTTCAAATCTACGTGGCTGGTCCCTCGCCCTTTATTTTTTCGCAGTCATTTTAATTTCCAGCCATCAGGTATTCGTCTATCTGTCGCTGTTCCGAAGCGACGGATAATATGCCAAAACAATACAAACGAAATTGAATCCTTTCTGACGATTGCCTGCGATTGCTATCTTTGAGCCAGCATCAAGCCGGGATTTCTCACTCACTCAGGTGAACAACACGCCTCGCTAGGAATACTGATAAGTACGTTTTCATGGCGTATCTTCTTAGAGAGGATTGTAGATTTGCGCCATTATCATAAACCGCTACTCGCGTGCCAGTCAGAACTCATTTTGGGTGTATCTGTCCAGGTGGTGCTACTTGGGTTTCAGTTCTTTCGTCTCTTTCCACGACTGCATGTTAATTCGAAAGGTCTAGGAAAGGATTGAGAAGCTCAATAGAATCACAAGTGAGCACTACAGTGATGACGGTGAACGTAGTGGTAGTTGGAGCGGGCGTTGCTGGTCTCACCACTGCATACCTACTTAAACAAAGACATAGTGAATATAATGTCACTGTTGTGGGTCATTTTTTGCCCGGGGATCTCAATATCGAATATACATCTCCTTTTGCAGGGGCTAATTGGCACTCTTTTGCAACATCGGAGGATACGTTTTTACAAAAGATAGATACAGTTGGATACAGAAAGTTCATGGAAATTGCCAAAAATGAACCTCTGGCAGGGGTGTGGATCAAGCCCCAAGTTGAGTATTTCACTAAACATGGATTCAATCAGAAAGGACGAGATCCTGACAGAGTGGTGCCTTGGTTTTCTCTGATAGCGGAAGACTTTCACGTCTTACGGGATCTACCCGGTGGTATTGATTTCGGGTTCATTTATACTGGTGTTGTTATCTCAGTTCCGATCTATTTGAATTATTTGCTCTTGAAAAACATGGAACTCGGCAACTCGGTGATGAGGGTCAAAAAAATTGGGCATATAGATGATGCACGCAGTATTACGGGCAAAATTGCAGATATTGTAGTCAATTCTACTGGAATAGCGGCTCCTGATATGATGGGCTTCAGCGATTCTAAGCGAACCTTTCCCGTTAGGGGTCAGGTTTTGCATGTTCGCAACAACGCAAAGCATGAAATGTCTGTGACTGGATTCCCAGGATATGACGACGAACTACTTTACATAATGCCTAGAAAAGAAGGGGGCTCCATCTTAGGTGGATGCTTCCAGGTCAACGATAGTAATCATATTGCAGATCCCAAACTAACGGAGAGAATTATTCAACGGGCAGTGAAGTACATGCCAGATTTAATTGATCCCGATTTCAAAAGAAATCCCTCTGAAATTGATATTATAAGTGTGAATGTGGGACTCAGACCTTTCCGAGACGGAGGGGTGAGAATTGAAATTGACACAGATTTTCCATGGCTTGTACATAATTATGGATTTGGAAGTGGTGGATATCAAAGTAGCTATGGAGCTGCTGAAAGGGTCATTCTACTAATCGAACAAAGCTTAGCTTCGCATCCTCCATCTAGTGAGAACCGACAATGAGGTACCTATGAGCATAGGATCTTTAGCAGCCGGTCCCATAATCAATATATGTAAGTACAATGGAGCTAGTACAATGTTGAAAGGAAATGGCTTGTAGTCGCCGATGTTTATTGACATACTTGTCTCAAAATAAAATTGAAAACACCTTTAGCATACTTCTTTCGGTGTTCCTTGTCTGTATGACTCGATACAAAACCATCAACTCTTCCTTGGTGTGCTGAGATTGGGGTTGGCTTATCTGAATACCTTTGCGTATGAATCTTTATATTGGCATACCCATATTGGGGACTAAAGAACCCCGTGTTAGCAGGTTTCTCAGGAATGCTCATTTATATGTATTCAATGGGAATTCGTGAGCTGATACCCCTGTTCAAATGTTTCTCCAAGAAATTTCTGTTAAATTACTTATACTGTGCTAGATAAACTAGATATTGCTGATTATGTAATCCCGTTTTATAGGTGAAAAATTTATCTATTTCGCTTTTTCGAAACTACCTTATCCAAATACTGATAGTTTACCTTGCACCATAGCAAAATCACAAATACGAAATGAGAACAAGTCAGGTCCTTAACTTTCATCAAACAAGCATAGCTACTTTGAGAAGACCATGGCAAACTTTCAGAGATGGTCAAATCTGGTATGGATTAACAACTAGAGGATCAAAAAGACACCCCCTTACCACTAAACAAGGAAATAAACATTATTATAAAGGTACACGTTCTTCTGGATATGGTAAATTGAACAAGAGCGGCTCATATGTTGTCAACTGGTCGAAAGTTCGTTCATACGTGGTCCCTCAGGATTTGAATTCATCCCCTTTAAAGCCTTTGGTTTCACCAAACGTACCTCAAATTGAACAAAGGTTTGTCGGGTATAGCGACGGTACTAAGAGTCCTGAGTTGGCTTGGAAAAATGTAATGGATTTCATTGAGTACGGCGAGAATTACGATTACCAGGACCTTGAAAAAACTCAGTATTTAGAAGAGTACATCAATCCCAAAGTTGCTGAGACGGACAAAGAGAACAAGGAACTTCAGTGAAGGCACATATTACCACATGATCTGACTAAAAAGTCATTTCCACCATACTATAAACTTAGGTTGCAGCTTCTCTCAACCGGCGTCGTTCTTCGTTTCGACCTTGGACAACTTTAAAGTTGCTGTTACATTTTTAACTTCTTGTAAATATATCACACTAGAACGAGCTCAATTACACAGTTCAAAGAAACTTGCTTTAGAGTACACCCAAGTATTCTCCAAGATAATTCTGATTCCTAAAATTTATGATTTTGGACTTTGAAGTCACCTGATGACTTATTTCCGAGGGTGATGCGCTTGTGTATGTAATAAATATCACGAACTAACCTACAAATAATTATAACTAGTTGTAAGCGATATGTCTTCGCCTCATCCGATGTCATCAGCGAACAACTCGCAAACAGCTAACACTGGCGATAATAACGACACCCCTACAACTACACCGCCTGCGCCCCCCTCCAATTCTGTTACTCCTGTTCCAGAGATTGAAATGAACGAGCAAGATGAAAGTAAAGAAGAAACAACAAAAGCCACCGATGAAATGGATGATGTCAATACGGATACTGAAGAAGAAGAAGAACAGCTTCTCACACTTCCTATTTCAAAGATCAAAAAGATATTTAAAATGGATCCAGACTACTCAGGTGCCTCCAAAGGAGCTGTGTATGCTACAGGCTTAGCTACGGAGCTTTTCGTTCAGTACTACGCGGAGCAAGCGAGTCTACTTGCAAAGATGGATAAAAGAAAAAAGATCCAATATAAAGATTTCAGCACTGCCGCATCGTTGCATGATTCCTTGTCGTTTCTTAGTGACACGGTACCTAAGAGTCAGCCTTTGTCGGACTTGATAAAAAAAAAGAAAATAAATTTGATCAAAGAGGACGATGATAGAGTCGTCAATGACAAAAATACACCTGAATCTGGGAGTGAAAAAATCGTAGTAGAAAAGAAGGAGAGGATCGTATTACCTAAAGGACAACAACAACTAAACTTTTCTGTCAATAACAATATTGTACCTCAGAAGAAATCTGACATTCAGGATTTGGTCACTCAAGATCATGATATGGGCGGTCAATAGGGTCTGTTGTCAAAGTTCATACATTAATGACATATCTGACCTCTATAATATATACATGTAAATAGCGCAAACTTACCTATTCTTTAGAACCCAAAGTACATTTTTCATATTCCTGCCAAGCTCAAACTCAGGAGGAATCCCCAACACCAAGCAAAAGTTAATCATATCATACGACACTAAATCAGGAACACTCTTTTCATAAATTTTTAGGCCAGTCGCGATAAAATGGACGTACGATTTCAATGCTAAAGGATTATCAACAGTAGATAGCGTGCCCCTGTTGATTTTTATAAGTTCTTTCTCACCATTGCTTATGTTTTGTGAGTTCTTAAAGCGAAAGAGGTTGGAATAGTTGATCAAGTACTCCCATGCGTTGACGAATTGTTTGCTTAGGAACTTTTGTTCTTTATCAGCCTCCATTATTTCAACGGCAAACCTCAAGGACGGTATTATCAAATTCTCATGGGAATGTGAACCATTCATATTGTGTTCATGCAAAGTTGATAGCGACGAGGTACCACTGATTAGTGACATCAAATGTGGCCAATTGGATGATATTAGAGGTAAAACCAACTCATAGTTAGTACATAGGATAGGATACAGACTTGCTAACGTTCTTAAAATTTGCACCTTTAAAGTTACAGATGGGTGTGATAGAAGGCGAAACCCATAGATGAAAATTTTCTGAACTGTGAAATATACTGGTTTAGGAACTGATGAAATCCACGGAATCTCATCTTCTTCCCTTTCATTGCTCAGCTCAACATCAGTATCATCATCCGAATCGTATTCATTCTCAAAGTCGTTCATTCTTTTTTCAAAACCTTTATCAGATTTCAGTTTGAAGTATTCTTTGGTATGATCAAATCCTATATTTGGATCCATTATTTTCTCTGATGAACTCACGAACTCGATAAGAGAGTTGATGTCAGATATTGGCCACGGTTCATTTTTGAAATCTTTTGTCTCAGCAGTCAATAACAGGGTACTATTTGACGATTCCAAATATCTACTCTTCACTTGAGTGATGAGTTCCTCAAATACAATGAAAAAGCCTTCCACCAAAACTCCATAGCCGTGGTACGAATCAATCAATATGAACATTCTAGTAATGATGTCCATAAGTTGATTAGACATCAATAAGTCAATACCTGAGATTTTTAGTATTATTAGAAGTATCCCTGGAAGAGCTGGCGTTAAGTTACTCAGGGAAAGTTTTAGACTTAGGCTGTCCAAAAGATAGTCCAGATTATCAATAATCAAATTTTCAACTGAACCTTTATAATATCTATTTGCAATGAGCTGCAATGATGCCGCAGATTGCGACTGGATTAGTGGATAATTTTGCAAAGCCAACGATTCTATTAAAGGGAATAGATAATCCATCATCACGTCAGCTTGGAAGTCGGATAATGACAATTGATTTGAAAGTGAGCCTATTGAGTCCACTGCTATGGCGAAAGATTTTTCATATAGCTCAATAGAGTAGGCATCTGACAAATCGAGCGGACCTTTAAGTTGGTCCCCAATCACATCGATGAGCTCTTGTGCTTTACCCATGATCAAATATGACACCTCTTCATCTATAGGAGGCTCCTGGTCCAATTGTTCTGTCTCCAACTCATCAAGATTCAAAAGATCATCAACACCTAAATCACTGAGTTCCGCTGAGGATATCACAGATTGCCGATATTTGTCAGCCATCAAAAGCGAAACACCCTTTTGAAAAACTTCCATGGACTCATCAGCTGAGCTGAATTCTGTCAATATGCTTTCAACAGCAGCAATTCCCGTCTCCTTAGACAGGTTGATTGACCCTAAGAACCACAACATGTCATACAATTGTTTTTCTACATGTGATGAATAGACTTCACTAAAGTAATTTTTTCCAGTGGCTTCTTTGAATACTTGGGTACTGTTTTTCCACTCATTGGCTAATATTAGTAAACCTGAAGAAGTCGCTTGCTTGGACGCAAATGCATAGGTTGAAGCTCTTATCTGAGAAACATTCTTGACATTGATATGGGAAGGTAATTCAATATTGTCCAAAATGTTCGAATTAGAAGTCTCGTTGAGATTAAAAGCTTTATTTTTTTCCTTCGGATCCTTTTTTCTATTGATTATAAAGCCATTGACAATTTCGCTTCTTAATTTTTTCAAAAATTCGATTTTGAGCTCTTCAATAATTGTAGCAGGTTTCTTGACCATTGTGGATAATTGGTATAAAATCTTGAAATGAAGTTTAATCGAAGCAAAAAATATATTTAGTTTATCGTCATCGGTAGAAATCATTGTTGATGAGATCTTACGGAATATCAAGTCTTCAAGCTTCTTTTGAATGCCCTCAAACAATATATAGTACTTTTTTTCAACGAACTCCCCACTAACACTATCTGAAGTCATGGCCCAAGCTAGCTCGTTAATTTTCCTTGATTCTTCTTGAGAGCTGGAAATTGCTGTATTTGCAAAAAGTAAAGACAATATATCGAGATTTAGTGGTAAGAACTCGCTGATCAAAGAAAAAAAGCATTTCTCTTGTATGTCCCTGACAAATGATACTATGGAGGCATAAACTTCTGACTTAGTTCTGACTTTGACCTTAGAAGGGTCTGATGTAACGAGCAAATATTTGAAGAGCACTATCAAAGAAATTTTGAGTTGCTTTGAGGTTGCAGTCAACCATGATTTATTTAATTCAGGCACATCTTGCGATAATTCAGTTTCAAAGTTCATCGAATTCGCTAAGTAACTAGAACTTTCGTCCGACTCGTTGCTATCAATTAGTGACTCTCGCATCTCTTGTAAACTATAACTCTCCTTTTTAAAAACAGGGGTTATTTGTAAGGCTCTATCGTCGAAAACCATAATGATTAGTTGCTTAAGAAAATCCAAAGCGTTGACAATAACCGTAAAATGCAACTTTCTTGAGGTGGTCACATAATTCACAACCTTCGATATATTTCCCGGGAGAATCTTCAGCAATTTGGAAGAACTAAGATGCATTCTGTACAACTCTGTCAAAATCTTGAATATCTGATTTGCCAATTCGAATTCTTCTTGAGTCGATTTGCAACAGACAAGAATATTCAATATAATAGTGACAGAATTGCCTAGAGAAGATAACCTCCTCACATCATGTTCAAAGTAACTGGGCGGTAAGACATTAAGAGTCGTACTCATGCAATTTGTAGCAGATTGTCTGAAATCAAAGTCTTTACTTGTAAAATCCATATCTGATCCCGCATTGCTAGAAATCAAATGGAGAATAACCGGAAATAGTTGATCAAGCAACTTAAGATCCGAATTTTTGCTCCATACATGCTTCAAAAGAAAATCTATCACACGTAGTATTCCAGTTATGACGTTATCTCCTAAACTTGGTTGCTTTAATAGGTTTGAAATAGGGAAAAAAATGTAGTCGGCAATTGTCTCTGTTAATATATACGGACCATTACGTAAACCAGTTTCATAATTAGAATTGAGGACTTTATTGATTTGGTACAATATTTGGCCTAATTTTGGATTATCAGGTCTGAATATTTGTGGTGGAACCAACGCAAGTCGTGAAAGTTCAGTACACAATGGCTTGACTTCGCTAAACAACCGCATCAGTAACGCTTTCAGGATGCTGTCTATTGACATATCGTTATGTTGCAGTTCCACAGCCATATAACATTGGCTGTTTAATTCTCAGGAAAGACATACTAGGTACCTCTACAGTTGTATGTAACAGCATCAAGTCATACTTTTTGATTACCTAATCAAAAGCATATACAGTCATATTGGAGATCAGAGAAAATTTTTCCACTCATAAAAAATTCTTGTTTCTAACTACTTTTCATATAAAAAGACTCAACTAATTAGTATTGATATACAACGTAAGTTGATATATGAATGCATTAAAAAGAAGTTCATACGAGAACCCGATACGAATGTGGACCATATTTGAGAAATAATACTTTGGAGTAACATAACGCCAAAGAAATAATTTAGAACCTTTCCAGCAAAGATTGAAATTAATCAATCAGATATTAGAATCTTTATGTCTTGGAGATATCCTTGAGGCTTGACTCTTCTAGTGAAGATAACTCGTTTCAATGACATCTTATTGAGTTTTACCCAATAGACGAATTTTCACATTCAACATTTGAAAGAAAATCTCGAGACTGAAGACACCTGGTGTCTGTACGGCTCATGAATCCTTTTTTTACTGGACACTCATGTGGCTTTTTTTACTGCTATTGGAACTGGTTTGAACTTTACTAACAACTTTATAGAATAATGACAAGAACATCAGTATTAGCAGACGCTTTAAATGCCATAAACAATGCCGAAAAGACTGGTAAACGTCAAGTTTTATTGAGACCTTCGTCCAAGGTAATCATCAAATTTCTTTCGGTGATGCAAAAGCACGGTAAGTATAATGTTTTGTGGGCTCTTTGTTACATATAACCGGATTGATAACTGGATGGATTGATCGGTGTTCAGTCCCTTTCTGTCTTTTAAGTATTCGGAAGAATAATAGAAATGTTCAAATATGGCGAAAGCAATATTTTTGTTCAAGCCCTTGAATATGTCTAACACCAATAAAATAAACAATGGAGCCATTAGCTGTGAATTTTTCATTACTAACATTATCTAGGTTACATTGGTGAATTCGAATACATTGATGACCATAGATCAGGAAAAATTGTTGTTCAATTAAACGGTAGATTGAACAAGTGTGGCGTTATCTCGCCAAGATTCAATGTCAAAATTGGTGATATAGAGAGATGGACAGATAACTTACTTCCAGCTAGACAATTTGGTTATGTTATATTGACTACTTCAGCGGGTATAATGGACCACGAAGAAGCAAGAAGAAAGCATGTTTCTGGAAAAATTTTGGGGTTTGTTTATTAGTTTCTATATATATCTATGTGTAAATAGTTTCATAGAACAACTATTGAAAAATTATTTCAGCTCGTAAAGTTTTCATCTGTTCAATCCACTGATTGTATTAGCTTCTCGACGGGTTTGAAATTGGAAGATGGAAGAAATTGTGGTCTAGTGCAAGGTGCAAAAAAACCATTTTGGAAATGATTTTCTAACATTTAAGACATCCTCTGACCATTAGAATGAATATACCAGAATCCTTGAGGTTTCTATCTCAAACAGCTTCATGGACATTGAGAGCAGGATGTCTTCTTCATCTCATACATGAGTATGTGTATGAGTTCACTGAAACCAGGGGAGAGTCAATGCTACCAACTTTGCAAAATCATAATGACTACGTTCATGTGATGAAAAAATATAAAGTAGGAAGACATTTAGACATGGGAGATTGTATCGTCGCAATAAAACCAAGTGATCCGGAGCATAGAGTTTGTAAGAGAATAACAGGAATGCCAGGGGATATAATATTAGTGGACCCGTCTTCTTCGTCCGAATTGACTAATTCTCCATCTGAAGCTATTCAGCACGAAGGATTCGATAAATATATCAAGGTTCCTGAAGGACATGTCTGGTGTACGGGTGATAATTTATGTCATTCATTGGATTCTAGGTCATACTCTTTCATGCCAATGGCACTCATAAAAGGGAAGATAGTAGCTGCCAACTCTATGGATCAGGGATTACGGTGCAAAAAGACTGGCAAGTTTTGGTTCTGGAACTTTAGATGGATTGAAAATAACTACGTCAACGACTGACCTTTGCATTTGTTTAGTTCTATATATATAATTGTGACCAATCTGAGTCTTTTATAAACTTAAACTTTTCCTATTTTACGAAGATTGTACAAATTTCGTAACACCCTAGAACCCAAGTAGATAGCTGGAACAACAAGAACTGCAGTGTGGAGTAAAGTTCTGAAAATTGACTCGTAGAAGAAATACTTCAAAATTATTCCCTCAAAGCTAATGAGTGAAACAATGAACGAAGCGTTGTAAAATATCTGGAGAGCAGTAAACGAGCGATAATTTGCGAACAAGTCAGAATTTACAAAAACAACCCACCCTGCGAACAAAGCAATCAACAAAATTATGCCAATCCAAATGAAAACTGCCGGAATGACAGGATTAATGGTTTCTATCTCGGATCTAAACTGATGATGAATTTCTGGCTTGTATCCAACACTAGTATCACGCTTGTAATTACTTGATACTTTGAAATCATTCGAAGGAATAATTTCTGTAAGGGATTTGTAAAGATTTGGGCTCTCTGAAAAATCGCCAATGATAAGATTAAGAAACAAAGTATCTTTGGATTTTAACACTTCGGGAATTTTTGATGCTGGTATGGAAAGTATAATTTTGTTGGTGTCTAATTGAAAATCAGGAACAAATGTTGTATCTAAGCCTTTACCATTTCCTAAAGAAATGAAAGCCTGGTGAGGGGCCCTAGATAATTTTTCTTTCAATGTCAAATCAATTTCAATTACATCCTTTGGCGAGCTAACTGAAAGTTTCTTTATTTCTTGGGTTTCGATCTCTCCAAAATATATTACATCAGAATTGACTTTTATTGTGCCCCCAGAAATAGAGTAAGCAAATGCCAAAGATGCAACCTGGAATAGGGAAGTGACTATTGATAACTTCATGTCCAAACTCTTCCAGCTGAATAGTTCTGATTTACTGCTGGAGACCTTTTAATTGAATTTATTTACGTGGTCGAATAACTACGATACCGGAAATTACAAACGTTACACAAAAGGCATCTAACTTTATCGTTGAATGCATCTACGTTCTGTGATATATTTATATAAGCTATCTATTTCTTGGAACTCTCTTCTTGATTTTCATTAACTTTATCAGCACGGCCAGGCTGAGTGCTGCTTTTCAGAATTTCTGTAACCTCGTTAATGAGATCTTCATCTGATATTCCTTGCTCAGCCAAGTTTTCTTCAAGCAAAGGACTTGCTTGGAAGATTGCATCTTCTACCACATCAGCAGGCTTCATCAGTGCCGTATTATCTAGTACGTACTTAATATCCGTACCTATTGAAGAATGCTCTTCTTCCAATATATAGTTTGAATCTCTGTGATGTCCGGCTCCAAGAATCATTTTCGCAAACGAGTCGTTGTGTAACTCTGTAGCATTAAGCATATTAGGCGACTCTGGCTCTGAGTTTTTGGAGGGCAAATCAGGCAGGTGATGTGTTTTTCTTCTGATGTGGCCGTTTTTTCTTATATGAGAAGAATGAAATATGCCATTTTGCAACCATGAGAACAACGCCCAGGTCAAATATGCCGTACCACCAATTATCGTTAACATCAAAAGGAAGGGTATTGCAAAAATTGCTAGTTCGTTAGTAGTGAGAAGGTCAGAGTACAAGTGTTGATCATGGATACTCACATATAATGAAAAATGCTGTCAAGAAAACTATAGCCAAAAAGGCAATCATAATGGATGATACTCCAAGCATTGTCGATATCACTGTCAACAGAAGTATTAAAAAGGGAAAAGTTAAAAATATAATGGCCTTATAAGTTAGTAAACGATACTTCAATAGGAGGTATTTTCACCACCATTCTATTTGTACGTACGGGGATATAGATAAACCTATATTTTGAATTCTGAACAAGGTACAGAGTCACTTTTTCAAACAAGATTTTAATCCAGTAGGCTGTTCTGATTACTGATCTAGTGCTTGTTAGTATGAAAAATTAAGATTCATCTTATTTCGCAACTACGTACGTGGAGATTTCTCTTCCGTAGGGTACTTTCTCTGTCACTAAATTCAAATATCTTAGGACAGAATGGACAATAGATCCAATCAAGTACGAGACAGATTCTATGACTTCGTGCTTGTAGCTTCTTTGTTTTCTGCGTCCCTTCGATGGATGCCCGTTCTCAACTCCTTGAATGTTAGCTCGTCCTTCTTCAAAAATCTTGTAGTCGTTTATCCTTTTCTTGCGATTCCCTCTAGACCCCTTGACTTTGCTTCTGTTCTTTCTAGAGTTGGCCCTTGGCTCACCAAAAGAAACTTTGTTATTGATAATCATTTTGGAGTTTTATATTAAATATTTTGAAATTTTTGTGAATGGCTGTAAAATTAAATGAATATCAAAAAGCGGCAAAAATTGACATGTAAAAAAAAATATTTATACTCATATATGTCGCCATTACTCCAAACCTCTGAAAGAATAGAATGATGCCACAAAGGAGTGCTTTTGAAAACGCAGTTGGCAGTCTCGTGGTTTTTTTCTTGTAGCTATTTCTCCCAAAACTGGAACGTTCATTCTATATAAATGACGTTGTGTGACGATCATTGAGAAGCTTTTGATTGCTGATTATAAACAATCAAGACCAAAGACAGAGATACTACTCGTCACTGGATTCAACAAAAGATCGTCACAAACCTTGGAAAACCGGTAGATAGTCTTTTAATAGAAAATCGCCCTGAAGATACAAGTTTGTAGCAACCCCCAAAACCGAGGCATACTCAATGGAGTTATCAATTCTACAAGAGAAAGAATCAATACACCTTTCATAACATCCGAAAAGCTCAATACTAATTGAGGCGAGTGCTCCAGTTTTATTTTGAATATATTGCCATTTTTTTGGGCTTGAGGTTTGATATGGGCGCGTGTCTAAATATTGAAAATATATTTGAAAGATCTCTTTTAAGTAGGCGATCAATCTTAAAGGAACAACAAAACATAAACAAGATGCAGTTTTTAACAGCGAGGATTATCTTGTACATTCGTGTGATACTTTTAACTGCGATATCGTTCTTTTTGATAAAGGATCCCGAATCCTTGAGTACTGCTGGATTTGTAATACTCTTAGGTCAAGCTATGCAAGTTAAGCTTACTTTGGTGCAACCAGATAATTCCATATTGGGAGTTTTGGCAGTCTTCGTTGCTCTCTCAGCGCTAAGCGATTTGATTCCCTTGATTGCAGATAACGTGGAGTACTTTGAATCTATGGTACCTGTGAGATTATCCTGTTATTTTATTTTGGCTATCTATTCATATTTTGCAAAAAGCACCTATTTCAGCACGAGTTTTGTATTGGTATACTCTTTTTTTGAGATCTGGATCAACTTTTTGATCTTCAATAACTTGAAGGATGAAAAGTATCTCAGAGTTAAGAAGTTCGTGGAGGAAAACGAAGAATTGATCAGGGAGGCACAAGGTAGAAAGGTTGTTCCTATTGAGGATAATTGAAATATGGATAGTGGATTATGTACATACGTTTATACATTTATAAAACTCAGAATGGGCCACTTTAGGCACTCCTCAAGGTCATTTATGTCGTTTAAATCAACTTGTAAAACATTAACACCGTTGACATTACCTTCCAAATCATTTTTAGATTTGAATTTAATTAGGTTGAGCTTCAAAATGACGTTAACGAAAAGCTCGCTAGTCGTAACATCTATGACTATCTTGAGGTATTGATCGACTTTAGATTTTTTTGCGGTCACTCGAAATGAAGAAACCGGAATGTCAACAGCTTTTTGAAATGCATTCAGTGGTACCTTTGAAAGATTGGTAAATTTCTTAAGTTCGAACTCTATCTCGAGTGAGTCTTTGTATTCATTTTTTATTTGATTGACCAATTCAAGTATGCTCTTAAGACTCTTTTCATGTTTCAATATGCCTAAGAATGGTCTCAAAATCAAAGGATGAGAATTGGATTGCTTCCACTTAGTGAGGGAGGTAGGAACCTTTTGCCCCAAGGACAAATTGTAATTATAAAAGCAACATAACATCAATTTCATGTATGTCAAAATCATCTGTGCTTTTTTATTGTTAATAGAGGAATACGTATTAATGTTTTGGTAATAGTTGTTCAAGTCTTCCTCATTATTTTCATCATAAACTATTGACTCGATTTCGATAATATCATTATTCAATTCAATTATGATTTTGTTTGATATGATGGAAACATTATAGCTGATAAGTAGTTGAGCCTCTCGTATTAGATGAAATATTAAATCTTCTTCAAAGAGAAAAAACCTTGCCTTTTGTATCTCATTAATTACCTTATGTTTTTCGCTTTTGAAGGTCTTCTCGAAGGTCGATTGACCTGTAAGTACATAATCCCCGTCAATCTTAGTTAGTATCTTAACTCTTGTATATTTGTATAGTTTCTGGGTGAATTTCAAAGAGTTAGACAAAAAAGGATGAAAAGTAATTTCGTTATTTGCTTCGCTGTGGCGCAAAATTGCTAACCCTTTATCGTAATAACTAGACCCAGAGTCCCCATACCCATACTTTACACCAATGGCTCTAAAACCACCTAAGGGATCCTTTGTTCTGAACAAGACGTCGTCATTTTCGAGGACTTGCACTATCAAGTCCCAATAGTTTTTTTCATTTGAAATCTCTTTTTCAATTCTGTGGGAAGCATTAGCAAAGGACTTGATAACCAGTTCAATAGATTCAGATTTCCACCCCTGTCCAATTTTAGCATCGTCGTCTAGATTCTTTATTGGGGAAAAATTGTCTATTTGAAGTCTATCAGAATTCAATGAGCCTAATGGTACGTTCTTCTGAAGATGTGGGGAAATAGTCGATTTGGAAACATTGGGACTGACTCCAGAACTTAATAAAGAAACCAAGTCCATGGAAAGGGAAACCTCGTTCAAAGCAGTGCTGATGTTTCGACCGAGCTCCTGCCTTTGTTGTTGAAAAGTTTCTGTAGAATTGGAATTTTCATTGATTTCTATCTCCGCCTCATGACTCTCTCTGTGTTCATCTTCATGCTCCCCATCATTAGGTCCAGTGAGGGTCCCGATCTCTTTTTTCAATGAATCCTCTGAAATGTTCAAAAACGAAGACCTTTCAATCAATATTCTTGGAATGAGCTGTTCAATAGATAAGTCGTCTCTAATTTAAATGTTAGTGTTCTAAGTTCCATAATATCAATTGCCAAGTACTTACTCATCGTGAACAAAGGGATCCTTATAAGCATTTCCATATAGGTTAGGGTCAAGGTTCAACTTCATGGCTGTTGTTTATTGGTTCAAGATCTACAAGATAACGAACAGAATTTTTCGCAGGTGATTATTTATTTACGATTTGAAACTGAGTCCCTTTACTCTAATTAATATTAATGCATTTTTATTGAACTATTAACTAGTCGATGAAGTCATCTAGATCACCATCTTCTATAGCCTTCAATAAATCTATTTCATCCTCTTTAGATTCGAGACTCTTTTGATTTGTGTTATCCTTACTATCTTCCTCACTGGGGTATCTCATTGACTTGACGCTATCATTATGTAACGCCAAACAAAATTGAATTCTCTGATCTAATTCGCCCTGAGGAAGCTTCGTTGAGTATACATCCAACAACTCCTTGGATTTCATAAAACCTTTCTCGTGATTTAAGCTAGCTTCTATAACACCATCTCTTATTGATTTGGAAACAATGTATTCGGTAGATTCTTCGGAGTCTAAATGTAATTTTATACAAATGTCCTTCAACGATATCTTTGAATATGAAAGCGAGATTATCCTTATACCTGTTTTAATAACATTTTGGCGCAATCTTAAAACTAACGTATAATTATCATCTTTCTTGAAAAATGGCTCATATTTATTCAAAACGTCACCAAATAGCTTCAAGTCACCTTGTCTAACGGCTTTTGTAACGCTGAAATACGGCTCAAAGTTACCCGATTGTTTTTTGAAGATTTTTAATTCCGGGATATCGCCCATTAGTAATTCAATAATGATGCTGAGCTTCGTTGCAGTTTGAATGAAACCATTTGCTAAATGTGTTTGAGGGGCTTTTCTTATAGCAGCAATAACGAATTCATGAGCAGTGGAATAGTCTAATTGAATTGCGTTAATGCGAGCAAGGTAATAATAGTACCTTGAGACTAGTGCGTTACTTGCGTTATCCGGGAATTCAACTTTTTCAACTAAGTTTGCCGCTTGATTTACATCGTGAGTCAACAAATAATTTCTCAGCAACAAAGTTATCAACGAAGCCGTTGTTTCAACATCATGTCTTAATGTCCCAGTTCTCAAAGAGTCATACATAGGGGCGCGGATTGAATATAAATCGTTTCTCAATTCTTTAGTCCTAGCAATGTAAAACCAAACCTTTGACTGAATAAAGTCTAAAGTTCTTTTATTGTAAGAGCTCATGAGTTTGATAACCTTTTCATTGAAAACATCTAACGCGTCCAATTTTCCTTTGTCTAAAAGAAACAATTGCACCAAAAGATGTACATAAAGATCTACCTCGGGTAAAACGGTACCATCGATATCCATGCTATCACCTTCCTCAGCTTTGGATCCTGCATTCACAGCCTGGAGTAAGTATGCCCTTTGAGGGAAACTACCGGGAAATGTTTTGCATATCACTTTTGTCAAAGCATTGGCGTTCAATCTTCTTCTTAAGGGTCCTAAATTTCTGAACAATGTTGAGATGTATCGGTTATCAAAGTTTACCGACGCCTTGTTCAAGACTGTGAAAGACTGCTCAATCTCCGTAGCTAATTGATCAGGCTCAGGAGTGGCTTCTTTAGTTGAAGCGTTTTCGTTTTTCATCTCAATATCTTCTTTAGCATCTGGCATTTTCAAAGACTTCTATAATGAAGTTTCTGTAACAAAAATGTTGATACCGGCAACTCTATTGTGAGATCTCAATCGTTCTCAAAATATTGCCACCATACAAAATCCTTGACTTCCAATTTAGGAAATGACCATAAATTCAATTGGATGCGCCGTGCTTATTAATAGGGATCGAAGTATATAAAAGGAGACCCAGAACATTTCGTATTTATGAGTTTACTTCTCCAATAACTACGAAATGAGTGAGCTTGATCCATCTGTGTTTCCTGAGTCGCTTCCTGAGGTCCCAGAATTAGTTCCCGTGTTCATTGGAAATGTCAAAGCCGAAGACCCAAGCCCATTAATATCGGAGCCGAAGCAGAGCAAGCAATTGATCTCTGTTAAGGTCGTCAATGGTGAGATCAGAACAGTGAAAAACAAGCTAGGCTTGGAGTTGGATGTTAAAGATATCACAGGATTTGATACATTAACGGTTGATCTGCATCGTGGTGCCACCTTTTTAGATTGTAAGATCTCTGGAAAATTGCCAAATGGAAAAGGAATTTATATTACGTATCCAGGTGTGGTCCAAAGCACTGAAGGAACCGTCAATGTCCAAACAGGAAAGAGCAAGACGTCAACTTTCGAAGACAATTACGTCACAAACAATCCAACCTTCGAACTTGATGAAGGTGCTGATGAAAAGTACAAGTGGATTTTGAAGGAGAACTTCATTGGCAAGGGCAGGTTTGTGAGAGACGCTGCTAACGCATTATATGTTCAATATGTTGTATATGTTTTACGTCAGCCTTAAGCACCCCGACCATTACTTTCGATAAGTAAACTACAAATAAACAACAAAATTCATTGCATTAAATGTGGACTTATAACAAAAAACATGGGTACTTCAGTGAAAGCGAATTGGTCTTCCAAGTGAAGCTGATGAGCAATTATATAAAATAGAAAGAAGAACACAACAGAATATCATGATTCCATACAATTTCATTACAGATATTGACATTTATCGATTAGCAGCATGAGTTGGATTGATTTGAGGTTAAGGACTGCCCTCTCAAGTTAACATTAGATTTCCCATTATTACCAGTAGAGCCAGTAGAGCCAACGTTATTTGTCATTTGAGCCTTGATCTGTCTTGCCATCGTGTAAAATGCTTGCTCAACATTGGTAGACGACAATGCGGAGGTCTCCAAAAATGGAATATCTAATGCATCTGCGAACTCCTTAGCTGCCGTATATTCGACGATCTTCTTATCTGACAAATCTGCCTTGTTACCAACCAACAACTTCATTACGCCACCAGTTGCATAACGATCAATCTCCTGCAACCATTGCTTAACGTTGTTGAATGACTCTTGGTCAGTCACATCGTAGACAATGATAATACCATGAGCCCCACGGTAGTAGGATGATGTGATGGTTCTGAATCGTTCTTGACCAGCAGTATCCCAAATTTGTAATTTGATAGTCTTTCCATCTAATTCAATAGTTCTAATTTTGAAATCAACACCTATAGTTGAAATGTAATCAGGCGTGTAGGTGTCATCAGCAAATCTAAGTAACAAACAGGACTTACCAACACCTGAGTCCCCAATCAATAATAACTTGAACAAGTAGTCGTATTCGTTATTCATGACTATTTTGATAAATTTAATTTAGTAATATTCTATTCAAACTTGAAATGTTTATGGAAGGCAAATCACAGAATAGGTGTAGCAATCTTTTGAATTGATTACGAGATGCTCCTAGACGTTTGCAAATATTTTATCCGATTTAATACTCTCTATCCCTGTTAATACCCGTCCAATACTTTTTTTGTACTGTAATCTTATTACGTTGCTAGTACAAATTTATATTGAGATCTTGAATTATTTATGCTGACGAATCCTAGATGTTATCACAAACTATCTTAGTCACTGGAAAATTAGTCACTTTTGAAAAAGGATAGAATCGTTAGTTGTTGTCAGGTCAGTTTCGGTGTATGTAAATGTTCGCCAAATCATCAAAATCCGGGTATTACACGACCAACTACTCTAGATATAGATAGATTGGGCACTATATACACATATATCATATTCTAAGATCACTGAAGCTTTCCAGCTGCTTCTTTTGCTGGCTTGCTAGAAGGTTGAACGCCTTTAAATTTTTTGGTCGCTATTTTGACCATTTTGTTGAACCAAAAAATGTTCAAGGTGTCTAGTAACACATTGAGGCCTAAAATGGTGATTGGGAAAAGCACATTGATCTCTGACCTCAAAGAATACATGTCACGCGCAATAGTAACAACAGCATACAATCCCCAGACAATTCTGACTGAAAAAAAGGAAAAAAGTAAGAGAACGCCGTTCACTAGTATGGTAAAATCACTGAATGTTCCTTTCGGCAACCTTGAAGCGAACCAGTTTATGTTGACAAATGGGCTGCTCAATTCAAAGATCAAGAAGGCGGGCACCCATGGCATACAATAAGGCTTGAGCGTACAAGAAAACACGTACAATGCTGCAAAACCATGGAATAAGAAGCCAACTCCGAAGAGGGAGAAGTACTGGACACATACTAATACATCCCACACAAAATAACCTATAGTGACAGATGCAACAAATCCTCCATAGGGGGTGTAGCCGAAAAGTGAACTGTACGTATCTTCCAAGCGATTCGCAAAAGAGGGATGATTCCACATGGGCAAAAGAATGAGAATGGAAAATATGCACTGGACCATGGCAACGACATGGATATCGAAATTGACCCTTGTCTTCGTAGGCAAATCCGTGTACACTTTGCCCAAAAACCTTTTCGAAAGAGGTTTAGACAACTTCATTAACACGGTGTAAAACAAAAAAGATGCAAAAATCTCATGCCAATGTTTTGCCAACAAGGAATTGGGTTCTGATGGAAACGGTCTAAAATTCAAGAAAACATCATTCTCATATACTGGTAGTATGGAGTTCAACATCTTTTATATATCAGCAAAATTATAAAACAAATTTAGAATCATTGAATGTTTATTAATAATTTCCTTGGTACGTAGGATATTTTGTAGGGTAGAGCACGCTTCGAATGAGGCAAGTCACCGAGCTCGAAAATTTTCAAATGAAGCATTTGACATATCATTCAATCTCACTGTTTACTACATAAATAAACAAGAAATTAATCATGAGCTACCCTTTAGTGTGTTTAGGCAACCCTTTGTTGGATTTACAAACCGACGTCGATGTAAGTTACTTGAAAAAGTATGAATTGAAGGAAAATGATGCCATTTTAGCCGAGGAAAAGCATTCCCCAATTTACCAGGAAATTCTTCAAAAGGATGATTTACACATTGTCGCTGGTGGTGCGGCCCAGAACACTGCTAGAGGTGCTCAGTACATCTTACCTTCAAACTCCGTTGTTTACTTCGGTGCTGTGGGTAAGGATGTTTACGCTGAAAAATTAATCGAGGCCAACAAGCAGTACGGATTGAGAACAGAGTACCAAGTACACCCGGACATTGCAACAGGAAAGTGTGCTGTTTTACTCAATGGAGTCAACAGGTCTTTAGTCACGGACTTGGGTGCAGCCAATCACTTCAAGGCTGAACATTTGGACAAGCCAGAGAACTGGAAGCTCGTTGAGAACGCCAAATTTTTCTACATTGGTGGCTTCCATTTGACTGTCAGCCCCGAAGCTATTTTGAAGTTGGGTAAACATGCTGCAGAAACAAACAAAGTGAGTGCATTGAACATTTCCGCTCCGTTCATTGCACAATTCTTCAAGGAACCACTTGGTCAAGTTATTCCTTACATTGATTTTATCATCGGCAATGAATCGGAGGCTGCAGCCTATGCGGAAGCTCACAACTTGGACGTAAAATCTAACGACGTCACTGCCATTGCTAAGGCCATTGCTCAATTACCAAAGCAAAACTCAAAGAGACCGAGGACTGTTATTATCACTCAAGGTCTTGAGCCAACTGTCACTGCTTCTTACGATGCCTCTACTAAGGAATTTATCGTTAATGAATACAATGTTAGAGAATTGGAGGCTGATAAAATCAAAGATACCAATGGAGCAGGAGATGCTTTTGCTTCTGGATTCATGGCAGCATTGGTAGAGAGCAAGTCTATCCCCGAAGCTGTCGCTGTTGGTCAGTGGGCCGCTGCTTTATCTATCCAACAAGTGGGTCCTACTTTCCCATTTCCTAAGCAATCATATTCTGCTTGAATAGGCTAACACGATACGTGATCCTAATGTTACACTTAACTATCTCTAGACACACTTCATTTCAACATGGGTTTATGCTGATAATATTTTTTTTTAATCCTCTTTTTTGTTTAATGTTTTTTTAACGGAAAATCATTATACAAGCTAATAGGGGACATGGGTTACGGTTCTTTTTATTATATACTTATATAGGCTTTGATTCAACATTATTGCTGAAACTTCATTGTAAATATAATACTAGCGAAAATAAATAATTTTTAGCGAAGAGATGCAGAAATGAAGCAGAAACCCATCATTTTGAGAAATCTTGAAGAACATAACTTTGCATAACAGTTCTTATGTCGTCCTTGAAGGATCAATACTATAGGCTCGCATCAGAACTTAGCGAGGAAAGAATAGAGGCTGCTACAGCATTGATATCGGGTCTTATCAAGATTAATCAAAAAGATGATTGGGACTATGCTTTGAATAGGTTGATAAAGGGTTTGGCTACAACTAGACAAAGTGCCAGATTTGGATTCTCAATGGCACTTACTGAGCTTGTAAGAGAACTATTGTATAAGAAAGACTATGAATTTTCCATATCCAAGTACTTGACTATGGTTCGTGAGGCCAGCGAAGTGAAGTCAAATATGAAAGGGAAAGAGGAGCGTGCCCTTTTGTTTGGAAGGCTCTTTGGTTTGCAAGCATTAATTAATTCCAATGTTTTATTTGACCCGAAACATTCTAATAGAGCAGTGGTGTTGTTTTTCGTTGAAACTTTGGTAAGTTTATCTACTTCCAAATCGTGGTTGAGAGAAACAACTATTTACACTCTATGCCAATTTATTATCATCTTACTTCCATCTGATTTAGAGTTTAAAGAGGAGATTTTAACAGAGATCTTACAAAAAATCAATGACGAGGGCCTTAATTTATCATCAGAAGGTGCTGCTGTTTACTTGTCTATTCCAAGTGACATTAGAAATTCTTCAAAGATTCAAAATTTGAAAGAAACTTGGAAAAATAGAGACCCTCTCTCGAAAGGAAATTTGAATGTGCTTTCCAAAGTTTTAAGAGATGCGGTGGTTATCGATGTCGACGAGGAAACGCATATCAAAGCCCAAAAGCAGAAGGGCTCTTGGAGTCCAAAAGTTTCTTTTGTTTGGAATATAATTATAGAAAAGTTCAAGCTGTCTGAACGTATTTCACAAACTGAGGAAGGATCAGAACCTTCCGGAAAAAAACGGAAGGCTTCACATTCCAAAAAGAAAGACAAAAGAATGAAAGTCTCAAATGACAATGCTATTTCATTGAAAGAGTTTTGGAAGGTTGTAGTAGATGAAGCTTTTTTTTCAGAGAAAGCTTCTCATGAAAAGAAGTACTGGGGGTTCATGATATTCAATAAGTTTTTACGTGCTCTCAATTCTGAAGATGTTTCACACTTATTTACCCCAAACCTCATGAGGTGCTTGATCAATCAGAGCGCTCAGACGAGCAGACTTTTGAACAAAGCTGCCATTTGTTCTTTAAACGAGATAGTTTCTACGGGAAATGATGAGTTTACCAAGGCTCCTTTCATTCTTTCAAGCTTACTTGATGATTTGAAAGGCGCGTGGAACTTTGATTTGGTTACAAAATCCAAAACTGTTGATGGATTAATTACCGTCCTCAGCCACCAAGATTTGAAAGTTGTTAACGAGAACGAATTTTTGCTGGTTTTATATCGAATCAAAAACATTCTTGTAGAGAAACTTACCGAAGCTTTACAAGAAAGGGAGGAAGGAAATGGTGAACAAGAGACAACCATTTTAAAAAACCCAAACGATCATATTGTGAAGTGGGCATTGGACAAGATTCTACTTCTTTCTAGAAGTATTAAAAAATTCCTCCCATCCCATGGAAACTTATTCACTCAGTACTTTGAAGAGATCTTGAAGCTTTTGATCAAATGGGCTTTTTTCAAGAAGATTTCCGAAACCGAGGTATCTCAAAATATTCACCAGATTTGTCAGGATCGTATAAATTCTCTTTTGGGTGATATAATTAACACGAAATGGAAGAAGAGCTCTTGGCCGCTATATTGCATCAAGAGCTTCAGAAAATTAGAATCATCCTCCAAATATGAGAGTCTTGTTAAATTTGATGATGAAATAGGGGACGTTAAGAAAGATACTATTGAAATGCTTGACTACATCCAAGACCTTCAGAAGCTGCATAAACGCTCGCTGAAGATAAGCCAACTCCAATGTTTTGAGTTATTATTCTCCATGGTACTTTTGCAGTTGTTCATGGGCGATCATGAGGCTTTACAGGTGTTGGAGGAGGTGAAAACATGCTTCGAAGATATTTTTGATAAGGAAAAGTCAAACGAAGAGGTAAATTCCTCCATCATTTTAACTGAAATAATATTGTCTTTTGTATCCAAAAAATCCAACCTACTCAAAAAGCTTTCACTCTCTATTTGGGAATCATTTTTATGCGTCCTGGATGAGGAAACAGGAAGACTTAGACTTTCCGAGCAAGATCTTGAACTTTTGTATGATGTGTTGGTCGCCAGAGAGAATGTTGAAGGACTTAAGACTTTGTTTGATGCGGATGATAATGACGATCTCGAAGAGAGTGGTGCCTTGGAGGAAAACCCAAATTCAAATTCGCCATCAGAGAGAAGCGATTTAAGCGGCAGTGAAAGTGAGGAGGAAGACGAGAAAGAGGAGGAAGAACACCAAGAAGAAGAAGAAGAAGAAGAAGAAGAAGAAGAAGAAGAAGAAGATTTTGATGAATCTATCGGGGAAGTAGATAGGGAAACGAACAAAAAATTGGCTGCTGCACTAGGAATTCCAACTGGTGACTCTGGAGAAGTCAAACTAAATGATTTATCTCTGGAGGATGAGGAGTCTTATGAATCAGATATGGACGATGATCAAATGATGGCAATGGATAAACAGTTGTCAAAAATCTTTAAGGAGCGTCACAACGCTTTGGCCCAACTTTCTTCAGGAAATAAAAGGAAAGCTGAAGCGACCGATGCAAGGGAGCAGTTGACTTTTTTCAAAAATAGGGTTTTAGATCTATTAGAGACTTTGGTAAGGGTTGCTCCTAACTCTTATCTCAACCTCACCATGATAAAGCCTTTGACTGTAGTCATAGATCTCACGTTAGACAAAAACGTAAGTGCCAAAGCACACAAGCTTCTCAAGAACCGTGTTAGCAAAGTTAAAATCACAAAAGAAGAAGTAGAAAAGAACTTTCCCTCTCCCGAGGAGCAGGAGACCTTTAAAATGTCATTGCTAAATCTTGTTGGTGAAATGCATAAACAAATAATTTTTTCCAAAGCGACGAACCAGAATCTTCTTCAAGCTTCTAGCCAGGCATGTATTATTACATCTAAGAACCTCATCAACATCGATCAGTCATTTCTCGGAAAAATTATTGATATGTATACTGAAAGTCTAAAGATTTGGGCAGATGGCTCACAATCCAAAGCACCTGCAACATTTCTATTCGATTTTATCAATTGGTTGGGCTCACGTAAGAGTTAATTACTCCCTTGCACTTTATATACATATATTTTTTTGCAGTCAATATTATTTAATTTACGCATTTATTGAACATGTGTAAATATCAGAATCCATAATTATTTACCAATCAACTTTTCGCTCAATTTGCCGGACACCGATTTATCGACTTCAAGATATTCAATAACCACTAATTGTCCAACTATATCTTTAAACATGTCTGCCTACAAGCAAGCTGGTATCTCATTGAACAGAGCATTGGCTCTTTCTGCAAAGGCCTTAAGAAGTGCTTTGAAGCCAGAATTAAAGGCGGCTGCTGAAAGAAGAGGGGCCTCTGAAGCTAAATTTGTTAAGTACGAAAATGGCCAACCAGTTGGTGAGTCAAAGCTCTTAGAGTAAGCTATCAATAGAGATAGGAGCCAACTTGAATTCAAAAATGGAAAAACGCATTATCACACAACTAAATGCAATCGGAGTACGAATTCGACAGCCAGCAGTTGATAGTTTACCGAAAAGTTACGAATAAAAGGAATATAGCCAATAAATGACATAATTCTAGTATTGTGTAGACATCAAAGAATAAAGAATAAAGAATAAAGAATAAAAAATAAATAAATTATGGCAGAAGTTTTGAAGTCTATTTACAGTGATAAGTTTTTCTTTATTTAGAGGATTGAACTTCATCCTCTAGGTCCTCTAAATCTTCTTCCAAACGTTCAACTTTATCAGAATCTTCCAATTTTTGAGACAATTGACTCACAAGAACTCTCTTAGAATCAGTAGATAAATTCTCCAACAACGACCTGATCTTTTCAATATCGTTTTCCTCTCTTTGACGTACATCCACATCAATTTGTTCATGCGATTCCCCAACATCAGAGTCCGAAGCATCACCTGATGATTGGGCAGATTCATCCAAGAGCCTCGACAATTCGGAATTAGGGTTGCTGAATAATTCGATGAACCTTCCTTGTTCTACAGCTTTACCGTTTTTCCCCAAGACGATGATGTATTCAGACTTTGAGATGGTTGATAACCTATGGGCAATGGCAATGATAGTCATTTTCCCACGAGAAGTCAATTCCTTCAATGTTTCATTAATAAGCCTTTCCAGCTGGGAATCCAAAGCAGAAGTTGCCTCATCTAAAATCAAAACGGATGGATTCTTGATCAAAGCTCTGGCAATTGCTATTCTTTGCTTTTGACCACCAGACAACGAAGCTCCACGGGACCCAATAATGGTATCATATCCATCTGGAAAAGTCATTATAAAGTCGTGACAATTGGCTTTTTTGGCGACGTCAATAATGTTGTCCATAGTCAATGAATTAACCTCGGTTGCAGTAAGCCCATAGACTATGTTCTCTAGTATGCTTCCCGATAGAAGAACAGGTTCTTGCTGGACTATACCAACAACGGATTTTCTAAGGTCACGAACTTGGTAATCATTGATGTTCTTACCCCCTATCAAAATTTCGCCAGAGTTTATATTATAGGATCTCATAAGCAATGTAGCAATTGTTGATTTCCCGGCACCAGAAGGAGCGACAAAACATGTACTAGTTGCAGGATTCACCCGAAATGAGCAATCGCTAAATATCATGTCTTTTGGTCTTGTTGGATAGCTGAACAGAACATTTTTGAATTCCACGTCATTACCAAAATTTTTAGGGATTCTCTTTCCCTTGATAGGTGGAACAGCTTCTTCATAATCTATTAGTTCAAACAATTTTAAACCAGCACCAGATCCTTTCATTAACTCCATATAGGTGGTTGTCAAGCTGTACAAGGCCAGATTAAACAATTCAGAATACATTGTAAAAGCAACTACATCACCAGTAGTCATCTGACCATGTAAGATGAAATAAACGCCAATAGCTATGCATGACAAGTATCCCGTGTGATACAAACTGTATATTGAAACCAGGTAATTTGATTGTGCGAATGCTTCTTGACGGGCAACATTGACAACATTCCTTAATCTGGTCGAATACTTTCTGAGTTCCTTTTGTTCACCGGTGAAAGCTTGAACTAGCTTAACAGAATTAAGTGTTTCTTCACTAACCTTGGTCAACCCTGCTGTTGCGTTTTGTAACTTCGTGGATAAAGCTCTAATTTTTTCACCATACCAAACAGATCCAAAGGTTATCGGCGGTGAAATCAACAACATGATTCCAAACAATAATGGATTGATCGAGAACATCATATAAGAACTTATCAAACCGAATAACAAATTTTTCAAGCCATCGGGCAAATTGTTTGTTATCGATCTTGAGACAACATATGCATCACTTGATAATCTTGAGATTAAATCACCAACTTTATGCTTGTCTTGGTCATAAAACAAAGCATCATGTCTTAAAAGATGCTTCATTACTCTGAGTCTCAATCTAGCGACCAACCTCTCTCCAAGAACTTTCAAAACCCAAATTCTTGCCCAAAAGCATACAGCACTCACACACATAAAAGGAACCATGACAGCAAACACAGTGGAATATTTATACCCCCATATAAGTAGATTTCCATCTTCATCTTTGGCGTTGCTGTTGAAAGCATCTATAGCCGCTCCCACAAGCTTGACCGATGTAGTAGGATAAAGAACGGCAAAAAAAATAAATGCCAAAGCGTATAGAAAAAGTCGTAGATCGGGTTTACCTAGTCTTATGATTCTGTAAACTGTCCTGATGTTTTCTCTGAAAGTTTTCTTGTTGTTTTTGGCTTGGTTCTGTTGATCTATTATCCTGAGTTCTCTCTTTTTCAATTTGGTGTTTTCTAAACGATCCTGTAATGAATTAGAAGGTTTCAATTTGGTTTTCGAATCATTATCAGATTCTTCTATAGACCTTAAGAGGCGCGAAGTAGATGTTAAATTCCTATTCAGCACACATGCATTCCAGATGAGCTTACTATTGTTGATGTACCTCATCCCCCGTACTCTCTGATTTGAGGGTGCGAGATTTGGGCCATGAACCTTGAAGCATAATGCAGTCGACCTTAGATTGACTATATGGAGATTTCGAGAATGTCGGAGGAATGCTCCAATTTCACCCACAGAAAAGCGACTACCCAATCCTGAAATCAACATCTGGATGGTATATGCTCCTATGATGTGCTTATCTGAGGAATAAACAGTTGTCTTAGTGTATTATGATTGATCGAGAATTTTGAGTCTTTTCGTTTCGTAAGAAACTTCGATTATTTTTCACGTGTTCATCCTACAATCCGACTTTCGTTGATATCGATTTGTAGATATGCTGTAAAAGATCTATATAAGAAAACCAAGAAGAAGGTTTGTTTAGGAGTTATGATACACTATTTTATACTTTTCTGGCAAAGTAACTAGCGATCATGCCGACTTCTGTCTCTTCATACTCTTCGATTTGGACATCACCATTCTCAATGAAGGTGTTTGCTTGGATCAATTGCTTTCTCGGCAACTTTTTTTCAAGTACAACATCTCTGAAACGGCTGTAGTAATGTGTCACATGAGATGCATCCTCATAGTAAGCTACGCCCTCTTTGGCATTACCAGTGCTCTTATAAACATGGAGCTTATTCAAGTAATCACCCAAAGCGTCTACAGCAGTTGTTTGGAGTTGTCCAAAGTCAAAGTTAAGTTGAAGGTCATTATATCTCTTATCGTCTTGGTAAGTAAGGGAAACAACACCAGCATTAACCAATGACTTCAATATACTGAACCTTGCTTGCATATGTGGTTGACCCCACTTCTTAGATGAAGGATCCCAGAACTCCAAGGAGACAAGACCAGCACGACACATAAGAGTGACGCTTATTTGCATAACAGTCCTTTGATCCTCTTTATCCGTGATACCAAAGATAGGTAAAACTTTCACTGGTTCCTTGAGAATAAGATACAATGCGACAAGTTCTGCACGGCACTCTTCGAAGGAGCCAGATGTATTCCCAAAAAGTGATGACCAGGTATCAGTTGGCTTATAGTACGTTTTTATATCTAAACTCTTTCTATCGAAATTGAAAACACCAGGAGTAGTTTCCTGTAAGAGCTTACCTGATCCATGTCCTAACAATTCATGTAAACCAACCTGAACCTCAAACGCATCATCTCTCCATTTCCGAAAAGGCTCTTGCATTTCTGCTGATAGAAAAGTCACTATCTCTTCCTTTTTTGGTTTTTTTGGGTTTGCGGATAAAACATTACCTAAAGATACATTCTTGAATCCAAAGTTCAACCTGACGTCATCATAGTTGGGTATGTTAATACCTGCAGGGGCACCAGATCCTGTGAATGTTAGAACCTCCAAAGAAGTGAAATCTGGCGGAGTAAAGACGTCCTTCTCATAGGTTTTTTCCCATGGCAAAAGATCAATCAATTGTGTTGCATTTTCCACCAAGGTACTGAATTTAGCAGTTCGATCTTGGTTAACCATAGCGACTAATCCTTCCCATTCCCCACGCACGCCAGCTGGGTCTCTGTAAGTCTCAATGAAACCTATGTTAGATTCAACCTGAGGCCCGATATCCTTTACCCATTCAATCTGCGATTTCTTGTGCGCATTCATAGAGCCAGTTTCAAATGATTCTATATAGTAATCAATGAGTTTTTTTTGAATATCATTGGCGACGTGTTTTTTGGTCTCTCTAAGATTCTCAACTATTTTAACGAATTCTCTCAGGTGGTCCCCAAACTTGAAACTCAACAATTTGCCATTCGAGAAACTTATAGAACCCTCAGGATAGTAACCTGTCTTATTTTCCTCGAGAGCACTTGCGACGTGTACAATGAATCTTTTGTCGGAAACCTTTTCCACCCTAGTGTTTTCTGGCATAACGCCAAGATCAGCTAAAGCAGCATTTACCTCCTCTGCCTCTTGCTTACTTATAGCATTTTCTCCAATATAATAGCTCGTAGATTGGCCTTCGTCTGGCCAGCCTAATAGTAGGACCGAAGTATCGTATAACGGTTTCCTGATTTCGCTGTACAACTTAGAAACGTGTTCATCAGAAATGGAACGTATAAACTGATCGAAATCTTCTATAGAAAATCTCGGTATAAATTTTTTATCTCCAAATGATTTGTAGTTACCCAAGTTAGCAAGAAACTGGGAAGCATACTCCAAATATTGCTCTATGATTTCTTCATTGTCATATTTGCCAGCTAATGCTTGCACGTACTCCTTTTGGGTCGAAGGAGTCCCTAACACTGCGTGAACTTCCAAGATCAAATTGTAAATTCCTTCACTTTCTTTTGAAACAGACCTTAAAGTGGCCCTAGTACCCCAATGAGAAGCTCTTGAAAGATAATGTGCATACAACTTAGCATCCTTGGTAGGTAACAGCTGGAAATGGCTTTTAGCTGACAATTGGACAATTGGAGCCTCCTTATCCGCATATAATGTGTGGTCAGACATTTTAGTAGTTGAACCAGAAATGCTTTTTGTTTGAGTAAAACAAGTTGTCAATTATAAAGGAGACAAATCGTGGTAAAGAATGGCGTTATAGCAGAGCAGCCGCTCACGATGAAATACCATAAAATGTCTCCTTAGTTTAAATGTCGCGATGTCTCACACAGCGCTTTCAACAGTTCAAGTAAATAGCAGCACCAATGAAGGGCAATTGTTCCAGAAAAGACTATCAGCTAAAATGGTCAAGAAAGATGCTGAAGCAGCAACTGATGCCGTCAAAAAGCAAGGTTCCGAAATCAAAGGTGTGACTATGAAACAAGAAAGCAACATTGAGCCAGAGGAGAACGAGCATGATTATGATGAGGAAGAAGATGATGATTACGATCCGAATAGCAAGGACGTGGAGGAAGGGGAAGAAGAAAGTGAAGGGGAACCAACGCACTCAAATGACAAGGAGATAATTCCAGACTACTCTCACATAGAAACTTCGATTTCTCTGATAAGGACCAGAAATCAAGTTGCAAAGGACGAAGCAAATGCCAAAGATGCAAAAAGGGGTATAAAGAGAACCATAACGGGGCTAGTTGAAGAATATAATACCGCGATTGATATAGATGCGCTTTTTGAAGATATGAAAAATCCCAGTGACTCTGCCTCTGCCTCTGCTGGTTGGAAAACGTCTCTCACAAATGGCGCTTCTGACAGCGGTGGGGATAAATTGCAAACCTCTTCACTTTCTAAAGATAATGAGGCTCAAGGTGGAAATGCTAAAGACGACGTAACTGATGATAACAAGATTCTCATAAAGTCTACGTATACATTTGCTGGTAAGTTAATATCTGAGTCTAAGCTTGTGGATGCAAATTCCGCCGAAGCCAAGGCCTACCTCAATTCTACAAATGCCCTAACAGAGAACAACTCTTCACAACCAAAACATAACAAGTCATCGGTCCCAGTGATGAGAAAGATAAAGGGGTCTGGAAGCGATGAGCCAGTAATGCTTAGAATCAAGTTAAAGCGTCCTTCGTTAATCGATAAATTTTTGTCTTCTTACAACAATAAGAGTCTTAAACTTTCAACCTTAGAAAAGTCACGGCTAGACTGGGCTAGTTTTGTGGATAGCAGAAAAATTAAAGATGAACTTACCATTGGTAATCGTGCCGGCTACTTGGATAAGCAAGATTTCTTGGGCCGGGTTCAAACCAGGAATGACGTACATTATCAAGAGGCGAAAGAAAAGGAACGTCAAAGGCGTTGGCAGCTCGAGCAACAACAGTGAGGGCGGTTGCTTTTTTTGAGTAGGAATAAATCAATCATTATAGCATTATTATAGCATATACTATTTTCATTTATCTTCTATGAAGTTACACAAAATTTCCATTGGCCATGAAAATTCTTCGATTATAAATTTCTTGAACATAAGGAATCCAAGAAGTAGTATTACATTTAATTGATTCATCTGTTGTAAATCGGGGGAGTAGTTATTGAAGTTTCAATTGTTTTCGTTTCTAGGTTTAAAACCATCCCCACATAATCAATAGAATAAAAGTAGGGCAAGTTTTCAAGAAATAGGATAGCCAAGATGTCTACTAATAGCAACCTATTGAAGCGTAAAAACGAAGATTCGGAGCCAACACCAGATGAGCAAATAAATAAGAGGGTTGCGTTGGATGCTGAACAACTCGCGGAGAGCGAGAAGCAAGAAGAATATGCTCAAACAGCACCGGTTATAGGGACTCCTAAGGGTTCTGGAGACGACAATGACCTGTTAAAGGGATCTGAAATGATCCAAGAGCAGGACCAAAAAACTGAATCAGAAGAAGTAGAGTCACTGGAACCGATAAAAGAACATGAAGTAACACCCGACTTCAACTCTGACGGTAATAACACTCCTGATACACATTACAACCAAGACTACAATGAAGGAGATTTTGATCAAGGATCAAAAGCTACTTCTAATCACAGAGAAAGAGAAAGTGATCCTACATATGTTCAGTTTCGTATGTACTGCCCAGTGAAAGAAGCCAGCACCATTGTAGGCAAGAAAGGGGAGAAAATCAACCATATCAGAGACAAGGCAAATGTGAGAATCAACGTTAGTGAGAATTTGAAAAATGTACCCGAAAGAATAGTACTGGTCAGAGGGGCAGCAGAAAATGTTGCTAGAGCATTCGGGTTGATTGCAAGGACCATATTGGAAGAGCCAGAAGATGAACCAGCATCAATGATGAGTAAGCAATACAACTTGAAGGTCTTGGTCCCTCATCCAATGGTTGGCTTTATCATTGGAAAGCAAGGAAGTAAATTTAGAGAAATTGAAGAGAATTCAGCCGCTAAACTCAAGGCTGCAGAACAACCCTTGCCCTACTCTACTGATAGAATTCTTTCAATCACAGGCGTAGGCGACGCCATTCATATTGCTGTATATTTCATTTCTCAAGTGATGATAGAACATAAAGATTGCCTCAAAAAAAATAAAATTGTGTATTATAACCCTGCCAATTACCATCATTCTAACTTGAACAATAACATGATGAATATGTCTATGATGTCTTCAAACTCTAATATGATGCTTATGGGTGGTGTTCCCTCAAACCCCATGCTTGTTCTGGGCATGAAAGAACCCGCTCAAGCGAATCCTTATGTACCACAACCGAAACAACAGCCCTACAATTTTCTGATGATGTTTCAACCGTCGGTCCACCCACAGCAACATTATGCACCATCCCCCACAGCTTCTGCACCCCTTAATGTACCGCCACAATCCCAATATACTGATGAGCATGGAAATACATTGATTGGCGATGTCATCACTAGCCCTCCTGTTCAAGTTGGTCCGAACCCAGATAAGTTCAATGAGGATATCTTTGTATCAAATGCAAGTATTGGCTCTGTTATCGGAAAAGGTGGAAACAATATCAAACACATCAGAGAAAATAGTGGATGCACTTATGTCAAAATTGAGCCCGATAAAAATCAGTCTATAATGGTTGGTGGAAAAGGATTGACGAACATCAGAAAACTAACCTTAACTGGTTCATTGAGTGCTATTCATACAGCTATTTACTTGATCAATCAAAGAATAGGGGCTGACAAGGAAAGAAATAGTATACATTAAATACCATCCCATTGTATTAATATTGGATCTTGATGTCACAATTAGCCCACATTTAGTCATTTTCATGGTAAGCGGTTGAAGCATTTCTTTCGACGGATTACCAGGTGTTTTAGTCTATTATTAATCATAAATAATGTGTATCTATATATCAGAAATGCTTCACCCCCAAGCTTGTTAAAAGCATTGTAAAACCACTCAAAAGACCTTCTCCTAGGACCAATCCACTGCTAAATATAATCATGCTGATCCTACTATCTTTCTGCTTAGCCGACTTTTGATGTAACCAAATATAGCAGATAACTCCTCCTAAAAATCTGGCGAGAGTGAAGTTAGGCGAGTTGTATATGCCGATTCCAACGGCCACTCCATTAGGAAGATATATCAAATACTTGTGATATTTATTTGTCAAGGGTACGATATTCTTCAATAGTGAAATAAAACCAAAAATTATTCCAAATAGTATGGAAAACTCAAAGGACATTGGAGGAAGACCTTCACCAGTAACCAATCGAGAGCAGTCAATCCAGATTATAGCAGTAGGAATTCTAAAAGTTTCCGAGGGTATCTCATAGACTAGGTCGTAGACTTTGTACATAATGGAACTCAACACGACAGAATATAGAGTACCGATTATCTGACCTGTGAACAAAGCCTTTGGAGAAGATCCAAGCAAATAGCCAGTCTTTAAGTCTTGCATAATATCACCTGCCTGTTGAGCACCTGCTTCAGCAATACCACCTGCGATCAAATTGATTAAAATCCTAGATGGATGATTTTGGGGAATAACCAAAGCAAAAATTAGCTGCGAGAGCTTACCTATGCCACTGACAGGATTCAAATCCGTCTCTCCAAGCGCCCTGACTCCCAATATAGAAAATAATAGAGCCAACATAATACCGATAACTATAGCGTAAACGGGGACCAACTCTTTGAAAACCACCTTGATTGATAAAATACAAAGAATGGAGGAAAAAATAAGACCAATGACTGTGGTTTTCAAGCTAATTAACTGGCTAGGTGGCATGTCTTCCACTCCAAAAAAGCTAGTACTTAACAATCCATCTTCATCTACGTCTGTACCTAATAGCCTCAGATCGCTTGAAATATCAGAAAGAGTCTCATTCAAAAGTCTTTGGGCCTCTCTTTGCGTTGCTTTATTAACTCTTGTAGTCTTAACGAAGTCAACCAAAGATCTAACTGTTACCACTGCAAAAGAGACCAACGAATCGCTGATCATAACACTTAGACTGAGCCATAAAATCCAACCCTGACCACCATTAATCCAATCATCAATTGCTCCTGGTGCCCAACCTTTGTATTTCGAGAATGGCGCCAATATTCCCCACCCTAGAACAGCTCCGAAAAGCATGTAGCTTACCGTAGGTAATCCCATAATAATTCCTTGTCCTACATAAGCGGGAGAAGGTTGGAAGTTCCATTTATATACGTTTGATAATGTGGAACCAAATATTGGTAAATTTTTAAGTACGGGTAAAAAGAACGACAACAAAGTGTATGATGCGGACACCAAAAACGTAAGCTTCATTGTTCGAAGATTTGAAATCACATTGCTTTGATTCTTTCGCCTTTCCTCGTTTTCGTCTTCTTGCGAGTGATCAAAACTTACAATGTTTTCGCTATCCTGCAACTTTATCCTTCGATTTTTGAGTCCTGACACATCGACTCTATCGTCCTTTTTGATTTCAGTGCCATATAAGACTGATATTAGAGTGGCTGTAGCGCTCCCCGAAGGAAAAGGAAGCTTTTCCTTCACTATAACTTGCTTTCTTAACGGTACAGCAAAAAATACACCAAAAAGTGCCAATCCCAAAGACCATATCATGAGGTCAATTAGACTGAATGTAATCTTTCCTTGTGTCCCGCTCTCATCTTCTGTTAGAAATTTTTCAATGGCTGGAATTATTCCTATTAAACCATATGCAAGTGGCCCAGTGCCAACAGCAACAGCAATGCTTTGTACATAAACATTTTCAACATCCGTGAATTGCCTGCCCCAAATACTGTATTTGAACATTGAGTATCCGAGCAAGGCTGAAGGCAAAGACATCATAGAAACCCATCCGGTTTGTAAACCAAACTGAAAGTTTGAAACTAAAACAACCGATCCGATGAGTAATCCCGCTAGCGTCGCTCTCAAAGTAACTTGTGGCAAGAAAGCCTTATCTCTGAATGATATTTGAGCTTCCGAGTCATTATCTGTAAGATTCAATTCTTGGTTGTTGTCACTGAAAGGCAAAGGTTCCGGTATATTCAAAGACGAGATAGGTGACATGAAATTGCAATGAATAACTTAATTATTCACTGAACTCTTATTAACAACTTCCAGCCTGTTGAATACCTTATGTTTCATATACGAATAAAAATATTTCCAGTAAATAACCAACTTTAATTAAATGGCTCAGTGAAACCGGAACCTAACTATTTGAACAAGCTCGCTTAGTTATCAATTATATTAGTCAGTGAGCAACTCGGTATTTTAGACCGAGAAGCCACCTATCGTTCCCAAAATAGATAATATCTACAGGAACGCAAGCAGCAGAGGTTAGATAAAATTACACGGTGATAGACTAAATACATCAATGATTTTGATTAGAGAAACAGGAAATAAACGTTAGGACATCACAGTGTAGGAGATGCTATGCATTGAGATTACCATTGGAGTATTTTTCTAATCCTCTCCAAACAAAAGATAGTTCAAAATATCACTCAAACTTACTACAGAGATGAGTTTACCTTCTACGTCCACCACGAACAACCTGTGCAATCTTGACTTCCTGATAGTGTCCATAATGGTGCTCAATCTGTCATTTAGGGTGCATGTGTGCACACCCTCAAAGTCATCGGGTCTCCTCAAGAGAGCATCACCGACACTGAGATCCAAGTCAGTGTACATGCCGCTTTTGACTAGAGAAAGCACGTCGAAAGCTTCATACACATTTATGAGTTTTCCCAGCTCGTCAATAACAGGGACGGAGGACACAGCTTTCTTCGTGAGTAAGTGAATTACATCAATCACAGGAGTTTTCATAGTACATGTGCAAATATCTTTGATAGTTCCCAAACGTGGCAAATCTTTAATCGGCTTCAAGAGCATCTTAGTTTCCTTGCAATTTAACGCCACGAATTTCAAAATTCTGTATTGAGTCAAAACACTGACAACAATTTCTCTTTTCGTCTTCTCGTCCTCATCAATCAAAGGAATCCTCCTAGCTCTGGATTCCATCATCATGACACATGCCTCGTATAATGATTTAAATGGATGGATGGAAATAGTCTCAATTTGAGCGGCATTTATAGCCTTTTCAACATCTCTTAAGCCATTCAATGTAAGCTGTTCGACTAGATCGAACTTTTCTGGGAACTGAAAGTAGTACTGAATGACATTGATGAAGTCACTGGCTGTCAACAACCCCGCAAACCTAGACGTCTTGTTGTTCCATAACGGGGCACTAACAATGTTATTCTGCAATAAAATATTCAATGATTTCTTGACTAAAAGAGAAGTATCTAAAACAATCAAACGATAACTTACCGGTAACACGTCGTAAGATGTTTTGCTTTGCAAAAAAAGCCTGATAGCTTTCACTCCAATTTTCTGATCGTGTTCAATCTGTTCTGGGGATAAACTCAAAATGAAGTCATTCGGCGTTGCAGGAGCCGCAAGAGCACCTTCTGATTTATTCATTATTATTGACTTTCGGCTTCACCGGCGAGGAGTATAATTATTTTCCTCTGTTAATCGAAGCCTCTCGGACACTAAATATAGGTGTTTAATCTATTGAGCTTGATGGGGTCAAAACATCTCGACATTAATTTATATCGCAAAGACGACATTATGGCGACATAATAAGATTAATACAGGCACTTTTTGCAAGCTATCAGATATGAAATTTATTTCTTTCAAATTATTTATTAGTTACTCGTGTTTCTATAAAAAATAGGTCATATTATGTCTAATTATCCTGATCATACCAAATGTTTTCTAGGTGAATATATTAATTGTTGTGTTGTGAGTCAACGGAAGGCTAGATTAGGCCCATCTTCCTAACAAAGCCATAAGCCCTGCACCCCAACACAAAACGAAATAAGCCCATAGTGCTCTCTTCAACCCCCCTTTTCCTTTGAAATCACCAGAGTACAAAAACTCGTGTGCCATAAGTTCAACAATACCTGCGTAAAACAAGATACCAGCTGAAAAAGAGTCGAAAATTCCATTTGTTATCAATGCCGTCCTGGATCCTGGTGAATATGTAGTTCTCACTCCCAAGCCAATAGCAATAGAAATAGGTGTGCATAAAGAATAGCAAAATCCCAATAGCCAAGGCATGTAGCGTTTTTCCTGAGGCCATGGTGTAGTCGATAACCTTGTACCAAGACCAAGACCTTCAAACATTTGATGGAAAACTAAAACGATGTACAAGGATTTGAATTCCTCTCCTGATACCGCCAAAGCAAGACCTACAAAAACTGAATGGAATATTATACCGAATTCCAAGACGAAAACTGATACGAGTTGGCCATAATATTGTTCCCTATCTTTGAGATTGACTGGGGTTCCTATGACGCCTGGATCTTGATGCTCTTGGGCATGCAGGAAATGACTTGGGTATAAATTGCCCTCATCACTTTCTTTTGAGGCTTGTTTATCAGAGTCTATTTTCATATTTTCTTCATCATCATCATCTCCTTTTTTTACATAAATTGTAGAATCTCCAAAATGTGAATGTGGTAACTCTGAATCATGACCATGAACCTTGACCTCCACATAGTGGAAAGCAAGAATTTCAAAGAAGAACAACATGAAAAGTGTGAAAAGTGCTATGGCGTACGCCCATGGGTACTCTGTCCATGTACCTCCCAAACACTCGTTACCCAAAGACTCGGCTGCCGGTTGTAGTAAATGTATGAATGCTGTAGCAACAATAACACCAGAGCCAAAGTATTTGGCTATAAAAAAGCACCATGGAGGGAGTCGAACAAATGAATATCTGGACAGTAATATTGGAAGAAAGGTCCCAATAGCAGAGGTCATCATGATAACAAAGATCGCCGATATCCTAGCGCCCATCATTTTATTAGTATCCTCATGCGATACTTCACATGCATCTCTTCTGTTCAACACTGCCTCCGTAAATAGCTGGTTCATCATCTCCTTGAATTTTTAAATATCGAAGAAAAATCTCAGCTTGAAACGATATTAAAGCTTGTTGAAGATATCTGAGTGCCGTTGTGACAGGACTAGATCAACCTTAACGTGGTAATAAGTCTTCACTTAAGGATGTGTGAAGAAACTTGAGAGAAGAAAAGGTATGGGCGACTTCACAAGGGCTTTATATATTGAAGTACCTGGGTGGTTATAGCATTCGGTTGATGGCTCACTGTTACCGATAAAACAACCGCGAAAGTACCGGTTTATTGAGATTCCAATATGAATATTGCTATATACCTAACCCTCGTTTTTCTCGAAAATAAAAAGAGCCCGGAATTTCTTTTAAGATCCTTCCGACATGGGAAATTCAATATCCCGTTAGTTGAATCATTTGGTACGGCTCAAAATTGTAGCATCACGTGTCCTACATTACCGAGTGTGAAGCAGTATCACGTGTTAACCCATTGTGAATGAGATAGGTACTAATCAACCGTTATGACGATACAGCTGTATTATTAACTGACAAAAAAAGATGACAAATTCAAACGAGCTACATAATGCATTATATGATGATTCAAAACTGCGGGAGGCAAAATTGGAGGCGGCAAGAAGGCGAATCGATGAACTCAAGAGGAAAAAAGAGAGACAAAGCATAAAGCTGAAGTCGAATCTGGCCTCAAGTACCCAAAAGAACGCTTGCAAGAACAAGCATACTAAAAGCATCCTGAATACTTCTGCATCTACTGCGGTATTGACTGACACACTGAAAAGTTTGGAAACTGAAAAATTGAGAAGTACAATAGAACACCAACAAATGACTATATCGAAACTTCGTGATGAAAATACCGATCTAAAGTTGTGCAACATGGATCTCGAAGACAAGGTGTCAGAGCTAGAGGAACTGGTTCACAATCTCAAGGCAAAGTTGGGCGATGTCACTCTAACTTTGTCTTCAGGGAAATCTCGCGAAAAAGCCAATATTCCTCTTCTTAACATTAATGAATATGCTGCTCCATCTGAACAAAATACTAAATTTGTTGCATCTAGTGATTTCAAAAAGAACTTGTTGGTATGGCGTAGTTGGCAGGTTGATATGACGGACTGGAACAGTAACTCAAATGCCTATAAAGTGGCACTCTGAATCTGATGTTTATTCTATGTATAGGTATGATATTTACATAAGGGCAAGTTTTGAAAGGGCAGAATTTGATTTAGCAAATTCATACAGTCATTATCATTGAAACTAAGGTCTTACTTTACACGGCATAAAACCATACCCAGTAAGTTTTGCTTAGCAGCTTCCTGAATCTCGTAGATTTCGTTCTTGGATTTGATGAATATACATTCGGCGGGTTGTAAAGGCTTGATAAACCTCACAGCTAGCCCAGATGCCAATGCTTTAACTTCTGTAGAGGTCAAATTTACCTTTCTACCTGGCTTGGAGATTAAAGAAAAGTCTCTTATAACTGGCTGGTTGTTGCGATACTTTAATCCTAACCATAACCTTCTACTTGAAATGTTGTCGGGGGTAACTTCAACAGGTGACATATCAGGTCCTGAGATCGATCCTTTCTGAATCAGCGATATGAAACCTTCTTTATACAACCCTGAAGATATTTGTAGGTGCAACCTAGTAAATGGCACCGAAGTTTTTGCAATATTAACGTTTGTACAGTTTTTTAAGTGGCAGCACAAGTTTGCCAAATGAACCAAAGACATTTTTCCACTAGTGACTTCTACTATGATTTTCCGATGGCACTCCAGTTGCTCAACGCTATTTTCGATATTCAAAAGCAGTAAGTAAAAAAAAAACTGAGAATTTGATCACATGATGAACTTTTCGCGCCAATTTGCACCATCAACTGATCTCATATTCTTGGTGCAAGCATTATAAGAAAGGAATTGGTCAATTAGAAAAGGCAACATGTTCGGATTACGGGTCTGTGGTGTTAAAAATCATATTCGACTGACAACCTTTTTAAAAGGTAGTTCTGTCCTCAGACTTAATCTGTTTAGGCTACTCTCTGCGAAGAAACATGTTCGTGACGAAACACCTAAAGTTCGATACTTATTATATATGTTTCTTTTGTCTTCAGGCTTCCTCTACTTTACAGGTACCAAGGTTGACAAAACGAGGCCCCAAAAATCTTTTTCAGAGGAAGAGTTCGAAAAGTATGAACAAGAATCGGGCTTGAAAAGACGAAAAAAGCTTTTTAGCAAAGAACAAAGTGAGAAGTATAAGATATACGTTATCCCATATGTTCATGATGATATTGTTGTGACGAAACTTGCAGGAAAATTAAATTCCAGAGAGGTGAAAGTCATTGATCCTCAAGAATTGATAGAAGAGCAAGCAAAAGATGAATCGAAACCTTATAGTTACTTGATTCAAGACATTTCGAAGGCCCAGGAATCATGGCCTACTGGTCTCGTAACAGCTTTGATCAAGGATGAGATTTACAGATTTATAAACTCGACAAAAGGAATCTACGATACAAATATAATAATAAAAAACTATCCTCAAACGACCGATGAAGCCATTAAATTTGAAAACAGTGTTTCAGACATTGAAAGATGTATTGAATTGCGTTACGACATTACAAACGAACTATCTAAAGACAAGCCTGAAAATACCATCAGAAGTATTAAAAATGTTATTGGTTATTTCAATACGGTAGGAAAGGTCAATTCTATCGCTTTTGTACATGACGAAATGGATAATAAGTTGGAGGAAATTATTCTTGAAGACATATAATCTATTTTAAATGAAAAATTGTTCGGGGGTTTTAAAGGAGTCTAATTTGACATTTTTTGCGAACTGCTTATCGCTGTCCAGGAAGTCACCAGAACGTCCTGCTGCATCCCCAACATAAAAACTCAATTCCTTGTCTATATTAACATTATGTGTATGCTTCAAATAACTTTCAAATTCTTCCCACATGCCTATTTTTGGCTTTCTCATTGACTCATGTAATTCTTTGGAACTAGAAGTAACACCACTTGCGGATGGACGCTTTGGAGATGCGAACACCAAGATCTCAGTATTCTCGTTATCAAAACCACCTTTCAATTTAGATACAACATTATCAACTCTCCTCGTGAAATTAATATATGATTTGTTCGTTTTTGTAGCAACTACACCGCCCTGATTAGTGAAAATAACTATCAAGTATCTATCATTGACCAATTCATTGAGTTTCAGGGCAACTTTAGGTTGATCAGTCTTGTGCAGCCAAAATCTCCAATCATCAGATCCTCTTGCGAACTTCGAACCTGATTTGGTCTCAATTATGGTACCATCAAGGTCAAAGCCTGCCACTTTGATTTTCTTGTCACCATCAGCTAAGCTTAGTATGTGTGTATTGTTCACGGGAACATTTTGCACTAAATGTGAGCCTATTATTTTCCACCTCAGAGGAAAGGAATTGAGCTTTTTCTCCATATCATTCATCAACAAGTTCGTTGTCGGTGTGAGCTGGGAGCTTTCTGGCTTGGAGACCTTGGAGACCTTGTTGACAGAGCTCAGAGCTCTTTTGAGCATTGAAAATACATCACGAGTACTCATCAGATGTTGTTCAAAGACGTTTCAGATTTCGCATTCAATGAACAATTCTTAATATCAAAATCCCAGAATCTCACAAATCTTGTATGTACTATTTTTGCTCAGCGATGAAACATACAGAATGGCTGAGGAAGATAAAGTAAGTACAGATCAGTATGGTAGAAAGAAGTGGAATGTGGAGCAGTATGCCAAAGAGGCTAGCTTAAAGAGGAAAGAACTGAGTGTAAAGGGTGAAAGTAAGGAACCATCAATCACTGAAAACACCTCAAATGCGTACATAGAACACAGAAACAGGCTATTGAAAAAGCTGTTGGATTCTGTGAAGGTTGAGAACCTAATCAATCCCTTAAACACAGGAACCTTTGGGAAAAACAAGCAATTTGGGTTCGTATGTCCTATTTGCGACCTCTCCTTCAGAGATAATCTAGCATTAATCGATCACTTTAACTCTCCCCAACATATAACAAATGCAAGAACCATAGGACGAAACGATAATGGAAAGGATGAAGATTTGGGTACAATAGAGAACGGGGTTCGTCGTGCTACACTAGAAGAGTTAGTACTGACTATGGAACTTCTCATTGCTCAGCTGCTTCGCAGCAAACAGCTGGATGCTGATAATGGTATACGGTTTTTAGAGCGAGTGGAGAGAAGAAAGAGTTATGAGAAGCAGAAATCTGAGAAACGTAGACAAAAAAAAAGAAAGCTAAAACAGCTCAGTGATGCCTCTCCACCAGAAGATGAATTTAGTGCACATATGGCTTCCATTATTGGGATAGCAGGCTTTTCAAGCTCAAAAAAATAGCTTTCAACCTCACGTATGACTATCGGCTGGCTCATATCTATTTTATTTCAAATATAGATCTATTTTCAACAATCTTATGGTAGTTATACCCTGAGCTTATAGACATGATTCTATTATCGTAATTCCCTGATAGTAAATTTTTGTATTTGTTCAGGTTGGTGAGGTCGAATATTACAGGGACTACGAAGGAAAAGCCTCCTTGGCTATTGCATTTCTACCTGTGTCTAACATATTTGGTGAGAAAGAAGCGCTATAACCTGCAATATTTATGATTTTGCATAATTCGTATATTACAGTTTAAATCATGAAAATTCTACTTTATCCAATAAAATTGATTTAAAAGCTAGTTACATTTGAGTGAAAGACAAACATCAAATCTATAATTTTTTGATAGTCTCTATATAGCTTTCGATAATGAAGTTTACGTTTAGGAGTCCACTTGGAGGTTTGCTCAAGCACCAATTCGGGAAATTTAACTACCAATTAGAGCAAGATATTCGTAAAAAGTTAGACTCATTATCATCAGTGACAAAGATATATACGAACCCTAATGGTTCTCCAAGAGTTCCTACAGATGATGAGTTCAGAACTTTGGCTGAATTGCAAAACTTGTACTATAAGAGGAACCACTCTGACTGGAACTTTTTGATTCCTGGTATTCCCAAAGAGCAATTACAATTATACAAAGATAATTCCCAAGACTTGAAAAACTTTCAGTTTGTTACCAAGGATTCAGGTAAGATCATTGACAAAATTCCTTATAAAGATGAGGCTACTGGTGAATTGAAATGGAAAGTCGTTCGTGAGACTGAAAAGGCCGAAGGGTGGGAGTTCCCCTTTTTCTATGTGGTCTTGCCCGTTTTCGTTTATGTAGCTTATTCTAAATACACTGCTCAAATGAAGAGAAGAGAATTAGAAGGACCAGAGTGGGCAGAAAAGGAGTTAAGATTAAGAGCTATGGAAGACTACTTCCATGGTGACACCGAAAAGGCAAAGAATTTCTTAAGTAATGAGGGTAAATCGAAGAGAGAAATCGAAGAGAGGGACGACTTGGTTGTTGCTAGGATATTGGCAGGTGACTATGATAAATTGGCTCAGTTGAAGAAAAAGTTGCCAAAGGATTTGCTCCCAAAGAATGAAGCGGATCCACATGTCAGAATATAATCCACCCATGCGTGTTTATGAGAGGATTATTTATCATTTTATCTTCTTGGTAACTATAGAGTGAGTTCCAGATTTTAAAGGAGGATTTTCCAGTATTACGACATTGGGATTTACAATGCATTTAACACGAGTATATGTTATCAAATAGATTAACTACTCTTAAATCAAGAGACTTAAAACGGATCACTATGTAATAAAATAGAACTGTTTACTCCTTAATCTCGCCGCAGTCTTCGATGACAATTGGCACCTTGGTAGTACCGCTGTTGGAACCTTGAGATTCGATATACTTGACGACATCATAGCCTTCAATAACCTCTCCAAAAACGACATGTGCGCCATCCAACCACGGGGTAGGAACAGTTGTAATGAAAAACTGGGACCCATTGGTATTAGGACCAGAATTAGCCATTGACAACAAACCTTCTTTGGTGTGTTTTACTTCAAAATTTTCGTCCAGGAATTTACTGCCGTAAATAGACCTTCCTCCATAGCCTTTACCTGTTTCAAAGTCACCACCTTGCAACATAAAGTTTGGAATAACTCTATGGAAAATTGATCCTTTATAACCAAATCCTGCTTCTCCAGTACACAATTGTCTGAAGTTTTCAGCAGTTTTTGGAACGACGTCATCAAATAACTCGATCTTTATTGGAGATTGTTTTTCTCCATTGACTGAGGCTGTCAAGAAAACTTTGGGACCCCAAGTTCTGGAAGAGCTGGACAATGATCTGGTCGTATTTCTTATAATGTTTGCAGTCTTCAACATGTCTAGTATTTTATCTCGATTAATAGCAGCACCGTATAAATTGAGAATTGAAAAATTTACTAATTTATAAGTACTGTACACGGTACAACCTCACAGAATCAATGACCTCTTAAATGATAAACTGTCTCAACTACATTAGACCTTAAATTGAATGAAGAATTCTATTTTGTAGATAACAAAAACCAAAAAAGGGTGGAAAACCTTCGACGTAACGGCAAAAAAGAGACAAACTAAAATAACTTGCTACAAAAAATAATAATAAAAACGAATGAACGTTTTGCAAAAGATGCACAGATAAACTTAGAAGCTTAATAAGTCAATTTCTCCAGTATTATTGTCGTTATTGCTGGCAGTATTAGTACTGTTATTATGCGATCCATTGGTAGGCTGGGTGTTGTTTGATGAAAACCCTCCGAAGGCATTGTCATTGTCATCTGGGTTCGAGATTGCAGAACCACCTCCAACTTTTGACTGGTTATGACTTTGACTGTGCTCCAGGGATGCTACTCTGGTCTTTGCAGAAGAAAAGAGCGACGAAAAAGCATCATCCTTAGAAGTAGCCTTAGAGGTTGAATTTGGCCCAGAGAAGGTTGCTACGCCATGATTTGTGTATGAAGCAGCATTGCTCCCTGTGAAACCCAGGGTGTTGTTTACTAACAGGCTTTGATAAGGGGTCTGGTTATTGCTGAAGGTATTTTGCTGGAGGTTTGGTTGTTGGATTTGGTTCAGATATAAGTTAGCCAAATTATTAGATACATTGGGTTTCTGGGTCTGAATTTGAGTTTCTGCTGCTTGAAAGTCGTCAAATTCGTCGTCGTCATCATCATCATCGTTGTTGTTAGAAGTTGTTGAAGTTTGTTTAGTTGGCGAGCTCCCACCAAAAACAAGGTCACTCAACAAATCAGGTTCATCTTGTTGCTGGGGTTTGGATGCCTTTGCATTAACTTTTGACGAGCTTGTGGTGGGCTTAGAAGAACCATTAGTAGGACCAACATTATATTCTTCGAAGTTATCATTAGAGTTCCCACCTGGACCATTTGAGTATGAAGATCCAAGATCATCAAATCTCGCACCGTAGACTCCACCATCACCATAAACTCTGTTCGAAAAATCGTCGTCGAAAGAAGGACCCGTAGCAATCGATGAAGCACCTCCAAAAGCGGCTGATGATACACCTCCAAACTTCTTCGCATTTGCTCTTGCTTTCTTTCTTTCTGATCTTATCAAAGCATCATCATTTAGTAATGCAATTAGGTTTTTGGCTCTGTTTCTGACGTTTATTCCCTGGTCCCTACCTTTTGAGTCGATATAATGGAAGGATTTCAACATTTGAATCAACGAAATGTTCGACCTGACATCGTCGATTAATCTCTCTGACCCATTCTTAATCAAATAGTCAAGCAATTGCAAGGACTTGTAGATTTGCCTCCATTCGTTTGCGGCTTTTTCGGTGAAACGTCTGAAGATAAAACTTATGATTTCCTCTCTCTCTCTATAGTTGTAGGTCCCTGAAGCAATCTGGGCCATCAATGTCGTAGGAGCACCCCACGGTTCATTGTTAGTGGCCTCTCTAACTTTCGATTCCGTTTCAGTCAAATTCATGGCGACTATCAATGTCGTTGTTAGTAATTGATTTTATACGTTTCCCACTCCAGACGGACGACAGTGAACTATTTCGTACTTACCATTCTGTGCTTTCCGAACATAAGCCTTGACCTCATACAAATTGAGGTTTTTAGCTGCATCCTTTAAGAGATCCATATTGTCGTGATTGACGCTTTGTCTTTTAGTAACTAAGAATCCTCTATGAAACTTCGTACAATATATCCGTATGTTCAATTCTTAGGCTTGTTGAATAACTACATACAGGATGTTTATTTCAAATATGTCTAGACTAACATTGATTTAATTGTTGCACGATATTTCGAAGCGTGAATAAAGTAACTAAAACTATTAACCGTAAATTAGCTTTTGCATTGGGTTTTCATTCGATCGAAACAAGTTATGCTTTAAGTTGTAGAAAACGATAACCCAAGAAATATACTGCGAGTTTATTAATGATGCTATATATACATTGTTCCTATTATACATGAGGTTAGTTGATCGCGCTACCTTTTGTACTTTGCACGGACGTCTGCAGTCAAGTCCTTAAGTTGCTGAATGCTTTTGGGGGCATTCTTCATAGGCGGCTTGAAAGCCTTCTTCGAATTGGGAGAATTGAAAGGTGTGCTTTCTTCTATTACCCCATTGCCGAATCCTGTCAAAGTTGAAAAATTGTTTGCAGTTGTATCGAAACTGATGTTGGAATTCAAAAAAGTTGAATTGTTGAGTATTCCTAATGTCTGGTTGAATGCTGATCGATTGTTTGCAGTCACGAAATAGCTAGTGTTATTTAAGGACGCATTCGAAGCATGTGAAGTATGAGAACCCAAGTGCTTTGAAAGGTAATCATATTTTTTGGAGGATTTAGCTCTTTTCAAAAGCTTGGCTTCCTGTGATTCGAAAGTAGAGTTTGAAATCGGATTGTCATCTGGTGTCAGCAAACGGAGTTTCTTAGCAACTTGAAGCTTTAACGACTTCTCCCTTTTTCTAATACCTCTAGCACTAAGTCGTCCAGTGAAATTGGTACTGATTTTATCAAACGCTTCTGTAAGTATAGAATTCACATTCGAATCTTGCATAGTCATGTTACATAAAACAATATCTTGAATTCCTTCTTCATTAGCATATGCTTTAACACCAAGAAGTCCCACGATTTCTTCAGAAGATAAGTTAGAGTCAAAGTCATCCCAATACACTAGCAATATTTGGATCTCGAAAATACTGAATTTCTTCGTGATATCCACGATTTTCTTTAAAATTCTCTTATCCCACTCGAGCTTCTCCTTCGTTGTTTTGAATTTAGAATTTTTCTTGACCACGCCACATTCAAATATGACGAATGGCGTAGATGTGAAATAATCTTTATTCAAATGTGTATTGTTTGGCAAACTCGAAATATGAAGAGATGCTTTATCATTTTTCACAACATTCTCATATATCATTTTATCTTTATTGACTGACAAAGAAAGCTTCGAGCTCAACCACTTTGAGTAAGGGTAACTCCAGTTTTCAACGACAAGTAGGAGCTTCATCTCCAAGTCTTTCGAGCTTAAATCGATTTTCAAATCTTTGGCAGCATTGATCAAGAACATATTAAGATCGAGGGGTTCCCACAACTCCCTGACCTCTCTTTGTCTTTCATAAATGTTCTGAATAGACAACCCTGACTTGAGCTGTCGTCTTTTCCCTGCCGACTCAGGGGTTGGACTATTTGTACTTGATTGTGAAACCTTACGTTTCATAGGAATACTGAACGAAATAGAATTCAATTCACTCATCTTTTTCCGCTTCTGCTCTTGCTTTTCTTTGATTTTAGAACTGATAGATATCAATTTTTTTATTAGTAGCAACTTCAACTTCTTTTCTCTAAAATGCTCAGCTCGGGCTGCTAATGTAACTTTGTACGATAATTCCGAAAGAAACGCTTTGTATAACTCCTTGGAGAATAAATCAACTATTGACTGACGTTCTCTGATAGCATTCTCATGTCTTATAAACTTCAGAAGCATATCATAAAGCTCCCGAGAAACAGTCGTTTCTAAAATTTCAGATAAAATTTCTTTAGTGCCTTGATCAAAGAGAGGGTGATCTCTCAAATAACTCTGAGGTTTCTGAATTATCATAGGCTCAAACTCAACCTTTGGCTGAAATGTTGTAGGCAACAAATTAGCACTAGCAGCACCGTCCGCGGTGCTCTCATTCATAAGATCTCCAGATAACGTGAAGTCACTCTTCTGGGCAGACGCCAGGCTTGGCTGTCTCGGTGCCAGAACTTCTCCGTATGTTGGGGTATGACCAGTTGACAAAGTATGAGGAAAACCTGTATTGAATACACTCGAAGAGCCTAGAATATCATGCTGTTTAGTTTTCGAATCTAACGATGGGTATGAATCCGACTTTGTCTCGGTGAAAGTGGGAGCATTTGGAGTACCAATCGGCTCTGTGGTTGTATTTGAAGTCTTCAAAAAATCGGACAAGGTTAGATTCGAAGTAGGAGCCGATGAGAAAGCATTGGAACCAAATCCATTTTTGGAATGATGACTTGTACTTTGTGATGATGTTACAACCTGAGTTGTAGGTTGTAAAATGTTTTGTGCTTGCAACACTCCTCCACCTTTCGATAATCTGATAGGAGGTGCCGATTGAATTTGTTTTCTTTGACTATTTGATTGGAGTCCTAAATTTTTATTAGATTTTCCATTATTGACAAAATTTTTAAGACTAGTGCCTCGATACTTCAAGCTTATTTGCAGTGAGTGAGCTTGCAGTAATCTTGGTTTGTCATGAATTGAATTGAGTTTGTATTTCTTTTCTAGTTTCTCTTTGTTGAACAAATCAACTAAAACTTCCCCATTTTCACGTATTAAATCGATTTCATAATAAGAGACAAAAGATATTAGCTTATCAATAGAATCAAAACCTAAATTATGCTGAAGCGAAACCGCTGGGTATGCTTTACCTTTCGTATGGTAACATCTTGACATCGACTTCAATGCGTAAAATCTTATTTCGTTAAACTGAGTCTCTAATAGACATGACATCAAAAATGGAGTATGATCGCTATAGATTAGTTTGAAAAACTCGACAAATAAGTTTAAAGCACCTACTTTGTTGACATGACCTCTTTCAACTATATTATTTTGAGAAATGATGGTCCTGAACATTAACGCAAGCTGGACCAAAGGATCCTTTAAAATTTCATTCGGGAGTTGTTGAACCTCTCTTTCTATCTCTGGGTCTCTGAAATGACTGATAAGATAGTATGCTCTGAATTCGGCCTCATTGGGGGCATTGCCACCATGATTTCTAACATCTTGATAAATTTCTATAAGAGTTTGAAGTGCCTTGTTGAACTGCTCGAGTTCTTGTTGTTGTGAATATTCTACTTCACTACCTGCCATAATGTGCAAAGAAAGCAAATGAATTCGAACAATCCTCTCGTTACATTCAATTGCTTCCGCACCAAAAAAGTTTTGATAAACGAAGTCTTGCCGTATGGATCTCGTCCGATCCCATATGAATGAGTGAGCTTCAGGTAATTGCTCAACAAAATTGTCCACTATATAGTCCAACGTCTTAGTTAACACGTGAGGTGGTCTAACATCAGATGGTAGTGGTGGTGGCTGGCCGGCAGCTGGACGAGAAAATGCTTTTACGGCTCGATCTCTTGATATCCTATTAGTTTTGGGATCTTTTTCCAAAGCTTTCACGTTTTTTTCGAGAGCTCTTCTCACACGCTCAAATGTTGGACACATATCCATACACGAACCTCTGAATGAGATAGCATCATTAAGATCTTTACTAACATTCTCTGCGTCAACCATCCCCAGCATTTCCATCTGCTTCCTTTCATTCTCCCTCATTTTTTGGAATTCTTCATAGATTCCCTGAAAATCCTTTCCGTTATGCGATTGTTCAATGCTAAGCATTTTCTGTTGGTTTTCCATATCCCAATCATTTGGGCTAAAGGTAGGCGTCTCTAAAATTCTAGGCTGACCGAGGAGATACTTGGGGATCGTCCTAGACGGCCTCACTCCCCTTTCTGCTGGATTTCCAAACCCTAAGGACTCTGGGTTAGATAAAATTCCACCTATTAGCAGAGAATCGTGCTCGCTGTATGGCGTGAAAGGAGTTCCATCAGATTGAGGAAGGATGGACTTTTTTACCGTCACATTTCCCTGTGGAGCTGAGGCTTCCCGTGATTTGTGATTCCTTGATGGTGGTACCCCACTTTCTGCACTCCCTGTCTTTCTTTTATCTTGATACCCACGACTTCTTTCACCAGGACGCTTTCCACTGCTCGATCCAGCACCTAAGCTCGTGCCATTGGGCTTGTTGAAGTTCTTTCTTCGATTGGACGCATTAGAGCTGTTGTTACCCCCACCGCCTATTCTTCGTGAATCCATTGCCCCTACTTGTTTCTGTTGGTTACCTTTTCCCGACTCACTTGTGAAGGAAGTGCCAGTGCTTTGTTTCCCTCCAAAACCCGACATCCTTTCCCAAATTAAAACAGCCAGTACAAAGCGACGTCTCTCTTTTACTGTAAGCTGCCTTTGGGGTCTCGTTATCAAAGCTCTGGTCTATGCACAAGGGGATTTGATCTCAACACTCAACTATATGATATTCCGATATCAATTTTTTAAACGAGCGTTATTCAAAAATTCGCATCTCAGTAAACAAGACAAATATAATATACAACGAAACCGCTATTTAGTTCGAAAGAGAGTAAGTGCGAGGGAATAGCGAAGATTTCCATATCAGAGTCAAGAACCAGCTCTAGGAACAATTCTATGACTTCCTGGTCTCGCAATTGTACACCGACCAAGGCACCAGTTGTTCTATTCATCAATACCTTCAAGGCATCTATGAACTTTGAAACAAGATAATCGTTGTAAATAGTGTCACAGGCGATAACTAAATCTGGCTTGATTGCCGTCTGTAGCGTGACGCTCAAATTACGTATTCCCAACTCACCATCTGTCCACTCGTACTCTGCAAAGTCTACTCGTGGAGTGTGGTGGGCAGATGTTGACAGGGGAGAGTTCTCAGTGAGAGTAGAGCTGACATAGTTCTTGACCGCAGAGTTGTTGAGAAAGTTCCTTTTTAGTAGCTTGAGTAGCTCCCTTTGGTCAGTGGCAATGTAATGTGCCACGAATGAGGCAAGCGTGGATACACAGACAGAACTTACCCCAGCGCCCATCTCAAGCACCTGTAAGTTTTTCCCCTTGTGCCTGAATATGGGGTAAAAGGGACATTTGGGGTCCCCCAAGATCCAGTCTGCTATATAGCTTGCTGTCTTCCAGCAGAGAAATCCGGTGGAATCTCCAGAAAAAGATTGTTGCACTGATAAACTAATACCAGAATTTGGCAAGCTGATATCGATGTATTCTTTCGATTTATCTAAAAATCCTAAGTTCCGCAGTTCGTTGGGCAAGGAATCGGTAAATAGGTCAAAAATGTGCTCCATTATGTCATCCTCGGTTATTTTGTTGAGATTACTGACATCGATAAAGGTGTTCATCCCATTGAACTACAAGATCCCACTATCAAGATTTATAAAAATTAATGTATTGCTCGAATCTAAAACCGAATATTTACATGGAAAAAAATTATCTTCCCAGTCGAGAGGAAAATTCAAGCATTTAAATTATGCTCTTTGCATTCAATATTTCACCAATCAAGACACCAGCACCCGCAGCACCAATAACAGTGTTGTGAGACAAAACTACCATCTTGAAATCAAGAACTGAATCTTCCCTGATACGACCTACAGAAACACCATATCCGTTGTCTCTATTCCTGTCTAACCTGGGTTGAGGACGATCTTGTTCTTCCAAAACATGGATGGTCTGTTTCGGTGCCGAATGACATCCTAACTTATACGCATCACAAACGTAGTCTCTCAAGACCTGTTTCACTTGATCGACAGAAGGAGCAGGTCTCTTGGCAAATCTGAGTGAAATACATTCGGTATGACCATCACTAACAGCAACTCTGTTACATTGAGCACTGACCTTAATCTCTTTGTCGGACAAGATATCAAAAGTTTTCCCATCCTTGCTGATATTACCCAAAATTTTCTTAGTTTCCCACTCGATCTTCTCTTCCTCGCCACTAATGAATGGAATGACGTTATCTAAAACATCAATTCCGGGAACACCTGGTGAAAATCCAGCACCCGATATAGCTTGCAAAGTGGTGGATGTTAAGGCATCTATTGGACCAAAAGCTTCGATCAATGGCTTTAATGGTGCAACTAATCCGGCAGTAGAACAGTTTGAAATACATATGATGAATCCGGGCTTGGGCTTATTTGCTGCTTTTGCCTCCTTGACCCTATTCTCAACAACGGAGATATGCTCTGGATTGATGATAGGAACAATCAAAGGAACCTCTGGCTCTCTACGATAGTTTTTAGCATTAGAAACAACTGCCAACCCAGCTTCTGCACAGCTTTTTTCAATTTCCCCAGCGTAGTCAGAGTCTAAACCGGAAAAAACAATATCGCAATCAGAGAACTCTTCGGCCTTACATTCACGAACAACGATATCTTTTGCACTGTCGGGCATCAATTCTGTTTGCTTCCATTTAACAGCGTCAACATATTTCTTACCTGCTGAGCGAGCAGATGCCCCTAGAGCATGCAACTTGAACTCTGGATGATTTGCTAGCAACAAAATGAAGCGTTGGCCCACGGAACCTGTGGCACCTAAAACACCTGCCTTCTTTAAAACCATTTTTCAAGGATATCTTTTTCCTAAAGTATAGACAGTTGAGTTACATTTCAAAATTTCTTCTTAAAATGAATCATCATGTGTCATGGTTCATAATACGCCCGGCACGTGATTTATGACAAACTTAATGAGCACTTGATCTCAGCACTTTGATTTCTGTCTATTGGTTCTGGTTCATAAGACTCAGCATTTCATTGATTGGACGTAAGCTACAGTAAGAACCTTACCTTCTTGTTATGAGCAAAGTTTCACCCATTCCTCGTTTGCAATCTACAGTTCAGCCTCTCAATATCAGCAGATTCGGGTAATCCATTTTTCTTTACTTCCCTGCTTGTAATCTCTCAGGGAATTAGTTAAACGAGAACTTTCTCTATATGAACTGCAAGCAATTACTGTGTGGGCTCTCATAATCATATTAGCACAGACATAGTGATGTGTGACATGTGATGTCGTTTACGGGCTCGATGTCGGTGAGATCGAAAGATGAAAGAGTGCGACATTTCATGTAACGCGTTCGCTACAATTTTCAACTTATTATGTGACGGCATCTTTGAAGTAGCACTTTAAGAGAAGATAGTATAAAAGTGCAGCATGGCCACGACTGATTTCGAAAAGATATACTTGAATCAATCCAAGCTAGTTGGTAGATTGAGAATTGCAGAGTCGGGATTAGGATGGAAAATCTCAGACTCCAAAGCTGTGCCAAACGCAACACCCTTTTTATTGCCATCAGAAGATATATTGACATCCCTTTGGTCTAGAGGGTCTAGAGGATGGGAACTAAGAGTTCACACCAAAAATCAAGGTGTAGTGATGCTCGATGGGTTTGATCAAGAAGACTTTACTAAGGTGAAGCAAGAATTCAGCAGGAATTTTGATATTCCTTTGGAGCATAAAGAACATTCTTTGAGAGGTTGGAATTGGGGTAAGACTGACTTAGCAAGGAATGAGTTGATCTTTCAGGTCAACAATAAACCAGCGTTTGAGCTCCCATATAAAGAGATCAGCAACTCCAATTTAACAGGGAAAAATGAAGTTGCTGTTGAATTCAACCTCGAGACAGACGTAAATAGAGCTGGTGACGAATTAGTCGAGATGAGGTTTTACGTTCCAGGAGTTATTGAGAATGAAGTCGAAAAGAATGAAGAAAACGGTGAGGTTAAGGATGATGTTGAAAACACAAACGATCTTGTGGAAGAAGTTAGTGCCGCCAGTGTATTTTACGAACAATTGAAGGATAAGGCAGACATTGGTCAAGTTTCAGGAGAGGCCATTGTCTCATTTAGTGACGTACTTTTCTTGACACCAAGAGGTCGTTACGATATAGACATGTACCCTACATCTTTGAGATTGAGGGGAAAAACTTACGACTACAAAATTCAATACAAGCAAATTGAAAGAATCTTTTCATTGCCTAAGCCAGATGAAGCTCACAATTTAATAATCTTACAAATCGATCCACCATTAAGACAAGGGCAAACAAGATATCCATTCTTAGTGTTGCAATTTTCTAGAGAAGAAGAGATAGAAGTTGAGTTGAACGTCTCTGACGAGGAATATGAAACGAAATATAAAGACAGGTTGAAAAAGACCTACGATGGGCCCACCAATGTCATCGTAGCGCATGCTTTCAAAGGCTTGACTGAGCGTAGGTTAATCATCGCAGGTTCCTTCCAATCCCGTTTCTTGCAGCCTGGAATTTCCTGTTCTTTGAAAGCATCTGAAGGTTACTTATACCCGCTTGACAGATGTTTCTTGTTTGTCACCAAGCCGACCATATACATCCCCTTCTCGGAGGTTAGTAGTGTCACTATGTCTAGAACTGGTGGAGGGGTTTCTGCTTCCAGAACCTTCGACTTGGAGATCAATTTGAGGGGGGGGCAACCTCACGTCTTCGGTAGCATTGATAGAGAGGAACAGAATAACATTGAGAATTTCTGTACTCAAAAGGGATTGAGAGTTAAGAATGAAGAGAAAGTCGCAAAGGCGATGTTGGCCAAGGCTATGAAGGAAGAAGCCGACGATGACGACGACGAAGATGTCGATATGGGAAGTGCGGGCGAAGATGAAAGTGTAGATGGTGATTTCGACTCGGCATCAGACTCTGATGTTGCCGAAGAGTTCAATTCAGATGCATCCTCGGGCTCCGACGACGACGAAAATGCTTCCAATTCGTCGGGCAGTGGACCCCCTAAGAAGAAATCGAAGAATTAAGTCTATTAAACTATTTGTGGCCTGATCTTGAGAACCATTGTAAAAACAATACGCAATTTATATACTTAGTATAAAACTTCCTAATAATGTACTTGCCCACAGTTATTTGCACGACTTCGTATCTAAATTTGAACCATTGTCCCCATTGAGTCACGCCCAAGATATTTTTCAGGTTGCTAGGCCACTTTTTTCTTGCGCAAAACGTTGTAGTCTCATTGTTAGTATTAACTATTTCTCAGGGCCCACGCGTCTGCGTAGGTGTTTTACTTGTGTTTAGCACCGTATCTCGCGAAATACTGGTCAATTACTTAGTTAGGCATATAGTGTTTGTGCAATCGCCATTACCCCGGCTCAATTGAGAAAGTACTATGAAATATTGTCTGACGCTTGCTCTCTCACAAAGGTGCCTGCACCTATGTTAACCCTACAACAATGTCTCATGACTTAACCAAAGAGTATCTCTTATCTTCAAGTCGTGATGGGTTTTGCTCAGATTTAGTAAGATTCCACAAGCACACTTTATTGACCTTAAACTTCCCCAGATGTAGCTCCGGAGACTCAATAGGTGATCGTGACTGTCGTAGTCCCTGACGACTAATAATAGATTGCACGATCATGCTTAGCTGTGCCTCCTTGCACATTACCTTCCTCAGCAAGATAAAAAGCCGCAAGCTGGATGCGAAATTTCGCATTGCCCTATGCATTCCTCTTTACCAATCGGGCTGTCTCTGCAAGGTAATTAGCCATGGTGAAGCAAATTGTATATGAAGGGAGATTGAGCCAGCATCGCTTGGTGTTACATATATGATACAATTTTTCATGCAATTAAACTAACAAATGCCTGTAAGAACGTGAAGTAAGAGACGAAACGAATATTGCAACAACTTTAATTTCTCAGGCTGACCTATATTTAGCAGGAGACTCTTAGTTGTGGATTATAACAAGTTAATAGTTACTTGGATATAAATAGAAGACGAGATATGATATTTTTCAAGAAAAAAGGCACTGGTGGCCATACGGGGTCTCCTGAGACTCCGCTTCATGACGCTGAAATTTCTACGATGCCTAATAAAGGCACAAGTTTTTATTCTAATCAGCAAGAACATACGTTGAAGGGTATGGAAAACAATACATACAGCTCGAAAATACATCCGACTACAGATTTGATACAAATAAAGCACACCGCAGAACAGATGCATGGTGTCAATGATATTTCTGTACCAAAACGCTCTCCCAGAAGACCTGCACCAATTTCTATCTTGCTACCATCTAGAAAGCCATCAGTGGGTAGTAGTAGTTCTGCTGTTCTGGAGGAAACAAGCTCGTTCGAAGATCGTCGAAATTTTTCAACGAATTCTCTCAATGAATCGGTCTTTTCGAGTCGATCAGCTACTTCAAAAAAGAATAGCACAAGTGATTGCCTTGACGAATCAGATCTTGATTTAGAAGGTATTGATGTGGAATCCTTATTGGAAGAGTTGATCTTGGATGATAAAGGAGGCTCAAATCTCATTTGCACAGTACAAGAAAGGATTGAATTTGTCTCGGTGAATAGTCGTCAAGAGGCTAGTTGATCATATACTTTCTGGAAGAATTATTATACCCCAATTCTGTTTCTAATATCCCTGCATGATCACTCTTTTCAATACGATGTTTAATATAATCTAAGCTAATGAATTGTTACGTGAATAAGAACCCAAATCACTCGACTGTAGTACCATCGTGCAATCATGACCCACAGTTTGAATTCTGACAGATACCGAAATCCCCGGTTTTCTTCAAATGATGCCAGTTATATCACGTGCCATTTTGTCCGAAATTACCTCCGGCCTTGAATTACACTCCGGACGATAGCCGTCGCATCTCTTTCGTAATTCTCCTTCAAAAGAGTCATTCTGGTGATAACATAGAGTATTCGTTTGGATGAAACAGTGCATTTACTTATAGATGGGGCTGTGTATTTTCGACATCAGTGTTTAACACAGCAAAACTTATAGAATTATTCACCAGTATATGATGGAGGAGCTTAAGTTAGGAACCATCATATACACTTCGGTGAAACCTATTATAAAAATTTATTTTATTATAATTCTAGGGTTCTGGTTAGCCAAAAAGAACATATTGTCCGTTTCAACATGCAGAGACATATCTGACTTGATTGTAACGGCAATTATGCCGTGTTTGATTTTCGATAATGTTATTTCAAATCTTCAGAGCTCCGATATCAAGAACATAGGAGTCATTTTTTTCACTGCTACGATATTATTTTTCAGTGGCTCAAGCACAGCATATTTGATACATTTGGTGACTAAGTCTCCAAAGAGATGGCTAGGGGGGCTTTTATCAGTGGGATTTTTTGCAAACATATCTGATTTGCCTATTGCGTACTTACAGACGTTTTCTAAAGGAGGCATGATTTTCACCACTGAGGATGGTGATAAAGGCGTTGCATATGTTATCATATTTCTTGCAGCCCAAGTTTTGTTTCAGTTCAGTTTAGGAGGCTATAGACTTATCGGCTGGGATTTTAGGGCGGAACTCCAACCACCCGATGAAGAACTGAAAAATCAGTCTGCGGATGGTGTCAACGATGACAACAGCTATGGTAATGATAAAAGTAAATATAATAATGACAATGATGAAGGAAATGACCTTGATGATGAGGAGAATAAAAACAGGAGCGATAACGCTACTACCAATGGTAACAACTCAGCAAACGAAAGTGAGAAATCGTTAAACTCGACCAGTTCAGTCAATCTGGACAACCCAGATGTTTTTGAGAAAAATTCTAGACTCGTTCCACCTCAGTCTTCGATTGAAAAAGGTTCTCATTTGAGAGTTCGTGGCATCATGAGTGCTCGAGGTGAAGACTCGTTGTTTGATGAAAATGCTTCTATCAGATCAGCGGCAAGAAGTTCTATGGGCTCTGCGTCATCTATAACCAAATATTATTCTCTTCGTCCGACAAGAACTTCGGAGTTAAGGCAGCAGGTATCCCAAGACATTGGAGATGTCATTAATGAATACTCGGAATTCAAAAGGTTAAAATATCAGCATAGCAGAGTATCTGCCTCTGCAACAAGTGAGGTGGGGGTGGTTATTCCCGATACAGACGACGAAACTGCAACCATGAAACAATCCAAATTCAAATCGAAAGCGGGTCTATTATTGAAGAGTTTTGCAACCCCCAACTCGTTGTCGCTCATCATCTCCATCGCCATCGCAATGTCTCCGCCTCTCAAAGCTCTTTTCGTTAAAGCAAAAGTTCATATACCTCCAGCTCCGGATAATCAGCCGCCCCTCTCATTCCTCATAGATCTTACAAGTTACGTCGGCGCTGCATCTGTGCCGTTGGGTTTGTTGATGTTAGGAGCCACCATATCAAGATTGAAAGTTAAATCAATGCCTCCCGGGTTTTTAAAGACTGCAGTATTAGTAACAGCTTTGAGAACTATTCTATTGCCTATCTTGGGTGTCGGCCTTACTACAGGCATGTATAAAGGAGGCTGGTATGGAGAAGATAAGGTAGTCCGTTTCGTGAGTGTTTTATCTTATGGAGTCCCCAGTGCCACTGCTTTGGTTTATTTCACTGCCTTCTACACTGACCCAGACTCTGATGATCATCTACAAATGGATTGTCTTGCGCTTTGTTTGATATGCCAATACGCGGTATTATACATCACATTGCCATTTTTGATAACATTCACGCTTAAAGTGTCGTTAGGTTACTAATATTATTGAAGGGGCCTTCTTCCGATGACGAAAGTCGATAATTTTCATTAATTTTATGTATGTACAATGAACTTTCACCAGTAGCAACTTACGGATAAATTTTCAGTGATAGTCACGTGAAATAGATTTCGCCTGTTGATATAAATTGTACGAATTTGTTAACTAGCAACCCAACTCGAAGATACAGTCGAATAGGTAATTGGAATCAAACTTCGTTGAATATTTCCAATTGAATAAGATACTTTATTGAGAATACCACTGAATCATTTGATACAAATAGAACTGAACAATGGCTTTGTATTACACGCTAGTATTTGGGTTGTTGGTGGTTGAAATGGGCTTCTTTGCTCTTTTGTCTCTTCCCTTCCCAAGAAGAGTTAGAAGAACAGTTTTGAAGACTGCCTCGGCACCATTCAATAACTTACACTTTCAAATTGGGTACAAATTTGTTCTAGGTTTCGTTTTGATCCTCTTTGCTGATGCAGCCAACAGGGTGTACTCTGTGTCTAACGACTTACACAATGCATCCAATTTCCCGGGTCAAGAAGCTGCCAACAGTCTCCTTAGCAACAGAAGCGAGGTAGCAGCAAGAAAATTCTACGCTCAAAGGAACATGTATCTTTGTGGCTTTACCTTGTTCTTGACATTAATTTTGAGCAGGACCTACTCTTTGGTGGGCGAGTTGATCACAACAAAGGACAGGTTAGATGTATTGAAGGCGAACGAAGAGTTGAACGATTCAAATGACACACCAGAGATAGAGAGGTTAAAGAAGCAATTGGCCGATAAAGAGAAAGAATTGGAAACTTTACAGGAACAAGGAAGTAGCTTATCGAGTCAATACGATTCTGTCTCTGGCAATTTGAAGAGCAGAAAGAAGGCATAGTTGATGATGAAACCCACCTCAAAAAGGTTTTATAGCTTATAGTATATGTGAGTAGGTGTCTAAATACGTGTTTTTTATTGTTTATACATCTAGTTATTTCCTTCATATGCATTACTCTTGTGCTTTGGAGCAAACTGGAATCCAGGTCCAGCCTTGCCTAGGAACATCTCGGTAATTTTAATCCAGTCCTTGTAGTCTCCAGATCCTAGAAGTGTCTCTAACTCGTTTCTGCCCTTCCACTTTGGTGGTCTTTGATTGATACTAGGAGGAAGTCTTTCCAATATTCCAATTGGAATGTATCTGTGGGTGAAGCTGAGAAATTCGCACATAAACCTTCTTGCCAAACCAACGCCATATTCATCTGAGCCCCAATGTTCTATAGCAAAATTGGCATACTTGCCTAGCATTTCCAACCTCTCAGATGCAGATTTATCTAAATATTGCTGAGAATCGATTTCTTCAAAGATCCATGGCTTGATAAGGGCTCCTCTTGCAACCATGACTGAATCAACACCGTTTGTGTTTACAGCATCGTAAAAGTCTTCATGTGTGAAAACATCACCGTTACCAATGAAAAAAGTTGGCGCAGAATCACTACGATCCTTATCCTCTTCCTTTTTTGAATTCCAGTCTTTGACTACCTGTCCCACTTCGCTTATATACGACCAATCGGCTCTCTTTGTGTAACGCTGTTGGCGTGAGCGTCCATGCAAGGTGATTGCAGCAACATCATTTTCAGCCAAAATCCTCTCCACTAAAGTTTTAGCAGTATTCTTATTATCTTTTGTTCCTGTTCTAATTTTCACTGTAACAGGAATATCTCCTGAACAATAGTTCATGCCCTTCAAAATTCTCAATAACCTTGCAGGTTGGTCCATTAAAGCTGACCCTTGGCCCTGACGGTACAATAAGTCAATCGGACAACCACAGTTCAAGTTGATTTCAGATACATGTGAAGTCTCCTTAGCTATGACTTCAGCAGCTTTGGCCGCAGCCCAGTGTCGTGAGGTTGCGATCTGAACACCAAAACCAGGGTATTCGGTTCTATGAGCCTTTGGAAGAGCCCATTCCGAGTTGTTTGCTTGCAACAATGGCACACTCAAGGCCATTTCGGAGTACGTAATATCGGCACCCAATGTCTTCATCAAACGACGGTATGGTAGGTTTCCAACGGTGGTCAAAGGTGACACTATTTTTGCACGGCTCAAATTTAGCCTCTTTTTCTCGGAAGGCTTGAACGGGGCTTCAATGTAAGTAGACTGATTATTTTTAACTTGTTCTTGTGCCTTGGATATGTTTTCTTCGTTTTGGACAAGAGAATCTAGATACTTGATCATTTCTTCAGCAAGATCAAAGCTGTATTTTTTCTTCTGCAAAGCAAATTTAGCATTCGGATCAATCTTGTTTACCTCGTAGTTATCCAGGTCCTTATTCTTCTCGATTAGCTCCAAATTTTTGATTAGCTTTTTTGTTTCACTGTTGTAATGAGATTTCAACCAACGACACTTGAGACCAGCGGGACAATAACCAATAGTTTTGAAAACAGGACAAATCCCTTCGATATCCTCTGGTTTAGCTTCAAGGTAATCATGAACATTGTGGGTACTACGACAATTGTCTGCACCAAATTTACACTCTTTGATGTTTTCTGGATCCACCAACGTTGAACACAATCTAACTTCTTCGTGCCTTTGCTTTAAATCTCGGTTTTTGTTCTGTCCCCTCTTTTTCCTTTTCTTGTCTCCAGTCAGTTGCTGGTTCTTCTCTCTGTCTCCACCTTCTGCTTCGTCGTCATTCACATATTCGTCAGGTGCTTCGCCAGAGGCATCAACTATAAATTCTTTTTTGATTGGCGCAATCCCACTCTTGATTGAATCTGATGTTACTTCAGTATGTCTCTTTTTGACTTCATTATCTTCCTCTAAGTCCAAAGCTCGTTTTCCTTCGGTAGTGGTCATTTTGAAGACTTTATTTAGTACAAGGCCTTGATGTTTGAAAGAAATGGAAAAACATTTTGAGGTCGATTGTCTCTATACACCCCAGACCTTCCTCACTTTGTACGTGAATATTTCCAGACAACAAAAAAAAACTAGAGTGTCGGTGGGAAATTGTTACCTTGAGCCGTTATTTGGAATGCTCCATTTCGTATAATGGAACATTTGGCCATTAGCTTTGCCCCTTTTTTGAAGCTGCCGTAGAAAGTATATTCCGAATGGCATCTCATCTCTAAGTGTTTTATCTGCAGGTATATCAGAAAACATGTGTCTGAAAATTTTCATAATCTATAGTGATATGAGAAAAAGAGAACTGTTCAAGAACCGATTGCTTTGAAGGAAAGATGGTTGAACTTGTAGACAAGAGAAGGCGAACAGAAGAGCTAGGTGATATCTCTTCTGGTAAACAGTCTGTTAGGAAATCAAATATTTACAGCCCCTTTCGAGTGCTTGGAAACGTCTCAAATGATATACCATTTGCAATTGGAAGTTTGGGAGCTACATTTTACGTGGTCACATCGGTTGGAAAGTCGTTTCACATTTATGATGTATCTACATTGCATTTGCTTTTTGTTTCTGAAGGCCAGACTTCCCTGAAGATAACATGTTTAACTGCAAGTTCACATTACGTATACGCAGCTTATTCGAATTATATTGGGATTTATAAGAGAGGCAGGCTCGAGAATAGGTTGACATGCCCGACTGAAAACCTGGTCAATGGCGTGTTAGTCTTCGGTAATTATTTAGTGGCCACTACTGCAGAGGGAGAAGTTTTTGTATTTAAGAAAGTTGAAGGTTTCAAATATGCTACTGAATTGTATTCAAATTTGAACTTGATCAATTCTCGTTTGGATGGGCAAATTGTGGGTATCGTTCATCCAAAGACCTACTTGAACAAAGTGGTAATTGCAACCACGGATAACTTATTCGTTGTCAACATCAGAACTGGAAAATTGTTATACAAGTCTCCTGGTGAGCAATTTGGAGAAAAGTTATCATGCATAGAGGTGGCGCCAGCTTTGGACATCTTGTCTGTGGGTTCTTCTTCTGGGGGAATCTTCTTGTATAATATAAAGAAGGGGAAGTTGTTAGGTTCAAGAATTGCCGCATCGTCAGGAGATAGTGCAAGAGTTGTTTCTATATCATTCAGGACTGACGGGTCCTCTCACTTGGTCGCTGGGTTATCATCGGGGGATATGTTTTTTTACGACCTTTCTAAAAGATCAAGAATTCATGTTTTGAGAAATTCACACAGAGAAGAACACGGAGGTGTAGCAAATGTGAAGTTTTTGAATGGACAACCTATCTTCGTATCTAATGGTGGCGATAACCTGTTAAAAGAATTCGTGTTTGACCCCACTTTGTCTACTTCTAATTCCTCGGTTGTATCCCCTCCTCGTCATCTTAGGTCAAGAGGCGGACACTCTGCGCCTCCCATTGCCATCAACTTCCCTGACGAAGACAAATCTCATTTCGTCTTAAGTGCGTCGAGGGATAGATCTTTATGGTCTTTCTCTTTACGTAAAGATGCACAAGCACAGGAGCTATCTCAGAGATATCCAAAAACAAAGAACGGTAAGAGACAATCTGGCCAAGTTTCGTCTTTCAAAGAGAAATTTCCCGAAATAATTGCATTGACAAGTTCTCATGTTCGTGAAGGAGAATGGGAGAATATTATCACCGCCCACAAAGATGAACTATTTGCTAGAACTTGGGATTTCAGAAACAAAAAGGTTGGTCGTCACACACTTAAAACCATCGATGATGGATTCGTGAAATCTGTTTGTATTTCACACTGCTGTAACTTCGGACTAGTGGGTTCTTCTAAGGGAGGTATCGGGGTTTATAACTTGCAGTCAGGATTGATTCGCAAAAGATATGTGTTGCATAAGAAAGCAGTTACCGGAATAGGAATCGACGGTATGAACCGTAAGATGGTTAGTACCGGTTTAGACGGCATTGTGGGATTTTATGATTTCACCCAACTGAAATACTTGGGAAAGTTGCAATTAGATGCTCCAATTACCTCTATGGTTTATCACAAATCTACTGATTTAGTGGCATGTGCCTTGGACGATTTGTCGATTGTTGTAATTGACACATTGACTCAAAGAATTGTGAGAGTTTTGTTTGGTCATACAAATCGTATCACTGGTATGGACTTTTCTCCAGACGGCCGTTGGGTTGTTTCTGTTAGTTTGGATGGGACCTTGAGAACTTGGGACTTGCCTACCGGTGGATGTATCGATGGTATCATACTTCCTGCTGTAGCTACCACTGTAAAGTTTTCCCCTATTGGTGATTACTTGGCAACTACACATGTAACAGGGAACGGAATTCTCCTTTGGACAAATAAGTCTCAATTCAGGCCTGTTTCAACAAGACACGTCGAAGAAAACGATTTTGCTACTGTTTTATTACCTTCTTCGGCCGGTGACCAGGGGATTACCATCATCGATGGTGCCTTGGAGAAGAAAACTGATAATCATGTGGGTTTTATGGCTTACGATTCTGTTAAGCAGATCGACAAATCGTTAGTCACCTTATCGTTAGGTACAAGGTCTAAGTATACAACGTTGTTGCATTTAGACACCATTAAAAAACGTAACAAGCCTATTGAGCCTCCCAAGAAACCAGAAAGCGCCCCTTTTTTCTTGTCTTTGGGTGGTGACGTTGTTGGTGATCCTGTATCAGCAGCTGAAGGAAAGGATGTGACAAATAAACAAGCTGCAGAGAACGACGAAACAAGTAGATTGAAGAAGCTCAGATCAGACTCTGGGCACTCATTTGAGTCAGAGTTTACTAAAATATTGAGAGAAGGGGGTGAGAAGGGTGACTTTTTATCGTTTCTCAATTACTTGATACAAGCATCTCCAGCTACCATCGATCTAGAGATCAGATCCTTGAATGCTTTCCCACCTTTGACAGAAATGACAAATTTTGTCAACGCTTTGAATCAAGGATTGGCTTCAAACAAGGACTTTGACATTTACCAGGCTATTTTTGCGATGTTCACCAAAGTTCATGGTGACGTGATTTACAACAATTCCGAACCTGAGTTACAACATGCTCTTGATGCTTGGGCCAAACTAAACTTAGAACGCGGAGAAAAGTTGAATGAGCTAGTAAAGTACTGTTCTGGAATCATTGGCTTCTTGAACAGTGTATAATCACTCTTAACACCATATATCATACTCATTGGAACCTGTAGTTGATTATGAGGTATTGGCTCCGATTTTGTGTTATAAACAAGCCGATTATGAAACTACTTTATTTAATTCTATAGGGACTACATATGAGCATCAGTATAGAGCCTGCATTATAAAGATGAATATAGATATACTAACGTCTTCTAATAGGGTTCACCTACCGTCCTCTCAGAAGATATCGGCTATACATTTTTTCGGTAACCGTTTGTTCGTGGGCTTTGTCAATGGGGACTTGAGTATTTATAATATACCTTCAAAGAAGCAGAACGACGCAGAGAAACACGGATCCCTGCTCTCTTCAAGCAGAAACTCTGGTGACAGTCGAAACCTGTATAGCCATGATAATAAATCTCGGGATGTGAGCTTGTACGTGACATTCAAGAATATTTCGAGAGACTCTAGTCCCATTAATCGTATTTTGTGCCTTCAAATGCTCGAAGGGGAAAACAGAAATATTATCTTGATTGCCAAAGGTGATTCGATTGATGTTCATGAGCGTGTTGGTACGCAAATATCTTTCATAAGTAACCTCGAGGGTCTCCGGTACTATAGCGATGTTCATGTGATGGATGCACGGGGTGTGAAATACATAGTTGCAAGCGTTAAAAAAAAGTTGCATATCTACCAGCTCAAGAAGAAATCGAGAAATCTCTTACAAGTTTTGAAGATACGGGAATTGACTTTCAGAGACAAGATCAAGTCTGTGGGTTCGTTAACCAACGATAATCTTAACTACATTGTAACCTCTTTGACAAACAACTTTGAATTGGTGAATTTGGATCGAGACTTTTCTGTTATACCTTTAGTAATTGATGAGACAAATCTGAACAACTTCAATCAGAGTACTTCATTCAGCTATTTCGGATTATCTTCGTCAGGACCGAGAACTTGGATTATAGAGTTGTCACAAAACAAGGTATTTCTCATAAAAGATAACCAAGTCGCAGTATTGACAATACAAGATAAAAAGTCAGTTGTCACTCCATCCACCATCAAGTTCCTGATAACCCCCTTGTATATTGCATTTATCTATCCGTTGTATCTCGTGGCTGTCTATAACAAAAGATTGGAAATTATTGACTTTGAGACTGGTTATCGCATTCAAAAATTCAGTCACAACTTGAGTTCAAGTCAAATACATGTTTCAAGAGAAGAGGACTCGATATTTTTGGCTTCCAACACTGACATTCTTCAGTTCCAGGTATTGGAATATCAGAAACAGATTGATCAGTATTTGACATTAAGTGGAAAAGACTCATCTTTTAAAAGTACCAAGGACCCCAATAACGACCTCAAATTCATAGGGCTAGACGAGGCCATATCATTGGTGTCTAAGTTGGATCCTTCAGAGGAATTTTTCAAACATTCTCAAGTTCCTGCTGACAAGAGGAAACAAATAATATTGCGTAATTTGTACAAATCAAAAGCAATGTTTTTATTTGAATCCTACGCGAGGTTCCAGGAAGCATTGGTCGAGATATGCTCTGAGTGGTTGATATCTTATCAAGATGTATTTGAGCTTTTTCCGGAATTCATCCATTCCAATTACTTATCCAAAGAAATACCTGCGGACTTGGAAAGTTTAAGCTCCTTTAATTACAATGCAGTGAAAAGAATCACAGTACGTGACATTCAGTCGGTCAAAGGAGTTCCCTTCTCTGATTCGGCGACTGAGAATGAGACCTTAGAACATCAAAGTTTAATGTCAGGAGGGACTCAGTTTTCACGTCGGAACTCTCTATTCAATAAACCAAAAGATGTGAAAAAATTCAGAAGAGCAGTTCAAAGTTTGATAGTCTACTTGACAGATCAAAGAAGAATACATGCCACATTCTTGAGATCGCTGACATCGTCAATAGGCTGGAAAGGGACTAGAATGACTATATTCGATATCTATCCAAATATCTCGAACAGTGATTTGGAACAAGAGATAAATAAAGTGGCGGAAGATATAGACACAACGTTATTTTTATGTTACTTCCACATCAAGCCGATGCTATTGGGACCGCTTTTACGTTTACCGAATAATTACTGTAATGCAGCTGTCGTTAATGAATATTTGTTGGGCAATCTACATAATCATAATGAAAATCTGCCACTATTCATCAAAGAGTTGTTGGATTTTTATTATGGAAGAGGTTTACATAAAGACGCCCTCGAAATGTTACATAAGCTCAGTCATGAGGGTCCTCAAGACCATAGCGATAGTCTAGATGAGTTCTTATCTGGGCCCCAGCTCACTATTCAGTATCTTCAGAAGTTGTCCAACAATATGTTAGACTTGATTTTTGAGTATTCTAAATGGGTACTAAATGAAGATAAAGATAACGTGATACAGAACTGCAGCCTCATATTCATGAATGAAACATATGAGTGTGAGAGCTACGATTCGAATAGAGTGCTAGCATTTCTTATCGATGATATCAAAAACGTTGAATTGGCAATTAGATATTTGGAATGGGTAGTTTTTGAAAGTGATATCATTGATACCCCAGAAAACCAAAAGTTCAAACCCAAGTTCCACACCAAGCTTGCCTTGTTGTTCTTAGAGAAGTTACTGAATGTTGAGGTGGTCTCAGAGTCAGCATACTACAAAAAATTATATAGATTTCTCGAGACTACAAATTTATACGAGCCATGGACAATTCTCAAAAATATACCCAGAGACAAAGATGAGTACCTCAGGTTGACTGTCTTCGTGTATAAGAGATTGGGGGAGCACGAAAGGGCCATCGATGTTTGTTACAACCAGCTCAATGACTTGGAACTTGCTATGAAGTATTGTTCGGATATATACAAGAATCCTGAAAATAAGGAACTTGGAGAGAGGTTATTGCATAAATTATTGGCCGATCTTTTGGTGAACTCTGATGAAAACGAGGATAAAATTGAAGCTCTTTTAACCCTTCAAGGTTCTAGGATGTCCGATTTGAGCACTCTTACTGCGTTACCTGACTCTTTCCCTTTGTTTAAGCTTTCCAAGTTCTTGACAGAGAAATTGAGAGAGACCTCAGAGGGCTTGCATGACTCGAGAATGTTTGGTCAATTGTACAAGGTTGGCCTGATCAAATTACAGAATCAATTATTGACTGGTATGAGCAAAGGGTACTACGTTGAGTCCGGTAAACAACTCTGCTCCATTTGTAACAAGATCTTGGGCTACAGCATCTTGACTGCTGACAAAAATGATAATGTTGTCCACTATGCTTGTTACCTGAAACTAAAATAGCATATACATATATAAAATTCTCATTAGCATTCATATTTAGTGCATCACGTTGACTAGTTCAATAAGGTCGTGTTAAATTCGATATAAGTGAAAACATTACAATTTAAAAAATAGTTGAAGCTGTTAGACGATATTAATCGGAAGCTACCCTCCATTCATAAGCGAAGGTCTCAATGTCATCATTCAGTGAACCAAATGCGCCCCCAGAGGCCAATTCTGGTAATGGGCCAAATATTAATAGTGGTGGGAGCTTCAAACTTCCACCAATATCATTCTTATCGCACCATGCTCCTCAACAAAATAATCAATTACCATCAGCCTCTAACTTGGGAATAGCTAACTTTTTGAATGCAGAGGAGAGCACGGATCTTGATAAAGATTCTCACGTTAACAAGAAGATAAAACACGAGGAAGTTCCAGCACCGGACCGATTAGACAAGGACAATGCTCAAATCTACAATACGAACCCTTCACAAGATAAAAATCAGTATCAAGAGACAAAAGCCGTTGGCACTGGTGCTTCAGCAGAAGCTGATTTCGCAAATGGTCCTTCTCCACCAGAATCTATCTCAAGATCTGAAGAATTTGCCCAGGGACCCCATTCTCACCATATTCACCATCACCACCACCATGGAACTCATTCTCATGCACACCCACATCACTTTCATCATCACCATCATCATCATCATCGTGAAACAGATGCTAGCACACTCTCACATCACCATCACCACCATCACCATCACAGCGCGCAAAGTGAAACTGAGCTGAAAACAGATCGTAGCCCAGATCCAGAAGACACAGCCTATGAACAAAGAGACGAGGAAGCAAAGGAAGTTTCTCTGAGCGAACAAAACCAAGTACTCGAACATAATGACATAATCAAAAAAGCAACTATTGAAACTGTTGATTCCAATACGAAAAAAACAAGGCGACCTCCAGTTGTCTTGAATACAGATCCAATTTTCGAAATACTCAATGAATACTTCCCTGAAAGACGTAGTTTGGGAACAATAATATACAATCCCACTACCAATTGGTTGACCTTACAAACAGAACTGCTATCAGGGTTGAAGCCAGAACATCATGAAAGATTTCTAGAAATCAAAAAGAGCTATGCAGAGAGATTGACTGATAAACATTTCAAACCTACCACAAAGTATATCCCTGACATCCCACCTTTTCCTGTCGACTACATCAACTCGATAATTGAGATGAAGATTCCTCACAGATTTATCAAATCTTACCTTGATTCACTCGAACGCAACGGCGGTTATCTCGAGAAAAGAAGTCTATGGGGAGGTGCTAGTGGTGTATATACAGATGATTCCGATATATTATGCACCTTAGTCCACCAGGGTCTCTTCAATAATACTATTGACTTGTCTACATGGAACAGTAAATGGAAACCGTCGGATTTGATTAAGCCTCTCAGCGCCGAAGAAGACAACTTCGTAGGGGATCTTTCGGTCGAAATACTATTGCTTCCTTCGTTGCCAATGTACCATGGGTTTTTTGCCAATGGTGTCAATTCTCGTTCTTGGTTGCAAGGCAAACACGACGGTTTATCAATAGCTATATTCAATGTCAAATGGGAAAGTTACGGTGCTTATTTGCAAGACAACAAGATCTTCAAACAATACCAGCTTGAGCTCACAAACGACAGCTCTGCCTGTAAGCAGGAGCTTGTCAGTCAAGGTGGCTGGCGATTCGACTACAACTATTTCAAGCAATTGAAGGATAAATATGAAAAACTTGACAACGAAGCTAATGGCGCTAATTTCGAAAAGGCTGCGGCCGAGTCAAACTAGCTTTTGTGAATGTGAGATTCCGGAACTAGCTCCATTGGAATTTATTCAATTTCACTGTTGGCCTGCGGTCTTATTTAGTAATATTCTTGCTCCGCGTTACAAAAAAAAATCCTCATGATCATTTTAGCTCTAAAATATATGGTATGCCCTGCACATACTTGTGTCCCCCCGACATTTTGTTGAAGAGCTACAATATGGCAATTTAACCGTGTATATGTAGATATAAAACTTCTGTCAAAGTATTTGACGTAATGCGTAAGAACCAGAATAAGCTTTCAAAGTTATAGCTGCGTTAAGGTGTAAAAAATAATACTTGGCAACTAGCGTATCTCGAAGAAACTCATCGCAGTAGCTCCAAAACTACCCGGGACTCAAGCGAGCAATTAGGAAACACGAGCAACAAAAACAGGACAACAAACTCCTGTCTAGTTTGATGACTAATGGAAATACAGTAGTAAATCCTACTGGTATTTCCAATCTCAAATCCAGCGAAAAGAATTCAAGTTCAACTAAGAGCCAGGGTAGAAAAGAATTGAGAACAAAAATAAAAAAGTCTAGAAAAGGATTAGGGGGATTCTTTAAAAAAGTTTCTTGCGATCTTGGTTCAGTCGTGGCAAAGGTCAAGTGTCTATCCGATGACTTATTTGCTGTAGACGAGACTGAAGACCTTTTTGAAGAGCAAGGTAGTGAGGATACGCTCGAAAATCTAGTAACGTCAAATCGTGGTTACTCTAACACAGAGGAAACCTTCTTGGAGAATTTCCAAAAATACAAAAGTTTGGACAACATGGTTAAGGCTGCTCGCAAGGATGCTGTGTTAGACCAACAACAAGACGCTGGCGAGAGAGCTCGTTGCAAACTAGACGATCTTATACGACTTCTTGATGCTATCAATGATGACGATGTGAAAAGCGATATAGAGGACGAAATAACATTTACGGATTTGGATGTTTGTAAGCTCCGAAAAGCATTTGAGGTTAGAGAACTTTCGGAAAGCTCTGGCGAATCTTCGTCAACCTTACACTCTAATTCGGTTAATGTCGGAGAACGATTATGGGAAATAAGAAGAAATCTTTGGACAACATCAAAAAAAAGTGAGGAGGAAATAAAGAAGAGGATAGATGATCTGCCGGTTAGACATCTTCTGAATGATTTGTACCTCAAAGTCTACTCCAACTTAATCGATAAGGGAAAGTTGCTCAAAGATGACAAGAAAATAAATCTTTCAGATCTAATCAAAGTCATCAACTGTGGGTGGGTAAATGAGGAGAAATGGGAAAGAGCAGGAAAAGGGTTACCTTAGGGTCTGCCTAATAAGATAAGCGAGGCTTTCTTCCTTATATGCCTTTCTTCATCTATTACATATAAACGTACTTACTTTAATCTCTACATAGCAAGTTAGTTTCAGTTTTGCCCATTATTTTTAACTAACTTTAGCGTCGTCTCTAATATTCGTAACTTTTGATCAGTGGATTCCATTCTTCCTTGTAAATCTTCTACGGCTTCGGAGACGCTTTGTTTGTGTTCCATTCTTTTGATTAATTTTTGTAATTTTTCTTTGTCCATGCGTAAAAGATCATGTTGATCGAACATCTGTTTCATTTGAATATTGATTTGATCATTGAGCTGTATTATCGTAGAAAATTTGTTGTTTATTTCGTTATCGCTCGAATCTAAAAGGATGGCAAGTGTCCTAGCAAGTTCATCTGATAATCCCTTAGATTTGGTCAACAGGTCTTTCTGGTTTGCCTTCGCTTTCTGAAGTAAAGTAGTATGATCAGACATTTCACTGCTACCTTATATCTTCATATCCTTTTTCTGTCATGCGTAATTGACCTGACTTTGAGGTGTCTTCTTTGTGATAAAGAATTTGGATTAGTTCTCACTTTTTAGCCAAATCTTTTGATTATAACCTTTAACGGGGGGAAATCTATTTCAATGATAACTAAAGATTCGATCTCTCAGAATCAGTTGTTTCTATTTGGTCTGACTGATCCCGATACCGGGCGAGATTATGAGAAGATCTCGAATGTATTGATCTCCAAATCCATTCATGGCATCGAATTGATCGATCAGACACGCTTCTTGATCCAAGATCCAGAAGTGAACTTGCAACAAACTTTAGCATTATGGGAAATCAGGCTCACGCTACTTCTCTTCAATAATCAGTTGAGTTACGCAAAAAAGGAGGCTATCAATTTAAACAATGCATTGTATTTAGGTGAAGGTGACGACTCAGCATCAACGAGCTCCGCCAGCAGTTTACGACCTATTTATCCACTACCCAAGAACAAAAATAAAGTGATTGGGTACAATCTACTCACTCTTTTGATTAGGTTGAAGTCCATCCCAAATATCAATTTGGTAAATGAATTATACAAAGTGACATTCCAAATTAGGCTGGATGAATACAATGAGCTGTTGAGCCTGAAGCTTGGAAACTTGAGCTTTGACATCATTGTCGTTTTAGTCATAAATAAAAATTACTTGACACTAGCTAACTATTTGGGGTCAATAAAACATGAACTTGAGATCTTCCCCGAGAGAAACCATAACAACTACTACTCGAACATTTTGTTGATATACATCATTATTCATGGTATAATGCTCTATAACAGTAAAAAACTGATACTGGAATATTCAGATCTCTTTTCAAGGGTGAACTTGGAATCCAAAAGAACACTTTACTATGTGTTGAGTACGATTTCTCCACGTCTTTCATTTCCCAACGAGAAGGAACCCAAAGCAGAGCTTCCCCCCTCCGAAGACTTCTCCATCTCAGACTTATACGTAGCGATAGGCAAAGGATACATTTCTACAAGAGTCATTTGTTCTACGTTGGGATTATGGGACCTCCTGGGTAGGTATGGATTTCTGTTGCAAGGTAGAGAGAAAGGTATCGTATTCACACCACCCTCTATGAATACCCCAGTAGGTGGCAACGTCATTGATCAATTCTCTCAGGAGGTCACCTCGCAATGGGGCTCCCATATTCATAAAGTATACGGGCTTGAATGAATATTTTGATACCGAGTCATTTTTGAAATGTGCAGCAATTACGTATATATGCATTATATAAGATTTCCTATTGACTAGGTAGATCCCATTATTATCTGTTGATTGTAGGTGTAAATACACAGGATGACCGTTGCAGCCTTCGGGTTCCGCGCTCAGGGTTACAACCCTACATCTATTTTTTTGGGATTGGCACGTTTTTTGATAATTACACAAAATCCGTTTTTCACTATAGACACCAGACCGAAAGATTTTTTCACTTGGTACTAAAGGTAGAAAAATTAAACTGTTTCAAAAAACCATTAAGAGGTAGATTAAGTATCAAAAATGGCTTTGCAAGACGTTGTCACCCGTGAATATACTATCAACTTGCACAAGAGGGTATGTACAAATAAGAGATACTCAAGTTACGTAGACAATAATGTGGTTGGTGGATAATGAATTTTAAGTAACAGGAATACGAAGACGACTTGTGATATGTTGAATTGATGATTAGAATGGATAGTGAAAGTTCGTTTCGTATCTGATTGTTGGCATAGAAGAACTTTCAACACGTTTGTGTGTGACAGTCTACAATACACCACAGCATATCTAGAAAGCATTTGGCGAAGGATAGATGAAACATTTACTCAGAACAATTTTGAAAAACTATGGATTTAACAAGAAAAGAAGAATGTTAATTACCAATACCAACAGTGATGTTTGAAAAACTACGTTTTTTGATTGCGTTCTAATGCTTCAGTCTTGGCTAAAGTAACTTGAAAAATTTAATAGAGTCTATACTAACAAATATTTAGTTGCATGGTGTCCACTTCAAGAAGAGAGCTCCAAAGGCTGTCAAGGAAATCAAGAAGTTCGCTACTTTGCACATGGGTACCACCGATGTCAGATTAGACCCAAAGTTGAACGTCGTCATTTGGAAGAGAGGTGTCCAAGGTGTTGAAAACAGATTGAGATTGAGAATTTCCAGAAAGAGAAACGATGAAGAAGACGCTAAGGAAAAGTTGTTCGCTTTCGTTGAACCAGTTAATGTTCCAACTGCCAAGGGTTTGCACACTGTTGTTGTTGACGAAGATGAAGCTTAAATAAAATCTCTCCACCTTAATGTATAAGTAATACAATAGTCACTACATATCTGTAACATCGTCGAATCAATGATCTTGTATTCAATTAGAAGAGTTATTCTAGTCACTCACATACAAATATATAAAAGATAGCTGTATGCACAGGTGTCTGTGGAAATACCTAAGTTATTAGTTTTCGTTCACAGGTGTCATTGGTGAATATCATGACATGCTTTGACAAATTTCGATCAGTGTAACTATGACAAAATACCGGTTCACTGCAACGGAAGCAAATGTTAGCCAAAACGGTAACGACTTCTTAGAAGCTCTTTAATTGGTATAAAAAAAAAATTTTTTCATCTTCTTCGAAAAGTGTTGTACACGATGTCAACGTTATTCGGTTAATCCATGGGATGTTATGTCCTCTGGTTCATATGTACTTACCATTCCATCTTGATCACAATGTCATTGTTGGTGTTCCAAGCATTAGGCAAATTTTTATTTTATAGGGTCTTCATTATGAGAGTAAAATAGGTGCGGGTAATTTTTCACCCTACTGCCTTTTTACTTATGGCCAGCGTTGGAAAACTTGGTTGCAAGATTTGAAAATGACACCGTAAAAATCAGACATCTGTCTCCAGTATTGAAGCTTGAATTCTTATCCCTCATGTTGCCGAAAACTCAATGTAGTCTAACGTCACCAATGAAATACATAAGGGTTTCGTAAGATATACCAATGAAATGTTACTAGCAAAACCTCTTCTTACGGTCGTCGCTCTTGACTTCATTAGTCAAGTAGGCTCATATCAAAGCTATGGCCTTCAAACTTCTTATAAGTTCATAATAGTTTTGTTTTTCTCACCTGGTTCTTTTTTAGTTTCACTGGCTTTCGCTAGGCGCAATTTTCCTAAGCCATGTCCTGAGATCATGGTTTGCGCCAATTGTTGAACTCAATTGAATATAGCTTCAACTCGAGCCTTCTCTATCGTATGCTTCTGGCTTTTCTGTATCTTGCAGATACTTCCTTAAGAAAATTTGACCCCACAAAAAATCTCTGGTATTGTCCGAGGCTTTTTCTGTGAAATCATATAAAATATATTTTGGTACATATAATTGTTCATCAAGCAAAGAAGTAAATACAATTTACTGCATTGAAATCTTGTTATCAGCGACAATACATGCAGCCAGTATAACATGATATCAGCATCGATTCCCAACTCGGAATTCTCTTCGGTTTCTGCTCATGGAAGTGTTGAAATCGTCAGTGATTTCAACTTAAATAGGTACGATGAGATAGAGCTTTCCGAAGAACTATTTAGCAAGGTCTTTCCAGGAGAGCACAGTGTTGATGATAAGTATGTTATTATCAAGTTATTGGGGTCCGAGACACTAGAAACATACAAAATTTATGAAGTGAACTCTGTTGAATCAGGCAGGCAAGGAAACATCGTCAGGTTTTTGAACAATAGTCATTTTCAAAAGCTCCGCAATCAAATTACGGTGAATGACTGCTTGATCGAAAGTATCGACATGAGTAAGATCCCATTGTTGGAACGTATCTTTGTGTTGATACCAGAAACCATGTTCTCCATAATGGGCAATGAACCTCAGGATATTCTCAGAAGCCAGTTCTCGTCTAAGTTTTTGAAAAGCAAAATTGTCAATACTGGTGATTTTATAAGATCTATAAATGGTGAGATTAGGCTTTGTGAGCCAGTGAGTCAAGGTATATTTGATTGTAGTACAGAAATAATCTTCATCAAACATGATAATGAGGAGAAGAGATCTTTTGAGGAAATTAACAGCAGTGACGAAATCTCTGATAACGAATACTCCGAAGATATGGATGAGGGTTTTTCCCCAGAACTTAGTTTATCCAGTTATCTCACTCAAGATGTTGTTGATGCCACAAGTTCGCCATTCCCGGTGAAATTCTTGACCAGAAAAGTCTTTATATCTAATTTTCCTGTTACTTGGCTGAGAGAAGACAATGAGTTGTTTATTTTCATACGTTCGGATGACCTAACAAAGCTCAATTTTCCAGTTTTCAATGGAGATACGGTCAAAATCCTTACGGAATCAAACGATGAATATATTGTCAAAATATTTACCCTCGTTGAACCAACGGAACAAAAAACTGGATTTTTATACCTATCGCCAATATTTTCCATCAATGTTGGTATAAATGCAAACTCTGCCTTGAGAATAAAACCTTTGCGAGATCCCAATGTCTTATTATCTAACGTAATTCCAGTTGCTCATCAAGTAACTATTTCGAGAATTGCATCATCTATTACAATGGATAAGATCTTCCAACAACACTTCTTTTCGAATTTGAAATTCTTACTAAACTCACAATTGAAATGTATCAAAGTTGGAGATTATGTACCTGTTGTGCTTGACTCAGTGCTAGCCAAGACGATGTTTGACCTAGATTCAGACGGAGACACTGTTCCAATAGGTAATCCTGATTCTGTGGCTTGGTTTCAGATTGTTGATATTGTGGGTGGAAATGATAGCCTGTCAACTGGTCAATATTTAGTGGATTCATCCAAAACTAAGTTGATATCTTCCGGCATTGAATACGTAAGATTACCTGTAAATGAGCTTTACAATTGGTGCACATATTTAGATCTCCCTCCAATATTCAACTACAATAAGTATGACAAGTCAAAGGAATTTTCTTACGTCACAGAGTTCAAAAAAATATTGAAAACAAGTTTAAACACTAGTCTCAATACTATAATTTTATTGAACTCCTTTACCAGAGGTGCAGGCAAGTCAACTTTAGTCAAAAGCTTGACATTGGCACTTGGTCTCAATTTGTTGGAAATAGACTGCAATGAAATTATTAATCCAGGCCAGGAGTTGAAAACAGTTGGTTTATTGACAGGAAAGATCGACAAAATCTTGAACAATTATTCTCCAGAATCATGTTCTAGTGTTACGCTTATCTACTTGAAACATATTGAAAACTTGTGCGTGGAAAAGAATGTTAACGATCAGAATTCAAATTTGTTTGCGTCTTTGTCATTACGTGTGGTCAAGTTATTGAACTCATATCTCAAAAAATATCCCTCAAATGTTATCATAGTCTTAAGTTGTAATGATTTTGATAAATTGAACGGGAGTTTGAAGCTGGCAGTCAAATTCAAGATTGATGTGACAATTCCTAATGAATTTGAAAGAAGAGAAATATTCAAATTTTTGGTGGATCATCACTTAAACATCAGTAGATCGTTACAGGGATATCGCTTTTCGATAAGGAGCGATATCAACTTCGCATCATTATCCTTACAATCTGCCGGTTTGAACCCTCTCGACATAGTTTCTATCGTTGATAATGCTAAGAAGTTTGCGATAAGAAGAATGACTAAGTTATCCAAGCAGTTGAATATTTCTATATCAGAGTTGGTAAAAATCGGAAATGGGGGAAGAATTATGATAGTGCCCGAGGATTGCAGTGCGGCTATCAATGATGCCAGGAACCAGTTCAGTGACTCCATTGGTGCTCCTAAAATCCCCAATGTTCGGTGGGAAGATATTGGAGGTTTAGATTTGGTGAAAGATGAGATTTTAGATACGATTGATATGCCGTTAAAATACCCAGACTTATTCAATAACGGATTGAAAAAGAGAAGTGGGATTTTGTTCTACGGTCCACCCGGTACCGGTAAAACGCTTTTGGCTAAAGCAATTGCTACAAATTTTTCATTGAATTTCTTTAGTGTTAAAGGTCCTGAATTGTTGAATATGTACATTGGTGAGTCAGAAGCAAACGTTAGGAAAGTATTTCAGAGAGCGAGGGATGCTAAACCATGTGTCATCTTTTTTGATGAGTTGGATTCTGTTGCACCCAAAAGAGGTAATCAGGGCGACTCTGGAGGTGTAATGGACAGAATTGTTTCGCAGCTTTTAGCCGAGTTAGACGGAATGAGTGGTGGAGATGGAGACGGCGTGTTTGTTGTCGGTGCAACAAACAGACCAGATTTGTTGGATGAAGCTTTGTTGCGTCCGGGAAGATTCGACAAGATGTTGTACTTGGGTATATCCGACACTGATGAAAAGCAATTCAAGATCCTAGAGGCATTAACCCGAAAATTCAAGTTGGATGATAATGTTGATTTGAAACAGATCGCCAAAAACTGTTCCTTTACTTTAACAGGTGCTGACTTCTACGCTTTGTGCTCGGACTCTATGTTGAATGCCATGACTAGAATATCTCATGAGATTGATAATAAGCTTTTTAATTACAACAAAAACTTGGAGGGTCAAGGCAAAGAGGCTGTGTCTATCCGCTGGTGGTTCGATAATGTAGCCACCCAAGAAGACACCAATGTTGTGGTAAAAATGGAAGACTTTGAGAAAGCACAAGCCAGCTTAGTTCCCAGTGTCAGCGTAGATGAGTTAAATCACTATCTTAGAATCAGACAGAACTTCGAAGGTGGAAAAGACCAAGCCCAAAAGGAAGCTTCACTGAATGAGTCTCATTAAGCCTTAGATGCGCATGCAAATAATTTATAAGTTGATGCTAGTATATAGATGACAACGCTTAATACGTGCACTCTATGTCATTTTTCGTCACTAAACAAATAACTCTTCTCTAAAAGATCCTTTGCCTGGTTGATTTTCTGGGCAATATATACACTTCCGTGTTTATCTGGGTGGTTCGCCACCATTAACTCTCGGTAGCGATTCCTCAAGTTGTTCTTGTGAAGGCGTGTGATTTCTTCTGGCTTTATACCTAGAATCTGAAGAGCTTCTTGCTCCGTCATTTTGTCCAAAAATCCCTCTCGAGTGGGAAATGCCTCCAATATCCTCTTGTGCTGCTCGTAATGTGAGTGGGTAACATCTAGACGATTTTCTTTGCTAAGTCTAATGTTGTTTAATGTGGCTATCATTTGTGGCGTGAGATGCAAATATTTCCTGTAAGCGAAAACGGTCGACTTTATCGTGAGAGCTACCACCGTCGCCCATATCCCAACGACTATAGGCACCACCATTTTGCTGCTTGCTATGATCGTTGATTCTAACCTCAGGTAATGTCGTTAATTATCTCAAAATTGTTGTCCTGTATATACGGAGGCTCAGGAGCTGCAAAAATAGCGAAGCTCTTTGCTTAAGTCACGTAGCACGCTCAACCCTCCCCCTGTTTCTCGGCCAAACAACGAGAAACTCCGTCACTATCTTCATTGTATTGGGCTCAATATGGTCCAGACATAGCTGCTGGAATAATTTGCTTAAATGACATCAATGGGCAATTTGACGACGCAAGAAAGGTTTCAAATGCTTGATCTGTGCCTTAAAACGAGCACGTTTGTGTAGCTCTTCCACAAATAATGAAAACTTAATCTTCCAAATCCATCCTTCCAATTACACTTGGCCAGTGGCCTAGTCAGTGCCACGATATTTTGCATTTTTGGTGGTCCTAAGGGATTCTGTTGATATGCAGTCAGCGAAACTTGCGCCAGTGATAACTTCACTCGTATGACTATGTTGAGGCAACTCGATAAAACACTTCAAAGTATGCTATGAACTCCCCGAGCACGCTCGAGTTAGCGGCACGGTTCGGTTCGTCTATCACCTGTCATCTTTTCGTGTCTTGATGGAAACTGCGACATGGTTTTCAAGAAGATCTAGATGAAAAGGCAATTTACGTCAGTATTCATGGGCTATACAGTTTTTGTTGGAGTCTGTTGAAGACACGCGCTTGATTTGGGCCCATTGATTCGATCATCACTCACTCTGCTGCCTGGCGATCGAGAATTTAATCTCTTATCGTATGTGACACAAAAGATGAGCCGGCCCACATCGAACCGGAGATGCCCCGGCCGATGCTAGACAGGATGAAAAATTTATTAGCTACAATAACTATATATCATAGGAATTCGCAACACTGAACTACGACCATTAAGGATTGGAGTTTCGATTGTTTGAAAGTTATTAACATCGGTAGAATACAGATCATATTAGAGATCGCATCCGAGTACATTCACCAGATAAGCTATTAAAGGTTCCACAGAGATAAGTTTCTACAGAAGACAACAAATCATAGATATATATAATGTCACACGCAGCTTTGACTTGGTTGACTCAATTGAACACTGAGGAAACTCCTGATAAGGTTTTACGTCGTTCCTCGATCATAGGTACAATCGGGCCGAAAACTAACAACGCTGAAGTTATGGTCAAATTGAGAAAGGCAGGGTTGAATATCGTCCGTATGAATTTTTCTCATGGTACCCATGAGTGGCACCAGAGTGTCATTGACAATGCCAGAAAATCTGAAGAGTTGTACAAGGGCAGACCATTGGCAATTGCCTTGGATAACAAAGGTCCTGAAATCAGAACTGGAACCACCATTGATGACAAGGACTACCCAATTACTGCAGACCATGAGATGATCTTCACCACTGATGAACAATACCTCACCAAGTGTGACGATAAAATCATGTTCATTGACTATGCCAATATCACCAAGGTCATTCAGGTTGGAAAGTTGATATATATTGACGATGGTGTACTTTCGTTTGAAGTTTTGGATATCCCTGACGAAAAGACGTTGAAGGTCAGATCTATCAACGCTGGTAAGATCTCTTCTCATAAAGGTGTCAACTTGCCTGGTACTGATGTTGACTTACCAGCTTTGTCCGAAAAGGATAAGGCCGACCTTCGCTTTGGTGTTAAAAATAATGTGCACATGGTTTTCGCTTCCTTCATCAGATCTGGCCAAGATATCAAACAAATCAGAGAAGTCTTAGGTGAAGACGGTAAGGACATTCAAATTATTGCTAAGATTGAGAACCAGCAAGGTGTTAACAACTTTGATGAAATTTTGGCTGAAACTGATGGTGTCATGGTGGCCAGGGGTGACTTAGGAATCGAAATTCCTGCTCCTCAAGTTTTCGTGGTTCAAAAGCAATTGATTGCTAAATGTAACTTGGCAGCCAAACCAGTAATCTGTGCCACTCAAATGTTGGAGTCTATGACTTACAATCCAAGACCAACCAGAGCTGAAGTCTCTGATGTTGGTAATGCTATTTTGGACGGTGCAGATTGTGTCATGTTGTCTGGCGAAACTGCCAAGGGTAACTACCCATTCGAGGCTGTCTCAATGATGCACAATACTGCTATCATCGCTGAAAAGGCTATTGCTTACTTGCCGTTGCACAATGAAATTAGATCCGTTTCTAAGAAACCAACCCCAACTACCGAAACATGTGCTGTTGCTGCTGTTTCTGCTTCCTACGAGCAAGATGCTAAGGCTATCGTTGTTTTGTCTACTTCGGGATTGACTTCCAGATTGGTTTCCAAATACAAGCCAAACGTGCCCATCATGATGGTCACCAGAAATGGCAGGGCTGCAAGATATTCACACTTGTACAGAGGTGTTTATCCTTTCGTTTACCCATTCGACAAGGTTGAAAACTGGCAAGAGGATGTTGAAAACAGATTAAGATGGGCTGTTTCTGAAGCTATTGACTTGGGTATCATCAAAAAGGGTGATGCTATTATCACCATCCAAGGTTGGACTAGAGGTTCGGGCCATTCTAACACCGTCAGAGTTGTGCAGGCTTAAGCTTTAGTAATTCAGTCTCGATTATCACTGAATATTTTGGCAAACTTCGTGTCTAGACATGAGTACGGGCTTCAGTTCTAATTTCCCTTTACATAGTAAACTAAATAGTAAGAGAAATTATAGTTATTCATATGCGTAGTGCATATAATATATATCTCATCAAGATGGACATCAAGTAGTTGTAGTTCAGAGCAAACAGTATTACTGTTTATCTTAGCCATGTCAAAAAAGGTAGCAATGTTTCAAGGAAACTCTTTGAGGTCTCTTTTGAGAGTTAATAGAGCTATTGGCCCCGGTATAAGGTTTTACTCTGCTGGGCCGGACAAGGAAACAACCCATTTCGGATACAAGACCGTTGATAGAAGTGACAAACAAAATTTGGTCAAGGGCGTTTTTTCTTCAGTCGCCTCAAGTTATGATGTTATGAATGATATAATGTCCTTGGGGATCCATCGTTTGTGGAAGAACCATTTCATAAACAGACTTGACGCAGGAATGAGACCAGGCAGTACCAAGCCTTTGGAATTCCTCGATGTGGCAGGAGGCACTGGTGATATTGCTTTTGGATTGTTGGATCACGCTGCCTCTAAGTTCAATGATAAATCAAGTACCATCACTGTTGCCGATATCAATGCTGATATGTTGAAAGAAGGTAAGCTCAGGTATCAAGGTAGCAAATGGAATGATGGCTCTAACAGAGTCTCTTTCCTTGAACAAAATGGGGAGACTTTAGCAGATATCCCCAGTGACTCGAAAGATGTTTACACCATTGCTTTTGGCATCAGAAACTTTACAGATATACAGGCTGGTTTGAATTCTGCCTACAGGGTTTTGAAACCCGGTGGAATATTTGCTTGTCTTGAGTTCAGTCAAGTTGACAATGCCTTGCTTGACTACATATACCAGGCATACTCGTTCTCTGTTCTTCCGATGATGGGTCAATTGGTGGCTAATGACAGGGACTCGTATCAGTATCTTGTCGAAAGTATTAGAAGATTCCCCAAGCAAGAAGAGTTCAAATCTATGATCGAAAAGGCGGGCTTCTATGTTCCAGAACAGGGATATGAGAACCTTACTTTTGGAGTTGCCGCTATCCATATTGGAGTTAAAATCTGATTACGTCAAATTTATACATATATAAACTAGCTAAATATGGTTCAATGTTGAAATAATATCTTCAGTCAAATGTAAGCCCTTAACGAACTTATCCAGTATCCCATCCACCTCCATTGAATTTTCATATTCTACTTTAGAGATCACACCATTAGCTATCTTGATTCTTGCCAGTAACTCGGAACCATCCAAGCTTCCATCAATGGAAAGTATGATATCTTTGTACTCTGATTCAAAGTCAATGTCATCCAAAGATAAATGAATTTTATTCTTATCAACAATCTCATTTCTTTCTATATCTTGGCCCAAAAATGCATCTAAGTCCTTTACAACGTATACACCATCGCTGACTGCATTCAAAGTGAGTAGTTCTTCGTCAGTGACATTATGAGTTAACTTCAAGGACTCTTTCAATCTGTTCTTCATTTCCAAAGTGGGCTCGGTAGAATGTACGTTCGAAGAGAGCTCAGTATTCCCATCGTTTCTCTTTTCTTGACCTATACTTATTCCGGGGATACTTCTGATTATATTCAGGAAAACTAGAAAGTTCCTGAGTACTGGAAGGAGCCGTTTAATGCAAATGATCTTTTTCAATGTTACTTTTGTCACAGGTATAAAAGTTGATGCCAATCTTGAAGCCATGACGACTTCTATGTCTCTTTCTTTCGAGTCTATAGAACTTCTCAATTCATTTCCAGCGTTCAAATCAGAAAAGATTTCATAATCTTGCAGAGATTCGTCTGGTTCCTGCGTTTGATATTCCACTTCAAAATATTCTAGTAGCAAGTCAGGTATGTAAATAGGAGCAGGAAATTTCAACCTGAGAACCCAATTTAGCGGCTTCGAGTCTGGGTTGGATTTGTGAGGAGATAAATCGTCAGAGACATCGTATAAAAATTGATAATTTCCTAATTTTCCCTCAGAATTCAGTAATTGCCATATCTCGTCTTTATTTTCTTTTAAGTAATGAATTGGTTCACGGGAATCACTTTCTACAGTGACTAAGGCTTTGAACTTTTGACCGATAGGTGGTACAATATCACCAGATGACTCATTCTCATGATTTATGTAGCGATTGTCTCTCCAAAATTCAATAAATAAACCAATTAGTGAGTTTTCTTTGTCATTTGTTACAATGTTTCCAACACTGTTTCTGAAACCTTCTCTAATTTCCCAATCAATCGTCTCGCCGGTCTCTAGAGTTTGTATGGATTTCAAAATAAGGCCGACTTTGTTGATAAATGTAAATAGGTTGAAGTCACTTGTTGAGAGCCTGTCTAATGTGGCCAAATAACTCAAATTCTCGGGAAAATTTCCAAGTATCAATCCAGTCAAGTTAGAAAATAAAACAGATTCTGCTACTGAAAAGTCTTCGTTTTCGTTTTTTTTCAAGAAAGAAACTGCATTGTTATTTTTCAAATCCAATTTAACCACCGTGACTTTGTCATGCGTGCTCTCTTCGGTAATGGTGGTATGATTGTCTTGTCCATCTGCGATGCTCACTCCATGGTTCGCCAGAGACAAAGAAAGATGAATGACCTTGCTGTCGCTGGTGAAATCAATATCCACGAGAATTAGTGACCCCGCTATGGAAAGTCTTTGTGGCTTCAACTGCTGTAATAGGGGATCCGGGTTCACAGTGTATGCATGTTTATCAATAAATGTTTCTAGTCGTAAATGCTGAGCTAACTTTTGAATAATCTCAATTGACACCTTGAAGTTCCCCGAAACTACATAAATCTTGTTTAAGCATTCTTCCACCTTGTCATTGGGGTCAATCATTGAGGATGTTTTGGACAAGTCTTGACTATACAATTTGATACGAATCATAACTTTTGGTCCTGATGATCGCATTTCTGTGTACTGTATATATTCATTAATAAAAAAATACCTACAAATTTGACTTTGAGTATCTCAAAATTCAAATTTCGAGTATCCAAAGCGAATATAGGGTGTTGATATAGACGATGACAAGTTATATCACTCCAGAGGTAACTAACATCTTAGAGCCAGTGGCGGAGCAGTTGAAGCGCCGACAGTTCAAAAATGATAAAGAAGTTGCGTTGGAAATCTCACACCTTTTGATGAGGGTTATTTCTACTAGATGGACCAATCCCCTTGATTTGATTGCACTTATAAGAGATGTAGGAGTTGTTTTACATAAAGCACAGCCGAGACACATAATTCCAGGGAACATTGTAAGGAGAGTGTTGGGAATTATAAGGGACGAAATTGAGACCGAAACCAACAATGACGTGAACACACCAATGATGAGCTCAATGTTCAGCTTGTTGTCAACGAACAGTACATCCGAGAAGAAATCCCATGTCATTCTGAAGGCTCAAGCAAGTGATTTGCGCTCCATCGTTATTCAGACGATCAGAGACTTAATAGATGAGATATCCAATGCAAACGAAATTCTCGAAGCAATGTCAGTTGACTTGATTCACGACGACGAAGTGTTATTGGCACCAACTCCGGAGTCTGATACTGTCTTACAGTTTTTAATAAAGGCAAGAGCAAAGAGGAAATTCACTGTTTTGGTCACAGAAAATTATCCAAATGATATCAAGCTGGCCCACAAATTTGTCAAAACCTTGGCTGAACACCATATTGAGTCAATCTTGATCCCAGACAGTATCACCTTTGCAGTCATGTCTCGAGTTGGAAAGGTTATAGTGGGGCCTAATGCCGTCTTTGCAAATGGTGGTTGTTTGACCAGCTCTGGAGTCTCTAGTGTGGTTGAGTGTGCCAAAATTCACAAGACGCCTGTTTTTGCTATTGCAGGATTATACAGATTATCTCCACTTTATCCTTTCAATAGAGACGATCTTATTGAGGTTGGCAATTCGGGAGATGTACTCAACTATGACGATTTCAGCCTTCTTGACAACGTTGAGGTTGTTACGAATCCACTTGCAGCTTACATTCCTCCAGAGCATATCGATATTTACATAACCAATATAGGAGGCTTTGCTCCGTCGTTTATTTACAGAATTGTCCTTGATAATTATAGGACTGAGGATAACAATCTAGAATAAGCATATATGTATAATAAAATTCATTGGAGTGTAATTTCTTTTGATTTGTAGCTAATGCTGAACGTAAGAATAGCTTCTCCTGTTGTTTTGCTTTAAATATCTTTTTTTTCCTGTGTCGTTGCTGTATTTGAAAGGACTGTTAGCTATCAACGCTGGGCCGGTGTTCTCTTTGTCATCTGCTAATTGTATGACTTTCTTTTCCCTCTTCTTTTTTGATGGGTCTGGCAATTTCACAAGCGATACGAATGATTTGTTAGAGCACGTACCTTTAGTTATTGCAGGTATAGGCGAGGTGGGAATATCTTCGTAGGAGTGATTGTCCGAGAATAGTGTTTGATGGTCACTAGAGTAAGTAGAAGGGTCTTCAAGTACAGGAGTAAGCTCATTATCTTTCCATATTTCGTTAGAGTTATATTTCATAGTGTTACCCAAGCTAACACTCTTTAAAGTAAGTGACTCCGTACATTCTGTCGGTTCAACTTCTTCTCCATATTTTCTGTTACTTCCTTGGTTTCCCAATTCTCTCAATTCATTGTCTATAACCTCAACCATTTTTTCTAGAATTTTGGAAGCTACAAAATGTTTCTTAAGATGCCTATTCAAGATTGAAAATTTACGTGGCTGAGCAGGAGATAGTTGAGAGACATCTTTCTCTTCTTCCTCATCGTTTGTGTGTAAAGAAGCGTCTTCGTTGTCAAGATTGGTGTCTTCACGATTTGGGATATCTAGTGTTTCCAGTTTATTTTGCTCGGATCCTGTTTTGATAGACTCTTTTTCTAGCAGAGACTCCAATTCACATGGTATAAGACCCTGTTGGCTGAAGTCGGCCATCTCGTCTTCTGATGATTCGTCGGTTTCTTCCTCTTGTGGTGAATCACCCAGTATCAAGCGTATCACTCTATGTGCCTTCAACAAAACGTAATGCCTAATGCTCATCCTGTAAATTAGCTTCTGATGGTATAGTCTTCTTATTCCTAAATGAGAGTTGCTTACAATATAGTTCATTATGCATTGCCAGCCAAGTATATCATTATGGTTGCAAATTTTTAGATGTATTTGTGAAAGTTACAAAAAAAAAACACAAAGCAACACTTATTTTAAAATTATTCATTTATTCATTAACAATATATGCCGAGTACAAGCAAACATTGAAAGGGGACTTTTAGAGAGTATCTTTTAGACTTACCACTTTGAAACAATGTGAAGGCTTGTTTTCAAATTTTTCAGAATATAGACCCTATAACATTTAAATATAGGTATGCAGTAGCAGACGAAGCATCTTTTAAGTGAACAAGTAACTTTCAAAGTTAAAGCCGGGCTGTTGCTTCCGTAGATGCGGAACTACCAAGCTCAGCTGAACTTGCTGAACTTGTTGTAGAGTTCACAGCCTCAACTTCCGGAGATGATCCGCTGGACTCGGTTGCTACCTCGATTTTCTTGGTCTCTTCTGTGCCAGACTTGGGAACATTTATCAAAAGTCCCCCATCAGAATTGGTGACACTAATGTTCTCACTATTCACTGGCTTATCAAAGTAAACCGATCTCAGTGAAGTTGAGTGGCTCTTAGAAAAACCATATTTTGTCTTTTCAGAAACATCTTTATCGAGTGTCACAACTAGTTTGTTATCAGCAGCAAGATAATCAATTTTGTATCCGACTTCATCTAGGTTGTTACCTTTGAGGCTAATTTGATACTTGTCTCCTTCTTCTTTCAACTCAAGATTGTCCTCTAAGCCACTGCCCTTAAATCCATTAAACTCTTTTTCAAATGACCTGCGAAGATCGGACAAGCCATCAAAAGCGCCAAGTCTCAGATCAGAGCCCCCGAAGATATCTGTTCCCACATGAGGAATGAGCAGTCTTGCAGGTGGTCTCTCAAAGAGAGAGCCCCTGTTGTTGATTCTCGATTCTCCAAAAAGTCCAAAGTCGTTGTCAAAAAAGTTGTCAAAATCAGTGTCAATAAATCTATTGCGTAAAGATAACATCTTAATATTAGTACTGTTTGGTCTGATGAATGAAATAGTATTGAAAACAAGAGTGAACTCGGTTCTTAAATAGTTTTCAAAGGTGGGGAGCGGTCATTCTGTTTGGGTGCAAAATCTCTTTCGACAATCATCGAGAAAGAGCTGGAAATTTCGAGCGCCAGTTATGTACAGGATCATAAATGTGCACGTACAGGAGTAGATCACAGATACGATATACATTAGTTGATAGATGATTCGTGAAACCACATAGAATTTCTGGAAGACCTATTAACGATAACCTTAGTATTCTAGACTTTCAGGCTAAAGTTCCTAGATACTTCGAAGTTTTCAAGCAAGACCAAACATATCATTACATAATGAGTTTGGGAGTGCATGAAAAATGTTGCTGTAGTGTATAGTGACCAACTATGAACTTTACTACTAAACAGTTTTATCTCTCGAGAGACCTTGATCATGATACATGTTGTAGTCAACGATTACGTTTGGAAAATTGATACTGAACTGTGGAAATTGGGAAATTAGTGGATTGAGTTTATTTCAAGGTTTAACTAGAGAAACTTTTCACAAAATCTGGGCATGTCACCTTTCTCATGCAAAAATGTACGCAACAATAATCAATAGCAGTAGAAAATAAGCCTTCAAAGCACTTTTGAAACAAACATTTACACTGTTATAGCAAAAACAAGAAGAATATATTTGAATTGAACATATCAAAACAATTTAAAGCGAAGTAAAACATCTAAACACATTGAAAAACATTGTAAACATGGTAAAAAAAAGTGAAAAAATAGTAAAGCAAACCAAACAAAAGCAACCAAAACAAAAGTAAGTAAAGTGGGCAAAGCAAGACAGCAAAAAAACGGATACATTGCATGGACGTAATTCCAATTGCAAAACTCCCTTTCGGAAGCTATTCAAGCATGCTATTTAGTTCGTTTAGAGGAAAAATTAACTTATCTACTTCACTAACTATGAATATATGTAGCATCAATCTTTACTAAACTAGGACCCAAATTCAACATAATCTTCCTCCTGTAAGCTGAAGGGTTTTCTGTCTGAACGGGATTTCCTTCAAAGTAAACGGTTTCAAGCTCTGGAAGATTACCCATTTGGTCATGAATCTCTTGGAAACTAGAAATTTTATTATAAGAACACCAAAAATCGGTAAGTTTAGTATTATGAGTAAGATTTTCCAAATGTGTCAACCGATTAGAAGTTACATCTAATACCTTTAAATTAATATTGTGTTCCAAATTCTCAATTTTTTCTATCCCATTGTGGGATAAATAAAGTTCTTCAAGATTAACCAATTTTTCCAACCCCTCAATCTTGGTGATTCTGTTTGATTGAATTGAAAGAACACGAAGATTTACTAAGGATCCCAAATTTTCGAGCTTGTTGATTTTGTTCTTACCCAACCAGAGCTGAGTCAAGTTGGTTAAACTATGCATGGTCTCACTAATGTACTCAATTTTATTTCCTCCTAATTCTAAGTTATCGAGCTCTTTCAATGTCTCCAAATTCTTAATTTCCTTTATTTTGTTCTGGACAAAATAAAGGTTGTTTAGTTTAGTTAGTTTGTCAATATTTTTAATGTTCTTGATGTTGTTGAAAGAAAAATCCAAAGTTTGAAGATTGGAAAGCTCATTAATGCTACTTGATATGTGTTTAATTCTATTATCATACAAGTCCAACTCCTCTAACGTATCTGTAGAAAGGATTCCTGCAACTGAACTGGAAGTTATTAAATTTTGCCTCAAACATAACGATTTTAGTTTTTTAAATCTATCTAATTGTAGATCTGAAATTGATTGAATCTTTAGGTGTATCAAGTCGAGATATTCTTCATCGGAATCATAGCTCTTTGTCAAATTTACATCTGCCTCGATTTCTCCAGGATTGTTATCTGGTATCACTGTTCCTGGGTACTCTGTTGGTAAGGGTTCATTTTCGGAACCTTCAATTTCTTCATCTCCATACTCTTCATCATCAGTTTGCGACAACACATCATTATCTATGCTATTGTGCAACAATGTATCCCCGTTTGGAGATGTTACTTCTTTGCCACTTGCCATTTCTGAAACTCTAGTATTTGTATTAATTGATTTCAATTACAAATATCTCGATAAAGGCAAATTACCCTTCTATATTCGGCGAACGACTGAGCAAATCTGGTTTATAAACTCTGTCTGCTACAGTTTGGAAACAACATTCCAAGAAAAAATATTCAAACGCCAGTCACCTCGGGACTTATGAACTACACGGATCGAACGTATCAGATGTGTTTACATCACATTGTTTATAAACGTATTTACATAGGAAAGATATAGACTATGCCTGCAATAGAAGAAAAAGCCAAGCTAATAAGACCTAGAGCTAGTGAGAGATCAGGGTGATTCTTTGAGCAAGGCGTAAAAGCTAAGCAGTTTACAATTTTTGCTCCTCTTCGAAGATGTAGTCCACGGCTTCACCAACAGTCTTAATTTCATCGGAAATCTTGTCTGGAATCTCCAAGTCAAATTCTTCTTCCAAAGCAACTAAAGCCTCAACAGTATCCAACGAGTCCAATCCCAAATCTTTTTGGAATGAAGCTTCTAAAGTAAGCTTGGACTCTTGCAATGCGGTGACAGTTTTCAATGCTTCAAAGGCACGAGCTGTGACTTCTTCCTTGGAAATTGGTGCGACCGCGTAGAAACGGACTGGTTTGACAAAGCTTGAGGCTAAAGGAGCTCTCAAAACTGGAGCACGAGCGGCACGGACGGCTAATCTGAACATCTTTTAATATTTGTTTAATGTATATAATCTGTTGACTTTTAGTTGTGCCTAGTTACTCTTTTTTGGATCCGTCTGGTAATCTTTCAAAAATTCTCTGCTTATATAAGCAAACGACGGTGATTTAAATGGTCAGCTGGATGCAAAACTGCCAGAGTAAATTAAACGAAGAGAAATATACTATAGTAGGTTCTGTACAAATAACTATAATGCTTTAAATATCTTAGTTTGAGGACAAGAGGTGCTCACTTTTCGTTACGTTTCCTCCAGTTCAAAACAGTCCTTTTCGTTTTGGATATGGTACTAGCACTTGAATTATCCAAACTTGCTACAGAACCGCTAGAAGATTGGCCACTGACAATTCTGGTAACCTTGGTGGAAATCGTGGAGCTGGTTGATGCGTGCATGACAGAAGAGGCAGAGACTGATCTTCTCTCGGCACTAGAGAGCATGCTTTGGTTCAGGAAAGAATTCGGGGTTTGATACACAGGATATGTGTAGTCAGTGTCTAAGCTGAGTTTTTCAATCTCTTCCTCGAAATTTTTCTTGAATAGTTCCGCCATTGCCTCTTGGGCAGGTCTCATGTTGAGTGGAACAAGTTTTGCATGCAAATGAAGACAACGGTTCAAAACAACAGTCAAATCATGGAAGCCTTCCTTCAATAAATTGATTTTTGCTTGATCTTCAAGATTTTCACTTTCCAGGCCCAGAGTGAAAAAAACCCTGTACTCACCAATACCTCCATTTACAGGTGCATCCACTGTTCCCGTGAGTTGTCGGGATAAGTCATGAAGTGCTGATGTGTAATCAGCCTTGTCTTTGATAGCTGAATTGATCAAACTTTCAGACAACGCTAGTTCGTTGTTTTTGTCAATTATCGTACGTATAGCATTATCCAATGGGGACAATTTAACTATCTTGGTACTTTTTATCTCACTTCTATTCATAAGAGCAGGGAAAGGATGGAAAGTCTCATAAGTAGTCAATTCAGTCCATAAATCGAAGGCTGAGGTAGCACCAGGTACCTTTTTCATCGAAGTAAAGAACCTCAAATCTTTGTTTCTGGCATAATGCCTAGACGCAATAGAAGTGTTGAACAATTTATCCGATATTTCAAGAACTGGTTCAACGGCGTTTACATGCAAATATCTTCCCGTCTGGGTTCTCTCCATGAGTTTTCGAGCCTCAATATCACCCGAGACAATCCTAGCACCAGGATACAACTTGAGTAATCTCTCATGCATTGAAGTTATATGCTCGAATGGCATTCCCTCAAAAATCTGCTCTTTTCCTCTCATATTTACAGGGAACCCTGCTCCAATGAAAGCCACCCTGAAATAAGAGGGATCCAACTTATCTGATGATTCCATATCAAGATACAACTTTGCAAGCTTGTTATGAACGAACGCAAAGCTTTGCAACTCATAAGTACGTCCGTAATAGGATTCAAGAAGCTCATTGTAAGTGTCTGTAGCTTTCTCCAAGCAGTTTCCTTTCATAAAATTACTTGCAATCATCTTATACAATGCTTCCTTTCTTTCAAACGAAGTTTGTTCTGGGAACTTTGGCTTGATGCTAGGTGCCAATACAGTCCTCTGATCCCAGGAGTATGACTTCGCTAAGATTTCCAAGGTAAGGGCTGCTTGAACAAAGTCACCTTTCAGAACGCAATCTTCGTATAGCTTGTTGACGAATGCATGTAACAATTCTGGTTTGTTTGCATTGTTGAGGTAGCCGTTGACTTTCAATGTGTGGAAGGAGCGGTCACCATCAAACTCAGGACCCACTGGAACATCATTGTAAGACTTGAGTTCTCCCAAGAATTCACTGATGATTTCATAAAAATTATTTATTTCTGAAAAAGATTTGTCATTTTTGGCAATTTTAAGTGTTTTCCTAAGTCTATCCAAAAATTTGTCTTGCACATCATAGTCTGGTTTGTATGAGTCACCAAAGTATATGTTATATAGACCAAGCAAACATTCTTTACGTATATCGATTGTAGAGTTATCGAGAATAATTTCAGACACCAAGAGAGTCCATAAAATCTTGACACTTGTCACCTGTGAATCTTCATGTCTTTGCATACCAAAAAGCATTAAGTCTTGCAAAATTGCATAATCACTATTGATAAATTCAACTTGAAACCCGCCAAATTTTCTCAAGTTGAACCTGGCTTCATCTTCCTCGGTAGCTGGCCATGCCAAACCATCCCAAGCTTCATTAACCAAATGAGCAATTCTATCACGCATGTTATCTGTCGTTAATGCACAAGCCTTCTTGGGAACAGCTGCTAAATATTCAACTGAAACTGGCGGTAAAGTTGCCAATTTTAATAGGGTTCTCAAGTAAGAGCCCCAAAGAAATCTATCAAAAGTTTCAGATGTTTCTAACAGTGGTATAAAATGGGCCAATAAGTAGGGTCTAATGAGTTCTATGGTCACTAAGCACCCTTCAGCAATCAGCGCGTATAATGACAACCATTTTTTTTCAGGAAAATACTTTCCTTGACGCATAAGCTTAACTCCAGTCATAATAGCCATCAAGTCTTCACCCAGTAAAATTCTTTTGGTAAAGATCTCAGATTTCAAAACTTCACTATCAAGGGAGACGCTTAAAATCTTCATAAGCCCCTTACTACCTGAGACGAACTTGGCTATCTTCGAAATAGAACAAAAAACGACAGCCATCTCAACTAAAACTTCCACAAGAACTTCGTCATCTGAATCAGGATCTACGAAATGTTCTTTAAATGGATAAGTCGTAGGGAACAAAGTAGTAAACCTCCTTTTAGGTTTGAAACTTTCGTTGACCCTCATAAGCTTGTTGTATTTCACAAAAGTTTTGCAAAGAGGAAGCAACAATTTAGAAAGACCAAAGCAGATGTCGATATCATCCTGAATGCCAGTATTTTTTGAAACCAGAGCCCAGAGATTATTAGTGACAGTCATCAAGATTCTTAAAGCAAGTCTTGAGCATTCAATGTCTGTAGGACCCAAAAGAACTTCCATTGCCCACATAACAGACAGGGAGAGAAAGAAGGTTCTTGATTGACCATCAATGAATTTATCTATTCCAAGTAAGCGATCGACAAGTAATAACTTACTGATCATGAGCTTACGAATCTTAGGAAGATCCTTTTTGGAATTAACCTCCTCATCATCAATACCCAATCCTCGGATACCGATTGAATTTATAACCTCAACATTGAAGTTTATAAACGCATTCTTGTCAAAGCGCAACCGGTAAGAAGTAATATTATCAAGCGCTTCCACAATATGAATCTGGTCGTTAACGAGTGTAGAAGATTCAATAGCAATGAAAGAATGTGCTGCTTTGAAAAGGTTTGTCAAAGCCTTAATAAAAGTGTCTGTATGCTCTATAGGAATCAGGCTAGTTATTGCGAGCTTTAATAGTACCGCGCCAATTCTGCAACAAGATCTGGACAAAGAGCTCCAATTGTTATCAGCTCTAGTGAAAACCTCAGAAAACTTCTCCATGAGAAATACCCCAATATGAGGTAGGTTATCATGACTGAGAATGAATGAATCAATCATATAAACATAGTGATCCTGCTTTCCAAACACAGCGTCTAGTAGATATACCATTGCACGAAAAACACTATTTTGAAGAACATCCGATGAGACACTTTTGGGTCGCTTGACTGCCACATCTGAAATATGATAAAATGATACCATTAATTCGGAAAAAAACCTGACCAATTGCAGAAGCTCAAGATCACAAAAGGTCATCAATGATGATGATATGATATCTAATCCTTGATCCCCAGAAGATAATAAAGATTCATAATCGAAAATGGAGTCGAGACAGGGGATAGAGTTGAACATTTTCCCAATATAAACTGATGTGAAATTTAAGTGGGCAATAGGGGTATCGCCTTGTGCAAAAAAGTCAAGACCCTTTGAAGTCTCATCATAGTCAATGAATTTTTTACCTGACCTATAAATGAACTTTCCTTCACCCAATAAAATGCCATTAACGTACAATTTCACCGAAATATAATCGTCGCCCGATTGGTCTTTCGTACTAAAATTGCTGACTTTTACGACTTCCCCAATCACCTCGTCTGAGACCACGGAATTAACAGTCCAAGAGTGTTTTTCTGGTTCATTTGAGGCTTTTGAAAATGTCAAATTCTCAATATTTGAAGCACTTAGTTCAATGGTTAAAATGTCATCGTTACTAGTTGAGTCCAAAAGACTAACTTTGCCCAACGTAATATATATACGCTCATACTGAGTAGCCAATGTATCGAAAAAGAATGGATTTATGCTTGCAATAGGAGCTGAATCGCTAATAGGATTATAATTTTTCGAGAACTCATGCTTGAACTCTTTGATAGAAACTATCATTTTCTCAGCCCTAGGATTCTGTGCAACTCCCAGACTCACTCCAGAGATTAAGTTTTTGACGAGACCTCCCCAGCCACTACTTTGTTCTTTTGCATCTTTCTTACTCATGTATGAGCCGTATAGTCTAAGAGTAAACTCATGAGTCTCGCCAGACGAATTTTGTTTGAAGTTTGAAGTAAAGACTCTTGTGACGTCAGCAACACCAGCCGCAACACCTCTTTTGATTTTTTTTAAATGCGATGCTTTGGGATTTTTAAGGTTTAGGTCAATCTCTTCCACCAACAAAGCAACCAAATAAACCCCATTATTCTCAATTTCACTGGCTGGAATGTTACGGAACAACGCAGCACTGATCTTTTCAGCATCAGTTAGCTCATTCACTGAATTGGTATGGACGGCAAACGATTCTGTTAACCTTCTCTCGGAATTACGAAGGTACAAATAAATTATCATTCCTGCAAATCCAACTGGCTGAAAAGACGAAGAGCCTATAAGAGATTTGAACTCGACCATTATATGCGAAGGGGGAGTACGAATCAGTCTTCTGTTCGGAACCGGTTCTAAACTGTACTTCTTGAGATCGCGATGCGCATCAATGGGGAAATTAGTACCCAACGCAGAGAGAACCTGATTGAATGCGATTCTAGTGATATCCGCGTTCTTTTTGGACAACAACTCTCCTGTTTGAACGTCTCTAACTAAAATAGCCTTGTATCCTGAACTGTCTGTAATGTCGTTTGAGGAATTGTACGCGTGCGGATGCATCCTAGCTTTCTTTGAAGCCAATAGCTTCGGAATCTTATTTATGTAAAAAATGACAGATTCTCTCGTGAGCTCCTCTTCACGGCGAGTCAAAATTTGGTTGCTAATCTTCACTCTCGCATCGTTGAGTTTATAGTAGACTTCCGATAATTTCTTGAATAACCTATATTCCCCAACTGAGTAAAGAGCAAATATATGGGACGACAACAACTCTAAGGTATCCTTGATCTCTTGAAGCCTATCCTCTATCGGACTGTTTGCTTTTTTGATTGGTAATGCAGGAATCCCAGGTTGTTTGCGTACTATCTCTACATCACCATCATCTAGAAGCGAATCAGGAATTATTGGGAAATCTGTTACGAACATGTGATCAAGATCTTCTTCGTCTACTGTACCAAGAGGAATATTCTCGACTGCCTTGAAATACTTGGTCGGAAACACAGCGACTGAAATGCCAATGCCAGGCAACTTATCCAAATTCGTGGATGTGATAGTAAAATCAGTAGGAAGCGCTTTGGATAACACATACCCTCTAGCCCACCTTTCGTTTTTGAGTTCAAATACGTAGACCTCATCTCCTGGGTACACGTTCTTGAAGTTGTCACTTTTCAACGTGTCGTGCTTCTCCAATGGAAGAAAAGGCTTCACGATATACCCCCTTATGAATGATTTTGTTGGAGTCCACGTCATATTGTGTGGATCGGTTTCTTTATCTGAAATTGCAGAACAAACGTGATCTGCTCTTCGTGTATCCCCTTTTCAAACGGAAGTACCTACTAGAGACTCAATTGATACTTGAAAATACTCTAATTGGATCTTTAGTCTTTATAGCTTTGATGCTTATTCTTGTACTTTAGCTGTCGATGTTAGGATGTAATAATCGACCCCAATTCGGAAAAGAGTCGAGTTTCAAAGAGGAAAATACATTACGTGCAGTACGCATTGAAGACGCATTCTATATCTATTATACATGAGCTATGTTACATAGGCCGATCAGGCCAAAAATGAAAAGAACTTATGCTTGATGTCCTTCACAAAGGAGGAGTTGTACTCTTTTCCCCCATCCCAGACGTACCTGTCCATTTCTCTTCTGCCGGTGTCAAAGTCAAGAGTTTCTAAGCTGTGTATACGCGTTCCTTTGACGATCTTGTAGCCGAAGTAAAGTATGGCAAATACAAGAAGGGTTCCGTAACTTGAGAAAAAGAACGAGGTACTCCACTCGCCACGAAGGAAAACAACGTAGCCCATTCCGAGAACAATAACAGCCGAACCTATCAACCCTACAAAGGCCAGAATCGGCTGGAAGGGTGATCTGTAAGGGTAAGCTGGATCGTCTCTGTTGATGATGTCCGGGCGCTTTTTCAATCCGTAATAAAATCGAATGTACGATAGGCACATTGCAAACCAAAGAATTATTCCCGAGGAAGCCACGACACTGCTGAGGTTTTGGAATACTTCCGTTGCCGTCTCAGAAACACACAAGAAAGAAAGTAAGCCGAAGCATAACGAGAACAAGACAGCATAGTAAGGAATACCGTAAGACGTACAGCGAGTCAAAAACTTTGGAGCTTTGTTCTGTAATGCCAACGAATAGATAGTTCTGGAACTGACATATAGTTGAGCATTTCCGCAGCTGACTGCAAAAAATATGAGCAAGCCGTTGATCACTTCACTGAAGCCACACTTACCAGCACTCAGAAGAGCAACAATCCATGGACTTTGAGATCCATTAGAAACGCCCCCGAAAACTTTATGAGGCAGTCGACAGTTAACTCCTCCCACATATATTATGGCATCGTTTGACGATAACTTTGACGCTCTTACAGCTGGATTACCCAGATAAAACCGCAACAATCTTGGATCACCAGCATAGACATTTAAAGAGACAACGAATGCCGAGACACAGTAAAAAATGATCACTCTCCAAAACACACCCTTTGTAGCAGACGGCAATGCCTTTCTTGGATTTCTTGCCTCACATGCCGCTATGCAAACGATCTCAGTACCACTGTATGCGTATGAACAGACCATCAATGCAACCATGAAAGACATGAACCTGCCCTTATTACCACCAATTCCCACGTCAATTGGATCCGTGCCTGTATCATGTAAATTGAACGCTGGCCGGAATAACCCAAAGAAGATGTTATTGTCGAAATCAGAATCATTGAAATTCCAGTATTTGAAACCTAGAGTTTTACCATTGAACCCGCCTCTGTTTTGAATAATCATAATGATTATCATCGCTAACACACATATTAGCTTGAAGAGACTTGAGAAATACTCAACTTCTCCAAATACCCTAACATCAAGTAAGTTGCAAAGTAATATCAAAGCCAAAAATAGAGTAACAAATCCGGCACAAGATCCTTTATTCTCAATTATTTTTAGATCTGGATAGTAGCTGAGCATGATAACACTTGCAACAACTTCTCCTGCCATTCCTACCGAGAAGCTTAAAAAATACAGCCATCCCACCGCAAATCCGAATGCTTCGTCCACAAATCTTGAGCTTAAGCCCGAGACACCATCAATAACCGAAATCAAAGTAACCATCTCACAAAATGAGATTAATGTTGCTAACACCACTATTCCACATACAATGAATGCCAACAAACAACCAAAACCTCCAGCTACCGTGATCGCTTTTCCAGAATTTAAGAAAAGTCCAACACCAAGTGTACCACCAAAGGAAATCATTCTTAGGTGTCTAACACTCAACTTCTTGTGTAGTGTTTTGGATTCTCTATCAGAGGAGTCCTCTGTATCTTTAGATTTCTCAACATTCAATCCCAATATACTGGAACTGCTTGCAAACTTATTACTTTGGTATTTATCACCTGGATGCTTCCCATAAAGATGTCTGAAGTATTTACTTTCCTTGAAACGGGACTTTTCGTTGCCAAAATTGCTGTTCAAATCATATTTCAAAGCAAGTTCTGTCGAATTCACAACAGTCAAGGGGTTATTTCGATGATCCGCCTTTGATAGCTTCGCTTGTAACGAATCATTCAATAAAGTCAGTTTCACATATTTACTATAGTCATCAAGGTCAGATAGTTCGAATATGGAAACTGTAGAACCTCGTCTCTCTTTGATCTTTGCTTTCTGTAGCCTTTCATATGCCCTCAAAAACTTAAACCTTTCATGACCGTCAGAAGACCCATCTAAACCTTTGCTTAAATCATTCAAGATAGACAGATCAAATGAGTACAAATCATCTGACGCAGAGCCGCTGGTGAACGAGTTATCCGTAGTTATTTTTGACGCATTATAACTATATTCTTCCGTTTCTGCATCAAACGCATCCTTTTGACGTTCGCTTATAAATATGCTTCTGAATCGTTGTATAGAACTCCTATCATCCACGTCGCTGTTATAACCTCCGTCATCGTCATCTTCAGCTGCTCTGCTGTTTCTCATCAGAGGAAAGAGCTGACCGCCGTGAACCATATCCCCCTTTGCAGGGTCGGATGATAACCCTCGCTGGGTCATTTATAATTTGCTTCCTTCTACAATATATAGGTAAAATTACCTCTGAAATAAAAGAAGGAATCCAACGACAGTGTATAAGCTATCGCTGATGCTTGTAAATACAACTTTATCACTTAATAGGACGAATTCAAAATGAAATTAAGAAAATAATAAAAGTTCATATATTGATTTCATCTTATCGCAGTTACAAAACTGACCTACAAAATCAAAAACCTTCCTTTTACCATCTACACAAGAAAAAATTGACGAATGATTTATCTCACTCAACCTTTTCGAACGGATCGATGAACTCACCGATCCAATCCTAAAAAGTTGCGTCAGAAGCCGAGAACGTGCAATGGCAACGACACCTTGTGGAAGAGTGTGAGCAAGCTCATCAATCTCCTCCACCTTTGATCCAAAAATATAGGTAACATAGTTAAAAGTCATCAATGATGACGTTTCAGTTGTTACACTGAAAAGAACAGATACTACACTTGATCTAAGCCAAAAGGCAAAGAGATTTGGCGTGCAGAAAAAGGGAGCATAGGGGGAACCGCAGTATTTATAGAAATATTTTTTGACGACGGGTAACATGCTCGAGCCTCAGATACCAATTTAGAAAAAAAGCCGCATACTCCGTATAAGGGCAATTGCCACGCTTCTGCTCATCTCATCTCTGAAAAAATAGCTTGACATTTGAGGTGTCTTTAGCAAGAGCTTATAATTTTTAAAGCATAAAGTTTAGGTCTATACGTAATTTTGAATACAAGCAAATAAATTTAAAATGGCAGTTATTAGATCAAAGAGACAGGCAAACAGATACCAAGTATCTAAGCCCTCCAAGAGCAAGAGATCCTACAGAAAATACTTCCACGAGCAGCCATCCAAAAAAGTTGTGTATGTCGAAGAGCCAGATAGCGAAGGCGAAGAAGAAACCACTGACTCTTCTTCTTCTGAGCTGGACGAGTATGACAGCGAGTTAGTTGATGTTTTGGAGGTCAGCAGCGGAGAAGAAGATAGCGAAGATAGCGAAGATAGCGAAGACAGTGAGGAAGAGGTAGACATTGAAGACGTGTACGTAGACGAAGGCGAAGATGCAGAAACCGGGGAACAGATTTATTTGGTTAATGTGAATGACCTCGAACAACTCTCTTCTGAAGAAGACCTCTATCTTTCATCAGAGGATGAGTTAGTGGATTTAAATGACGAGTTGGAAAACTATGCCGTTGACGCTTTAGATGCAGATGGCGAAATATATGACTTGAATGATGCATTACTCAAGTACTATGACGACGAAGAAGATGATGATGAAGAAGAAGAATACATGGAATATGACTCAGAGCTCGAGCCAGAAGACATCTTGGACATCATAGATTTGAATGATCAGCTTCAAGCAGAGGCAATTGCAAATGGTGCGCTCAGTGACTCGTCCATCTCTTCTTCTGACGAAGATTCCTCAATCTCTTACACTTCAGATGAAGAAAGACTTAACGACCAATTGTACTTGGAAAACGTAAGGAGGAGTTTCGCAGAGAATTTGGATGATGCCGATTCCTCTTCATCTGACTCTGAGTTAGACACAGATTCTTCCTCTGACGACGAAGGTATTACCATATACAGAAAGGAAGCAGGATTAACAGACTCTTCCTCTGAAGACAGCTCCAGCTCTTCTGAAGACTCTTCTGAAGACAGTTCCTCTTCTGAAGATAGTTCTTCTGAGGATGATGTTTCTTGCGATGAGGATAGTTCTTCCGACGAAGAGACTGTTTTCTTAGCGGAAGACTCTGAAGACGAAGAGCCTGAAGTCATTGATTTGTCTCAGGATGTATTAAACAGCAAGGACTGTGAATTGACCAAGGTCAATGAGAGCACTTATAAGTTGACTTTGAGATTTCCATCTATAGTTCAAGATGAAGTTGAGATTGATTATGTGAAGGATGAAAATGAATTGATTATCTCCGGTAAGTTCAACTTCTACCAAGATGGTGAGTTATCAAGCGACGAGTCAGAATCAGAATCAGAATCAGAATCAGATTCAGAATCAAATTCAGATTCAGATTCAAGCATGGACTCGGATGATTGCGAATGCTGTGAATGTGAATCAGATGACGATGCCTCTGATTCTTCGGACGAAGAGATTCAAGAAGACTCCCGTAAGTTGATCAAAGAATTCCAAAATGACGAAATCCCTTTCCAAAAGCATTTCAAGTTTGATAAGCCTATCAGGATCAACAAGACGAAAGCTAAGTTTTTGAAGAACGGTGAATTGGAAATCATCATTCCAGTGAAGACTGACTCAAGAAAGAGCTTCAACAGAATACCAATTGAATTCGAATCCGAAAGCGATAGTTTCACTGAAGAAATGGATTAAACAATAGTTTTCGGCACGCATGGTACTTTGATTGCTCGTGGTATACTTGAATTGACAAAATATAGACAGGCGCTTTAAAATGAAATTTTGATTTGGTTACACTTTGAGGATTGCATTGACAAGTAGTTATATATGCTTTAATAAAACCTTAGATTTGTGTATGTGTGATCCATAATAATTTGTAATGAGAGTTTCCGCTGGTTGCTTTTGGTCGCTTTTTTAGATAAAACACACGAACGTTACAAATTCTTTTTGCAACAATGTTTTATTCGCTAGAACGCAATAGACTATTTAAACACAACAGCACAAATATGAGTAACACTGACCAGGCCCAGTGCCTTCATATTGATGGCACATACTCGAGTCCCCTAAAAAAAAAGCCCAATTACAGATTTTTCTCTGCAGATACCAGAAAAAGTTTCAGTAGGCTTTATAATGGTTTTAATCGAAGTGAATTGACTAGTGGCTCAGAAATGCAGGTTTTATATTTGAAGAATATCAAGAAGGGGACCACACTAGAACTCCTCGAAGCTCATGTAGGGAGGATTGTTTTGGCAGTTCTACTTTGGGTGTTTCTTTCCTATTCTAAAATGATAGAGTACATAGCGGATGCAGAAGAGCTTTTTCATGAATACAGAATAAGCTTGAAAGTTGAAACTTCGAGGAATACCACCAGGAAGGAAAGCTCATTTTTGGTAGTCAACTTTATTATCAATAAAGTAAGCTACTTGTTTTACATAGTGACCTTAGCCCACTCTGTTCTCTACAGAGTAGTTTCTAGGAAATTCGTTGGGTCAAGACCACTTGGTATCTCGGAATTTAGGAGTACATTTGGTTTAGAGATACTCCCAAGAAGCATTGGCTTGGTTTTGACGATGAATAAGAATATCGTTCCTCCTCCTCCTGAAATGCCTCAGCCTTATCTAGATGCAGATAAGAATGTAAAGGCGCCCAACGAAAAAGAAGTACAAAGGGTGATATGCTTGAGGAACGAGTATTTCACGCATCAAAGTGCTTACGTAGCAGCTGAAAAGGTGAGGATGCTCAGCGAGATAAGTAGACTCATTCTTTGGACAAGTCTTATCTCACCAGTTCAACAGATCACCATATATGAAAAATTAGGAATTCTTTGGGCAAATGATGACAAGGAGATCGTGAAGGAGTATCTAATTGTAATGGGACAGTTGATCTTGAGCGAATTCAACTCATTCAAAAATTGTTGCAAAAAAGATGATATGTACGAGCTTTATGATTCAACCCCAACCATAACGTTAGTTGAGATGATGTCTAACGTCCGTATCTCCGTGTCACAAAATACGGGTGCTTTTGATATCACTACCGACACTAAAGAGTCAGCTGATCCATCTGTCCCAGAGAGAAGGACTTTGGTAGTCTACTTCAGTGACTATAGGGTGAAGGAAAAGAAACTACTTGATTTGGTGCGCAAACTGCTTGGAGAGGCCTCTTTCTCGGATGACACCTTAAAGACCTTTCTTCCAGATGCGCCAGACCTTCTTTTAATTCCAAACAGGGATGAGTCTTGTCTTGTCCAAACCCAAGGGTTCATGGCTGCGGAGGGACGGCTCGAATATGAAGCAGCCACACTCATCTATTCCAAAAACAAGAGATTCGGGTTCAGCTATTTTTACAAAGCACTCTTTTACTACTACAGGTGCACGAAAATAGAGTTGTACTCCAAATCGGAAAGTCTGGTGAACGCATCAACAAGGAGCTTGTTTAGCTTCACAGGCTCGATCTCTGAAAATCATTTGGTACAGTTTTTAAGACAATGCTGCTTAACGGAGTTCTTCGGTCCCAGATCAAGAAACTTCCCTTCTACCCCGGAAAGTCACATAGTGGAAGAGCAACATGAGCCTTCCTGATTTTTGAAATATAATTGAAGGCTACATTTCCGATCTTTGCTTTTTACTTGTTTTCTTCGATAGGCGTGAAACTCATCTGCAGTATTAGGTTCCATATTTCTCAATATACTAATAAAATAAATATCTATAGGCGTTGAACAATTTGGATTGATGACAGATACGCAAGAGATCCATTAACTGTTGCTATTGTCTGAACGAGTTCTTTACTATCGATAAAGTGATTTAAGTGAAAACCTGAGCTTTGGCAAAAACTTCTTACAGTTCATCTTGCTGTCTTCAAACTTTAATTTGAGGGAAGGCTTGCAAAGTATCATGTCTATCAGTCGACTTTCATCGGTGAAGACGAACACAAGGCCTATTATACGTGGCACAGTGCCCATGATACGAACTACATTGTTTTTCAGGGGTAGTAGACCGAATATATTGCCACGGCACAGTAATATATCTGTTCTGAGTAACAGATTGATGGCGACCTTCAACAACAAAACTATGGAGGTTCGTGGCAAGGCAGAGAAGACAACACGACAATACTCCACTGAACTTCAAGACAACTTACAGGGGAAAGAGACAGACGGAGCATCACAGACAGACGAAACATCACGGACAGACGAAACGTCACAGACAGACGAAACATCGCAGACACTCGAAGATAATGACTCAGAAAAGAAACCACAACTACAAGAACACATTGGTACTACCGAGATTCCCCTGAAGGAGCAAGAGACAGAAACAAGTACAAGCGACGAGAGTTACACATCTGGTGCGACAAAGCTAAACGAAGACGTTGAGTTTGATGACATGGAGCCATATTTGGACACATACAACATTCACACGCAACTTGTACATTCAGGGCTTAGTGAATCACAAGCCGATCAGGTTTTAAATTTGATGATAGCGCAACTAAACTTCAAGCTAGCAGAACTATTAGAGGAGTATTCTCATTTGTCCACTCTTGAAAACGAGAAGTATTTGTTTGTGAGTGCTCAACAGGAATTAAGAGTTGATGTCACACGATCAAGAGAGCAACATATTAACGAACTTTTCGGATTGATTAGTACCTTGGAACGTGACTTCAATATAATCTCGGATGAAATCAACAACGATTTCATCCAGATGAAGAATGACAGCCAGGTTGCCATTAATGACCAGAAATCGGAAAATACTTTGCTGTCTAGAAAAATCATCTTACAAATTCAAGAAACAAATCATAAAATAACAACAGAACTTAATTCGGCAATGAGATCTGAGATTGAGAGTTTGCGTTGGCATCTTTCTAGGTGGGGTGTTATAGCCATATTGGTTTCTGTTTTTTCTGCATGTACTGCCTTTTATGTCCATAAGGCCAAAACACTCGAAAAGCAGACAAAAAACGAGTTTTTTCCTTTGGTAATCCATGAGCCTAGTGAATTCGACGAGGACGATTACCACTCTGATTTAGATAAAAACGCAGTGAGTTAGAGATTCTGTCAAATTCAACGATTATATAATGAAAAAAAAATCTCTACAAAACTGTGCTTAGCACGGTCATCTGAGATCCATGAATATAATTTAAATCGCATTCAAAAGAAAGTATTTAGAACTGTATTTCTCTGCCGAAAACTTTTACAGAAAAGACGTCATGGCTTTTGATTCCACGGAGCCATGCAAGCCGGAGGCATGCGCAATACAGAATTGCCTCCAAGCTAACAATCACAATGAATCGAAGTGCACAAAACTCATCGACAGTTTATATCTCTGTTGCAAGCAATATTATGAGAAAAACGGCGACGAGCAGACTACATGCTGTCCAAAGTTGAGCTTACTCAAGTTGAAGCTCAAACAGAGAGAGCTAGGGTCTGTAGACGCCGAGCTCATACAACTGGGGAAGCGGTGAAAAGATGTTACGGTCACATTAGAGTGAATGACGAACCGAACTCGCCATAAAGCGAAGGGGAACCTACATTTCATCACATCGAAACCCATACCGGGTTTATCAGTGTCTAACCTTAAAAATGTAAGTTTAGAACCGCGTAGTTGGATCATCTTTGCGAACCAACACGACATAATAGGCTGGTAAAACATGTTAATCTAAGGCTTACCCGAGCACAAAAAGACCACAGAGTGGTCAATGATTATATGTGAGAAAGCATATAAACTGTGACTCTAATGGGCGCCTATGTAAAAGACATTGTATGAAGAAAAAATTAGAAAAAAATAAAGCGAAAATTCATGAAGAACTTTTTATAAGGAAGAGGAAGGAAGACACTTACTACTATCTGCAGGATATGACATTCGGGTATACAAGAGAAGTGAATATATATATATATGGAAAATTGTTACTTGATGTTGTTATCAGTTTTCTTCTTGTCGTACTCAAATGCGCTGGGGAGGTGCTCCTTGAGAGCTGTCTAAATGTTAGTAGAAATTCGTAGTTAATTGGGTCAATTGGCGATACCAACGTGGCTTGTTGAATACTTACGTGAATTATCATCTACCCAAAGTACTTGCCCACTCACGTTCCTCACAGAATTATCGACCTTCACTGACTTTTCGAACTCTTTGACCGCGGTGTCTATATCCAAAGGCTCAATGCCATTTTTTATCAACTGCTTCCTCAAGAGAGCGATATGGAGCGCCATCTTGAGACTTCTCTTCTCGACGTCTCTTCTTTCTTTCAAAATCTGAAGATCTCTCTGCTTTCGAGCATTCAAGAAGTTTGCTTGCTGTACTTGAAGTGCCTTCAAATTAATGGCTGCAGATTCCGTGCTGGCCTTTTCCAATTTGATTCTACTTGTATAGTTGTCAACTGCCAAATACGTTAAAACACACATGGCAAGAAGAGACGTAAGCTCACGAAGTGGTTTTTCGCTCCTATCCGAATCCGATTGACTTATGGACACAGAATGAGCATCGCCAATGGGTGTAGGTTGTACATTCGTAGAGGCGGGTGAAGCAGAAGAAGCAAATGTAGCAGATGAAGCAGACTCGTAGGTTTGAGGAATGTAGTTTGGATCTGAAAAATAGGTAGGCGGTCTTTGAGTGCTAATGTGTCTCGTTAGTCTGATTGGATACTTTAGTTTAAATGCTCGACCTAACATGTCTATTATACGAAAGCTGTTCTATGCTAATACGTGCCATCAAAAACCATTTATCAACCTATTATCATCAAGTTACACAAACTTACTTTCTTTAAGTAAAGAAGTTTCACTATGGTTACAATTTACAAATGAACTTGAATGTTCTGATTGAATGTAATAATTAACATTACATGAGAAGCATGAATATACAAATTGAATTACGAGGAATGTACTTTAAACATTCAAGCTTAATGTTTTCTGGAGGAAGCAATGACTTGGTTCATTTCTTCAACCTTCTTCAAGGCTCTCTTGTGGGTACCCAATCTCTTCTTGGCCAACTTCTTAGCTCTCTTTTCACCGGCATTTCTGATCAATTCGATCAATCTTCTTTCGTATGGAGCTAAACCAGAGACCTCCTTGACAATGTTTCTAACGAACTCGGTTCTCTTGGACAAAGCACCCTTTCTGTAGGAGATCTTTGGAGCGACCTTTCTCTCAGTGACCTTGTGGCCTTTGTTTACACCAACAGCAATACCTAGAATATGTTAGTAAGATGTTATTTGGCAAAAGTGGGTTTTCGATACTGTAAACTTTAAAATCATGAACAGGTACTGGAAATAATAATGGCCTTGACGATGCTTTCATACGGTCAAAGTAATACACTTTCATGTTATTCTCACCGCAGATATCAACAGGTAATCGATACCATTTACTTAGTGTATAATGTTGCCTTTTCTTATGACTTGTAATCTATTTCTTGAAACGACCTGCAAAACAAAGAAAACCTCTGTGAATGAGTTTATCGAATACTTGATGTCTATCAAAATGTAGTAACTGGTACTGCCCTTGTTCGTTGGCGTGAATAATAAAATGTAAAATTTTCTTCGTACATAATCGTTCCTACTTCCAACATACTTCCAACATAGTTCCGTGATCTGTCCTCCTCACATATCATTCATATATCTCAACATACCTGACTTAGCCATCTTTACTGATAAAATTGTCTATAAAGAATCTTATTCAACTTGTCTAAGTTTATACAAATGTTTAAAAATTTTTCAAATCCAGTAACAGTAACGGGAGAGTGCACTGAGGGATACAGGGCAAACGAAAAATTTTTGAGCGTGAACTGCATAAATAATGTTTCTATATACAGGCAGCGAGAGTTTGTAGGAGGGCTTTAAGCCCTGGTCACGTGCCTCATCAATGCATATTCACTGTGGAACCATTCAATGGTGAACAAAAGAGGAACGCTAAACTAGCATCACATATCGTAAATGTCAGCTTACACATCCACTTGTATTTCTAATAATGCATAACAATAAACAATATATACTTTACAGAGCCGTATGGTCGATCAATTAATGAAAATTCTTATCTTTTGGTGTCTATTTACAAGTCTAGGCTGATACTTGAGTGAAGTCGTAGCTGTAATAATCCAACTTCTCGACTACTTCCCCAAATGTCAAGTATGAATGGGTCGAGAGGAACTTTTTCCACTCTACAGGCGTGTAACTGTCTCGTTTGACGTAGTCATAGAGTATTCTAAGCAACTTTTGTCTTCCCACAATTATATTCCTGCCATCAGGGTGTTTATACCATACTTTATAGACCAGCCCATCCTTTTCAATGGTCGGAAGACTTTCTTGTTCCTTCTTTTTCAAAACATCGTATCTTAACTTCCAACCTTTGAGTCCAAGAGTTTTGAGACGAGCTGGCTTATCCTTCGTGAGATAATTATCAAGTCCCCCTTCCTTAGAAACGATTTTGAGAACTTTGGTAGACACCCTAGTTTGAATGGATTTGTTCAAAGCCTCAGACCACAACTTGGTTTTGACGATGTTTGGCAAATGAGCTCTCAAGTTCTTGTTTTTTGCTTCGGAGCAAGTTTTCGATCTCTTCCTTTGAAGACCACCATACAAACCTCTGTTTTGACGTTTGAAAAACATAGTCTCGTAATTGTACGTGGGATAGTTTGGCCTAAATGCTGGGATTGAAACCCCCTTGGCCGAATCACCTGCTTTAAACTCCCTGGTGTCCACAGGCCTTGCATACTTCAAGATTTTATAATATTTTTCTCTAGAGACCATAATCGACTGTGAAAATGCCCTTTGAGCCGCGTGTTGTCCAATCTTAGGTTGTGACATTGTAGCAGCCATGCCTATGAGACCTCTGGCTGATGCAAACATTCCCGAGTTATCCTACGAAACTTGATTAACTGCTCCTTGTGGTAAATCTAATTCTTGTTCCTTCAATGTCTACTTGGGTTCCGCCTTCCGAGTTATATGGTACCAGTGCTCTCTCGCTCGTAACACGGGTATTGTGCCTTTCACTAAACCGTCGTTCTACCGTTCTACCTCCCAACTGGTTGCTTGTCTGTTAGCTTGATAGTCGTTATGGTAAAGAGCATATCTACATCAGCGGTGGTACAATTTTCCATTTTCCGTGCCGCGCACGCACAGAATCATGATCGATCTGCCACTACTTAAGTAGCAGCTTGCAGCCTTCTTTGCACAACGCCTTAACGTTCAGATGTGATTGGAAGCCAGCGAGCCCACTTTTGGTCCGAATTCTTACAGCCTCCCTGGGCCACAGCTGCACCGTGAGGTTACGTTTCTTGGCTTCAATCTTCGCCCTACAGTTCCCTTCCTTTGGCCGCCATAATATCATACTGTCGATCTCCTGGGTACAGGAGTCTCGACATTTCTGCGGGCTGCGTGGTCACGTGCCGCGCATCTGCCTTTTGTTGGCATTCTTGAGCTGGCTACATCCCCAAGTTCACCAGCCACTGCGGTCCAAAGTGCACAATGTACGCTTTATTGCACCTTATTGTCTCTAGAAAATCTCATGTAACTTCGGCCTTCCATGCGCATGCCCACTTTTTGTCTGACATAAAAGCACTGCTATATTCAGTAGCGATGTCGCACATTCCGGGTGTTCTCCCCTGGCCCGCTCGTTAGACATTCAGCACCATCCCGATCAGGAACATGCCTGCCAGTAAAATTCTAGCGGGCCAATGGCCACACCGACCTCGTTTTCATATGCAAGAATCGGCGCTGCTTCAAACCCAAAATCTTCGTGGGCAACGGTATGCTTCTCTTGCAAAAACCGCACTTTCACAGGCATGCACGGATGCCCCGTTTGCTGTAGTTTACGAACAGTAACGTTGTTCCACGTACTTGCTCGTTAGTGTCTCTTGACAAAGAGTTGATATTGCAACTTTGACGTCTCTCACTTAGGCACCTCTCGCTAACGGCCCATTGCGATGGCCGCGAATAGCGGCCCGCTGCTCGCTAGAGCGGGCGCCCCGTCGCCGCTAGGCGCCTAATATATGCGGCACTGCACTGTACCGCGCTGGAAAGAGTCCGCCCTAGCCTCACAACGAGCCTCTATCTGCAAGCGTGCGGGAACCACAAATACTGTTATCGGAAGGCCCTCTAGTCTGCATAGCTGAGATCCTTTTTCTTTTCTAACCAAGGCTTTTATCGTAGGGGTTGAAAACAAACGTCAGACAGCCATTAGAAGGTCCAGAGGACTGGTACGTGGCGCTATTAGATACTGGTAAGTACCGAGCATGGAATGGAAGATGCACCGGCAAAACGGTCTGAATCAGGGGCTCACATGGAGGGTAAGATGCGGTTGGGTAGGGTACCGCAGAGGTGGCGCCGCCAGGGAGCCGGAAGATTTGGAAGGGCACTTCCGTAGCAAAATTAGAGCTGTTACTAACAGGAACAGACTTGATACAATTTGGAGACGAACTGCTGTTTTTATAGAACCGTGTGGTGAAAGAAACAAAAGACAGTTAGCGGCGACACAGTATCGACGGGAAAATATCGACGAGCGAATACGCCGCTCACAACAACTTATAGAGCGATAAAGCCGTGCAAACGAATAAAAGCAGGTTTTTGCAGCGTCTACAGACTCGGCCAATTGATCATTATATATTCAGGACAGGAGCATTCCGATTCACAGGAAAAGACCTAAGGGGATTCATAACAAGCCAATAGAGGTCATCCGGAGAGTTTCGATTCACAAAAAACGGCACGTATACTTTGAGAAACACTTATTGTATAGCCTTAAGGATTCAATCAGAACCGTCGCACGCGTCAACGTCGGTGAACTAGCATATATATCGAGACCCAGCGAAACAGCCCAAGAAGCATTCTAAAATCAGTATACACTTGAAAAATGGCTGATTTTGCAAAGTCAATCCTCGGGCTTAGTGGGTTCCATAAAAAGGACGGGAACGAAGTACCTTCTTCCGTCAGATCAAACGACAACCAGGAGAATGTGCCTGGAACAGAAGACGAGCAAATGCACAATGCGGATTCGTCGAACAAATTCTGGCCCAAGGGATTATCCAACGTAGCTCCCACAACTGCCGTGTCCAGTCAATCATTGGCTTATGGTATGACGTCAAACCACAACTCTGGTAACTCGGAGACATATTTGAACCAGACTTTCAGAACGAATGAAGTCCCAGGCCAACAACGTGCCGCAGGTCACCAATTTCACTCTCAAGAACGAGAACATTCCAGTACTGCTGCCGGATCAAAGAGAGTGGAGCATTTCACTCATGGACAACCGATGATCATAACCACAGATGAGACAGGTAACACGCTTCCGGCGCAAAAGGACAGCCAGCCAAAGGGAAAGTTAAAGGTAACTATCATAGAGGCAAGGGACTTACCTGCGATTCAGCCTTATGTTGTGTGCTCTTTTGGAAGCTCAGAGTTTGTTACTGCTGCTCCAGGCTCTTTTGGTAAGTCGCCATCACATAAGAATACATTTTCAAGAGCAGCTGTTCCAATGAAAAATAAGCCTGTATATCAGAGACAATCATCCTCTCATCATTTGAATATGTCTGGGTCAACCAATCCCATTTGGGAACACGAGGCCATGTTTGATGTTGTTGGTTCATCATCAGAACTTGATATATCTGTCTATGATGCTGGTAGAGATGACGAGTTCCTTGGCCATGTAAGGCTTTTCCCACCAACCGTGGCAAACAAGAAGAACAACCCGGAATGGTTGCAACTCAAGCGCAGAATCATAGGCGAAAGGGTTTATGGCTCTATCAAAGTACAATGGGAGTATATGTCTTTGGTCCAAAAGTCATATGGACCCGATGACTTTGAAGTTTTGAGATTATTAGGAAAAGGAACTTTCGGGCAAGTATTTCAAGTTAAAAAGAAAGACACCGAAAGAATCTATGCAATGAAGGTTCTTTCAAAGAAAGTAATAATAAAGAAAAAGGAAATCGCTCACACAATAGGAGAGAGAAACATACTTGTAAGAACATCGGCAGCCGCGTCTCCTTTCATTGTTGGTTTGAAGTTGTCGTTCCAAACTCCAACTGATTTATACTTGGTCACCGATTACATGTCAGGAGGAGAATTGTTTTGGCATTTACAGAAAGAAGGTAGATTTGCAGAAGACAGGGCAAAATTTTATATTGCAGAATTGGTGTTGGCCTTACAACATTTGCATGATAATGATATTGTATACCGTGATTTGAAACCAGAAAACATTCTTTTGGATGCGAATGGACATATTGCGCTATGTGATTTTGGATTGTCAAAAGCAAACTTGAACAATGATGGTACAACCAATACTTTTTGCGGAACGACTGAGTATTTAGCTCCCGAAGTGTTGTTAGACGAGTCAGGCTATACAAAAATGGTTGACTTCTGGTCGTTGGGTGTTCTTATTTTCGAAATGTGCTGTGGCTGGTCTCCATTCTACGCTGACAATACACAGCAGATGTATAAGAATATTGCATTCGGTAAAGTGAGGTTCCCAAAGGAGGTATTGAGCCCTGAGGGAAGATCGTTCGTCAAGGGACTTTTGAATAGAAACCCCAAGCATAGACTAGGTGCTACTAATGATGCATCCGAATTGATGGCCCATGCGTTTTTCAATGATATTGACTGGAACCTCTTGAAGGCTAAGAGGATACCACCACCCTTCAAGCCACATTTATCTTCTGAGACAGATACTTCGAATTTTGATCCCGAGTTTACTTCTGAATCGACTTCTGTGTTGAGGAAACAAATGGAACTTGCATCTACACCATTATCTCCAGGTATGCAAGCAAATTTCAAAGGTTTCACTTATGTTGATGCGTCGACCATGGAAGATCATTTCGGCAAATCTCATAGAATGCAAACTTTCAAAGGGCCAGGCTCTTTCATCCCTGGAGATCCATCGTTGCCTCCTGATGAAGACGTTATAGATGATGATCAAAGCGATGGAAAAGATGAAATGGAGATCGATGATGACCAGCGCAATACAGACGACGAAGAGTTTGTCAACGGGAGGTTTGACCTCTAAACCTTTTCCTTCATAATAATTGTGAGGTAAACATTAGTACTTATTGCTGCTGTATTACTAATATTTATTGCGATGCTCTTACTTACGATCATGTTGATCGATGAAAATCAAGATTTTCTTACCCAAGTTGACTTGATTGAAGCGAGCCTTCTGAGTGTTCGTACTTTTTTTCTTGTTATTGTTTCTTTTTAATATTGGCAGAAGCTTTTCATAGTAATTATTTATTTATTTACCTGACTCTTTGGTGAAACTCTCATTTGAGCTGAGAGAGGTCAATTTTTTCAATAAGCTCTTGTAACTGTAATTAGAGTAATCTTTAAATTTTTCAATCTTGTGTAAGGAACGAGTTCAAGTGCGATAAAAATATCAATGTATTTATATTAACTTTACCACCGAACCAAGGTCAATACAAACAGGTTTAATCAGTATAGTATTACACACGTGTTGATCATGGCACATCCAGGGAGGCCGAGGAGACGTAATAAGCCTCAAACGAATACCTTTGAGCAGGTTCCTAAGCCTAATCCAGTGCAGCAATCTATGAGGCCTGTTATAGCGAAAGACGAGCCTACCGCTCAGTTACATGATGAAGCAGACCTAATCTCATTCAGAAATGATGCACTCCATCGATTTATTGCCAACCAGGAGTATCTAGAGAATGTTGCCTCTAAATTCATACATACATCCAAGATTATACCACCTAGTATGTTTCCTAGTTTATCGAGAAATGAATTGGAAGGAAATAAAGAGCAGTCACCAAACACAAAAGGGCAAGAGACTAAGCTGAAGCATGAAGAAGATCTTGCGTTGTTGCGGAATAAATTGAAAGAGGTAAAGGAAGCTTACCAGAAAGAACAGGAACCATCGGACCTTATGATAAACAATGATGAATACATGTTCCAAAAACAATCAGTGGATGAATTATCGAAGTTCCAAGCATCACTCGGAGACAGGGAGTCATTTGAAAGTTTAGAAGAAAAAGCGGGAAATGTGATGAAAGACTACGAGACCAAGTTTAAAAGAAACTACAAAATCACTCCTTCCCATAGAATATTTTCTATACCTGTGGAGAATATTTCAAAAGACATTAAGATAACAGAAGCCCCCAAAAACTACGATCCACGTCTGATAAACTCCTTGATAAACATAAACGGCACTACAAATAACGCTCCAGTTCCGAGGGAAAACAATGTCCCCGTGGGCGACGACAACCTTCGAAATGTTGATGAAGCTGATTTTGGTGATGAGCATGATTTATTTCTTGATATAGGGGGTCCAGAAGATGACTCTAAGCCATTCGATCTGACGAGCAACATACCAAACGGTTTTACGATGACTATGGTGGATACTCGTGGCACCGACTCCAGGGAAACCGCCAGTGAGTACCCTATCAACTCTCAATCTACTTCGAATCAGCGGTCTAAGATTCAAGACTCAGGTGACGACATAAGCCATCTCATTAATGAAAATGGTGCTGCAATCGGCCTCGAACATAATGGATCTGATATCATAAACGATGATATGAATGATTTATTAAACTTTAACGCTACTGACGATCCAATGATGGTAGAGGGGACCTTTGATCAAGATTTCTTGAGCCAGATAGACCATAGTATGGAATAAGAACTGTCGCTTCATCATCAAGCGAACTATATAGCTGTAATATTATAACTCATTCTGATCCAGTCGTAGAGAGCAAAAGTCTTTATTTGTCACGTGAAAGGTATTTTTTGACAGAGCCCTTTTATTTCATGATATATATATTATTCGGGTGCCTTATTGAATTTCAATACAACAGGAAGGAGACAGAAGCTAAGTATCGTAAGAGTGGTGATACATCCTAATCACCCCATATAGATATATAAAGCTGAGTGGTGCTATGGACTATTTGGATCAGCATGGCAGAGATCTACCCGCAAGGCAGCGACTAATACCACAACAACAACTACAACTGGAGGCGAGAGCGAGGATCAGACAGCAGAAATTCAAGACAACTTTTGTTGGATACTTTGTGGTGCTTATATTCTTCTCAGTTGTTCAATTCATTGCAATAGCGTTTTTCACGCAGGGATTTTTGTTATCACGACAGGTCCTTCCAGATATTTCTAACTGTTCTGGATCCGGTTTTGAAGCATGCATCACACCAAAGTTCAACAAAGCAATAGTGTTAGTAATTGATGCATTGAGGTTTGATTTTGTGTTGCCTGTCCAAGATTCTCAAGAATACTATCATAACAGTTTCCCAATACTTTATGATTTAGCACAGCAAGACAATGGAGTCCTTTTGAAGTTTATGGCGGATCCTCCAACAACTACTTTACAGAGACTTAAGGGACTTACGACAGGATCACTTCCGACTTTTATAGACGCGGGCTCGAATTTCGACGGAGACACTATCGAGGAGGATAACTGGGTTTCCCAGTTGCAAAGAATAGGCAAGAGTGTAGCATTCATGGGCGATGATACATGGTCAGCATTATTCAGTGAATATTTCAACCCCAATTTATCCTTTCCTTATCCCTCATTAAATGTGAGAGATTTACATACTGTCGATAATGGTGTCATTGAGCATTTGTATCCGTTAATGCTGAAGGAGAACTCCACTAGTTGGGATGTCTTGATTGGCCATTTCCTAGGAGTTGATCATGTAGGTCATAGATTTGGACCAAATCACTTCGAGATGAGAAATAAGTTACTGCAAATGAATGATGTCATCAAAGAAGTAGTCGCTAAATTGAACGACAACACATTGTTGATTGTAATGGGGGATCATGGAATGGATAAAACTGGAAACCACGGCGGTGACTCCCCAGATGAGTTGGAAAGTACGGTCTTCATGTATTCAAAGAAGGGATCGTTTGGTAAAAAGAGTAGAGAAAACTATGACATTTCCGATGAAGGTAAGAACTACAGGTCTGTCAATCAAATTGATCTCGTCCCTACTATCTCGTTGTTGTTGGGACTCCCAGTTCCATTTAATAACTTGGGCTTCCCCATTGACGAAGCATTCGGTAATGACCGAGACTTGAGTAATGCCGTATACAAAACATTGCAACAAATTCAAAGATTTAGACTTGCAACCCAAAATTTATCACCTGATATCAATGAGAAATTTGATTATTTAATCAATAGTTATCCTAAAGTTGGCAGAAACAAATATCTAAACTTTAATGAAGAAGCAAAACATCATCAAAGAAGCGCCTTGGAAGAGTGCAAGGGATTATGGGCAACTTTTGACTTGACATTAATATCGATAGGCATCGCATTCTTATTTTTGTCGTTCACTTTTATTCTAACCTACTCCAGATCAATACCCTCTGTCAGGGTGCTGACAATGTCCTTTGAGTTTATCGGTTCTATCATAGCCATGTCTCTATTGGGGCTTGTTTCGAGTTTATCCATCTATATAGTATTGAAACCTAGTGTCCTTGATTTGAAACAATGTTTATCTGTTGGGTTTTCATTAGGTATCATCACAGGCTTCTGGGCTCCAATTATGGATAGATTCAGTGTAAATTGGTTGTTTCATCAAGTTTATGATTTTTTTGTTTACAATTTTAGTTTCTGGTCACTATTGGGGATTATGTTTGTGATACTACATACATTGATTTTTGCTTCGAACTCGTTTGTTGTTTGGGAAGATAAAATGGTACTGACATTTCTTCTTGTTTTTGGTGGATGCTGTATGTTCAGCAGTACTTTTAACTCGAGGCTCCTGAAACCTCAAAGAATCTTGGCTGCACTGCACTCATTAACATTTTTGGTCCTCACGAGAATAGTTTCTATGGTCAACCTATGCAGGGAGGAGCAAACAGGTCAATGTTCTTTGACTTTCAAAACTCAGTGGTGGAACATACTTTTGTTATACTTTGCTGCATACGCTCTTCCTTTGACCGTAAAATCGTTCTATGAGCTTTCTGACTGTTATCACTCTGCTGCCCCCTTGTGGATAGGCACTGGTCTCAAATCCTTGATGTTAATGAATGCCGTTTATTGGACCTTGGAATACATGGAGAACGTTGAGATTTTTCAGCGTCGTAATGTGATATTGAGCGTTCCTTTAATGAAAGCAACCAAATTAGCAATTTCGAGAATTGTCATGTTTATTGTGTTAGTTTTGGCCAACTTCAGCTGGTCTAGAGGTCCTTTGTGCGTTAAACTATCGTTATTCGATGAGACAGAAGATCATATTTCTGATGCAAATCCGCAACCCCGTAAATCTGCAACAATTTTGGGCTACAGCAATGTCTACGGATCTTCATACTTTTTGTTAATTCTCAACTTCAGTGTTGCAATTTTGTTATTAACGAAACCAATTGGCGCTCTTACGCTATGCGCCCTCATTATTCAAATTTTGTCATTATTAGAACTATATGAAATTCTCGGCATTAGAAGAAACTTGATAGCACCGGTGATTTTTGGTCTACTTGGGTATCAACACTTCTTCAGTACTGGTCATCAGGCTACTATACCGTCAATCCAATGGGAGATTGGGTTCACGACTGGCGAATCGATAGTTTTTCCCTTCACCCATTTGAATATCATCTTGAACACATTTGGGTCATTTCTCATTGTGTGTCTCGCGATTCCTTTGATAACCATATGGAGAATCGCTCCCTCTGCAAAGCCGATAACAACTTTGTCCCATGTTGTGACGGATATGACGACATTGATGACTTATCAAACGCTTACAAGTTTGTCTAGTTTTATTTTTGCGGCTCATTTTAGAAGACATTTGATGGTGTGGAAGATATTTGCGCCCAGATTCATGCTTAGTGGCATTCTTTTAATCTTTATCAACTTGTCCTTGTTGGTCTTGACGTTCTTGTTTGGCACCTATAAGGTAATTTCCCAAGTAAATAGAATATTTTACAAGTAAACGCATTGCTGCTTTCTTGAGATGAGTGAGGATGGGCCATTTAACTTATATATCATTAATTCATTATTTAACTGCTAGAACTTGGTCACATGTAAAAGTTAAACACTGTTGACTCCTTGGGCCCTTTATGTAGCATTTATCAAAAGTAGAGCATTTTATGTCATCGACAATCTTCAAAATTTGAGAAATCATCTCGAGATACCTGATATCTTACAAGCTCACCTATCAAACACAAAACACGGGTACATAAAGGTCAATGGTGAATCTCACAAATCGCAGGCCCTTCGGAATACTCCTAGTAATCCTTTTCAGCCTGTTGTTGGTGCATTGCAGACAATTTAGTGCCTCATTTACCCCAGATCATTTAGACTATCTTCGAAACGAAACAAAAGAGTCCTTCAAATATGCATGGAAGTCTTACATGGAACATGGCTTCCCATCTGATGAAGTGAAGCCTATCACATGTGTGCCATATGGCTACAACTTCAGCGACATCTTCAACACGGTTCAGAACGATGCGCTGGGGAATATATCCATGTCTGTACTAGATAACCTTGATTCGTTGATTATAATGGAGCAGTGGGATGATCTTGAGAAGATGCTATACTATTTAAAATCCCAGAAAGCTACGTTGTTCAACCAGAACACGATTGTGCAAGTTTTCGAGGCTACTATCAGACCTCTAGGAGGTCTATTATCAGCACATTTGTTACTCACAGATGTGACTAATAGCAAGAAGAAGACCACCACCAAGTGGAAACCTCTACAGACAATTTCAGAGAACTATGATGGTTTCCTTCTTGAAATGGCGTATGATTTGGGTAAGAGATTATTACCAGCCTTCAAAACCAACTCCAATATACCACTACCCAGAATCAACTTAGCCAAGGGCATCAAGGGAGTACCACGTACCTTGCAGCTGGACAATTGCTTGTCGGGAGCCACGACCCCAGTGCTAGAATTTACTCTTTTATCAAAGTTAACAGGGGATCCCCGATTCGAGTATTTTTCACAGCTAACGTTTTGGAAACTCTGGTCTTCCAAACTGGCTCTTAATCTTATACCCATGACAATAGACCCTATCACCAACACTTTCAAGGATGCTATCACTGGAGTGGGTGCATCTGTTGACTCATTCTATGAGTATGCAGCGAAGGCTTCGATTATCTTTGATGACGACTATCTTTGGAACGTATTCGCAGTATCTTATAAGGCATTGTTGACGCATCTGGCTCAAGGAGGAGGCCCTCACGATGGATATATGTTTTTTCCTAACATTGTGGTGTCAGACGGGTCTATTTTCTCGAGCTGGATAGATCTGTTGGGGGCATTTTTCTCCGGATTGCAGGTTTTGACGGGTCAATTATCCGATGCCATCAAGACTCATTTGATGTACTTGAAGATATGGGATCATTTTGATCTGATACCCGAAAGGTGGACGCACATGCAGAACTATGTGACAGTCAAAGGTAACATGAAGGAAATTTTACCTTTAGAATGGTATCCATTGAGACCAGAATTCATTGAGTCGACGTATTACTTATATAGGGCAACAAGAGACCCTATGTATTTACAAATTGGAGAAAGGGTGCTAAACTTGTTCAAAAACAAATTCAAGACTGCTTGTGGGTTCCACGGAATCCAGGACATACGAACAGGTGAATTTCAGGATAGAATGGAAACGTTTGTCATGAGTGAAACACTCAAGTATCTCTATCTTTTGTTTGATACAAAGGACGAGATATTTTTGCATAACGATTTGATGGATAACAAGAACTGGGTTTTCTCTACAGAAGCACATCCATTGTGGTTCGGTGATTACATGGAGCCCCTCAAAAAAAGGCCTGATAGACTAGGGTTTTTCAAGTATGAGAGACCCTTGCTCGACACCCTTTTCGAGACCATAAAGAAGCAGAAGTTCCATAAGAAGAGCACCGATAACATCTACTTTCGTAACACCACCATGCCACAGATACCTCAACTCAAGCTTCCAGGGATCGAGAACTATACGCACATCACGACAGTCGATCCCTTTGAAAAAAGGCTTTCCCAATGCGAAGTCAGTCCTTTAGTGCTGTCTCCAAAAGGCAGCTTCTTACTGTCCGGCTACTACCATCTCCCCAATTTGTTCCAAGCAGATCAGGTGTTTTCCAGATCTCTTGTGAGACCATCATACCTCGAAAGTGATGTAAATGACGGCAGCTACATCGAACTAGGCGAGCTGTTCTTCACTAAATACACTATGTTCAGCCGGCAACCGGGCGACATCTACTTGCAATGTCCTCGAGCTTCAACTACAGAAAAATTCGAGATCATCGTTGGCGACATAGACCTCATCAACCACGTTCAGGTGTCCCACGTCAAATTCAATAGCACGTCGCTTCCTCCCGAGTCTGCCTTGGTGGAAAACGATCTTTGGATCCCGGAGCTTGCGGCCTTGCGATTGTCATTGGAGCGTTTGCAGCCAGGTCTAATTGATTCAACAAACCGCCGCATTTCCCACGAATACATCCTAGCATTGTGTGAAGCAAGCATTAGTCAGCGCGATCCCTCTGAACCCACTCCCCGCGCGCCTGGCACATCTCCTGTGGTTCCATCTGTTCTCCGGTTACTCAAGGTGAACGGGATTTACCTCGACCGGGACCTGGTTGTTTGGACGTCTCCTTTCGAGATAGCGCGTCCTCGTGATGGACTGGCTCCATTGCTAGATGTCAACGATGACGGGAGAGTCGTATTCCAGGGATCTGTCATTGAAAACTTTATGATCTGGTACGGGTGATCTATGATTCCCAGAAAGTATTTCAAGTCCGGTCACGTGTGCGCTGCGGCTTTTTTGACTCATCCGGCAAGCGATTATAAGTAGTGGAAATCGGGACGAGCTATAGGACAAAAATAGGAAAATAATCTTCAAATATTAATCGGAAAAGTAAGTATATAGAAGCTCCACAGTTAATAATAGACATATATAATAGGATAGAAAGTACATGTGGATCAATAGACTTTTTCTGAGGGCTTCTTTACCTATATTGAAGTATAAGGGCGCAAATCATACTAACCATCTAAAGCATTCGTATAGCACAATGTCAGCCCAATTGGATGCAAGCAAACTTGAGATCACCAAGACCACGACACCGAAATCCAAGTTGGATAAAAAGGACTTGGTATTCGGTAAGACGTTCACTGACCATATCCTAGAGATCGAGTGGACCAAGGCAGCCGGATGGGGTACGCCCAAGATTTCTCCGTACCACAGCCTTTCTCTTGATCCATCAAGTGTTGTCTTACACTATGCTTTCGAGTTGTTTGAAGGTTTGAAGGCTTACCGTGATAAGGATGGCAAGATCAGAACATTCCGCGTTGACAAAAATATGGAGAGAATGAACAAGTCTGCTAGTAGAATAGCATTGCCAACATTCGATGGAGAGGAATTGGCCAAATTGATCGATAAGTTCTTATTGCTTGAGGAGAGCTTTGTACCAGAGGGAACAGGCTACTCTTTGTACTTGAGGCCCACTTTGATTGGTACCACTGCCTCCTTGGGAGTTGGTGTTCCCGATAGAGCCTTGTTGTTTGTGATTGCTTCCCCAGTTGGCCCTTACTACTCTACTGGGTTCAAACCAGTTTCCTTAGAAGCTACCGACTATGCTGTCAGAGCATGGCCAGGAGGAGTTGGTAACAGGAAATTGGGTGCTAACTACGCGCCATGTATACAGCCTCAATTGGATGCCGCTACCAGAGGTTATCAACAGAATCTTTGGTTGTTTGGTGATGAAGGTTATGTCACCGAGGTAGGTACAATGAACGCTTTCTTTGTATTCAAGGATGCTGATGGAAAGAAAGAATTGGCCACTGCTCCATTAGATGGTACGATTTTGGAGGGTGTCACGAGAGACTCTATTTTGGGATTGTGTGAAGAAAGATTGCCATCCAGCGAATGGAAGATCAGCGAACGTAAGTTTACCATTCACGAGGTGAAGGAGAGAGCAGAAAAGGGAGAATTGGTAGAAGCATTCGGTGCTGGAACTGCTGCTGTTGTTTCTCCGATCGGCACTATTGGTTGGAGGGGCTCTGACATCTCAGTTCCCGTTGGATCTGGTGATGCAGGAGAACTCACTAAGCAAATAGCCGATTGGATTGCCGATATCCAATATGGTAAAGTAGAGTACAAAGGATGGTCAAGAGTTGCTCAATAGGCATACAGTCGTATATAGATTCTGTATCGAACACTATTCATATTAAGTTTCTTTCTTTGGTTTTTTTTTTTTTTTTTTTTCTTCTCATTTTTCCTGGGTAGCTATCTATGTATCAGAAAAGAGACCTTACTAGGACCTTCATAGCCACAATGCAATACTTTATTTAGTGAATCCTTTCAATATCAGGTAATTTTTGAATTTCAGTCAAAATGTAATCTCTTTCATCAATCAAGTTAGGATCGTTAGTGTTGTCTATATCAAAAGTTTTGAAAAATTCAAGGAAGTTCTCTTTATTTTTTATCAAGATATCTAGAATTCGTTGTGATTTTTTCGGTTTGGCAACAAAGAATTTGAAGATATGAAACCCTTCAATCTGTAAGTTTTTCAGTTTGTCACTCAATAGTAACATGATTAGTTTCAAGTTGGTAGGATCATCGAAATATTTGTTCAAGAAAAATTGATCTTGTCTTTGAAGTACCAATTCAGATAATAATCTAACGCTTTGCCTTTTCGTAACATAGTTGCTCGATTGCATAAGTTTGTTTATATTGGTCGTGAATGGGTCGTAGTTATTGGTCAAAAACTCTGATACAAGCTTCTTATGAAGAGTCAAAAGATCATGCAAGGTAGTAAATGCATCTGTAGCAATTTCAAAGACAGGTATTCGAACATAACTGAAAAAATTCCAAAAATTAGAGTTGAGTAGCACAAATCGATTAACTGATTCAAACTTGATACAATCTCTTAGTATCTGCCCTGAGATCAATCCTATCTCTTGTGTCTCCGGTCCTCTTATTAATAGGAGAATAATCTCTGGCTTTGATAACAAATATTCAACCGTTGGTGATTGGCTTCCGATCTGTCGTCTTAGCAATGTCAGAAACAATATGAGAACATCCTTTCTTGAGTCAAAATCTAACCTTCGCAAGTTTTCAATCAAGTAGTAAAGGCAATCTGTTGAGTAAATCTCTTGAGCCAAAAGAGAGATTTGATCTGGTTGTGGATCTGTCTCGTCGTCGCCATGCAATATCACTTTAGCTTGCTTTAAATAGCGAGCGCTCTCATCTTGATATTTCTTGTTATCACTGGTCGCGTCAAGCTTTGCCACCAGATCGTTTAACGCTCTGATGAGTTCTTGTGGGGTTTTGGGGTTTCTTTTGAATAAGAATGCCATATTATCACACTAGCGGCTAGCTTCAATTACGTCTTTTGGGGGAACTCGAGAAGCCGCGTATCGATCAAAATGACTCTGTACACCAAATGAAGAGTTTGATTCGTCGTCAGATTATAAAAGGAAAGTCCCCATCTATAGAGGGTCTCTTTAGACTTATGTTCTGATACTAGTCTCAATTCGGGGTGGATCGAAAAATGAAAATGAAAGCTTTACAGGTTTGAGCATTTTTACAGGTTACTTTTGAATCTGGTGATCTATATTATCGAAAGATTGATTGATACCTAAGGTTAGAGACCCCATTTTCAAGCCAAAACATGGCTAGTTGGACAAGTATATGGAGACCAGTTTTCATTAATCGAAGTAACAGACCCATTCTTGAGGAAAATGAGAGCAACTTGTATATAAGAGACAATGTGGGCCTTTATCAAGGTAAGGAAAAGATAGTCAATAGGCAGAATGGACGGGTGTATTTAACTAACAAAAGGGTTATATACGTAGATAATGAGAAAAATGATAACTCTATGGCAATACGTATCAAGGACATAACCTACTGTACGTTAGTTGAGAGGTTTTTGAAATCATCGCCAAAGGTAAAGGTATTTATTAAAGAAAATTTTGGAGATGTTGCTGAAGAAACTAGCTCCAGCATGCAAGAAACTGCTGACTGGGTGTGTCAGATATGCTCATTTAATAACTCCGTTTCTGTTGATGTGGATGTGAACAAAAGTATTCCTGTTTGTATATCATGTGGAATTGCTCCTCCAAAAGCATTTATAATGAAGGCTATCAAATCCAAAACGGATAATACACAGCCACCGCCAAAGATCGATAACCAATGCCCCAAGTGTACATTTTTCAACCATCCCTCTATGGCCTACTGTGAAATCTGTGGTAGCAAGCTTGTTTCGGCAGTTTCAGAAGAACTTCGAAGACAGCTTGAGAAGACGAATCTCAGCAACGGTGATATAAGCACTTCAAAACTGCATCCACAATCAAACTTGAGCATTATTTTACAAAGTGGAAATGAAAGTTACACCGACAACAAACCCTATGTGAAGTTTAGTTTCAGGAAAGGTGGTGAGATAGAATTTCACAAATGTCTCAATAACATGATTGAAGACATGAAATGGCAACAATTGTCCCAGAAGGGCTCTATTAATCAAAATTCCATCAAGATCAACCCTGAACCAACGAAACTTTCCACTATTGGGGGAAGTGGGATACATAAGTTAGAGCAGTTGGGCGAACAAAAGAGGAAACAAAATGAAATCATATTGAGTAGCTCACTTGATGATCTTGAACAACTCATGTACAAATATCTGGATTTGTTAAATCTCTCCAATTCATTCGGAAGACTTGTTAACACGAGTCCCGTAAACCTCAACTTAATTCTGCCGTTCAATGTCTCCAAAAAGTCCAATGTTTATCATAAGGAACTAGCTCGGCATATCAGTGAATATTTAACGCATTTCGAATTGACCAAGACTTCTTCCATGATCACGTCTCAAGACCTCTATGCTAACATCAATAGATTTTTTGTCTTGACGCAAGGCTTTGGATCGGACTTGATTTCCCCAGAAGACTTCAACAAAGCACTTGAAAACCTTAAAATTTTGAATCTTCCCATAAACGTCAAGCGTTATGAAAATTCGGACTTGGTCGTTATCAGTGTCAAGGGTGGTACAGATTATAGGAAATTTATCGTGAAGCATTTGCAAGATATAGAGTACAAGTTCAGGTACAACAAATTCAGAAACGAGCTTTTGTTGAACCAAGATTGTGACAACTACTTGAAGGAAGAATACGAATATTTTAAAGGTGATACCATCTCGGGAATCTCAGAAACACTAAACTGGTCCTACAGCATTACCATCGAAGAAATCGAAAATTGCGTAGATGAAGGGTCTATTGTCGTTGATCACAACATCCAGGGAACCTTCTATTTCATCAACAGGTTTGGTCACGGGCTTCAAGACGGTAATGACGACGGTGATGATGATGATGATGATGATGACGACGCACGCTTGAAGTCGCAGATAAGAGCCCAGCTTCTTGAAGAGCAACGGGCAATCACGAGAACATTGAAGTCTGAGCACGCTTCGAAAAACCCCCTGGAACTCGTGAACTTGTCACCTGACTACGACTTTGGGATGGCTGCCCCCGAGAGCAACTCGTCTAGTGCATCTCGTGCGTCTCGTGCGTCTCGTGCCGAATCGTCGATTCAGTCATCTGCTAGCACATCCCTTAATGACCTTCTCGGGCTCCAGATGTAACGTTTTCCAGATATTACAGGCGCCTATTGGATGATAACTGCATTGAGCCAGTTCCCTCCCTCCCGCTGCCCCATCCGCTGCCCCTTTTTTTTTTATCTCATAGAGGAGCTGGCTTACTTCACAATCAACAACCTTTTTTGGTTTTTTTTTTTTTCTTCATAGTTGCAAACTTTAAAGATATCAAGGTTTATCTTTTCGCAGCCCGACGGGCCGCATGGAAGTGGCCCATTTTGTGCATCGTCTGTCTTCTGCTCGCCGTCAATGTGACTTGTGTCGATCTCCTGTCCCCCAAAACACGTTAGAAGGTATAATTTCTTTTTTGGGATTTTTTTATTGGTTTTATGGCGTTCCTTGGCTGGTTCCTGTTGCTCCAAACCAAATTGGGGGATATGGGCCGTTTTTCCCCTTCCTTTTTGCTTTGTGTATCCGGGCCTCGGGCCTATCTATTGCATGCATTGTACTTACCGTCTAGCATACTTCCATTTCCGGCCCACCAAGCACGTTATGTGTGCCACCAATTCATCTCATCGGATCCTTATCAGTGGTCAAAATTCATTGGCAATATGACGGATACCTGCATATAGGCGCCGATAACAGATATCAGGAAAATTGTCGGCCCATGATCGGAAAGCTTATTATTTTATCTGTCGAGAATTAGAGGTAGTGGACACGGCTATTAGTGGAATTTTTGGGTGATAACGGAAACAATACACAAAGCCCGTCTAGATTGAGAACTGAGATGGGATGGGACCTGGGGATTACTTAAAGACTCGAGATGGCCGCGATTCGATGGCCCATGGAAGAGAACAGCCATTGACCAACACAAAAGTGGGAAACAAACTCAATTGGAGCAACAACAATAATGACTACAGCCACTTATGTGCCGTTGCCAGAGGGAGCAGGATACGCCGTAGTGGTAGGATTGGGAGCAGTTTTCGCTTTCGGTATGATCTGCACCACTTATGTTTTAAAAAGATACAACAAGGAAATCATGACAGCTGAAGAGTTTGCTACTGCTGGTAGATCGGTGAAAACTGGTCTTATTTCAGCTGCGGTTGTTAGTTCATGGACTTGGGCCGCTACTTTACTTACGTCGACCACTCAAGCATATAACAATGGTATATGTGGAGGTTTTTATTATGCAGCAGGTGCAACCTGTCAAATTGTATTGTTTGCATGTTTGGCTATCAAGGGTAAGGAAAAGGCACCAGGAGCTCATACATATCTTGAAATTATCAAGACAAGATATGGTCGTATAGCCCATGGAATTTATATTTTTTGGGGACTTGCTACCAATATTCTTGTTACAGCGATGCTTTTAACAGGAGGATCTGCAGTTGTTAGTGATATTACTGGAATGCATACTGTTGCTGCAATTATGCTTTTACCATTAGGAGTTGTTGCTTATACACTTTTCGGAGGTATTAAAGCTACATTTTTAACTGATTATGCTCATACAGTAGTAATGATTGTAATTATTATGGTATTTGCCTTTACTACATTTGCAACTTCATCTAAATTAGGATCTCCTGGTGCCGTTTGGGATATTATAAGTAAATTAAAAGATACTCAACCAGTTGAAGGTAATGCAGGTGGATCTTATTTAACTATGCATTCCAGATCTGGAGGAATTTTTTTTGTTATTAATATTGTTGGAAATTTTGGTACTGTTTTTTTGGATAATGGATATTTTAATAAGGCATTCGCAGCCAATCCAGCTGCTGCATTACCAGGTTATGTTTTAGGAGGATTAGCATGGTTTGCTATTCCTTGTTTCACTGCTACTACTATGGGATTAGCTGCTTTGGCACTTGAACATACTCCTGATTTTCCTACTTATCCTAATAGATTAAGTCCAGCTGAAGTTAGTGCAGGTTTGGTATTACCAAATGCAGCTGTTGCATTACTTGGAAAAGGTGGAGCAGTTTGTTCATTACTTTTAGTGTTTATGGCATGTACTTCAGCAATGTCTGCTGAATTAATTGCTGTATCAACCATTTTTGGTTATGATATTTACAGAGAATATATTAATCCAAAGGCTACTGGTAAACAAATTATGGTGGCATCTCATTTATCAGTTGTCGTTTATGCATATGTTATGGCAGGTTTTGCTATTGGATTATATTATGCTGGAATTTCAATGGGTTACCTTTATGAATTAATGGGAGTTATTATTGGTGGTGCAGTTTTACCATCTGCTTTAACTTTATTATCTAAAAAGCAAAACCATGTAGCTGTGATTGCCACCCCACCTATTGCTACCATATTAGCTATTATGTCATGGTTAGTATGTACCAAAACTAAATTTGGATCTGTTTCTGTTGCTACTACTTTTGAAGATGATGCAATGTTAACTGGTAATGTTGTTGCATTATGTGTTCCCTTAATTACGGTACCAATTTTAACATTTTTATTTAAACCACAAAATTTTGATTGGAAAATTTTAAGAACAATTAAAAGAGTTAATGAAGAAGAAGAGATTTTAGAAGCTGAACTGCAATCTGATGATCCAGAAATGAATCCTATAAAATCTCAAGTTACAGTTGTTGCTCATGAATTAGCACTGCTTGATTCAAATCGTTTAGAAAAGGAAACTGAACTTTTGGCAAAATCTTTTAAAATTGCTGCTGTTATTTGTGTTACTTTAACGTTATGTTTAGTAATTTTATGGCCCATGCCAATGTATGGTCAATCATATATATTTTCAAGAAGATTCTTTACAGGATGGGTTGTTGTATTATTCATTTGGATTTTCTTTACATCATTTATGGTGATTTTGGTTCCTATATGGGAAGGTAGAGAAGCTATTGGTACCACTTTTAGAGGAATGTATTGGGATGCTACGGGTCAAACATATAAATTAAGAGAATGGCAAAATGCTAATCCTGAAAAGCTTCACGCAGTACAATCTCAGGTATCAGCACTTTTACTTTCCAAGAGTCAATCTCGAGGATCAAACACCCAAGTGCTTGACGGAGTTAGTCATAACATTGACGAGGCTTTTGATGAAGAAGTCAAGAAATAATAAATATGTCGCCTAGAGTGTATAGATTAAACAGGAACGTGAATATGATTTGAAGAGCCCCGTAACAAAGAGAAAGAGAAAGAGAAAGAGAAAGAGAAAGAGAAAGAGAAAGAGAAAGAGAAAGAGAGAGAGAGAGAGAGAGAAAAGAGAGAGAGAGAGAGAGAAAAGAGAGAGAGAAAGAGAAAGAGAAAGAGAAAGAGAGAGAAGGAGAAAAGAGAAAGAGAAAGAGAGAGAGAAAGAGAAGAGACAATAGCAAACATTATGACGTGCCGCCGCGACATGGTTGGCCCGTTGCTTCTTGCCAGCGTAGTTTAATAGTTGATAATTCTTCTGCCAGCGTATAATTCTTCTTCCAGCCTATAATTCTTCTTCCAGCCTTTCTTCCAGCCTTTGGATGATGTAAATGCCGATAAGATGAAAAAGATCCAGAGCTTGCCCGCACCTGCCCCTCCCCCCTTGCCTCCTGCTTCCTTCCGCTGAGGCTCCGGGCACGTGACAGGGTCTTTCCCCCCTGGCTTGATCCCCCTGGCTTGATCCCCTGGTTTGGTGCCATGGCATGGGGCAGTCCCGCTGCGGAAGGTGCCCGTTTTCTAATCTCCCGGTGACGCGGGTGCGCGCGCTGGCCCACTCTCATTCAACGCCAGCGGGGACATTGCTCCCTTATCTCCCTCTGTTACCGGGACACGCCCCTCCATGCGGGACGCTGTCAGGTAAACTGGATCCGGGAACAAGTGATTGGTGGGGGGCGTGGTGGTGTCTGGTGGTGTCTGGTGGTGTCTGGTGGTGCCGGGGTGGTGTCTGGTGGTGCCGGTGTCCGTGGTGTCTGGTGTCTAGGGTGCACCGACAGACAGGCCATATCGATATGACGTGGGCTCGGATCTTTTCTGTGAGTGGCCAAATCAGTGAAGTAGTAGATCAGGGAACAAGGCAGTTGGGAGATTGGTCAGATACTAGTGTGGCCAGTGGCCAGAGTCTGCAAATAGTGCAACTTGTCATCGGTGTCGCCAGTGTCATCGGTGTCTGCAATTAGCCATCAGTGTCTGCAATAGTGTAGTGCAATTAATGTCTGCAAATAGTGCAAATAGAGTCGCCAGCGTCATCAGTGTCTGCAGTGTCTGCAGTGTCAGCAGTGCCATCAGTGTCTGCAGCGTCATCAGTGTCTGCAGTGTCATCAGTGTCTGCAAGTTGCCAGTGTCTGCAGCGCCATCAGTGTCTGCAGTGTCCGCTTCCTCTCCCGCCCTCGCCCGCCCTCTCTTGTCGCTCCCGCCCTCGCCCGCTCCCGCCGCGCTGCACGGGCCGCGACATCCTCGCTCTGGCATGCCGTTTGCCAAGTGACACAAAGCGCCCAACGATTCGGCTTTTTCCAGAGATAAAGATCGCGGGATAAATAGCTGCCCATCGCCAGATCCGCCATCGACACCATTCCACGACACACGGAGCTTGTCAGCAGCACAGACACGAACACCGAGACGAACCATTCGTCCTGACAACTACATACACAGGCTCGCGCCCATTGCATCACTAGACACCGGCGCCAGACACGGACACTAGGAGACACGGACACTAGGACAGGACACTAGCCAGGAGAGACCCCGGACACTAGGACACTAGCCAGGACAGTCCGGACATCGCATCAGACAGCGGACATCGCATCAGACAGCGGACAGCAGCGGACATCGCATCAGACAGTCCCGGATCGCATCAGACAGCGGACCCAGACAGTCGCGCATATCGCATCAGACAGCGGACATCGCATCAGACACCCGACACCAGACACTGCACCCCCGTCCCCCGACACCCGACACTATTTTGCACCCATTTTGCACCCACACATGAGCTACATCGCCTGGACCATAGACGACTGGAAACAGTTCCACTACGGCGCCACGCCCGCCGACTCGCTAGCGCTCCTCGCTAGCTTGGTCGCCGCCCAGCGCACCGCGCCCGCCGACCCGGCGTGGATCTCGTTGGTCGACGACGCCGGCTTGCGCCACCAGTGGAGCGTGCTACAGTCGCGCGCCAACAAGCTCTCGTTGCCGCTCTACGGCGTGCCCGTCGCCGTCAAGGACAACATCGACGTGCGCGGCCTCGCCACCACCGCCGCGTGCCCGGCGTTCGCATACCAGCCGGCCCGCGACGCCACCACCGTGGCCCTCTTGCGCGCCGCCGGCGCCATCATCATCGGCAAGACCAACTTGGACCAGTTCGCCACCGGCTTGGTGGGCACGCGGTCGCCGTACGGCGTCACCCCGAACACGTTCGACCCGGCCTACGTCAGCGGCGGCTCGTCCGCCGGCTCGGCGTCGGTGGTGGCCCGCGGCATCGTGCCGGTCGCGTTGGGCACCGACACCGCCGGCCTGGGCCGTGTGCCGGCGGCCTTGAACAACTTGGTGGGCTTGAAGCCCACCAAGGGCGTCTTCTCGTGCGCCGGCGTGGTGCCCGCGTGCAAGTCGTTGGACTGCGTGTCGGTGTTCGCGTTGACGTTGAGCGACGCCCTGACGGTGTTCCAGGTGTTGGCCGTCGCCGACGCCGCCGGCGACGAGTACTCGCGGCCGATGCCCGCCAACCCGTTGTTGCGGTTCGCCGGCACGCCCACCGTCGGCGTGCCCAGCGACCTCTTGTGGTACGGCGAGCAGGAGAACCCGCGGTTGTACGCGGCGGCCGTGGCCAACGTCGCCGCCACCGGCGCCGCCATGCGGGCCGTCGACATCGCGCCGTTGTTGGAGTTGGCGCGGTGTCTCTACGAGGGCCCGTGGGTGGCCGAGCGGTACAGCGCCATCAAGGAGTTCCTCGCGACAGACCCGCCCGCGGCGGCGTTGGACCCCACGGTGATGCAGATCGTGCGAGGCGGCGAGCACCACACGGCCACGGCCGCGTTCGAGTACGAGTACCGGCGGCAGCGGCTTCTCCAGCGGGCGCGGCCGCTCTTGGCCGGCGTCGACGTGGTGGTGGTGCCCACGGCGCCGTTGAACCCGACGATCAAGCAGGTGGAGGCGGACCCCGTGACGTGCAACCTGCGGCAGGGGACCTACACCAACTTCGTCAACTTGGCCGACATGGCCGCGTTGGCGGTGCCGGCCGGGTTCCGCGCCGACGGGTTGCCGTTCGGAGTGACGTTCTTGTCGGCCAAATACAACGACTATGCGCTTCTCGAGTTCGCGGCGCGGTACATGCAGCAGTACATGCAGAAGACCCTGCGTTTTTACGGCAGTGTCCGCAGCAGCGCGCGTCGTGTCACGCCGCACGCGGACACCGCGGTGCCGATGCCCGCGCCGAGCCCCGCCTCCACCATCAAGTTGGCGGTGGTGGGGGCACACCTCCGCGGGTTCGAGTTGCACTGGCAGCTTGAGCAGTGCAACGCCAGCTTCTTGCAGGCGACGACGACGGCGCCGCACTACCGGTTGTACGCGTTGCCGCAGACGGGCCCGGTGGCAAAGCCCGGGTTGCGGCGTGTGAGCGGGCCGGGCACCGACGCCGGTACCGGCACCGGTACCGGCGCTGCCACCAAAGGATCTACTTCTGCCGGCGCTGCCATTGCCATTGAGGTGTATGCGGTGCCACGCGAACGCTTTGGCGACTTCATCGCCATGGTGCCCGAGCCGTTGGGTATCGGGTCGGTGCAGACGGCCGATGGCGAGTGGGTCAAGTCGTTCATCTGCGAGGAGGCCGGCTACAGCGCCGCCGGCACCACCGACGTCACCGGCTTCGGCGGCTGGGCAGCGTACCAGGCGCACTTGCGTGCCGAGCGTGCCGCCACCCGCAAGCCGTTTGAGTGTGTGTTGGTTGCCAATCGAGGCGAGATCGCGGTACGAATCATTAAAACGTTACAACGGATGAAAATTAAGGCCATCGCCATATACTCAGACCCGGATAAATACGCGCAGCACGTGACGCTCGCCGATGCGGCGGTTGCATTAGATGGTGTATCTGCCGCCGAGACGTACATCAACATTGATAAGGTGATCGGCGCCGCCAAACGTGCCGGTGCCGACGCCATCATCCCCGGGTATGGGTTCTTGTCGGAAAACGCCGACTTTGCCGACCGTTGTGGGGATGAAGGTATCGTGTTTGTGGGGCCATCGGGCGACGCCATGAGGAAGTTGGGATTGAAGCACTCGGCACGTGAGATCGCCGAGGCCGCCGGGGTGCCGCTCGTGCCCGGCTCCGGGTTGGTCCGGGACGCGGCGGAAGCGCGCCAAGTGGCGGCACGGTTGGAGTACCCGGTGATGGTGAAATCGACCGCCGGCGGCGGCGGCATCGGGTTGCAGAAGGTGGACTCCGACGCCGACATCGAGCGCGTGTTCTTGACGGTGCAACACCAGGGCCAGTCATACTTTGGCGACGCCGGGGTGTTTTTAGAACGATTTGTTGAAGATGCTCGTCATGTTGAGATTCAAATGTTTGGTGATGGTCGTGGTAATGCCATTGCGTTGGGAGAGAGAGATTGTTCGTTACAACGTCGGAACCAAAAGGTTATTGAGGAGACTCCGGCACCCAACTTGCCCGAGCGCACGCGGCAACGCATGCGGGCCGCGGCCGAGTCGTTGGGTGCAAAAATGCACTACAAGTGTGCCGGAACCGTCGAGTTCATCTACGACCAGAAACGTGACGAGTTCTACTTCTTGGAGGTCAATGCTCGGTTGCAGGTGGAACACCCCATCACCGAAATGGTGACTGGGTTGGATTTGGTAGAATGGATGTTACGTATTGCTGCCGACGACCCTCCTGATTTCACCCAGAAAATCATCGTTACCGGTGCATCGATGGAGGCCCGGTTGTACGCCGAGAACCCGGTCAAGGACTTCATGCCGTCGCCCGGCCAGTTGACCGACATCCGGTTCCCGCTGTGGGCACGTGTCGACACCTGGGTTGAACGAGGTACGGTGGTGTCGGCGGAATACGATCCAACATTGGCCAAGATCATCGTGCATGGTACCGACAGGGACGACGCATTGCGTAAGTTGCGGCAAGCGCTCGATGAGACAGCCGTGTACGGCTGTGTCACCAACCTCGACTATCTCCGGTCGATCGCCAAGTCGGAAATGTTTGCCGAGGCGCGCGTGGCCACCAAGGTGCTCGATTCTTACGACTACCGGGCAGCCGCACTTGAGATTCTCCATCCGGGTGCCTACACCACCGTGCAGGACTACCCTGGTCGGAAGGGATACTGGCACATTGGGGTGCCGCCCTCGGGATGCATGGACGAGTACGCGTTCCGGGTGGCCAACCGGATCGTCGGCAACGACGCCGCGGCGCCGGGCCTCGAGATCACGTTGAACGGCCCCCGGATCTTGTTCCACCACGACGTCGTGGTGGCCATCACTGGTGGTGAGACCCCCGTTGAGATCAACGGTAAGCCCGTGGATCAATGGAAGCCGCTTGAAGTTAAGCGTGGCGACCGGTTGTCCATTGGCAAGCTTTCTAGCGGATGCAGGGCATATTTGGCCATCCGTAGCGGTATCGATGTCGTCGAGTACTTGGGATCGAGATCGACATTTGCATTAGGTAACTTGGGTGGCCACAATGGTCGGGTGTTGAAGTTGGGTGATGTTTTGTTTGTCGGACAGCCCGAGTTAAAGAGCAGCACCTTGCCGGCTCCGGTTTCGCAACCAACGTCGGTTCCACAATCATTGATCCCCAACTACACCAATACCACCTGGAAAGTCGGAGTCACCTGCGGACCGCATGGTTCGCCAGATTTTTTCCAACCAGAGTCGGTGGATGAGTTCTTTGCACAACCATGGAAAGTTCACTATAATTCCAATCGTTTCGGAGTCAGGCTCATAGGCCCCAAGCCCAAATGGGCCAGACCCGATGGAGGTGAGGCTGGTTTGCATCCATCCAACGCCCATGACTACGTGTACTCGCTCGGAGCCATCAACTTCACCGGTGATGAGCCGGTGATTTTGACCTGTGATGGTCCATCGCTTGGTGGGTTCGTTTGTGAGGCAGTTGTCGCCGAGGCCGAGATGTGGAAGATTGGTCAGGTTAAACCTGGCGACGAGATCCGGTTCGTGCCGATCACGTGCGAGACCGCCCGCCGGTTGAAGCAGGTGCAGGACGCGCTTATCAATGATTTAACCGGTGAATTACCTAATTTCGATGATACAATTAGTACTAGTATTAATGCTGGTATCTTAACCTCACCTGAAAATCCCGTTTTGCACCAATTGGTGGTCTCGAACTCGCTCAAGGTCACGTACCGTCAAGCGGGCGACAGATACATCTTGGTTGAGTACGGTGAAAATGTGTTGGATTTGAATTTGAGCTATCGGATTCACAAGTTGATTGATACCGTCAATACCCACCAAACGTGCGGAATCGTTGAGATGTCGCAGGGTGTTAGGTCGGTGTTGATCGAGTACGACGATAAAATCACACAGGCACAGTTGCTCGACGTGTTGGTGTGCTACGAGAAAGAAATCGCCGTCAACAACAAGTGGAAGGTCAAATCTCGTATCATTAAACTCCCAATGGCATTTGAAGATAAAAAGACCTTGGATGCCGTCAAAAGATATCTGGAGACCATCCGGAGCGATGCACCATGGTTACCGAACAATGTTGACTTCATTGCCAACATTAATGGTATCACCAGAAAGAACGTCGAGGAGTTGGTTTACAGTGCACGGTTCTTGGTATTGGGATTGGGAGATGTGTTCTTGGGAGCTCCATGTGCGGTTCCCTTGGATCCAAGACATAGATTACTTGGAACAAAGTACAATCCATCAAGAACATTCACTCCAAATGGTACCGTTGGTATTGGAGGTAACTACATGTGTATATACACCATGGAATCACCTGGTGGATACCAATTGGTTGGACGTACTATCCCCATTTGGGACAAGTTGACGTTGCGCAGCCAATCGGGCGACAAGCCGTGGTTGTTGTCTCCCTTTGACCAGGTGGAATTTTACCCTGTTTCAGAAGAAGAAATCGATAAGTTTTCTGAACAAATGGAAAACGGTAGATTCAAGGTCGACATTGTTGACTCTGTCTTTGATCACGAACAGTACCTCAGATGGGTTCAAGAAAACTCTGCTTCCATTGAAGAGTTCCAAAGAAACCAAGGTGGTGAAAAGTTGGACGAATTCAACCGTCTCATCCAAGTCTCCAACAGTGAGTTGGAGAAAAATGGGGCCAAGGAGGTTCAAGAGGACGAATTCGATGAGAACGCCGAGTTGGTGTACTCCGAGTACTCTGGAAGATTCTGGAAGTCGCTCGTGAAGGTAGGAGACGAGGTTGAAGAGGGACAAGGGTTGGTCGTGGTGGAAGCAATGAAAACAGAGATGATTGTCACTGCAACCAGAAGCGGGAAGGTGCACAAGCTCGTGCACACCAATGGTGACATGGTTGATGCCGGCGACTTGGTCGTTGTGCTCTACTAGGCGCTGCTACGCGCTACTACGCGCTACTATGCGCTACTAGATTTACATAGTTCAATTAATACAGAGTGATTTTCTTTTTATTCTCAAGTCTTGGTTGTAGGGGATATAGACCTGGTGTTTTGCACCCAATGCAACAAAAAAAAAATTGAAAATTAAAACCGTGGATCACGTGCCCAAGATCACGTGCTTTCTCTCTTGCCCGCGTCTTCTCTTTTGTGTAACGAGCCGCGTCGAGGCCCTCACCAATTTTCCATGTTAGAAAATCCATCAAGGGACGATAAGAGCAAGTTTTCTGAAGCTTTCACTACTGCAATGTCTGGAAAATCGGCCGTGAGTGCGTCCGCCGCCTCGTTACAGCCCGAGTTGTGGACGGCATCCGCCAATGAGGCGTTGAAGATATTCGTGACGGACTCTGCTGGAGCCATCAACTTCCAGCCGTTGTTCACGTACCCGATCTTTGGTGACTCAGAGACCATCTACGGGTACCAGGACCTCGTGATCTTCTTATGTTTCGACCACTACACGTTCAGGCCGTTCCTCAACATCAAATATGCCAACAAGTTGGACGACCCAGAGGTGGAAGACATCAAGGAAAAGATAATCAAACTCTTGCCCCAAAGCGTGACATATAAGGACGAAGCCCAATGGGTGGATTTAACCAGCCAGGAAAAACAAACGTACCAAATCCCCGGCGACAAGTTGGATTCTTTCGACGTGGACGGAGATCAATACTCTGTGTACAAGATAGACTTGAAAAGCATCGACGGGCTCGAGCTCCACCAAAGAATCCAAATTCTCGTACTTCTTTTCATCGAAGCGGGGTCTTATATCGATTCGTCAGACTCGTTGTGGAACTTGCATGTGCTCTACAAGGATGGAGGTGCGGAACCCTCGATAGCTGGGTTCACCACGGCATACAGCTATTGGAGATACCCCGGGCACGCCAAATTCGAGCGTGGGGTTAGGGAAACGAGGTATAAGATCTCGCAGTTCATCATTCTCCCCAACTACCAGGCGAAGGGTCTCGGGCGTGCGTTCTACTCGTCGCTCTTCAACACATGGCACGCGGACCCCGACGTGGTGGAGATCGTGGTGGAAGATCCAAACGAGAGCTTCGATGACCTCAGAGATCGCAGCGATCTTCGCCGACTCAGCTCCAGCCTCGACTTGCGGTCCGTATCGACAACTACCATCACCCCTGACTGGTTTGACACCACCAGGCTTGCATTGAAGTTGGAACGGCGCCAGTTCTCACGTTTGCTCGAGATGGTGTTGTTGTACAACCTCAAGCACCACGTCAACAGCGACTCGACAAAAGCCGTGAGGCTCCACATAAAAAAACGGCTTTACGACAAGAATAGGGACGGCTTGCTCGCGTTGGACGAGCCCACACGCAGAGACAAGCTTCAAACCGCATACACGTCGCTCGAGCTGGATTACCATCGAATCCTCGGAGACCTCGCGCTTGTGCCCGATGCGGCCTCTGCGGCGGGATCTGCGGCTGGTGCGGCTGGTGCGGCGCCGGCCTCGGCAAAGCGACCCGCAGAGCCAGCGTCCCTGGCCGGCCCCAAAAAACAGCGAAACTAGCGCTCATACCGGCTGCCGGCGACGCTAATGAGCTAACGAGAACGCTGGCGAGAACGCTGGCGAGAACGTCTCGCGAGCGAGCGCCCTGCACCGCCTCGACGTCCTGATGGCCTGATTAGTGCGACTTTTGCGTAGCCAGGCGGCCATTTGCTCGCTAGCTGCGCTCGCTAGCTGCGCGAGCGCCCACGCGCGCACGCGCGCCCATGCCCACGGGCCCCCCAGCTCCCGCTATTCGCGCCGCCGCGCCGCCGCGCACGCTGCGCGCTCTCGCTAGCGTTCTCGCTAGCACCGCTTCTGTGTCGGTGCGCGTGCGCGCGCGCCGGTGGGCGTGGCCCTTTTGTGTTCGCGTTGCCGGAACCAAATGGGGTGCGGCTTTAGTCATTTACATAGCAATAGTTAAAGAACGGCCCACTTCGCAATCGTATAAATACCGGGCCATTCCCTCGCTGCTGCCAAAAATTAATTTGTTTTGCAGTCCCGCTAGAGCACGTTAACATTAGCGACACCATTACGGCACCAGCACGCTAACGAAACGAACACAGAGGCATCATGCACAGAACATACTCGTTGAGGTCGCAAAAGGCCCCCACTGCAGCGCAATTGCAATCGCCCGCTCCGCCGCCGTCGACAACCAAGTCTCGGTTCTTTGGCAAGGGAGGCATTGCGTCGTCGTTCAGAAAGGCGTACGCCGGCAACACCGGGCCCGAGTTGTCGAGGAAGTTGTCGCAGTTCTTGAAGATGGAGAAGAACGTGATGCGTGCCATCGAGTTGACGGCACGAGAACGCAGGGATGTGGCCAAGCAATTGAGTGCGTGGGGTGAGACCAACGATGACGACGTTTCCGACGTGACAGACAAGTTGGGTGTTCTCATCTACGAGATCGGCGAGTTGGAAGACCAGTACATCGACAAGTACGACCAGTACCGTATCACGTTGAAGACCATCCGCAACATCGAGGCATCGGTGCAGCCGTCGCGTGACAAGAAGCAAAAGATCACCGACGAGATTGCCCACTTGAAGTACAAGGACCCACAATCGCCCAAGATCAACGTGCTTGAACAGGAGTTGGTCAGGGCCGAGGCCGAGTCGCTTGTGGCTGAGGCTCAGTTGTCTAACATCACCAGAGAACAGTTCAAGGCTGCGTTCAACTACTTGTTCGACGCCTCAAGGGAATTGGCTGAAAAGTACGCCTTGATTGCCGGCTACGGTAAGGCGTTGTTGGAGTTGTTGGACGACTCGGCCGTGACTCCGGGCGAAACCAGGCCGGCGTACGACGGCTACGAGGCATCCAAGCAGATCATCATCGATGCCGAGAACGCTTTGGCTGGATGGACGTTGGAATCTGCGGTCATCAAGCCGACGTTGTCGTTGCATCAGGACTACGATGCGGGCGAGCCCGCTGACGAGGAGTACGACCAGGCCGAGGAGGAGTTTGCCAAGCACGACGACGAAGTTGGAGCTTAATGGAGCTGAGCTCGATGGACCGGAGTTCAATGGACAAGAGGCTCATCAGAAGAGCGTGCATGGGAGTGGCACACCACCTACAGGTTTATAAGTTTATTATTTTGTACCCCCTTTTTTTTTTTGTTTCTATTTCTGCCTAGTATTGTATTTCAATCGCTGCTCTCTGTTACTATTATAATATAATAATATTGTGTATTGAATCCGTCAACCTTAGCCTAGTGATGGTGATCGCTGGGTCTCTCGCGGGCCTCCCGAGCGTCGCGGGCCTCAAGGGGCTCAACATCCACACTCTTTAGCTTGTGGCATGAGGATTTCATGAGTGTAGCATCACGCCTGCATCGTGGAGGGGATAGCAATTTCCGATGCGGTCCAACCGTAGCACTTGCCCGATAGGGACAGTTTGACAACTTTTCGAGATGCTCCGGCATGCATGCTGAAAATTATTTCGTCATACTTGCATCTCTCCCACCTTATCATTTATGCTTGCACAATAACATTTATCTTTTCGCCGGTCATCAACAGAAACGGATCGTCATTGTGCATGATTTCAATTTTCACGAGATTTCTTGTCGCTAGAGCCAAGATACTTGCGAATGAGTTAGCTGCTAGTTTTCTGGAAATGGGGGCCTCAGTTTCTGCAGACGTTTTGGTATTGGGGATTAGCTCAGAGAATTTGATTCTAGAGAATTGGTCTGTAGTGGTGGTGGTGGTGGTGGCATCGTGGTTACTTATCTCGAAGCCACTTGAGATACGCAATTCCTCTGAAATCCTGTTTATGCGCAAGGTCTTCAGATGAAACAACTCACCAATCGCTTCCTGTCGGAGTTTCAAAAATTCCAAAAACCTCACCATCTGATTGTTTAGCTGGACCATTTTGGAAGTCGTCGCCAGATTTACCCCTGGAGTAATTCCGGTTTGCAACTCTTCTCTGTAGTAGTTATCGTCGTGTCTGGAGATCGGTTGGCTGCTAAATTCATTTTTGTCGGTATTTTTCGACGAAAGCCTACTTCTCAATGAGGCTTCATCTAACTCATGAAGAGAAAGATCAAATACGTCTATGTCTGAATTGTTTAGCACACTGAGACCCATCTCGTTATCTGGGTACATAACTGCAGACTCGTCGAGTTGATGAAGGAATTCATGATTCATGTTTGTGTTGAATTCTACATCTCTACCAACTTCAAAATCTGCATCATGCGGGAGATTTTTCATTCTTTGAATTTCATCAATTATTGAGTTCATTGCTAATAAGGAAGTATTCAGTACTGCTGCATTTCTACTATGTGTGGGCAACTTCAAGTCTGGTACTGAAAATTTGTTGTTGAAAGTTATTTTGTTCACATAGTTTAAAAATGGTATATTTTGCTCATTAATATCCATTAAAATCTCCTTGTATAATGAACGTTCGAGATTGACACCTTTCTTAGAGGTAGTGGCTTCTTTCATGTTTTTGGAGTATTCTTCTACATTTTTTTCAATTTCCTTATAGGGGATCTTTAATAGACTTGAATCATCGATAATCATTGTTTGAAACTTTGGGTTTCTTTTCATAACTTTGGAGTTTGCTAATTGTAAGTTCCCCACCGTCGTAGTTTGATTATCTGTAGTTGACAAATAAAAATTCTCGTCGTTGCTTATTGTTTTATCATCTCCTTTTTCCCTATTTACTATGTTTTCTGTCATCAATTCTGGATCTTGTTCTGGCATTTTCGTTTCAACAAATCCACCCAAATCAAATTCATCAAGTCCCGTCACATTGGCGGCGTCTTCTATGTCGTTTCTCACGTCAGTAATATCTCCCTCATTATTGAACTCAAAGTCTAGTTCCACTTCACTGATTGGATTGACGTTTCTCCTAGCACCATCATGGCGTTTTCGAATTCTTTCTCCTGGTTCCTCGTCGCTGAAATCACCAATAGACAGAAAGTCTTGATCCATGAACGTGTCTATAATGTGTGCATTGAGATCTTGCTCCGGCCCAAACAGGTGGTGCGACACCGAAAACCCATCGCCAGATACATTCAACTCGGAATTAGGGAAAAGCTCATGGTCGTACCTCCTGATTTCCAATTTCCTTCTTTTGCAGCTATTCTCCGACATATCTTCTAGCGGGGGCACTAAATCAATACTGATATTAAATGAAGGATCATCGTGCAAAAAAATTTGGCCTAGCTTGGATCCATAGCTCTCTATACTCTCCGTCAGCCCGACCAATCCGTCGACAATCTTGCTCGTGTTGAGGCTTTTGAAAAACAAGTCTCTTCTTAACTTGTTCTTCACAAGTGACACATCGCTCAAAAAGTAATCCACCTTCGATTTGTACATCAAGCTGATTCCGTACAAAATGTTGGACGAGTATCTGATGCTTCTGGATCTGCCCAAATCACACAAGTCCTTACAGACCTCGGGAATGGATGCGTGTAGTATTTCCCTCTTGATTGACTTTCTCCCGTGGATTTTGGATCCTAGAGTAGCCAAGAGCCACGCGGTTTGCAACCCAGAGGGCTTCGCCAATAAGCTGGAGTCGTCCATGGTTGCCAAGCGGCCTAAATGGAATAGAACGTGGATGTGACGCTGCTGGGCCTTGCAAACTCTGTCAGTAAGAGAAATGTTAAGGTCTGCCTGGAAGATTACTTGTATGATATATAAATAGTGATTTTATTTGGCTGTAAAATATAGATGCGCCTTTATATAAGTTTTTTTGTGAGACTTTCTTGTCCTTTGCAGCAAAATTGCAAAAATGTATATAAATGAGCAAAAATGCTACCACGACTAAAAATACTCCAATGTTCAAGCAAGAGAAACAAAGCAAGAGAAACAAAGCAAACAGAAATGAACCCACGAATAACTAGAAACTAACCAAAAACCTACCCCCGGACCTCACCAGGACCTACCCAGGACCTTGCTGAGATCAACAGACAACCAACCGCAACCCCATTTGAGAACTCAATGTCATTAGGAAATCTTCTTCTTCACGGTTCTTAGCTTTTCATGAATAACCACAAGCCACTTGATAGCCAACTCAAAGTCGTTTTGAGCTATGGCATGGCGGAGCTGAGGGAATGCCGAGAGCCTCGGTGCGCCGGGATCTTCGCCGTAGAAAGAGCTAACGGAAGCATCTGGCACACCGTATATGATATGCTTGAAGAAGGACTCCTCAATGTCGAGGTAATCGTAATCATTCTTATTCAACTGGAACAAGTTCTCAAAGTGAAGTATTTTGTAGTTGGTCACTTTGAACTGGGCAAATATTTTCAACTTCTTGTAATACTTATACCATGGATAGTCAAATATGAGGGAATCTTCGACTTCATCGGCGTAATCTTGAAAGATTGCAGATTGCGTCACCGTTTCATTGAGAAGTAGTAACAACTCGTCTACAATATCACCAAAGACCACTGGAGAAGACAGATCTCGCTTATCACTCAAGTCGGAATACAAATGATGTCTTTTGATTAGCGATAAAGACACTTCTCTTTTTGACCAGTTTCCAATAAGCTTGTCGCTGGTATTTATGACATCCTTAAACAAGGTACTGATATGTTCGACTGATGATTTTATATTCATGTGGGCCACTTCATGCTCACACAAGGAAATTGTTAATAGCCCCAAGTATCTAACCATTGAGCCATGGAATGACAACAAGCTATCGATTTCCCTTTCAATCAACCAGTCATAAGAGTAGTAGTTCGAGTTCGGAGTGAACAATGAGGTGTCCTTCTTCGGATCATTTTCGAATTTGACGTTGATGATAGGAAAAGCTAAATTATCTTGGAAGACCAAAGCATCACTCTTCTCTATTGGGGCCCCAAGTATGTTGTTGATGGTATGATTATCTTGCTTACCCCAGTATTGGTGTAATGTGATCATATCGTCATCCAATCCTGCTTCAACATCACGTCCATTACGTATCTTTGACTTTGTACGAAGAACTGCGAACAAAGATGTATACTCAAGAAGAGAGTTGAAGAGTGGGTTAGAATCAACTTTGAACTTGCTGCCTGTTACCGCTTCGCCATCTATGTTGATGTAACAAAGTACGGGGCGACTTGGGATGGAAGTATCAGGATCAGTAGAATAGAGCTGTGAACCTACTAAACCACTACTTGAGCCGTCCCAGGATATGAATTTTATGTTCCTCAAGGGTTTCCATCCAATCGATTGTAGTCTTTTGAAATGTCTCATGATCTCCAACATTATTGCGTGGCCACTCAATGGATCCGATGAAGTTAAACTATCTCTTTTCGAGCCTATTATGATTTCTCCATCATTCAAAACTCCCTTCAACAGCCCAATTATATTCACAAGTTTTCTTGGTTTGAATGGTTTTTCAAAGATAGAAGTCACTTCTAACTTAAACAGGCTGGCGCTGTACGGATAATAATCCCACGAATGGAAGGAAGTATCAACTGAACCTTTAGGAAATGTATCCAATATTGGACTTATTGCCTTTAAACTAACCGGTAGTGATAGTATTTGTGGAGATGTCATATCAGCCAGTAGACCCTCGGCTGCAGATTCTCTAAAGACCGCAAACTTCAAATTGGATTCAATGCTCTGATTGTTTTTACCCTTCAAATCATGAAAGCTCACTAGAGCCACAGCTCCATATGAACTAGCGATGGTAAGCTTTGTTGCCATAGAAACATCAGATTCTTTCGACTTTACAATCACAATCTTACCTTTGGGGTCAATCAAGTTTGACTTTAGTAGTTCGTAGTCCTCCACAGTGCCATGATTGACATATACGTAGTCACCCACCACCGTTCCGTTTTTACCAAAAGCATTGTATGCTGGAGTATAAAACGAAGGTTCCATCAGGTCTGAAGAGTAAACTAAGTCACCCTTTACAGAATCATATAACTTAATTGCCAGAGATAGAGGTTTCGCTAACTCTGGGTATTCATACTCCTTTTCTTCAGTATGGAAACCTAGATTCTTGAAGGAATCAGTAACATACAGTTTAAGTTCCAAATTATCTTCCGCCAAAAGATTAACAGGACTTTTAGAGTTCAAACTTGATAAATTAGTCAAACGCCAATTGATGTGATCTTCATTATGACCAAGCACCTCGGAAACCCCCGTTCCACTGAATACCAAAAAGTTCCGTTTGACGTCCGCAGTTGTCAAGCGGAGACCGTACCATCTTCTAAAATCTCTACTTAATGAGGTTCTTGGAAGGAATGATAAATGAAGGGTGATGATAGCAAGCATTCCTAAAAAGCACGACCACCAAAACCTTTTCTTGGAAAACTTATGTCCTCTTATGTAAAAACTACCATTATCGTCGTCATCAGACGTCTTAGAAGTAGTATCTTCATAATCACCCCCTTCCGCTGCTTCCTCTATATCCCCGTTCAAATCTCCCCGAAAAGATTGGATTGACCCCTGTGAATCTAGCAAAGGTGAGCATTCATCGGTTCTATCCAGTGACATTTAATAACAAATTAATCTCCGGCTCAAACACCACCTTTTAAGTTTGAAGAATAACTAACAAGATAACGTTAGCATACATATACTCAGTTGATGTGACCTGTAAATGATATCATACTTCGGCACATAACCAGGATGAGGATCACGTGATATATAATTACCCTAGTCATTGAAGAGCATAAGGACGTTGATAGTTAGATAGTCAAAGTATGATTAAAAGAGTTTGACGATTTGAATCTCCATTGGATCCCAATAGAAAGCATACGGAACGTTTTTACCGCTGACGATAACCATATAAAGTGCATGGTCTAAAAAATGAAAAGTTCAATTGTCGCTATATGAAGGAAACTTGAATTTTAATTTACTAACCACAAGGTGCTCATCCTTGGCACGTTAGATCAGTTGAATTGATAGCGCTACATTTGCAATACGGATAGTGAATTGGCTTATCCGAGAGACACGAAACGGGGTTAGAGGAACAAAAAGGAGGTTCAATCATTTGAGTTAGTTTTGCTTTGTTTCTTTCCCCTTACAATGAGTCAAATAACAAGCGAAGATATCATCCAAAAGGCTTTCGAAAACAAAGCGTCACCTTTGCAACATGTCAAGCAGCTGATACAGGATCTAGATGAACTTAGGGCATACCAATTAACGAAGAGGAAAGAATTCGAACAGCAGCTCAACAAAAATAGGCTAAATTTTGGGCAATGGATGAGATATGCCAAGTGGGAAGTTAATCATAACCATGATCTTCAAAGAGCCAGATCTATTTACGAGCGGGCCTTACAGGTGAACATTGAGCACATTCCTTTTTGGACTCTGTACATACAGATGGAGCTTAAGAATAAGAACATCAACCACGCAAGAAACTTGTTGGACAGAGCAGTCACCGTTCTTCCCAGAGTATATAAACTTTGGTTTCTTTATGTTCAGACTGAAGAGATGCTCAAAGATTATCTGAATGTACGCACTGTTTTTGAGAGGTGGATTCTGTGGAAACCAGCAGAGTCTGCATGGGAAGCATACGTGAATTTTGAGATACGATATGACGAATTTGACAGCGCTAGGAACATATACTCAAGATTTGTTCAAGAATTTCCACGAGGGGATATATGGATGAAGTGGATTGATTTTGAGCTAAAGATAGACTCTCCGTTTGTCAGATACGTATTTGAAATGAGTTGCGACACATTGATAGCTAGTTCGACTGGGAAAAATGATCAAGCATTACCCACCATTGTGAACCGATGGGCCGATTGGGAAGTCTCAAAGAAAGAGTATGAAAGAGCTAGAGCCATTTATAAAATTATTTTGGAGAAATATATGGTCAACTTCACACCCGATCAGTCGAGTCGGTTCTACGAATCTTACATCAACTTTGAAAAGCTTTATGGCGATAAGGATAGTATAGAGTCTGGGATAATTCTCAAGAGACAGAAAAAGTATGAGGCTGTTGTGAAAAGAAATCCTCAAGACTTCAGCACATGGTGGCTATTGATAGAAATAGTTTCTCAGGAAAGTCCGGATAATTTGAAGACAATATTCGAAGGAGCGATATCCACAATACCAGAGGACAAACTTAAGACTTTGAATTGGAGAAGATACATATTGATCTGGATACGATACGCACTATGGGAGGAGTTAGTAAATCTGAATGTACATGAAGCTCGCAATATATGGAATAGATGTCTCAAAGCAATTCCTCATCAGCAATTCACCTTTGGGAAAGTTTGGAAGCATTTTGCCGATTTTGAAATAAGACACAACGATTTGGGTGGCGCAAGAAAGATACTAGGTAGGGCAATCGGTCGATCTCAAAAATATAAAGCTAAAAGGAGCATTTTTGAACACTATATCGGGATCGAAAAGCAAATCGGAGAGTTTGATAGAGCGAGGAAGCTTTATGAGAAATGGTTGGAATTAGTCTTAATCAGCGGCAACAGCACCAGTTCTCCTACTGATGTTATTCTCGAATATGTAGCGTTCGAAGATCTAATGCAAGAATATGAGAGATGTGTTGCGATATTCGAGATGGGGTTGAGCTTACTGACACAGGTGCCAGAGAAATTCGCTCAACCTGAATACTTATGGATGGCGTTCATAGACTTCTACAAAGAGAAAATGCGCTACGATGAAGCTAGAACGCTTTTCAGAAAGTTGATCGAAATAACATCAAGTGCTCGAGTATGGATATCATTAGCTTTGTTTGAGTCATCTATTCCAAACGACATTCAATTGAAGCGTTTTACCGATAGCGAAGATAATGAGATTGAGCTATTCATCGAGGATAGTCAAAAGGAGAAATCCAGGGAGGTATTCAAGGAAGCCAACTCTCATTTCAAGGGTAAAGATAATGAAAATAGAACAGCAGTGCTCCAAGCGTGGGTGGACTACGAAAAATCATATGGCGACGAGGAATCACTCAAAAGGGCGGAGGCAAGACTTCCGACCATAGTCAAGAAAACAAAGCATGTTGACGAAGTTGGTCAAGAGAACTACGAATATTTGTTTCCAGAGGATGAAGACGACAACGACAACGAAAGCGAAGAAGATCCAGCAGACGAACCCAAGCTTGCTGCTGGATTGAGCGAGTTTTTGGCCAATGCCAAGAAGTGGGCCCAGAGATCAAAATGAATGAAAACTTCGTGTATTATAGGGGTAGATTAACCATAGATAGATGTTAGTATAGAAATGTGTATCAACAAAGTGTTAGGCATGCCACAATTATAGAATCCAGCAAATATGAGGGCAACACATGCGTCATCCCGCACTAAAAGCCTCCACGCAAGGTCAACACCAAATGCAATGAAGTTCCTGGTCCTATTCCCGACTCTTGAACTGTGCTTGTGTCGTCGAGTTGTGATCCATTGAAGATCAATCTCTGCTGCGACGGGGGGATACCCTCTTTCTCTTCCATCATTTCTTTGACCCTTATGATCTTGTCGGTGGGCTCTATGTCCACCAAGATGTCTCTCCCTGTCAAGGTCTTCACTTTCACCTGCATTTTGACAAATTAAAGAGAAGCTTTGAATACGTTTAGTGGGTTTTTGGGATTTATCGCAAATATTAATTTCAACATCGATTTCCATACTGAGATTTTTCAGCACAGAGAAGATAATTTGAAGCTCATAAAGATCATGTTACCCACACCAAAAGTTGATAACATCGATTATGACAAAGTGTACGAGCCAGCAGAGGACACGTATCTTTTGCTAGATTGTTTTGAGCAGGAGAAAGAGCATTTGGCCCGGAGCTTTGCGGAGCAGAGTCCGGTGGTGGTAGAAGTAGGCACCGGATCTGGAATGATCACCGCTTTCGTCAAGGAACACATACTACCGGACGCAATCACTATTGCCACGGATTTGAACCCACATGCATGCCGCACTGCAGTGCAAACGGGAAAAGCCAACGGTCAATCTATCGATGCTTGTCAGATGGATCTCACCACGAGTTTGCGCCACCACCTGGTGGATATACTTATATTCAACCCCCCGTACGTGCCATCAGAGGAAGTTCCCGCAGCTCCACAGGCAATTGGCGGCGAATGGCTTGATTTGGCGTTGCTAGGAGGCACGGACGGCATGAAGGTGACTTGGAGTCTTCTAGACCAGCTTCCTAGAGTCCTAAATACCGAAACGGGCACAGCATACGTGCTATTTTGCGCCAGAAATAAACCAGACGACGTAGCCGCACTTTTGAGAGAGAAAGGATGGAAGCTGGAGGTCATTATAACACGCAAGGCCGGCTGGGAGGTTTTAAGTGTTTTGAGGCTACAGAGAAGCAATTGACGCGGAATTGCTCACCAAACTAGAAATTTCGCCTTCCGCATGCGGTGGAAAAGAGCGGCAATGTATTATAGACCCATATATAGACCATTTTATTTAATGACTAATGATTCAACTTCCAGGAGATGCCATCGAAGAGGTCCATCATTGATACTCGGAATCGGGAGCTAACCTGCAATAAATGGCATCGCGGAGAAACTCGCGGTTTACAGTTTACAGTTTCTCCAATTTCTCTTCGCATTATATCAAATACAATTTACAATACTGACAAACCCGATGCTGACAGACTTAAGCTCCAAATGTCTGAATACAGTCTGAGATACAGGGAGAGCGACGGCAGAGGCATAAGGGGCCGAGGCTTGAACAGGGATAGAGACTCGCCTCGGCCATCGCAAGAACGTAAGACAAAATGGACAGGTACGCCATCAAGATACAAAAGCATGGGGAGAGAGAAACTAGACACCATTATCTCGGGCCACTTAACACAAGAGCAAATAGACGCATACCAGCAGTACTTCAGAATAGAGGAGATCTCACACATCTTGAGGACGGCAGAGCAGCTGCAACGTGACATTTTGAGTCTTTTACCGTCTGGGAATGTCAAAGACAACCAGAACTATTATAGAGATCCGTCTCCCCCTCCTAAATACGACAACGCAGGTAACAGAACAAACACACGCGAGGAGAGAACCAAGGAGGCTTTGGAAAGAGAGCGCCACTTTCTCGTGGAAATAGCAGCGAGCAGCATCAAAGACTACATATCACCGTACGACTATCGGAAACCAACCAAAACGTTCGAGAAGTTATACATCCCCGTGAAAGACTATCCAGATATCAACTTTGTAGGCCTACTTCTTGGGCCCAGAGGAAACACGTTGAGATCATTGCAAGAGGAAAGTGGGGCCCGGTTGGCAATAAGAGGTAAGGGATCAGTGAAAGATGGAAAATCCACAGCATCCAACTCCAATGAAGATTCTAATGGTTCCCTATCTCTCACGTCATTCTCCAACCCGCATTTAGATTCTGACTCTGATGATCTTCATGTTGTCATCACGGCAGACTCACAACACAAAATCGCCAAGGCGATCAAACTTACGAACGAGGTTCTCGATAAGGCCATTTCCTCTCCTGTGGGACAAAATGATCTTAAGAGAGGCCAATTGAGAGAGTTGGCTATCTTGAATGGTACTTTGCGAGAAACAAAGCCATTCGACCCTGAAATGTACCAAAGACGTCAAACACGTCCAGGTTTGGACGTATCTCAAATTGTGTGTAAGATCTGTGGCAAAGTTGGACATTTCGCCAGAGACTGTAAGTTCAAGAATCAGAGATCACAAGACGGGTCTCCCTACCCACAACAGGCACGAGCCTCCTCCCCTTCTCCTCCTGTGAACGTGGAAGGGCAAAGCGAAGCAGACAAAGAGGAAAGCCCTGCGTTGAAGAAAAAGAAGCCCAATGCTCCTCTTCCACCTTGGCAGATAACGCAGAACTCTTTGCCACCAGCCAATGCTCCTCCTCCCTCGGTTGTTGTACCCCCACCTGCACCTGCATCAATTGCAAGACCTCCACCGCCATTAGCGAACGTTCCTCGTCCACCACCCCCAACTTCAGGAATCCTGCAGCCGCCACCACCGCCTCCAAGGCCAAAAGTTGTACCACCACCTCCGCCACCAAAACCGTCTTCTACAGCTCCCACACCTCCCATAGCGCCCGCAGTTTCAAAACCACCACCACCTCCTCTAGTCCAAAAAAAGGAAGATCTGCCATCTACTCAGTCTCAATCTACTCAGTCTTAATCCTTACGCTACGCACCTTAGCTAGGCCACATACCAATCACAAATACACCAGCCACTTTCGCACGTACAGTAGTAACCACACCTCTTTTCTGTCAATCTCTACGTCTACCATAAATCGTCAAACTATGATTTATATTGAAATTTACTATTTATTCTCCACACAATGCAATCATCTCAAATGAAGCGCTAAAACGCCCCAAATACAAGTGCCTAAAGCTCTCCTCACACCTCCTCGAGCCGCATCCCCAACAACACCAAACTTGTATCGTTGCTCCGTTCACTTTTTCACCAAATCCAAACTCTCGTACACGGCACCTGCGTTCTTGTACAAATCCGAGGCAACAACTCCCTTTTTGGTTTGTTCATTTTCCTTGAGCTGGTCTAGCAAGACCCTTGCCCTTTCTCTTTCTTTGAAACCATGCAAACACTCGAAGTAATCGTCAAACTGGGGAGTGCATTCCTTTTTGGATGCTGTGTCTGCTGACGTAAAGCAAGCAACAAGCGTTTGAAACTCGTAGAAACACTTCCTAGTGCCTCCGCTTCTTGAATATGGCTGCATTTCTCCAATAGAGTCTCCAGGTGAACCGTTCAATTCTGTGTACCTTTAGCTGGGCTCACTGTTGTGCTCTCTAGTAGTAATATCTTTCCATGTCTCATTATTGGTCGATGCCGGACCCGAAAAGAAAGTCGTGCGAGAGACAAAAATGGATCGGGTTCCAAAAAAATTTAGAATTTGCAGTCGTTCATGTCTATACAACTAAGATATGGTACTACACGTATGCTAACATCTCTCTTATACAAGACTTTACCTCATAGTAGAGCGGGCCGATCACGCCATCAATAACGATATCGCCGGTGTCGTCGCCTTCAAGACCACCGTAAGAGACCTTCCTAACGGCAAGAGAGTTGTTGACAACGAGGGTTCCTTCGCTCTTGAACTCGGCAGAAAGGTTCTTACCCAAGAGCTTTTTCTTCAACTCTGGTAAGCGGATGTTCCCCACAGCGAGTTTTGGCGACGAAGTAGGCGGCTGCGAGGCCACCAAGTCGGCGGAAGGAAGGGCCAAAGTGAACTGTGAAGACGAGTTAATGTAGTCGTGGCTCGTCTTTTGTTTCTTCTTGGCAGGTGTTGAGTCAGTATGAAGCTGTAACTGACCGTAGACCTTTGCGATTCGATAGTTCCCATCAAGCTGTTGCCATTTTAACTCACTGATGACACTATCGTCAAGTTTTACTTCGAAGTTGCTGAGGCCACTTGGATCATCGTCTCCTCCGATGTTGATAGACTTGGCATATTCAATGCCAATCACATTCAATCTAGAAGACTTCTCGTGTCTGCTGGAGGACGAAAACAACCCGTTTCTGATTGATTCAAGAGAGGTGACTTTGGATGTGCTCAAGAGGGCTTTGGATTGTTGCGCCTCATCATATTGCTGTGTTTTATGCTCAAACATCGACCGTATCTGCTTCAAACCGTCAGAAGTTGCATCACCCTCACCGGTCTCCGTCACGTCAGGGAGTAAGAGCAAATTATACGGTTTAAGTGCGGATACAATGATACCAAATGATCTTGCGTCAACGAGGCCAGATAAATCAACAAAGGACAACCCACACCTTATTCTCAACTGTTGAGACTGAACGGAAAGAGAAGACGAGCCGTTTATTGGAATTCTCTTTTTGGGGTTGAACATCGCGTCCAAGTTTTTTTGCAACACCTGATTATTTAAAGTTTCTTGAGGAGTCAATTTGTTTGCCTGATTAGCCTTGTTTTTATCAGTCTTTTTACCATTTTTATCGAGATTGCCCCACTTGCGCTTCTCGTCAAACTTCTTCTTACTGTCCATGATCAACTTCGTATTTGCCGAGTCGTCGTTCTTTTGGAAGCTTGCAGCATCTATAATTTCACCATAATCGTCAAACTTTTGCTTATGCAGAGTGCTAATATATGGGAACATAGTTTGCCTTGGTTTCATTTTATACGTAATTTTGATATCCAAAGGAAGCTTGGAATCAAGAACTTCCTTCACGTCGTCTATCATCAAGGCACCATTAATCTGGTCCACGGCAGTTGATGCAGTCGTGGGGTCACTTGAATTCAACCCTTTCAAATCTTTCTCTTTCTCATCTTCAGATTCTCCTTCATCTGAAGAGTCATCGGCATCAATAGAATCAGCGTTCAACAATTTTTGATTCTTTCTGGATCTGACCTTGGCAAGCAATTTTTGCTTTCTGAGTTCTTCGGCCCTCTCCTTGAACTCTTCAAGCTCCGTACCCGTTAAAGGCTCCTCTCTGGTCCAGCCATCCAATGACACCGCTTGTTCCAAGGGAACCGCAATACCATCTTCAACAGATCCATTTTTGATTTTTGTTAACTTGGACCATTCCTTGTACAACATTGAATTAATATAATGATTGCCTCCGAAATGACTCTTTTCCGTGAGAATGATAGTGGTGCTCTGATCTTGGCAAAGATACCTGAAGGCCGCTGAAGACATGTCTCCGTTCCTAACATCAATTCCAGAACAGAAAACGATTTTGGGACCACTCAATTGAATCAACTCTTCCGGGTCCAGCAAAAGATCAACCTTCGAAGGATCATACGGAAAATTGTTTTTGTTCGACAGATTGGCTGATGATGACGCCTCTTCCCATTCCTTGACCATTTGGGACGACATCCACTCCAATAACGTAGATGCATAACTCAAAACTTTTGTACCCGAATATGAGAGAAAGTAAACAGGGATCGGAGCACTTTGTAAATGCAGATCGATCAAATGCAATAACTCTAAAAATCTACCAGATAATGACGTGGGAAGCAAAACTGCACCCCCATTAGCTAATGTGGCATCCACTAACGATAGGAACTTCTCTGTTTTCTTTTTATGCGACATGGTAGATCCCAAATCTGTGTTCGTTATTAATGCAGTTGGCCTCATTAACAGTGACAAAGGATTGCCGTTGGACAAGAAGCTCGCACTGTTCAAAAAAGAGTCTTTGGAGTGATTCCATGATGGTGCATAAATCACTTTTTCAAGCTTCTTGGTTATCAACCAAAAAGTACCTCCTAAAGTATGGCCAGCATTGTATGGAGTCAAGTTCAAGTTGTTGTCAAAAAGGCTCAACGTCTGAAAGTACTTCAATGGCACTACCCTATCAAACCATTCGTCGACATCGTCAATCTCGAGAATTGCATCTTTAAGAGGTCCCAATATTCCACGCGATCTATAGTACTCGACAGTAGAGACTCTACCTAACTGGTTCACCGGAACCGTTGAGTAAACCGTGATATTGCTCATCAAGTTGGGGAATTTGATGCACATTAACACATAGCCCCCAATAAACTCAGGCGTCGAGTGTGAGAGAAGAAGGAAATTCGCCTCTCTCAAGTAAGGCTCCAAGAACAAGATGTCATCTGGGCTCTCGCCGTTCCAGCTGGGATCTGCCAAGATTTTTATGTCATTGTCAAACGACATCAAGGCTGCCCTGCTAGAGCAGTCCTTGGAGTCTGACTTCAATAGCTCGAAGGTGAACATCTCTCCACCAAACCGACGACAGTGTCTGTTATACTTTGTTGATAGTTTGTACGTTATATGTTCAGAAAAAAAGTGAAATTTTGGTGTTTAATAAAAAAGCTTATGTGCACTCACGTCAAGCTAGATATAAGTATACAATTACTCTACAAATATGGTTGATAAAAAAGACATATATTATCTACAGCTGAAGTTTGATACACTGGATAAACACAAAGAGTCAGTATGAAAGACCGCATTGTGATATTTCAAAGTGTGAAGGAAAATCGTTGACGTGAAGAAAGGTAAAAACAAAATAAAGTTAAAATTATAGCAGCATCAACGGTTGAGATTGATACTATTTCTTGTATGATAGGAAATTAAGGTTTCAGCCTTGGTAAGACCAGGGAGCTCATGTGTAGTATTGACCCTATCCAAAGAAGTTCTCGAGTCCAACTCCCCGTTTCTGATCATTTGTTGACGCAATTCCGAGATATTGATAGGTTTTCTAAACTCTTCAGCGATGGTATTTTTTCTCGACCTAACCGATCCTCTGCCTTGTCTAGTGATGGTTGCCCTTCTCTTGATGCTTTTGACTGCTCTTGACAAAGGCGTTTGTCGGTCATTCGGCTCGGCCTTGTTTTCCAATTGCTCTTCGGTGTTGTTTAAAAGCTCGGGTCTCTTTTCGATCATTTGAGTGATCAATCTGCGTCTTTCGACATCCTCAGGGTTCGTAGGGTCATATTGAAGGGGGTAGTCATCATAAACGCCAGCACGCACTCTCTCACGAATGATGTCGATATCTTTCGGAAAGAAATTCACCATTAGGAAATCATAGGTAAAACGAGGTAAGAGACAGACCACAACGCCAACAAACATGCAACACCAGCAAACTAGAGTTCCCAAAACCTGTGAACCAGCCTTGTAAAACTCACCTGCATACACCCTGGAACTCCAAACTCCAGACCAGAAATAGACGACCAAGATAGAGAGACAATCGATAAGAAGAGTCAACCAATCCCACCTGTATTGTCTGAGCAAAACGTAAATGTCACAAGCACCAACTGATATACAGACCGCAACGATACCAATCCAGAATCTGTGATCAATGGTCATACCTTGTGGATTTTGGAATGACTTGTAAAACAATAAGTAAGGGAAAAAAAAGGAGATGACAGATTGGAAAAGACCATCTACCATATACCAGATGAATTTATATTGAGACCATTCGAGACTCAAAATTCCACTTCGGTACAATTGAGGCACCAACAGGGAGACAGTATCAGAGACATCCTGGTCAAAAACACCCAAGAAAATAACAGGCAACGAAGTGAATGCCAAGTTATAAAACATAAGGTATGTGTACTCATAAAGATACGAACCGTCAAAATCGTTGTAGATACCAAACCAAAATAAGGTCAACGTGAAAACGATGTTTTTGTAGAAAAAGCAGGGTACCATCTCAGCAAATCTTTTGTAAGACCAACGGCCGTGAACCAATAATAACCGAACCAAGAATCTGAATTGACCAATAGCATAATCAGAGGACATAACGGCTTGTCTACCTTCTACTCCGGCAATACCAACACCCACATTAGCAGCTTGGATCATAGCAACATCGTTTGCACCATCACCAATAGCTAATGCCATGACACCAAGACCGTCTTTGACCATTTTGACAACTTCAGCTTTTTGAGCTGGAGAGACTCTGCAACAGATGACAGCCTTACATTTCTTTCCTAACAAGAGAAGCTTTTTCTCGACATCGGGCCTCTCACCGTTGAAAATCAAATCCAATGCCGCACCATCAACAATAGTTCCGAACATTGGGGAAGGTGCAGAGTGATCTTTCTTGGCCTCTTTGATTAAATTTTCATAGTTGTCACCAACTATGCCCACCTCGCCCAAATATTGATCCAACAAACCATCAATATAATCCACAGAGCCACTATCATCCGGACGAATCACCAACAATCTCATTCTACTTTCAAGGAGATTACAAGAGAATCCAATATTTATAGCAGTTTCAATACGATCACCCGTCAAAACCCAAAGCTTGATACCTGCATCCCCTAAAATTGATATGGACTCAGGAACACCAATTTGAAGCCTATCTTCAATTGCGGTACCACCCAACAAGGTCAAGTTAGCCTCGAGCTCTTCATCCAATTTTGATATAAGGATATCTCTATCGTCTTCAATCGAGGAAAGAGCCTCTTGATATCTTTGATACCAATTATCGAATGTTTTAGCGTCCAAGTCCTTCGAAGCAATACACAAGGTTCTCAAACCCTCTTTGGCATATTCTTCCAAGTGCAAAGCGGTCTTATTAACCAATTCTTCATCCACATTTGAAGCTAACATCAGAAAAATAACGTTATCGGCACCTTTTGTAAATAACTTGATGCTTTGATCAGGAAACTTAACAACACAAGACATTCTTTTTCTACTAGATGTGAAAGGAATTATTTGTAAAATCTCATATTTTTCGCTCTCACCGTATACCTCAACAACTGAAGCCTTTCTAAAAGAATCTTTAAAAACAAAGCCGACATCACGAGCAGCAGTTACCAAAGCTAGTTCGTCAGGAGATTCGGCTCTGTAGTCAATTTGAGAGAACTCGTCGTTACTTGATTCTATGCTTACTGTATGGCATAAGGATAATGCCTGCATAAATTTTTCATTGGCATGTGCCTGGGTTCCACCAGAAAGTGTATCTAAGACATAATCATTAGAAATGAAAGTTACTTTCTCCTCATCAAGCTGATCGTTTCTTGAAAGCTTGCGTAAATTCAACATCATATTTGATTTATCCTCATCAATCCTGATTTTCCATTTCTGACTCTCTTTAACAACATCAATGCCATCTCTCTTATCGGCACCTTGTTTTGCCTCAGTATAAGCCAAACCGTAAGATTTACCACCTATCGTACATTTTTTGAACTCCATCACATTTTGAGTTAAGGTCCCTGTTTTGTCACTAAAAATATATTCAATTTGACCTAAGTCATCTGAAATATTCCATGCCTTTGGAACACAAGCGAAGTCCAATGGCTCATAGTACATCTTGATATCCGAATATATGAAGTAGGCTTGGATAGTCTTGATGATTTCAATAGAGATATATAACGAGACTGGGACCAAACACTGATAGATAATAACACCAACAAAGAACTGAACAACAGCGTTTGCGGCAGCCGTTGGGGCATATGGCTTGAACTCATAAAAGACTCTGGACACATCCTTTTTGTTATAGAACAATCCATTGATTATGGCTGGGACAAAGCATAGTATGAAAAGCAAGCAAAAGTTGATAGTAACAGAAAGGTTGAGTTCTTTGGAAATTTTGGATATCTTCGTGGGTGTGATACCTGCGTTCAACATTATCTTCGATTCAGCACCAGTGTATATCACAACTCCAATCACCCATTGTGTATTTTTCAAAGAAGAACCTCTGAGAATGACGTTGTCATTTGTTATAGCTTCCTTTTCGTCAGCATTTATCAACTGGCCATCATCATCATAATTTTCATAGTGAATGGTGCCCTTGAAAGAATACAACAGACGGTTTGGGGGATCACACTCAATCCAAAATTTGGTATTACCCAAATCTTCTGAATGCTTGAGATTTCCTTGCCCACCACAATGAAGCGATGTTTTAGATTTCAAGTTACTTTCCCCATCGAGATTCTTGGTTGCAATGTAGCAATTTCCCTCTGTATCCGACGTTGAAAGAATAACCATATCAGCAGGCACTTCTTCATTTGCTCTGACTCTAACGAAGTCACCGACGTTGACATCCTTCCAAGATCTGTTTTTGAAAGTTGTATGATGAGTGTTGCCACTTTGAACCTGAGGATTCAATAACGTATTAGCAACCGGTTTAGAAGGTGCTCTGTTAGTGTGGGTAGATCTCCTTTGCGAATGAAGTGATCGTCTCTTTTTTTCATGAGCTGAGGTACTGGTTCTGCGAGAGGTATATGAGTAATTTGAGATTACTGTACTCACCCTGTGCAAAGCATTTTCCTCATCCCTGACCTCTTCACGGCGAAAATCAGCCTTCTGCCTCTTGCTACCAAAAGCTAATATCCAAGCCTTTTTCAAAAATCTGCCTGTTGCCCTGGTACCTCTTGTACACTTTTTCTTGAAACGTCTCCAAGGACCGACATATCCAGTATCAACATTAGGGTTGTCTAAGCCACTTAGCAAATGTATGGGAGAATTGTTCAACTCTGAATCACTAGAACCTCTTTTGAAATCTTCAAAAGCATCCTTAATGGCAGTGATCACAACAATGACAATCAAGGGAACTGCTGCCATACCAGGTGAAGCAACACCAAATATTTGAAAAGCCCCTAGAATTACTATCAACAAGAAGTATGAGTTTGCAATGTTTGTGAACTGAAGCATTAGATTCTTTGGAAAGAAAGACAAAGGTGTATACTTCGTGGTTCTTATCTTATTTTTTGGATATACCACGGCAGGTTTTCCATCTGCATTACGCATCTCTGCTGGTAACTCATAATTGACAAATACGAATCTTGGAACCTTACTATATATTTCGTTCAAATAGTCAGGTCTCAGAGCCATTCCTTTTCTATAAAAAAATCGTTGCATCCTTGCCTTGAAAGTGGGAGGAGTTGAGTTTTCAATCTCAGTGATGTTCAGAAACTTGGAGGCCCCGATATCAGACGAAGATCTATTGTTCTCATCAACCCTGCTCCCTTCATCTTTTAAAGTCGAAGGTGATGAATCTCCGTTATTGTCAAGCATAGTCCAGTTTAAACCTACCACTCAAAGAACTTGACGAAAACAAAACAAGTCAGCAGAAAACTGAAGCAGATTAAACCGAAGCGATGTGAGCCTATCAAGCACAAAACAAGCAGGGAAGTTGGTTATCTTTCCCTTGTTTACTCGTAGGGCGAAAGGACTTCCACGCAAGGCTGGTTCTTATCCCTCAGTAGCTTACTGGCTAAAAAAAATACAACAAATCTTTAGCCTTTCCTCGAAGTTCAAGACTTAATTTAGGCCTCTAGTCTTTGTTATCAGCCCTAAGATTCCCGCAGGTTCTAGCGTAGGCTTGATATGCTTTTCTTAATTGCAAACTTGATGTAAGTAAAGTTTCTATATAGAATATGTTTATAATTACATAATTAAACCTCGCATCGGGTTTACCCCGGTCCTCAACCGTTATGACAAATCTACCATTGTTATCACCGCATTACTTAGGCAGGTTACTTGAAACTACTAAGGAACCACCGGAACAATCACGAGTTGCTTTACAAAGTACTTAGAATACACGGCCTCTATCATTTTGGTCTTACAGCCGATCATGATGTAGGAACACAGTCGGTTTCGCAGCTAGTGATGACCAAGGCAAGCAAAAACAAATACTCGAATTGCAACCTATTTTGTCAGTTTCCAAGAGTCGCCGTAGAATGTAGAGTAATGAGAGACCTTGGTAGCTGGAAGCGTATGTATCCTTCACCACTTCTTCTACTTCCTTCTCTACAACTGCATTGTCTTGCTGCCCGGGTAAAGCTAGAGCATTGAAGGCTATGGCAATGCCAGACAAAGCAGGCCGGAAAAAAGTATTTGAGAAAGTTTATAATGACCTGTTTCGATTCCAGCCTATCCGGTAGGTTCCTTAGCGCAGGTAATAAGGTTACGCTTGACGGCAAGATCTACATGTGCCCAGCTCATCTGAAGCGGCGCTCTGCAGCTACGGCATCGACGGGTCACACACGACCAAGAAAATACAAAAGTGCAGATTAGGTCATCATTTACATGTTGGAAAATCTCGACGAATTTTTCACTTATAGACTCAACACCAGTTAAACCAGAACTGTTTTAAGCTTAAACTAACACTATATATTAAAATATAACATAAATAAAGATGTCTATCGAAGAAATCCCCCAAGGTGCTGATATTAACGTCATCCCAAAGAACGAGAAGAAAGCTAGAGACTTGATCAAGAAGTTGAACTTGAAGCAAATCAAGGGAATTACTAGAGTTACTTTCAAGCAAAGAGGTAACTTGATTTACGCTATTGATCGCCCAGATGTTTACAGATCTGCAGCTGGTACCTATGTTGTCTTTGGTGAAGCCAAGGTTGACGACATGAACCAAAGAATTGCTGAGGCTCAAGCCCAAGCTCAACAACAAGAAACTTTGTCTAACGCTACTGCTGCTGCAAAGTCTGAAGATGATAAGTCACCAGAGTCCATCACTGCTGATTTGGAAAATACCGCTTTAAGTCCTAAGATTGAGGAAGAAGATGACGATGAAGCTGTTGACGAAACTGGATTGGATTCAAAGGATATTGACATCATTGTTGAACAGACTCAGGTTTCTAGAAACAAGGCTGTAAAAGCTTTGAAGAAACACGATGGTGACATGGTCAATGCTATTATGGAATTATCTTAAGTAGGTTAAACCATGATAATCGACATGTATTAGTTAGAGCATACGTAGTTCTATATAAAAATCAGCAAACACATCTGATAATCCCAAATTTTGAAAGAAAATTTACTCTATAATATCACACATGCTGCAATTCAGATATTGGCTTGTGGGTTTCATTGACTCCATTCCTTCTATGCCTTTTGCGCTTCTTCCTCCGCCTTTTGCGCTTCTTCCTCTGCCTTTTGCACTTCTTCTTCCTCTGCCTTTTGCACTTCTTCTTCCTCTGCCTTTTGCACTGATTTCACCTTTGACGAATCCGCTTCGTCTTTCTTGTTGATGGCTATACCTACATCATCATCGTCTATAATTTGATTTTCGGTGTCGTCAGCGACATCGCTGGTGGTCTTTGCAGATTTTTCTTCGCTCAAGTCGTGTATATCGTCAGTGCAGATCTCATCTTGTATCATGGGCCCGTTAAAGCTACCACAGCGGTAGCACAAGTACCTGACTGTAGAGGGATTCGTGCATCCAGGTGGCGCTAAGCCATTATGAGTGAAGCAGTTGTAGCATATCAAAGCATATCTATTCTCAATAGACTCGTTGTGGTCAGAACCAATCAAGATGTCGAGTATTCTGTCCTGAAACGATCTCTTGGTCGGTTCAATGGGGGATGTCAATGATTGTGGGTATCTCGGTGTCAGTTTCTCGTCCACGGTCTTGTGTTCTGGGGTGTGTGACTCTGGGATGAATTGCTCTTCCTCAAAATCAAGATTCAAGCCCAATTCTTTGAACCGTTGATCATTTGAGTCGACAGACTTTGAGGAGGTATCTATTTGCTGACCTTGCTTGGGAGTTGAGTTTTGTACATTACGATTTGATGGGGCAGCAACCTTGTTTTCCTCTCCGTATTTCGTCAAAAGTTTATTCGTAGCGTTGAAGTTGGTGATCTGCTTGAGCTCTTCAATTTTCAGACTATGCTTCTTCCTAATGCCCTTCAAATATCTCTTTTGGTTGTCTATCAACATTGAGAATAAAAGTTGAACGAGCTTGATCATCACGATATCAAAAATCGGTGTTGCTACGATGAGCGCCAATCGCTGCGGTGTCTGGCCCTTGAAGAACCTCTGAACTAGAGTGTTTCCAACACTATTGCTGGGAATCTTTGTGTAACTGTAGATAAGCACCACAATATATATCAAGGTTGCATGTTTTATCAACTTCCAAGTAGTTGACTTTGCTTTCTTTTCGAGTCGAGAGATTTTACTTTCCGTTGTGGATATCTTCTCCGTAAGCAGAGTCAACTCCCGGTCGAACTCTTCAGCATCGAATCCTTTCTTGAATATATTGAATACCCCCATTCTGATGGCAATGGCTATAAAGAGTGATCAGTCATTTAACTTCATATCACGCGAAATACTCAATTATTTATTTCGACTTTCATTTTTCAGTTACTACCCACTCCATACATTTTGCGCAACATGACCTACATCATAGGAGATCAGAGGATTAGCCTAGACAAGGAGCTAAGCGAGTCTGAGAAGCGGATTCTACTATCACGACCTAACTTATTCAAATTTTGCCTCAATAATGCAAGCCATCAGTTTTTAATTAATCTCAAGAAGGTAATACATCTTTATACCGATATCATTACAATCTACTCGACGCTATTAAGGAAGATCCCCAACTACGATGACATAAAGCTCATGACAAACAAGACCAAGATTGGCGTTTTGAAACTAGAGGAAGATTTCAATCGCATTTTGGGGGATGCCGTCGAGGGAGATCGTGTGTCGTGGGAAGAGAAGAGATACGAGTCCGTAAAGCATATGGCTATCTTATGCTTGATGTCATCAGATGAGATTTTTGAAAGTATCGTCAAGAACTTGAATTGTATCGAGATATTTTTCAACAATTTCAACAATCTCAAGAAACTTCTCATTCCTTTTCTTTTGAACCAAAGCAAATCGATACGCAAGTCATTGAACAAGGGAATCTACTTGTTCAAACTCACCACGATAGTTGACGATTTGGCTAACATCGATGTGATAACCGACCCCATACTAAAGCAAATGAAGAAAATTGAAAAAATCACAAGTGGCATAGAAAGGGAGTCTCTCATCTTAAAAACAGCATTTCAAACGTTTGATCCATCATTGCAGCAGTACACGAGCATTCTTCTAGGCAAGGCTATTTTGAAGCGAGAGATACAATTGAGAGATTGCCAAATTATTAAGAGAAGAGATATCTGTTACCGAGCCGCAGAGCATGTGGTTTGCATTCCTCTCACTGAGGACCATTCCTCTAACTTGTCCATGAAGTATGTCACCAAGTATATGACGTACGCCATGGTCGTAGTCATTCTTCTGATCGGAATCATGCTTTACAGACTTTTCAAGATTATATTAGATTAACGAAATAAACGTATTTTAAATCTATAAAAATCCTGGAAATCTAAAATGGACGCCAGGATATAAGATCACCGACCAGTAGAGTAACATGTCTTTATGTAGGAGCCTCAGTTCAAGTGGCTATTCACCATAATTTAGTTTCAGAATCTTATTGTATGAACATGCAGAAATATTACACAAAGTCAACACTCACATTTCAGAGTAAGCATTCAGAGCTTTATTTACAAATACAGTGAAACTTATATCTTATACCTGGTTTTACAGCACCATCGCAAATACTTTAGTATCAGAACCGGCTCTAGTAGTCAAACATTTATGGGGTTATTTTGTTAAAAGTAGGCTTGTTGTTTTTTGAGTGGTTGAGTAACAACCCCATCTAGAGATAAAGGTTTTGATATAGAAACAAAAACAAAAGAAGATGGGAAATACGCAAATATACTCTGCTACATATTCGAATGTACCCGTATTTGAGTTTGTAACATCTGAGGGCCCAATAATGAGGAGAAAGTCCGATTCATGGATCAATGCTACCCATATCTTAAAGATAGCTCGCTTTCCTAAAGCGAAGAGAACCAGAATCCTCGAGAAAGATGTACAAACGGGAATTCATGAAAAGGTACAAGGTGGCTATGGTAAATACCAGGGTACATATGTGCCATTGGATGTTGGCGCAGAAATAGCGAAAAACTTTGATGTTTATGATATATTGAGGCCCATATTCGAGTTCACTTATGTGGAAGGTAAGTCAGAGACCCCTCCACCTGCGCCGAAACACAGCCATGCATCTGCCTCAAATGTTGCGAGAAGGCAGCCTAGCATTTCCCAACCTGCAAGGAAGACGAAAAGCATGAACTCTATCCCGGGGGAACCCCCTAGGAAAAGAGGCAGACCCAAAAGGGTACCCATGAAACCTACAGAAGCCCAACCATCACTCAAGTATTCAGATACTGTACCCATTGATGCTCCAGAAGGATCTGGTCCTAATATCGGTACGTTCAAACGATCAGATTCAATCTCAAGCCAAATTGGAAAGAGACATCCAACTTTATTAAGACAAGATACCCAACAGGATGGATTAATCATGACTAGCAACTTGAATATAAACGGTCAGGATTTGGAAGTGGTTGAGTCGGATGATGATGCTAACGTAAAGGATTCACCAGGGGAATTGATGACTGGTAAAGAACTTTTTGGGACACCTAGAGATTCTTTCGAAAAGGCAGTTCTGTCTCATTACCAGCACGACCCATACGGGTTACTGCAGTACCTCAGTGCTTTATCACAGACTTCAGGGGGTGCCGCATCAAAGGGCGATACAATATATAACGAATATTTCTCAAATCTATTGACGTATTTTTTGGACGATGGGAAGATGAAATCCAACAGCATACCCGATTCCATTATAAATCCGCCAGAGCCTGTCAAAAAAATCAACGTTAATAGAACTATCGATAGTGATGGGAATACTATATTTCATTGGGCTTGCTCTATGGCTAATATTACAGTCATTGAGTTTTTAATTGAAACATTTGATATTAAACCAGATTTGCGAAACAACAAAGGAGAGACACCTCTTATGTTTTTGGTGAAATTCAGCAATTCTTATCAACTTAAAAACTTCCCGAGTTTATTAGATTTACTTTTTGATTCTATACTACTCGTTGATAATTCAGGGAAAACAGCTCTTCATCACATTGCATTAATTGATAATAAAAACAAAGAAAGAATCTCAAGGTATTACATGGAGACCCTATTTTCCAAAATAATAGAATTTCAAGACGATGGCGATCTCCTCGATAAAAGAGATTTAATCACTAAGTTCATCAACCATCAAGATTCGGATGGAAATACTGCCTTTCACATCGTTGCCTACAATTTGAATAAGAAATGTATCAAAGTTCTTATAAGTTATCACAAATTTATTGACTTTAGTCTTAAAAATTTGGTTTCTTATACGGTAGAAGACTATTTGGGATGGCATAATTATATCTTAAGGTTGGACGAAGAACACGAAGACGAGATAGTGAGTAATGTACCAGACAGGAATCTTAGTACACAGAGTTTCGATAGCCAATTATCATACTCAACTATGGCTTTGAATCTTCACAATACTACCTCCAACTTGATAACGGAAAAGCTTACAGAGTTAGCTTATGCCGTGGACAAGGAACTCAACGAAATCGACGAACAGATTCAAAAGTACTTGAAAATCATGAAAGTATTGAACCAGCAAAAGTTTTTCTCACAGAGAAAAATACTTTCAGTTTTTAAGTTGGATTACTTGATGCATGATATCGAGGAAACCGCCAAAAACTCTGCTCTGCAAGATGCAAGCTTTGACCAGAAACGCAGCCAATTGATCCAGGAAGAAATCCACAGACTCGCAAATGACTTGTGCTATCGATCCTTACAAAAGAAGAGTGAGCTCGAAGAGCTACTTCGTGAGTATGAAGCGCTTACGGAAAACTCGCATCTGTTAAAGCTAAACGAGCTAGTTTCTCGGTTCAAGGACGAGCAATCGCTGGACGACTCCGATCCTTTCATCTTGTCGGTCGAACTCACCAAGGAAGTGATGCGTCGCCGTGAGCTTATGCGCCAAGTATACCAGTATGAATCCTCCGTTCCTCTCTCGAACGAGGAGTTCAAAGAGAACAAATCGAGCCAGAAGTCAATTGTGTCCAACTATCCTAGTGATGATAAACTTAACAAGTATTGTAAATTAATTTCCTTGTGTTGCGGCATGAGCATCAACGAAGTTGAATCTTCCATTGATCTCATTGAACAGTCGCTTCTCATGTCGACAAGATAACTATAGACCCTTATGTATTATTAATGTATCAGACAGTACTGAATATAAGTTGACATTATTTCTTCCGTACACGTTCCTCAATTTGGGTGCATCAACCACGCGACATTTATGCACGTAAGGTTTCGAATAAAGAATAAATAAAATACTAACCAAAAACACTCTATCGGTGTGAGCTATACTTTTGGTAAATCCCTTCAACATGTATGGAAGGAGATACGCAAGGACCTTGCTTTTGGTAGTGGTTCTATTGACGGCCCTCATTTTGATTTTGCTCTCGAACGACTACCCCTTAAGCGGATTAAGCTTGAAGATGCCGACAATCAAGAGCTACGGGGCAACAGACGAAAGAGAGCCACAAGATACAGCATATTCCGGAGAGAATGGCGGAGAGACCTCCGAAGAGAAGCTAAAAGCTGCTGCCGGCAAGAAGTTTGAAGGGGGGTTTAAGCAAGATGGATCTGGAAAGCCAGACGTCGTGAATAATGCCGGGTCGGGTGTCGGAGTTCCAGCGGAATCTGCCCCGTTTCCTATTAGTTCCAAGGTGATGGATTTATCCAAGTACAAGGACTCTCGTTTGCGCACTTACTTTCATGATATGTATGAAGACGGCACTGAATTTTCCTCTCTTGATGAAACAGCTCAGTGCGAAAAGCTCAAAGTTGAAGGTGATGTCCAGTTATCAGAGCAAAAGTATTTGAACGCTGACCTAGATAAAATCGTTAAAGCTCTAAAATCTAATGAGTTTTACGATCGAATGCTCAATGCTGCTGTGGACAAGTTCAAGCCCTCAATCCCTGAAAAGAAACAGTGGTTCAGATTTGGCGGATCATCCGTTTGGCTCCCTCAACACAAAGTACATTTCATGGTCAGCAGAGTATTATGGTCTCCCTCCGGAATCCCGAACAAGGCCTTTTCTAGCTTTCTTTATGTCCAGCTTTTCAACGAGGATTGGGAAGAGGTAACTGAGAAGGAATTGGAAGTGCCATACGAAAAAGTTACATCCGAGAGCACTGTTGACTCTGATGGCCAGACACACTCGAAGGTTATCAAAAAGGAGCTTGCGTACAGAAAGGTGAAGTATCCCTCATTTTTGCCAATTATCTTTGATTTCTGTCTCCACACTCACGACGGTAAGTACTACTGGGGACCAGAGGATCCAAGAATTCTTCTTAGAAAAAATCCATTAGGGTTTGTTGAGCCGTTGGTAGTGTTCAACTTGAAAGATGTCAAATTGATCAAAAGAACCATGCACATGTTTTTACCTTTCAGTAGTAAATTCAGTATCTTCAAGATGCGTGACAAACCATATGCAAATGTCGAGAAAAACTGGACCCCATTCTTTAGTCTGGTTTCCGAAAGTGATGCCAACGAAAAGGGTTTTACAGACTTGAATTTTATCTATTCCATTGAGCCTCTTGAAGTTATGAAGTGTGATATTGACACGGCCATGTGTGATTTCATACAAGATGCAACAAAGAGTAATTACGACTACGTTGGACCCTTACGCGGAGGAACGCAACTCATGGAATTACCGATACCTGAAGAAATCAAAGATGGGTACAAGCTTCCACCAAATCGTCAAATATATGTAGGATGGGCAAGAACGCATTTGAACAAATGTGGATGTGGTGAATCAATGTATAGACCAAATTTGATCATATTAACAGAGGATTACAACAAGTCCAATAAGAAGTATTCCTATTCCATCAGAGATGTTTCACAGTACTTTGACTTTAATGCTTATGTTCCGGCATGGACAACGCCAAAGTCTGGCGGGGAAAACATATTCCAGGATTCCAAACCCAAGCAGTGTGAAGGAAGAAACGTATTGATTCCAAACTCAATTGCATACTGGAATGTAAAATCATTGGCAGAAGACGGTGTCACGAGGGTTTCGGAACTGGAGCAGAAGAACGCGGTTGCAGAAATTCAAGAACGTCAAAACACGCTTCTGAGGAAAGACACAACCCTTGTGGTTAACGACTACATGGGGGTCACATTATCTGCAGCAGACAGCGATGTCAGTATAGTCCACGTGAAGGGCCTTTTGAACTACATTATTCAGCTTCCAGGTATCTTTGCAGAACCTCCCAAATCTGGAACCATCACAGAAAAGGTACCTATTGTTAACCAAAGGTGCGCTGAAATAGCCAGCCGTGAGTACTGTGTAAACTACGCTAAGAAAAACGGAGGTGTCACTAAATATTAGCACCTTAGTGGCCGCTTTGACGGTCTTGTTTTGCATCTTCTGCACTATTTGCGTTTTCAAACGCTGGCGTAGTTTTTACCGCTTGTAACACATAAGTGGTATCGCCCTCTCTCACAACATTACATAATTGTATTATAATGGACAGTCTTCCTGTGCTTGAATCTAGATCTATAACCGAAGAACACTATTTTAAAGTATTGCCGTGGCTCTCGATGGTTTTTTCACTGTTGTTGCAGTAGCGCCTTTTATCACGATGAGGAAGAAAATCCTTCTATATCCGTCTATAAGCGCGCGTTGGGTCCCGGTGGCACGTTACCCTCGCGCCGTGCCCCTAGTGGCCCCGGTGGCATTTGACCTGAGATTTACACGCCCACGGTAAATCTCTCAATCCAGAATAATCCGCTAATAACCGAGAAAACACGATCGGTAATGGCTGCAAAATTTTACTTCGGCTTAGCCATGGCGGCGTCAATAACCGCCCTCAAGTTAGCATATAAAAAGTGAAGCTCACATCTAACACAAATGGAGGGTTTCGGTTGACTCAAATTATTCGGCTTTTTTCAATTACATTAAGCGCTTTGCAAAGCAAAGAGGGAGTTACGGTAGCTTAGAAGATACTTTCCAGGGCGAAATGTCGGATAGTTCCACTAAATATGAGTCTGACAAGGAATACGAATTAAAGGCAACTAGCTCGGACGATAGTTCATTGCAGCCTAAGCCGTTTGAAGGCTATAAGGACTCTCGGGATGATGAAGCGAGAGGTCGAGAAAGAGAGAGAGGGCACTCTTTCTCATCGATTGCTAATTCATTGGATTCGATTCGTAGAAGTTTCTCCAACGGCAGGGTTCACCGGGGATCGATTTCTACGACGAGAAGTGTGAGGGATGTGTTTGGAGATCTAGACAGTGACGAAATCGAGATTCAAAGGGAGAAGACGAGAGCCACTATCATATATGAAGTTACCCAGCGCATTATAGACCAGAACCAATCACATGAACCTGAAGACTTGGAGAAGTGTATCACCAAAGACAGCTTGGACCCTATGGCATTGACCGAAAGCATTGCTGTACCGAGGAATGGCGTGGAGTTCAATAAAGTGGATCCGGAGCTCATTACCTGGGATGGTAGCGAGGATCCAGAGGATCCCAAGAACTGGAGTCGATCCTCAAAGTTGACTCAATTAGCGATGGTGTCTCTCTACGCGTTGGTAGCGCCAATGTCGTCGTCTATGCTTTCACCTGCAATGCCTATGATTGCTCTGGAGTTTGGTATTACATCGAAAATAATCACTGCAATGGTTGTTTCTATACAAATTTTGGCGTGGGCTTTTGGGCCATTGATCTTTGCACCTTTCAGTGAAGACGATAGGTTTGGTCGTAAAACCGTCCTTGATGTGTGTGTATGGATGCTGTTATTTTTCAACCTAGGGTGTGCCTTCTCTCAGAACACGGCTCAAATGATGGTTTGCAGATTCATTGGGGGTCTCTTCGGATGTGTACCCATGAATGTCTGCGCTGGCGTCATAGCAGATTTATTCAACGCTGAGTCAAGAAATTTAGCTTTGTCTGGATATTCATTAGCACCATTGTTGGGTCCAGTGATTGCACCATTAATTTCAGGGTTTATTATTGAACACAAAGAGTGGAGATGGCTGTTTTACGTGTTGTGTATGTTCAATGGGGCAGTTGCTTGCATTACGCTTGTTTGTTTCAAAGAAACCTATGGTCCAAGATTGTTGAAACTAAAAGCCCAGAAACTCATAAAAGAGACCGGGAATGAAAACTTACACACCATATACGAACTCACGGGAGTTGAAACGACAATGGAGCGTATGTTGACTACCATGTCTCGACCTCTCGAGTTGCTCTTCATGCATCCTATGATCGTTGGATTAGGTTCATTCATGGCATTTACGTACGGATTCATGTACTTGATGATTGTCACATTCCCATCTATTTTCAAAGAAAAGTATGGATTCAGCACTGGGACAACTGGATTAATGTATATCCCAATGGGCATTGGATTCATTTTGGGATTGATCTTATCCACCTACTTCATCGACAAGACCTACAAAAGATTGACTGCAAACAACGGAGGAATCGCCAAACCTGAGTTCCGTTTGCCATGTCTATTCTTCTCTTCTTTTTGCGTTCCAGTAGGATTATTATGGTTTGGATGGTCTGCTGAAATGAAAACACACTGGATCATGCCGGGAATTGGGTCTGCAATCTTTGCTATGGGTCTCGTTTGCGTGTTCCAGACTATTCAAAACTACCTTATAGACATGAACAACAGATTTGCCGCATCCTCAGTGGCAGCAGCGGCACTTTTCAGATCGCTTTTCGGCTTTGCCTTCCCCTTGTTTGCCGGTAAGATGTACTCCAGTCTTGGTTACGGATGGGCCAACACCATGTGCGCTATAGTTGCAGTGTTCTTGGGAGTACCATTCCCTATATTGTGTCTTCTCTACGGAGAAAGAATTAGAAACTGGGCAAACAAAAGACTTCTGAAGAGACAGGCGAAGCGAGATGAAAGAAAGATGGAGAAACTCAGAAAAAGCATCAAGAAGTAACAAACTAATATAGAGCATAGATCATATAGCATATCAAAGAAATAAGTATTTTCAATCAAAAAAAACGACAAACGTAGCAAAATGAAACCTTCAGCTTGGGCTCATTGAAAGCTCCAGCTCAAAGGCTTGTAGCGAAATCTTACCAGGCTCCAAGCCAATGATTTTTTGCTTGAACTGTTCCATTATGCCCAAATCGGAAACTCTCCATAATGATAATGCGACATTTACTCAAATTATCTGTAGATATCTGAACTAACCCACCAATCTTCACCAAATGAGTACACCAAACGTCATAGAACCGCTAACGCTCGAAGAACTCAAGCCCATAACAGTACCAAAGTCTTTGGAATCCCTTCCGGCCAATGTCTTGAAAGAGTTCATTGAGCTGTATCAGTTAGTAGAATCTTTCGTCAAGACCCTCGACTCGTACAAGAACTTTTCTGAGACAGTAATAACCCAGTTGAACAAGCAAATAGCGCAGTTAAACGAAATAATAGACATGTTGGGGGACTACAATGCCACTAGTGAGCAGATAAAAGAAAAGATTGACAAAATGAACAAGGCGTACCAGGAATTCCAAAACTTGGAGATGATCCAGTATCAGCTCCTCTCGGCAAATTTCAATTCGCAGTTTATAAAGAGAAAATACGAGAGAATGGTAACACAGTTGGACGATGAATCTGTGCAATTGGCCAAGAACATGAGACAGCTTCCTGCTGACAAGTTCAATCAAAATCTCCCTGACCTACTCGCACAGTTCAAGACGACAAGGAAAAACCATCACTTGAACCAGGAAAAATTGTACAGGTGGAACGAGGAAAGGGTATCTGGGCTTATGTAGCCTATAGCTGTACTTTAAAAACCAGTATGCTCCGCGGGCCTTGTGCGTTGTTGCTCTTTTCCGGCTCGTCCAGTGCTTCCTGCTGATTGCTGCTCCTCTCTGCCTCACTAAGATGATTGTGCATTATATGTGCAGGGTTGTACCCTTTGGACACTTCTGCGCCCCACCAGTAGACTTGACGCTTTGCCTACATACACGGAACCCTATTTTGCTCTCGTTGGCCATGTTAAGCTTACTTTCCAGCCTTCACGGCTGATGATAAGCAACTTGCCCGCGACATCCAGTTCCCTTGCTCAACGGTTGCAACTAGTCCCCAATGTCGTGGTATACCGCTACGTAATTGCACTCTCAGTGGACCAGAGGGCCCCAGTGCTTGAGATGGAACTTCCGAGTTATTTTTTTGCGCCTACCGTGCATCCCGATCAGTTGCCCCGAATTCTCCAATGGAGGAGAGATTGCTTTTGTACCTCAAAAGCTCATGTCGGAATACGACTAACCGAGCCGCTCTATTTAATATAAAGATAAAAGCTCACAAATTCTACCCACCGTAGACTATCATTATACAACTATATTTATTCAATTTAGCAGTATGTTTGGTAGATTGGCCCAGAGAAGGCTTCTCAGCACTTCTCCAAGGCTCTTAAATGCGAATGGACCCGTAACTGCAAAGAGTCCCGCAAAAAGCGGGTTTTTCAAGAAGGCGTGGAGGACCATCAAGTACTCGTCGTTGTTAGGTGTCGCGGGCGGGAGCGCTTTTCTCGTGTACAAGGTGTACAACGAGGTCCACCCGGCCGAGCAACTGAAGCAAGTCCCTGTTTTTGAGAACGGGCAGAAGAAGAAAACGCTTGTTATTTTGGGATCAGGTTGGGGTTCCATTCCGTTATTGAAGAATTTGGACACCACGTTGTACAACGTTGTGGTTGTTTCCCCAAGAAACTATTTCCTCTTCACGCCGTTGTTGCCGTCTGTTCCAACAGGAACAGTGGAAGTGCGTTCCATCATTGAGCCTGTCAGATACATCACCAAGAAGCTTCCTGGTGAAGTTCTCTACTTAGAGGCCGAAGCCACTGACATCGATCCAGTCAACAACAAAATCACCATCAAACAGTCGACCACCGTCCATTCGGGCCATTCTGGAAAGGATTCGAGCTCTTCCAAGTCCACAGTGTCAGAGTATACTGGGATTGAGGAAATTTACACTTCTCTCAACTACGACTACTTGGTTGTAGGAGTCGGTGCTCAACCATCCACTTTCGGTACACCAGGTGTTGCAGAGCACTCCTGTTTCTTCAAGGAAATCAGTGATTCTATTGCCATCAGAAAGAGATTAATGGATCTGATTGAAGCTGCCAACATTTTGCCCAAAGGTGATTCGGAGAGAAAGAGATTGTTGTCGATTATCGTCTGTGGAGGTGGTCCAACTGGTGTTGAAGTAGCAGGGGAGTTGCAGGATTACATTGATCAAGATTTGAAAAAGTGGATGCCCGAACTTGCTGCTGAATTGAACGTGAGCCTTGTGGAAGCCATGCCTCAAGTCTTGAACACTTTCAATGACAAGTTGGTAGCGTACACGGAACAAGTTTTCAAAGACACTAACATTGATTTGAAGACAAGCACTATGATTAAGAAGGTCGACGACAAATACTGCCATGCTGAAAGAAAAAACAAAGACGGTTCCGTCGAAAAGCTTACCATACCGTATGGTATGTTGATCTGGGCCACTGGTAATGCTCCAAGGGACGTTGTCCGTGGATTGTATCCAAAGATTGAAGAACAAAAGAATGCAAGAAGAGGTTTACTCGTGAATGAAAAGTTTTTAGTCGATGGTACTAACAATATTTATGCTCTTGGTGATTGTACTTTCACAAAGTATGCACCAACTGCTCAAGTCGCATTCCAAGAAGGTGAGTTCTTGGCAAAACACTTTGCCAAATTACATGAGGTCGAAAAAATTAAGTATTCCTTGGAACATCCTGTCCCCACTGACAACACTGAAAGATTGACCAAGAAGTTGGCAAGGTTGGAGAATAACTTGCCCAACTTTGACTATCATCATCAGGGTTCTTTGGCTTACATTGGCTCTGAAAAGGCAGTCGCTGATTTAGTCTGGAACGGATGGTCCAATGTCACAACTGGTGGTACCCTTACCTTCTTTTTCTGGAGATCTGCCTATATTTATATGTCGCTTTCTATCAAGAACCAAATCTTGGTTTGTTTAGATTGGGTCAAGGTGTCCTTATTTGGTAGAGACTGCTCCAAAGAATAATCACCTTTTTTCCAATCTATTTTTATAAATTTTATATTAGAGTAACAATATGAATTTCGAAATTGAAACTGTACTATTACAAAGAAAGGGCAAGTGGGTTATTTTGAGGATGAGAAACATCATTATCTAATTTATTAGTTACAGTTTTCTCTAACTAGGGGGAATATTAAAGTTTTAAAATGCGAACTCTGAATCAACATCATCATTGTCCACTGATTTCGTTCTGGTATGACTGAACTGTCCCGAACGTGAGTCGTCAAGGTTAGTAGTTGGGTAGGGAAGTTCTTTTTCACGCGAAGAGTGTGATTTGGCCTCATCACGAGATTGTAAATCGTTTTCAGAATTACGTTCTGAAGCGTGCCTTGATGTTGCCTCGGTAAACGGTATTTTGTAAGGATGGTTTCCAGTATTATGTGGAGGTAAATGCGATATGTCAGATGCATCAGTCTTTGGAGGAGCAAGAGTAGTCTGAGGCTTGAAGTCAGTAGGGTAATCGTCATAGTTAGGCTCCTTTTTGATAGGTTTGTGGAAGTCTAGTTCAGAGCGAGGTTTGAAGTCGAATGCATCAGCACCCTTCAAATCAAGCAGCGAGCTTCCACTATCTGAAGGAAGCTTCTCACCATGATCGTAATCATAATCATAATCGTTGTCAGCTGGGTACGGAGGTGACTTATAATCATACAGTTCAGCGACCAGTTCGTCCTCGTTATCTGATGGGTAGTATGATTGTTCTGCAGTGATAATTGCTCTCACCTTTTGTGGTAACACATCTGGTCTGTAGAAACGGAGATCAACCCTACCCACCAAATAGATAACGTTAATAATGAGTTCAAATGCTCCCCACACAATATACATCAAGTAAGGCTTATAAAGTTTGTTAGGAGCAGCCATGATAGGTCCGTATTGAAAGGACACTATACATCTGAGGATGGCACCCACGAAAATCAATAGCGTTGCAACAACAAGAATAAGAATAGAGGTGTTATGCTTCAAAGAGCCTCTCTCGTTCGTAAGACCTTCAACTGTGTTGAAGTGATGATGAGTAGCGGCAATGACTCTAATTGCATGCCTGTGGTTGTGATTTCTCTTCATGAAGGTCTCCTCTGCTTCCTGAGCGGCGTTCTTCTCCACAAAATAAAACGGATGGAAAGACTCAATCCACCATGGCTGGTATGTGTACAAATTTTCATCTTTCTTAGTTGGCTTGAAGAAGTATGAAAGACCAATCAAAATCATGGAAGTTAAAGAATAAAGGATAATAATCACCGATGTTGCCGCAACAACAAGTCTCCATTGCTTAAGAGACTTTTTGGAAAGGCCATCCAAGTAGGGTACGAACGAGGCCAAAACAACAATGACGACAATAATCACAACAACAATGTACATCCCAATCATAATGTTCCAGAATAGCCATCTGGAACCACCGACTGGATGTCTCCAGGTGAAAAGTCTCTGTGCAAGAATCAAATTGAGTGACAACACAATTGCAAACGGCACAATGATGAAGAACTCACTCGTCAAACCAACTTTTAGTTTCGTGACATCTCTACCCCAGATTGCTCTCAAACAAAATGCAACAAACTTCATTATCGACGCAAAGGCCCAGCCCAAGGAAATATAAAAATAATGCCCTCGTGCTGTGTTCATCATGAATACGAACACATGTAAGAGAGTGACGATACCAAACAACGCAGCAAAAATAGCACACGGCGCTACATCCTTATGATCGGGATATCCTCCGAAAAGGTTGTTTTGCACATTGATGTTGTATTTGACAATGATTGGCGCTATTTTGGGGCCCAACAAGCTGTGCACAAAGTTTATATAGTTGTTTATACCACTTCCTTCTGCCGCTCCGTTGTATAGCCCATAAACAAGGTGCATGACCTGTTGAATCAGGGCCATTTCATTAGAAGGATCCAATCTCTCCATTTCGCTTGTATTACAGGTTCACTTCCAATTTTAGTGAAGATTTAATCTCACTGTATACAATTTACAAGGAAATCTCACTCCTTCGCTTCCAATACGACCTTCTTACTAGCTTCCTTGCTTCTCTCTGAAATTACTCTGCCAGTGACTCAAAAGTCAGTTCTTGTTTTCTTTCAAAGTAGTGTGTGATATGCCCGCAAAATCAACTGCAACAATTGTGAGAAAGCGTCTACTTAAATTTAGACTAGTGTACTGAACGACGGACAGTCTTTTTCTTCACCTTGGCACCTAAGCCTGGCTATGTGTGCAGTTACCTGCTTAATATAATATAATCCTTCTTTGAAAAATAGGATACCCCTCATAAACTTGTACCTACACAGAATGAAGAACTTGGTCAAATTAGGAAATTATGGAATTTTTTATATTGAGGACAGCCACCTAGATTGGATATAAAGTAATTACGGGGAATCAGATTCAAATTTAAACGATGCAGAAGACAAGGGAAGAAATCAAAGGTGGCATTTTTGAAACCTTTGACTACTTTGAGGGAAATGAACGAATCGACAAGGTAGACTCCATATTACAGTTTTGGCCCATAAGTACGTAGCTCGTAGCTCGTAGCTCGTAGATCGCTACAAAGCGCCGACTAGAGGCGGCCCTCGAGGCACAAACATCAACAGCCCATTGTGGTGTTTCACATTGCAGCATTTGATACACTGTTGTCTTTGATATGCATGCTGGAGAGACTTTAGTTTATGCTACTAAGAGAGGCCCAACGAGCTGTGCTAGGACGGCTTTCTCACGGTCCGTAGGGTACAGAAGAGAGTAGGTACAGAAGGGGAAAGTTTGAGCTCTGAAAGAGTTTCATTCCTGAACAGTCAATGCAACTCAGAGATCATTGTGTATTGTGTTTAATGTCTTCCATTTCTATACCCAAGTAGGCTCATTGGAAAATCCCGTTGATACCATTTACCTAATTAGGAAATTTCTTCAAAACCCCCACAATGTATCACATGACCTGAGATGAGATGAAAATGCAACTTGAAATACAACTGCAATACATCTCAAAGAAGACATAGGCTGGACAATAGATTAGACGATCTCACTGCTCTCGGGCATGTAATGGGCTGGGAAAGTCGGGGCGTGGGTCTTGTGTCTGAAAGTTGGCGTAGAACAATATCAATACGGAAATGTAGGAACCATGCAATCTTGCATACGGCTGAGCTCAATGTTTTTGTTTATTGAGAGGTATAATTGGTATAAATAGTATAGATACAGTCCTTCAGAAGCGAAATTCTGAAGACCCGTCATCGTCGTCAAAGGGGTCCTCGTACATCTCCTTGTAAGGGTGGCTTGCACCCCATTTGTTGGAGGCCTCCTTCTCAGAACTCATGTACGATTCTCTAGGAGGCATATGGAAATGGAAACCTTCTTCTGAAGTAGCTGGCGAGTAACTTGGCTGACTGCCGCTTTGGAACAGCTCGAAATCGTGAGCTGGGTAAGGGGCATGGTGGACGTTTTCAAACTCAGAGTACGCTTCGTCGTCGGAAACATCGAGCGATTGTTCTGCCGTGATGATAGCTCTAACCTTTTGGGGTAGTATATCAGGCCTGTAAAATCTCAAATCCACTCTTCCAAAAAGGTACATGAGATTGATTACAGTCTCGAAAAGCCCCCACGTAATATACATAGATACGGGAGACCCTATGTCACTCCTGTACATCTTGATTCTCCCCTGAAAAACGACCACGGCTCTTAAGATGGCACCGATAAAGATAAGCAATGTGCTCACGGAAATGATCATCAACGACACGTTGTGTGTTAAGTCACCTCTCTCGTTTGTAAGACCTTCAACTGTGTTGAAGTGATGATGAGTAGCAGCAATGACTCTAATTGCATGCCTGTGGTTGTGATTTCTCTTCATGAAGGTCTCCTCTGCATCCCGAGCGGCGTTCTTCTTCACAAAATAAAACGGATGGAAAGACTCAATCCACCATGGCTGGTATGTGTATAAATTTTCATCTTTCTGAGTTGGCTTGAAGAAGTATGAAAGACCAATCAACGAAATGGAGGCAAGAGAATATAAAATAATCAAGATAGCAGAACATTTGACAGCATTCTGGTACCTTTGGAACACTCTGTCCGACAAGAAGTATAAATAAGGAATTGCAGATGCCATGATTGTCATGGCCACAACCCCACAGACAAACACATAAAGTCCGATCATGATGCCCCAAAAAATGTTTCTAGAACCCCCGACTGGATGTCTCCAAGTGAATAGTCGCTGAGCTAGAATCAAGTTAAAAGACGATAGTAGAATTGAAGGTAAGATCAAGAAAACCTCGTCTGTTATTCCGAGATGAGTTTTGCTCAAATCCCTGCCCCAAATGGGCCTCAATGTGAACCCAAGAAAACGCATGAAGCAATAGAACGCCCATCCTAGTGAGAGCAAGAAATGGTGTCCTCTCGAATAGTTGATCAAATACACTAGCACATGAGCAAGCATCAAGATTGCGAAAACACCAGCAAAGATCCCGCTAGGAACGTTGTCCTTATGATTCGGGTAATCTCCGTATAAGTTGATGGATGTGTTCGCAGAGTAGTCCAACATAACAGGTGGAATACCTCCTAGAAGCGAATACGCTTGGTCTGCATTTATTTGAGCCCCGGTACTTATGGATGGGTAATTGTTCTGATATCGAAGAAGCTGCATTACCCCGTGGGTCGCAGTATATCCCTCAGACATGTTTCCGTTCTGATATGTGACGAATTATCCTAGTCGCTATGTTCGGTGAGGTTTATGAGTATGAGTCTATAATTGTGTGGATGGATCCCCCTGATCACTCTATCAGTCTATAGCTTTTGATCTGCTGGGAAAAGTATTATGCGTATTACGCTTGTTCTATCACCAAATGGATGGTGTCTCCGCTTCGTAAGTGATGAGGGGCAATATTCAACTACTGATTGTTTCTTTTCACTAAAGTTCGGAGTATGTTAAACATCACCTTCAACTATATATATGATAAGATAATCCATGCTGCTCTTCCTAAATAGGTTACTATCGAGTGCATATTTTATGTAGTGCGAAATGTTTTTCACCTTCCTAGAATGGACACTTTTCAAGGCAATCGAACCTATTGCGGAAACAATCTCAATTGATAGGGCCCATTCAGTGAAATTCTGCTCATATTGGCCCTGTGTATGGCGTCTAGCGAACTGCCAGGTTGACAGGCAGTGATCATGTATTATGTACGGAGAAAACAGTGCGAGGTTCCGGCTCGAAGTGAGTACAAGGAACAAAATAGTGCGGTTCAGCGCACCAACTCCTCACATACTGGCGTATATGGTCCAGAGACCTAGCGAGACGAACGTGAGAGGACAGCAACAGGAACACACCGAGGAAAATACCGTGCAGTCACTCGGTGGTGTTTGGTGCAATGATTCCGTGATCATCAGGCTCGGAGTGGAAAATTTCCTAAATAGGATATATGGCAATGAGAACTGCCGAAGCGAGCAAAGGGACGCTTCCAACAGAACATTGAACCACGGCTCATTCAGCTACGTGCGACCCCTGGCCACCCGACATCGGACTGTGATATTGATAGTGGATGGTTCTTGTTAGCGTCAGTTTGGGAACGGGAAAGAAGGGCATCACCACGAATTGAGAAGAGCACGCATCCAGAAAAGTAATATTGAAATCTTGTGGCGACATTGAGATTGTAGTCGGCAGCTCTGTTAACGGCATAGGTGAGAATTGGCAACATGCCCACAGTCAATGTCGACTATTCTGCGGTTCGAGACATTCTCCGTCTGGATCAAGTGGAAGGGCACGATATCATCTCGACACCGCATGGATTGTCCATAGTTGAGATACAGGGAGATCTCATTCTCCCGGATGAGGTCTCAGAAGGTTCAGATACAGTGAGGGTCAATGATATTCACGATGCGGTCAAGTTTGGTCTGTTGGAGTTTGATGAGAATGATCCAAAGAAGGTTACTCTCTATATTGGCAAATCGCAAAGGCTCATGGGATCAATGGTTGATTTAGACACCCCGCTAGCGGTGATGAAGGTGCCAACTGTTGAAGGATCTGATATCAAGCTTGTCGATGTGATTGAGAAGAAGTTGATCTTTAAAACCAGACCGTTGCCAATAATGACCTTGAACGCGTAATTTTTCAACGGCCTTTAGGGTTATCTTCGATACGAGAATTACACCGGATTCAATAGTAGTATTACAGCATAAGGGTTTCATTTTCATTTCTTCTTTGGCTGGCTCTGACAGGGATGAAGTTGTTACGTATAAATAGAAATATAAGTCTTGAACGTTTTATAAACTATACTTTGGATAAATAAATCTAAATTTTAGCTCTGTGATTCCATAAGGCTATAGGTCCCGCGTCAAATGATTCCTGGGCAACAACAAGGTTATTGTTGATTTTCTTTATGTCTAATTCAGAAAACTTCAACTCATCCCTCAAATAGGGTATAACTCCACCATATTTCGTGTTGAGCAACTCTATGGTGGCCAACATGGACTCATACCTCGAGCTGATCAAGTTCTCAAAGCCGTCTTTCTCCAAGGCCCAATCGCTTCTGCCTCCAGATAAAGCGTCATTGATCACCTGGGCATTGGCCAAAGTAGATTTCAACTTCTCAGCAGAGGACAAGAAATCCTTCCTGATAGTGTCGTGATCTGGCTTCAACCCGATAGTCGTTAATTCGTATTCCTTTGCAATTGTATGCTTATCTACACCTGCCACTAACAAAATCAACATCGCTAGCACTCCAGTACGGTCCTTTCCAGCAGTACAGTGGAATAAAAATGGCTTATTTTCGTCTCTGATATATTCAAATACTGTTCTGAAAGCTTCAACACCGTTGTTCAATATTATCTCATAGACTTGAACATAAGTGGACCAGCTTGTCATCAACCCCACATACCTGATTGCAATCTCCTGAGGTGAATAATCGTGGTCAGAGAAAACAGGAGCATGTATGCGCTTGATTCCATACTTTTCTAGACCCTGAGGAACGCCATGCTTCTCGCACTCCTTAGTTGCTCGAAGATCAAAAATAGCTGCTATCCCTAAATCACTCAATTGTTTGATTCCACGAGGGGTGATGTTTGCTAAGCTGGCAGCACGGAAAATCATGTTAGCCTTAACATACTGTTTCTCGCCAGTGGCGTGGTAAGGACGAGTTACTTTCCATCCACCACTGTCTCTAAAATTTGAAACTCCTTCAATGTTCTTCCATCTAGAAATATTTCCAATGATCTTACTATTCTGCAAAAACCTCTCCAATTCTTTTTCAGGGTCCAAGTAGTCCAAGATATACTCAGTGACAAGGAAGTTGTAATTGACCAATTTCTTCGAATTAAGAGGCAAATTGTGTGCGTTGTATTGCTCTGCGTCGTCCTCATTTTCTATCGGATGAATTCCATAAAAACTGTGATCTGCATGAGGAATTAGCACAAGCTCATGCGTGAGTTTCCCACGATTCAATACATTATTGATCATTGCACTGTCATCGATTGGGATAACAAGATCTTCCAACCCATATATACTCAACACCGACGTATCGGTGGATAGGTCAGTCAATTTCGAGAGGTCAGGCGTGGATAAGGAAAGAAGTTCCGTCTTGGTAATCATCACCGGTTGAAACTTCCCATATCTAAGACTAACTTGAGGCACCTTCTCGAAGTCGTCGTCATATATCGGATATCGATCAGCCACAGTTTCCGATCGATACCTACATGAAGTATTGACAAGATTGGGCACCATAATACCCTCTCCGTTGTTGAGTTTGAGTAACTCCTCCTGCTTCAAGGCCCACAAAAACATTGCCACAGAACCTCTACTGTGAGAAATAATCGAGGACAACGTGAAGTTGATACCGAGTGGGTTCTTTTTCCCGTCGATCAAAAATTGCACGCTATCTTCAATGTCTTCAACGTCTTGCTCAACTATCCTCCCCTGAACACTGTCAGCACTGTCAGCAGAGTTACCACATCCTCTGAAATCAATTCGCAACGAGTACATTCCATGACGAGCGGCTAGCTTATGCGCCAAGTGCTTCTGGTAACAATAGTTTCGATGCCCCCCTTGGCCATGTAGCAACAACGCCACCTTATTAGTTGCAAGCGAGAAGCCCTCCTTCTGCGCGATCTCTAGCGTCGTAGCGTGTGGGATTGCAAGTGTCGCCAGAACGCCCTTTCCTAAGGTGACCTCGATTTCTTGCGGCACAGGCACCTTGTCGTACTTCCTTTCTCCCTGCGGCTTTCCCATTATGCTCTGTACACCTCTATATCGACAGACACCCTTCAGACAGTCTGTCTATCAAATCTCTCCAGAGTCAGGGAATGTGTAAAGTCACTGTAATATTTAATTTATATTATATCGAGAATTACGGTCGGTAATTATACTGTGATTTATGACGGCATTAAAATACTTATTTTGACCGACAATATACAAACCAATCCAGACATGATGCGATTCTTCTGGTCACGTGCGCTATTTGATTCCACACAGCGGGTTAGTTGATTCTACGGCCGCTAACACACAGTAGTATACAAATGGCACTCAAATCCCATTAAACCCATATTTGCAAGGGTATGGATAGTGAGAGGAGCACGCAACGTACAGTTTGTTTTGGTAGTTTCAGTACTTCGGTTGGGGGAGGATTCACTAAGTAAAAGACACCAGGGGTTGAGTAACCGGGAACAATGAACGATAACAGGAAGCACGATCGCGATGCCTATTCACAACTCGGTAAGTTCCTCAGCGAGAGACAATCAGACGAGCTTTCCACGCAGCTCTCTGTGTTCCAGTCGGCGTTGATCAATCTTGCTAGCGAGCATTCGGACGAGATCCTGCAAAACCAAGAGTTCAGGTCTAAATTCACGCAGATATGCCGCCTGGTGGGTATTGATCCTCTTGAGCTCAATTTGCTCGTGTGGGACAAGAGTAAGAAAGAAAACTTCAGTGTTGCACTATCTGTTCGTATCGTCGAGGTGTTACAGGCCACCAGAGACTTGAATGGTGGATTCATCTCGATCAAGGAGTTGGAATCCAGACTTAAGAGCAACGAGAAGCTACAGTTGTCGGTGACGGAAAACGATATACTTAACTCCATCAATTTGCTCAACCGAATGGGGAAAGTGTATGAAATTATGACTATTAATGACAAGAAATGGGTGAAGTTCACTTCCGGATGGAATATCTCTAACGATCAGAAGAAAATATATGAACTTTGTACCTTCATGGGTGGGTATGTCACGTACGTATTGTTGCGTGACAACTTTGGCTGGGATAAACTCAGAAGTAAAACTGTGATAGAAGACATGCTAATGAACGGATTTCTATGGGTAGATTCACAGGGTCCAAACAACGAAATTCTATATTGGGAACCATCATGGATTTCTGGCTCTGATGATCCAAACTAGGCGTTTCTGGCCTTCTTTGCCCTATATCTTTCATTAACCACTTCATAGAAATCGCCTAATTCCCTTTTGGTGACTGGAACGTACTTCTTGAAGTTTCTGCCTCTTCCATCGCCGACATTAACGCAACCTGCACCTTTGTTGTGCTCTATTTTGATGTCTTCAATGAAATGCTTTTTCATTAGACCTGCAATATGAGCCTTCAACTCGTAATCAAGCCATGAGGAGTTGAAATTTGCATAGTGCTTCTGTAGCTTAGATTGGGTTAGCAAATCTTGAACACTCAACCACTCCATTGGAGGGTATTCACAACCATATAGTACCAACGGGATATCATTGGCCATTTCATAATTAGGTTTGCTGGGAAATTTCTCGACGTTTAATAGATCCTCAATCAACGATGGCTTTTCTAGTTTTTGGCCAACAATGAACAAAACAGCTACCATGCAACGAACCTGATGCCACAAAAAAGCAGAGCCTTTCAAATCAAATATGTAGAAACTTTCGTCATCGGATTGTATTATATTCGAAGAAAGTACTTGCCTCTTGAAGTTGGTAATCTGCTTGGACCCGTCTATCTTGCAGAAGTTACGGAAATCATGACTTCCCTCATACTTCCTTGCTGCTTCTTTCATTAAGTCTATATCCAAGCCTTCCTTCTTGAAGAAGTAACGATAGTGTCTGTGCAAACAACTGAATCTAGCGTCGAATTCTGGAGGGGGTCTGAGGCTTATAGCTGTAATTCTTATATCGTTTGGTAAAAGTGAGTTCAAAATGGTCACATAAGGAAGTTCTTTCAGATCATTAGATTTGTCAAGTTGTTGTTCGAGAGGAAAATTTGACCTAACCTCTAGTGAAATGACCTGGTTCATCGCACTTACTCCCTTGTCAGTTCTCCCACAACGACTGAACTTACAAGATCCTGGATCAGCCTTGTGGATCAACTTTGCCTTTGCTAGAGCTTGTAAAATCTCTTCTTCCACAGTAGGCAAAGGTGTAGGTTCATACTGGAAACTAAGACCATTATAGTTCCATCCTAGATATGCAAACCTCAACGCAATGAATCTTGTATTGTGCTTGGAAAAGTCAAACTTCTTTCTCGACCTCACGGACTCCGTCTCTTCTACAACCAGCTCTTCTGTCTCTTTCAGGGACTTTTTCACTTCTATCGGCTTCAGCTCCAACTCTTTGATTTTTTCAATCAACTGAGCCTTACTCCACGACTCATAGCTACTCATGTTGTTGGGGATATTCCTCTTTTCAGTATTCCAGAGATAACTCACTGCCCTTTTAAGCATAATGCCGGAGCTTTTTCCAAGTTTCGGCAACCTCGATACGAAGTTGAAATATTAAATCTCATTGTATATACTCATCTCATATTTTTTTCACACCAAAATATATTTGAACTGTGCTATATCTAACGAAGTATATTTCTTTCTTAGCAAAGCCGTGATACAGTGGCGGGAAGACAAGTCATGAAAGCTCAGGAAGGCTCCTTGTCATGGGACTCGTTGAAAAGTGAGCTCCATCCATGGATCCGAGAGGCAATAAGATCTATCGGGTTTCAGGCGATGACCCCAGTGCAGGCATCATCCATACCACTTTTTTCTGGAAACAAAGATGTTATTGTGGAGGCTGTTACAGGTTCAGGAAAGACACTAGCATATACCATCCCAGTACTACAAAAGGTTTCCAGTTTGATGTATAATGAAAATCTGAAATCAGAACCTTTGAAAAAAGGCCATTTTTATGGAATGGTCATTGCACCAACAAGAGAACTAGCGAGCCAAATTCAGTCAGTGTTCCAGTCTTTGTTACAGTTGCTTCCAGAAGAAATGGAAACGATCAATACGCAATTGCTTGTGGGTTCATTATCTAGCTTAAGAGAGGACATCGATGCATTCTTGACTAATAGACCTCAGATCTTGATTGCAACACCAGGTAGATTATTGGAATTTTTTTCCTCCAATTACGTGAAAACCAAGTCCTTGGAAATAGTTGTTCTAGATGAAGCTGACAAACTACTTGATGTATCCTTTCAACACGATGTTATAAAGATTTTGAAACAACTTCCCAAGCAAAGGCGAACGGGATTGTTCTCAGCCACTATTTCATCAGCTGGTGATGATATATTCAGAACGGGCATGCTGAATCCTGTGAAGGTCACTGTAAAATCTAAATCGTCGCACAACGCAGCACCAAAATCTTTATCCATCAATTACATGTTGGTAAATCCCGCAAAAAAACTCACCACCTTGATAAAGCTTCTCAAAGACTACAAGTTTAAAAAGTGTATTGTGTATGTTCTGACCTGCAATTCAGTGAAACACTTTTATGGTATATTACATGATTTGGTGCAAGCAGAAGGTGACAACGAACTAAAATTTTTTTCATTACATGGTCAATTGACTACAAAACCAAGATTAAAGACAATTCAGCTGTTTGCAGATTCGGATACTTATACCAACAAGTGTGTTTTGTTGACCACAGATGTCGCTGCTAGGGGCATTGACATTCCTGATGTTGATTTGGTCATTCAGATAGATCCTCCTACTGATCCAGACGTTTTCTTGCATAGATCTGGAAGAACAGGAAGAGCCAACAAGGTTGGTAGGGCAATTGTGATGTTGAATGACAACAATATGGAGCATGACTATGTCGATTTTATGGATGTCAAAGGTGTGTCTATGGAACCATTTGATCCTCCCAATTATTCAGATGAAGAGAAGTTTTTCACATCTTTGAAAGCATACATTCTTGAAGATAGATTAAGACACGAGCTTGCGATTAGGTCTTATGTTTCATTTGTCAAGTACTACTCCAAGCATGTTGTTTCCTCGATATTCAGGCTACCAACCTTGGATTACATTCTGATTGCAAAAATGTATGGTTTATTGAGATTGCCCAAAATGCCTGAAATGAAATTTGTCCCCAATGAATTGCTACCAGAGGATGGTTGGTTGACAGAGAAATTCGATATGGACCAATATGCATATAAAAATAAGGAAAAGGAAAAAGTTAGATTGGAAACTATGCAAAGTGAAAAGGAGAGGAAGGTCAAAGATGCCAAGAAGAGAAGAGAATTGAAAGCCAAAAATGAGTCTTGGTCTTCCAAAGTGGATGCACAGGACTCTAAGCGTGAACGGAAAGAAAAACTAAAGAGGAAGAGAGAGCAGCTTGAAAAGCAGTTGTTGGAAGAGCTGACGGATGAGGAAGATGATACTAAAGTTGATTGGAAAGAAATAGTTAAGAGTAACAAAAAGAAAAAGTCTACAGATACTAGTATGATGCAAGGTTCATTTGACGATTTATAAAACTATATTTTCCATTTATCGCTAACTGACCTTATACCGTCGAAGACAAATAAATTGTCAAGAGGAATATACTGGGCCGTTGATATTTTCAATACTTCTTGGCTTGTTATCCCGCCCATAAAGCTGCTTGTGTTGTGGTAGTTTTTAGTACTATGCACTAAAGCCTCTTTAAATGTCATTAAAATAGAATCAGATATTTGTTCTCTAGAAAGTCCAAATGTATCTAGAAACAATTTCAAAAATGTAGCCAAATCGTCGATTTTTGGATCCTGGTGAAAATCGTCTTTGAATTTGTTGAATGTTAAAACTGCGAAGTAAATCGCCAAAGTTTTTGAGGTTCCATCGTCATTGTCACTTGTATCACTCAACAACTGATTTATCAAGGTCTGATGGAAAAAATCTTTGGATCCTTGAGTATGATAAAGATACTGTGAGTTACGGCAAAATGACCGAACTAATTCATGGTCAATCTCGTCGATTGACTTTCCGAGTGACAGAAGAATCTTGGCCACTTCTTCCGTAAATAGATTCTGATCTTTAAGTGACTTCTCTTTATAGACTTTTTGTAAATTGATATAACTTGCGGTATCAGACGCCATATCCGGTAAGGCACCCGACAAGGGCAATTGATTATCATTTTTAGATACGAAATTGTATAATGCTTTAACGAATATCCAAAATACGGATACTTTTTTGGATGTTAGGTCGCCTTTCACGTAAGGATGACTGAAAAGTATTGTAATGTTTTGAGGAATCTGTGTCACTTGTAAAGCCCTATGTGCGGATCTTGCTGCTTCTATGAAGTTGGCTTCCAAGTTAAAGTTTCGAGAAAGCCCTTCAATGCTAGCAGAGAACTCCTTTTTTTCAGAGTAGTTTTGAGGTGGCAACCCATTGTGTGAAAGCTTCCACTTTTGCAATGCCTTAATGTGGATTATAAGATAAGGAACGTGTGCATGCTCCATGTCGTCTAGCGCGTCCAAATCAATGGAATCCACCAACTTCTGAAGCTCCGGCCAAGGCCGGTCGATTCTTAGATCTTTCAAGTTCGCTGGGTCGTGAGTTTCTATCACGGTAGTCTCTTTCATGATGACATTGAGCGTCCCGTAAAATCCAAGGGTATTTACCACGAGAAGCGGGATCTTCTTTTGCCATAGAAGACTAGTGATTGCACCGGTATGAGCCGAGTACTCGCACACAATAACAACGGTGAACTTATCCCAGTATGTATTATCCGTGGCTAGTATGTCGTCGATAGACCTGGTATCATGATGGCCTTGCACATCGATATTCAATTCGTTCAATCTTGCAGATGCGGCAACGGCAACATCGTCTCCGATATCTTCCTTTCCCAAGAAAAAGTTCCCCTGTAACGACTCTTCTGTCACCTTGGAGTCATCTATTATTGTAAAAGCACCTATTCCTGGTAGTACCAAGCTCTTCAACGCTTCAAGACCAGTAGGGTATGCATTAATGAGGCAAATGTGCGAATCCTCCAAATTCTTTTGGCCCGAGGAAGCCCATAGTCTCAATTGTCTATCGTATCTTGTCTCTTTATCAATTGTACTCATGATTCATTGCCTTTCGTGTTTAATTGTTGTTCTATTCTTACAGATTAGTAAGTGCGTAATAAACCACCTGTATTTAATTAATATATAAAAATATGAATTAAAGCTGGCCTTGAGCCAGTATGAAATTTTTCCGCTATATCATCCGTTTGAATGTGACCGTCCCCGCCTCTTATGTTATTGTACATTTACCACTTCCCACGAGCTCATCATACTTCTCCTTGTTTCGTTCTTTGAGCTTCTCCTTCACTTCAACAGGGAAGTACTTCTTCATCAACTCCATGGTCACAAGATCGAGGTTTCGTCCATCAGCATCTTCTATCACACCCTCTTGCCTACAAAAAGGACAGTTGGTCTTACCTTGTTTCTTGAGCTTCACTAAGCACCGCACACAGAACATATGGCCGCAATTCAACCTGATAGGCTTGAAGGCAAGGGAGCAACAGATAGGGCACATGTAGTCGTCAATTTGAGGAACCAAAGTCACCACCGATTTTTGAAGTATTTGGCAAATTGACTGTGCCAATGATTCTCCTGTCATTATGACATGGTCTTTTGAAACTAAACTAGGGTATTGTTTGCCAACTCCCAATGCCGTCTGTTTATCGAATTTTTTCAAAATCTTTCTCAACGCCTCCAAGTTGATTGTCTGGAACTGCAAAACCTTGAAAAGATCGAAATTGATTGACACCAACTTCTGATATGCAATCATCCCCTTCTTGTTTTTGAAATTATCCAACACATGTGAGCTATTAACGTTCGCAATGAACAAATCTAGATTCTTCTTGACTTGTTGGGTATTTCTCGCAAAGGCATTAGTCGTCTCATTGTACTTGAAGTAAACCTCTGAGTCCAAGTATATTTTGAACAACTCTCTCCAGGTGTACAAATCCTTTGTGGAGTTTTTGGGATCAGAAAACAATTCTATTAAATCCCGCAACCCTGCCACCTCCTTGAAAAGACGGCTTTCCTCTTCTGCCTTAATCTGATCGAGAGCCTTTAACTCTTCATCTAGCATCTGAAAAAACTTGGCATCTGAATTGAGGATAATATAGATTTCATTAATCCTTTTTCGACCCGTGGGTTCGCTATCGAGATTGTCATCGATTGAGGATGGGCGTAGCTCGAGTTCAGGGGAGCCGGGTCTACTTACAATCGACGACAGGGGCGATATTACTATTTCTTTATCCTTGTCCTCCTTAATTTCTATGATACGTTGTCTGTGATCAATATGATCAGAATCTTGTCCCAAAAGTGACTCTATTCTTTCTTTTATCTCCAAGCCTTGTGCGTATATGTGGTCTTGAGTGAAATTTTTGTTACTGTAGTCTAGTGAAATCTTTAGCATAGGAACAACATGGGCACTTTCCTCGCTTCGCTTTGTTAGTGTGTACTCTGCGATAATAGGGTTAGAAGGCACGGCTTCGCCTTCATCAATCACTTTTACTTCATTTTTTGTGGGATCCTCCAAGATCAACTTCAACGTGTTATGTTCAAGCCCCAAGAACTCTAGCTCATGAACCACCTTATTTATACATTTCTTTAAAGCTTTGTATTTAATAGCGGCTTCTAACCATTCTTCAGGGACATCCTCTTCTATCAAGGTGCGCTCCAAGACTTTTGCGAACTTCATCTTAACTCCAAAGCTTCTCTTAATAAGTGATAGAGAGGCTCAAATACTCCAAAGAGCACAGTGTAACGATTCTGATTCTCTTTTACTAATTTAACAAATACTCCTCTTCAGATGACTACACTTTCATCCTGTAAAACTAGTCATTAAATTATTACAATGAATTGGTTTTTAAGTTTATCTATGTGGGATATAGACTTAAATTTAACTACTATCAAACACGTGCCGAAAAATAAAATAATTTTTTGCATCAGGGACCGGCTGGGAGTCGAACCCGCGAGCAGAAGCGAAATGGCTCAAACTTCAATTATGAATGGTTCGACTTTAGGTTCGCTTGTCACAATCAAGACTGGGGCAAAAACAAAACAATTAATAAAGCCAAACTAAACTTGTTGGTGCCATCTGGTCGTTGCTCCCCTTGACTTCAATAGAAAGATGTATGCCCTCCTAGAGCATTCCATTTATGCTATGTTTGCTGACCGTTTTTTTCGCAACTGTCCCATTTAAAGAATCTTCTGGAATGATTATATGCAGTAGCAACAATCGACACTTATCGAGATATCACTTCTGAAGAAGTTGAAGTTCAAGGTGTCCCAAATTTTTGCAGTAGAGCAACAACGTTTGAAAGAAATAAGGTATGGATTTAGAGTTAGAGCCTACGTTGGAAACGCTTGTCCAACAGGATAGTTTGAAATGGATTTTTGTCGGCGGTAAAGGTGGAGTTGGTAAAACGACTACGTCATCATCAATTGCTGTCCAGTTGGCCTTAGCCCAGCCAAACGAAGAGTTTCTTTTGATTTCAACAGATCCCGCACATAACTTGTCAGATGCTTTCTGCCAGAAGTTTGGTAAAGATGCGAGAAAAGTGGAAGGGTTGTCAAATTTGTCATGTATGGAAATTGACCCGGAGGCTGCAATGTCAGACTTGCAACAACAGGCCACGCAGTATAACAATGACCCAAATGATCCGTTGAAGAGCATTATGAATGATATGACTGGATCCATCCCAGGTATTGATGAAGCGTTGTCTTTCATGGAGGTCTTGAAACATATAAAAAGTCAAAAGGTCAACGACGATGGTGAGAAGGATCCCAATACCATTGCTTACAAAACGATTATCTTCGACACTGCGCCCACCGGTCATACTTTGAGATTCTTGCAATTACCTGCAACTCTAGGAAAGCTCTTGGCCAACTTCAAGAACTTGTCTGGAAAATTGGGTCCCATGTTGAGCATGTTGGGGGGCGGTCAGAAACAAGATATATTTGAAAAATTAAACGAGGTTCAAAAGAGTGTGTCCGAAGTTAACGAGCAGTTCACCAACCCCGATTTAACTACATTTGTCTGTGTATGCATATCCGAATTCTTGTCATTGTATGAGACAGAGAGAATGATCCAAGAGTTGATGTCATACAACATGGATGTCAACTCTATTGTCGTAAACCAATTGTTGTTTGCTGACAGCGACAGTACACCATGCAAGAGATGTCAGTCCAGATGGAAGATGCAGAAGAAGTACCTCGATCAAATGAGCGAGCTTTACGAGGACTATCATTTGGTCAAAATGCCTTTGTTGGGTACTGAGATTAGAGGTGTTGAAAATCTCAAGAAATTTTCCAAATTCTTATTGAAACCGTACGATCCGAAGACAGACGGAGCGCTCGTCTTCGATTTGGAAGAGAAATGATTCTGCGTAGTATATATACATTTATATAGCCATCTTAATAATTAATGAGCTACAATCAATCAGTTTGCGTATTGAAAACGTTTCCAGTAAAGAACTCGCGGCTCAAATTATTTATAGTGTTATAGTTATCAAAGAATTGGTGAAGTCGGGAGAAGCTCTGCTCAAAAACAACTTATAATGGCTAGAGGAAATCAAAGAGAACTCGCAAGACAGAAGAACTCGAAGAAGAAACAGGAGGCTACCAAGAGTCAAAAGAAATCGGGAGATCCTAATAAGAGAATGGAGAGCGATGCAGAGAAGATGAGACAAAAACAAGCAATGGGTAAGTACACAAGCTCTGAATGTAGACGTAGCCTGCGAACTTTCAGCATACTAACGACGTAGCCGACGCCAGGAAAGCAGCAGAGGGAAAGAAGTGAGATCCGATTAGATGTTGCAGATAGCACATAGTTACTTCATACCAGAATCGTTGATGTGCACTGCCGGAACTCGATTGAATAGCCAAAACTTCCGAGCCCGCATCCCACTAGTCTGGTGTGACTCACAGGGCCCGGTAAGTGAGTTTTAGGTCCTCGTGCTGTTGTATCCCAGCTACTTCGAGGAAAGGTAAAATCTGGATAACGCTTATCAGGTATCGACGAATATACGAAATCGAAACTATTTCTGGTATTCCCATGTAGATAAGACTTCGTTCACTTCTTCATCGCAACAAGAGATGAATCGGTGAACCTGTTGCACTAAGTATGCTGTCGTTTTGTTTTCCTGATTCATTTGGGGGCAGGTCGCTCGACCAAGTCATACGTATGTTTGAAGCAAGGCCGTTCAAAAGAAGGGCTACTTGAACTCTTCCCCAACAGAAGCAACGTGCCACTTTTGAACCTTTTAGATGAGCTCTTGAGATCATACGTGGAGTTGGCTTCTCTGTCAGCGTTCGGCTTTGATTGTACAATCTACGGGTGAAAAGAGGCTACAGAAAGCCAAGCTGGCGTCATTACGTTTCTGTTGATAATACGACGGTTATGTTGTGCCTCCCATTGAACATTCAGTGCTTTGAATGCTTTACATGTGGAGCATTTGAATTATCTTGTATTCTGCCAGAGAGGATAACTAGGCGTGGGAGAAATACGAAGTTTCCAGGGTGAAAAAGCATCAATGGCACTTTCTTTCAACAATGCACACCCATGAGACATATATATATTCCATAGTCACCAAGATTGATGTCGTAGCTTAAGTCATTTAGAACTGGTTATATATTGGGACTGAATTTTGTACAATCACACGCCCAATAAATTTTTCACCTTAAAAAAATCGAGTCTTTTTCGATCGAGTTGACCAAGTTATATTATATAGGGATCAAAATAAACGTAATACAACATGAGACCAATCAAGTTAATGGGTCATGAGCGTTCCTTGACGCAAGTGAAGTACAACAAGGAGGGAGATTTGATTTTTTCTGTGTCCAAGGATAATTCTGCATCGATCTGGTACTCATCCAACGGTGAAAGGTTAGGTACGTTGGAGGGCCACCGTGGTACCATCTGGTCTATCTCCGTAGATGGCGAAACCAAATTTTGCGTTACAGGAAGTGCTGATATGACGATCAAGTTGTGGGAAGTGGAAACCGGAGAATGTATTTACACATGGGAGTTACCCACCCCAGTCAGAAGGGTTTCTATCTCCCCAGACAACAAGAAGTTCTTGGCTGTGACTGATCAGGTCATGGGCCACTTGGGTACGATTTCGATATTTGACATCAACCGTGAAGGTGACATTGCCAACCAGACAGATCTGCCATCATTGGTTATTCAAACTAGAGAAGATGCAGCTAAAGTAACAGTTGCCGAATGGTCTCAGGATGGTAGCCTTATCTTGGCGGGCCATGAGAACGGATACATCTCTAAATATGATGGCGAATCTGGCGAGTTTTTGGAGACTGAGCAAGTACATGGTATCCATAACGAGGAAAAGTCTGCTTCTATCACAGATATACAATTGGCCCCCAGAGACGGGTCATACTTTATAACTGCCTCCAAGGACAAGTGTGCTGTCATTGTAGATGTTGCTACGTTTGAATTGTTGAAAGTATACAGGGCCGATGCTCCTATGAACACGGCTGCTATAACTCCTGTCAAAGATTTTGTTATTTTGGGAGGTGGTCAAGAAGCTAGAAACGTTACCACTACTGCAGAGTCACAAGGTAAATTCGAGGCAAGGTTTTACCACAAGATATTCGAAGACGAAATAGGCCGTGTAAAGGGTCACTTCGGTCCCTTGAACACTATTGCTGTGCATCCGGATGGCACTGGGTACTCCAGTGGGGGAGAAGATGGTTTTATCAGAGTTCACAACTTTGACAAATCCTACTTCGACTTCTTTTTTGATGCCGAGAGAACTGAGAGAGCCATTGCCTCTGGTGCTACTTGAGTGAGTCAAGTAGAGTGAAATCTACGAGATATTGCATAGATACTTGGGTTTTTCTTGAAATTGATGAGCAGAGTCTCTGGATTTTCCCCAGTAACTTTTTCTTCGGAGAGGAACTAAGAAGCAAGTGATAGCCTTCTGCCTTTTGCAAAGCTCTCATAGAAGTACTAATCCATATTGTATATTAAGTATATCATTTCTATACAACATAGAGTCGTTTTTCTGGAAATTGAAAAAAAAAAATAGAATTGGCTTATGTAATGGCGCTTACGTAATTGCTATCTGTAATTGATTTCTCATCGAGACCTATATATAAGGCAGCTGATTAGAGAGTTACTATTCTGAAAAGATCTGATGGTGTAGCAACCATATCGTCTTTCCTCATACCAAAAGAAGTTCTCTCGGACGCATCATAAGTAGCTTCTTATCGCAGGTGTCAGAAGGCGATAGAAGAAAGTTCTTATAGCGGGTTATTTCATAAAAGAAATAATAATCTGGTGAATTTATAGACTTTAGTTTGACAGAATGCTGCCTAGTTTCGGTGATTCAGACGGTTCTTCGTCAGAGATCGAAGCAGGAGGCTTTATTGCAAATGATCCAGATCTCAGCAATAGAAAGACGCGAAAGTATACCCGGAAAGCCGCCCAAAACACTTCCTACGAAGAGCCGTCCGATGACGATAATGTGGCGTTGGGAGTTCGTTCCAGGAAAGCTCGTTCTAGTGGTCAGGCCAGCAGGGGCCAGAGCCGCCGAAAGCGTAAAAGTGTTGAAGATGAAGATGAATCCGAAGATGAGGATTTTGACATAAATGCCTTGTCTGACGGACACGATGATCTGGACATCGAACTCTTGCATTTTGAAGAGAGCGAAAGAGATGGAAGCTCAACCACGCGTGCTATCGATTTGTCCGAGGACGATGATGACGATAACATGCCGCTTTCAAGAAGAGCTAGTGCGACCAATTCCGCAACGTCCGCACGATCTACAAGATCTGCTAGAGCAACGCAAAAAAGTCCAAAGAAAGCAACCAAGAGCGCCTCAAAAGGGAACGGTCGAGCAAAGAAGAAAAAAGAGCCTAAAGTCAAAGTCCCCTATTTCACACGTATAACCAACAAGCTTTATGAACAACACCCGCGCCTTAAAGGGGTGTTTCCCTATTTGCTGTCTTTGGAGGGTATCCCACCAGAGAAATACCCCCATCCCAAGGGAATGACAATAAAGTTGCTCCCGTTTCAACTAGAAGGGTTGAATTGGTTAGTGAAACAGGAAGACGGTGAGTTTGGAGGAGGAATCCTCGCGGATGAAATGGGTATGGGAAAAACAATACAGACCATCGGGTTATTTATGCACGATACAAAAAAGCGACCCAACCTTGTGATTGGACCAACGGTTGCATTGATGCAATGGAAACATGAGATAGAAAAGCACACGCAAAATGGGCAGTTAAAGGTTTTGCTTTTTCATGGGGCCAACAGAACGTCTGATATTGCAGAGTTAAACAAGTACGATGTAATTTTAACGTCATATTCCGTATTGGAGTCAGTGTACCGTAAAGAGCACTATGGATTCAAGAGAAAAACAGGACTCGTTAAAGAGAAATCTCCATTGCATGCAATGAAGTTTTATAGAGTTATATTAGATGAAGCACATAACATCAAAGATAGAAACTCAGGTACCGCAAAGTCTGCAAACAATTTGAACTGTGTGAAAAGATGGTGTTTAACGGGTACACCATTGCAAAATAGAATCGGGGAGTTGTACTCGTTGATACGATACATGAAAATAAAGCCATTTTTCGAGTACTTTTGTACAAAATGTGAATGTTCGAGTGATGAGTGGAAGTTTTCAGATTGGAGACACTGTGACATATGTGGTCATTCACCTATGGTTCACACTAACTTTTTCAATCATTTTATGTTGAAAAATATCCAGAAATATGGTATGGAAGGTGATGGGCTCATAAGTTTTCAGCATATAAGGTTACTTTTGAACAACATAATGCTCAGAAGAACGAAGTTAGAACGGGCTGATGATTTAGGTTTGCCTCCCAGAATAATTGATGTTAAGACATACAGATTCAACGAGGAAGAGAAGGATTTGTACACCTCCTTGTATAGTGATTCTAAAAGGAAATTCAACGACTTTGTTGCAGAAGGTGTCGTCTTGAACAACTACGCCAACATTTTCACTTTAATCACGAGAATGAGACAGTTGGCTGACCATCCTGATCTTGTTTTGAAGAAGATTGGGAGCAACCAGATTTCAGATGTGACAGATGGTGTAATAATATGCCAGCTCTGTGATGACGAAGCAGAAGAGCCTATCGAATCCAAGTGCCATCATAGATTCTGTCGAATGTGTGTTCAAGAGTACGTTGATGGATTTGGCGGCGAAGGAAGCAACCCACAATGCCCCGTATGCCACATTGGTCTATCAATTGATTTGCAGCAGCCAGCTTTGGAGGTCGACGAAGAACTTTTCACAAAAGCATCTATTGTTAATCGTATTAAGCTGGGAACGCATGGTGGTGAGTGGAAGTCTTCCACAAAAATTGAGGCCCTTCTCCAGGAGCTTTACAAAAATAGGTCGGATCGAAGCACTCTTAAGTCAATCGTGTTTTCGCAGTTTACGTCGATGTTGGATCTCGTAGAGTGGCGTCTCAGGCGAGCGGGCTTTCATACTGTCAAACTTCAGGGCTCGATGTCACCGCAACAGCGTGACAACACCATCAAGTACTTTATGGAGAACCCCCAAGTTGAAGTATTCCTCATCTCGTTGAAGGCAGGTGGAGTGGCTTTAAATCTCACGGAGGCGCTGCGGATATATATCCTCGAACCGTGGTACAATCCTACAGTGGAATGGCAGGCAATGGATCGTGTCCATCGTATAGGGCAACGTCGGCCAGTTGTGATTACTCGTTTTGCCATAGAAGACAGTATCGAGCTGAAAATTATCGAGCTTCAAGATAAGAAAGCCAACATGATCAATGCAACGATCAGCCACGATGATGCGGCAATTAACAAGCTCACGACGGACGATTTACAGTTTTTGTTCAACAATTAGAGGTACTTGTCGTGTTATTGTTTTGGGTTCCACTTATTGTGTAGTAAATATACGGCCTTGTTGCTGCTCCCCACACAAAGGCAGCGGGTGCAAAATAATCACCAACATAAGTCACAACCGATACAGATTTCGTAGAATCACCAGAAAAAGGGCGCATCCCACCCTCTTTATATTTTCAAATTTAATTTAGCATCTTTCATAGCACTATTCCAAACGCTGCAAATGTTACTTGGCTCTTTGATATTACTCGTTCACCTTCTATGCTGATAGCCGGTTTTTGAGTCATCGCGACTCCTGTACCGGACCGGTTTTTCAGGATCCAAAAATTTTCACCAACTATGATCAGACCTCCACTAAGATTACATTCACTAACAGCCCGTGGTGAACCTGAGATGGCAAGCAGACAGTAATATCAAGCTAGAATAGTATATGAAAATCAAGATGAGTCAGCAATTTTGGGTGGATTACTTAGAAAATCCCACGTTATCAGTGTTACCTCACGATTTCTTGAAGCCGGCCAACAACCAGTCAGTTGAAGCACACCATTCGTTCAGCTTACCCAAGGGGGCCAGCACGGACTTTGTGTTCGGGCTCACTGTGTTTGCAGTGTTGGTGTACCGTTTGACGGGCGACGAAGACATATTGATCGCCACTGACGAGGCGCTGGGATCGTCCGAGTTTGTGGTGAGGATAGCGATGAGTCCTGAGACGACGTTCAACGAATTGGCGCAGAAAATCCGTGAAGAATATGCTGGGAACTCCCAGCGTATCACTTACGAATCAATGGACGAGGTTGCACGGGAGCTTCAAAAAAGGAGCAAGTTGGAGGAGCTTCCAGGATTATTTAGACTTTCATATGAGCACTCGAAGGAGAGCCAGCAATTGGCGACCACAGTGGAGGGATCCGTGCGTGATATTGCCTTCTTCGTATCGGGAGATAAGGTAGATATCTATTACAACTCATTGTTGTACAAGCACTCAAGAATTGTCATTTTGGGAGAACAGTTCTCCCGGTTTGTCGAGGCCGTCACCAGGGATGCCTCGGTGCAAATTACCAAAGTAAACCTCATAACAGACAGCCAGAGAAGAGAATTGCCCGATCCTACTCTTGCACTCGACTGGTCTGGGTACAGGGGAGCGATCCAAGACATTTTCATGGCAAACTCAGAGGCCCACCCAGACAGAACGTGTGTTGTCGAAACAAAATCGTTTTTGGATGCCAAATCCAAGACCAGAACCTTCACCTACAAGCAAATTAACCAAGCTTCGAATATAGTGGGCAACTACTTGAAGGAAACGGGCATTAAGAAGGGAGACGTTGTCATGATCTATGCCTACCGTGGCGTGGATTTAATGATTGCCGTCATGGGTGTCTTGAAGGCCGGAGCAACCTTCTCCGTCATCGATCCAGCTTATCCTCCTGCGAGACAGAATATTTACTTATCTGTTGCAAGGCCCCGAGGTTTGATTGTCTTGGCCAAAGCTGGCACCTTGGACTCTCTCGTTGTTGATTATGTCCAGAATGAGTTGGACGTTGTATCCACACTTCCTCATTTGCAAGTCCACGACGACGGTTCTTTGAGTGGTGGACGTCTTTCGGGTTCGTCTGCTGATCTCCTTCAAGATTACGCTCAGTTTAAGGACAAACCTACCGGTGTCAAAGTAGGACCTGATTCAAACCCTACTCTTTCGTTCACTTCTGGGTCCGAAGGTATCCCCAAGGGTGTTTTAGGCCGTCATTACTCTCTCGCGTATTATTTCCCATGGATGGCTAAGAGATTTGGTTTGTCTGAGAACGATAGGTTCACGATGTTGTCAGGCATTGCACACGATCCTATCCAGAGGGACATGTTCACACCATTGTTCCTTGGGGCACAATTGTTGGTTCCCACTTCTGATGATATTGGAACCCCAGGGAAGTTGGCAGAATGGATGGCCGAATATGGTGCAACTGTGACCCACTTGACTCCAGCAATGGGGCAATTGTTGAGCGCACAAGCCACTTCTCCCATCCCATCTCTTCATCATGCCTTCTTTGTTGGTGATATTTTGACCAAAAGAGATTGTTTAAGGTTACAAACCTTAGCTGTAAACGTTTACATCGTTAATATGTATGGTACTACCGAAACCCAGAGAGCTGTTTCTTACTTCGAGATCAAGAGCAGAGCTTCAGACCCCACTTATTTGAAGAATCTCAAGGATGTGATGCCAGCGGGTACAGGTATGTACAACGTTCAATTGCTCGTCGTCAACAGGAATGACAGATCACAGACTTGCGGAGTTGGTGAAGTCGGCGAGATCTATGTAAGAGCAGCAGGTTTGTCAGAAGGTTACCGGGGGCTTCCTGAAATGAACAAGGAGAAGTTCATCACCAATTGGTACGTGAACCCACATATCTGGGTTGAGGAAGATGAAAGGAGCAAGAAACCCAACGAAACCTGGAGGAATGAAGGCTGGTTAGGACCAAGAGACAGGTTGTATAGAACTGGTGACTTGGGACGTTACCTCCCGGATGGAAACGTCGAGTGCTGCGGCAGAGCAGATGACCAGGTCAAAATCCGTGGTTTCAGGATCGAATTGGGCGAAATCGACACCCATCTTTCTCAACATGAACATGTGAGAGAAAACATAACTTTGGTTAAGAGAGACAAGAACGAAGAGCCCACGTTGATTTCGTACATTGTTCCAAAGGAGAGCCCAGCTCTTGCGTCGTTCAAGACCGAAATCGAGAACCACGATGAAGAATATGATCCTATTGTGGAAGGGCTCGTCGAATATAAGGAGTTGGTGAAGGACATCAAGAGCTACTTGAGAAAGAGACTTGCATCATACGCAGTCCCCACTATAGTTGTCCCATTGCAAAGATTACCGTTGAACCCTAACGGTAAGGTCGACAAACCCAAGTTGCCATTCCCCGACACTGCACAGTTGGAAGCAGTTGCCAAATTGAGTACCTTGAATAGCCGTTATCCTGATGAGGAGGTGGAGCTGTTTACGAAATTAGAGAGTGAGATCAGAGACTTATGGTTAACGGTTTTACCCAATAGACCAGCATCTATCAGCAAGCAAGATTCGTTTTTTGATTTGGGAGGACACTCAATTTTGGGTACTCGGATGATTTTTGAGTTGAGAAAGAAGTTGAACGTTGAGATTCCTCTTGGATCAATCTTCAAGAACCCAACTATTGAAGCTTTCTCCAAGGAAGTACAAAAGATTATAGAAGGTGAAAGTTTCCAGTTTGCCGACTCGAACGCGATCGACGAGACCGACAGGCCAGAGAGCGTCGACTACGCTAAGGATGCTGCCGAGCTCTCTCAATCTGCTTTGTTAGCTAAATACACCTCTTTGGAGGGTCTTGACACCTCTAAGACAATCAACGTTTTCCTCACGGGTGCCACTGGTTTCTTGGGTTGTTTTCTTCTCCGTGACTTGTTGGTGTCTCGTCCGGGAATCTCATTCAAGGTGTTTGCTCATGTGAGGGCATCTTCAAAAGAAGCTGGTCTTGAAAGATTACGCAAGACTGGTATCACATACGGCATATGGGATGAGAAATGGACTAAGAGTATTGAGGTTGTTATAGGTGATTTGAGCAAATCGCAGTTCGGCTTGAGCAATGGCGAGTGGGTTTCTTTGGCTGATACCGTCGATGTCATTGTTCACAATGGTGCTATGGTTCACTGGGTCTATCCTTACAGTCAAGTCAGGGATGCTAATGTCATTGGCACGATCAATGTTTTAAATTTGGCTGGTCAAGGTAAACCCAAGTTCTTTTCATTTGTCTCCTCCACATCTTCCCTTGACACAGACCACTTTGTCCATCTCTCGGACGAATTGACTGCCAAGGGTCACGCTGGTGTCCCTGAAGCTGACGATTTGTCAGGGTCTAGTTCTGGCTTGACCACAGGCTATGGTCAGTCCAAGTGGGCTGCTGAATACGTTATTAGAAGAGCTGGTGAAAGAGGATTGAGAGGATGCATTACCAGACCCGGTTATGTCGCTGGTTTCAGTGAAACTGGTGCTTCCAACACAGACGACTTCTTGTTAAGAATGTTGAAAGGTTGTGCCGAGTTGGGTTCCTACCCAGATATCACCAACAGTGTCAACATTGTCCCCGTAGAGCAGGTTGCAAGGGTCGTTATTTCGACCGCGTTACACCCACCAAAGAAGAATGAGCTTGCTGTTGCTCACGTTACCGGCCACCCAAGAATCAACTTCCGTGACTTCCTCGGATCGCTCAAGTCTTATGGTTATGACATCAAGATCGAGGATTATCCCGTATGGAAAACCCAATTGGAGAACTACGTTGTGTCTGGTTCCGGAGAGTCTGCCTTGTTACCCCTTTTGCACTTTGTTTTGGACGATTTACCCCAGAGCACCAAGGCTCCAGAGCTTGACGATTCTAACGCTGTCGCTTCGTTGCTGGCAGACACTGAATGGTCTGGTGTAGACAGGAGTAAGGGTTCTGGTATAGACTTGGAGAAAATGGGTACTTACATAAGCTACTTGGTTAAAACTGGCTTCATGGCTGGACCCCCTAAAGGTGGCATGGAATTACCCGAAGTTGTCTTAAGCCAACAGACTTTGCAGTACATCCAGTCAGGTGCGGGAAGTCGTAGTTCCGCTGCCAAATGAGTCAACGCGAGAGCCGGCATTCTTCTTGCCTTGTGCTCTTTCTGATGATTCCCTTTTCTTTGCTTCCCCAAAGGTTTAAAACTTCCATAATGTTGATTTGGTTCTTTTGCAGCCAAATCCTATTATGAGTGTCTTAATTCCCCCAGCTTATATACTAGATTAGCAGTGTGTATATAATTACTATTTTATGAAATTGAGCAGTGCACTACTGAAGATGATAATGATTCAAAAAGGTTGATCCCACAAGTTGTACAAACGTTTACTTTCACTAGATAAGGGCAATGTCAGAAACATACTGGGAACCCGAGTATAACGACCCTTTCTCGCTGGCGTCAGAGGAAGAGAGGTCGCCTGGCTTGTCGCAATACGGCATAGGTGAAGAACTGAGGCTATCATCAACCTCTCCAAGCGAATCACCGACATCAGCTGATCCTATGATTCGGTTCCCTTTGAATAGGAATGCCACTTCTTTTTCGCAAGAGCACACATACGGTTGGAACTCACCACCTAAGGCCCCCGGAATATCCACCCTCACGCAGCCCAGATCTTCTGGTAAGACTGTGCACCGAGGAAAGGCAGTCAGCGGTGTTGGAGATAATGGTGACGCGGGGCCGGGACCCATGAACTCTGGAGAAAGAGACCGCAGGAGATTAGTGGAGCAGTTCTACAACTCGCTTGGAAGCATACCTGGTAGCAGCGTTGGAAGCAACACGGATTTGAATAGCATGGCCGCTGCTGCCGCAGTTACTCCTGTGACAGCGAAGGAAAAGGCAGAGAATATGATCGAGAAAGGCGGAATTGTATACCAGCCGCTAGATTCCAACGTATTGGACTACGATGGGTTAATAAAATGGCTTTTAAATATCGAGGAGCTTACTACTGATCTCATTGACAAGAACCCTCACAAAACGTCATCAATTGCTCCGTTACGAGACATCGTGGATTCTGTTTCGGCAAAAGTAACAGCTCGTTCGCATGCATTTATTGATGACCCTCTTCTCCCTCAAACAATCACCGATTTGCGATCTCTATCGGTGTACTTGACCGGTCTTCTTGAATCTGTTTCCAATCTATCGAGCAACCTCGAGCAAAGCAGAAAACCTTTATTCGAAGAATTTCAGAAAGAGATCAACCAGTGTCTAGCCAATCTCAACGATACGACGTCTACCCTAGACATGTTGGATCGCAGGCTAAATGGTACAAGGGACGCTATTGCTAACAACAAAAATGTCTTGGCCACGTCCATGTCCGAGAAACTTGATACTCTCGAAGAAGTAAATGCTCGCATAACAGAACACATCACGCTCACCCGACAGAAGAGAATCCTGCAACTCATTCTCTCGACCTCCGTTTCCATCTTTCTTTTAGCATTATACTTCTCATATACTTGCATTGTCTAATTGTATAGTGATCGCACTATCAAATAACATCATACTATTATCCGGTAAGCGTCACGTGTACCGTCATGTTATGCAGGTACAAGCAATCTCATCGCGGTTAGGCTCATTTCTTTTTCTAAACTCGGATTCTACCGCTTTTTCCCACTTCGCTGTAAAAGAAGTTAAAGATCATTAACATAAAGAGAGGGTCCTGCGTGAAGCCATCGAAGCATAGAGATCCACATAGTCATATAATACGCTAAATCCTTTTAGAAGATCCAAGTTCCTTGACAATTTGCATAATTTGCAAGGATAAATATTGGCGTATAGGGGGATCATTTTCGGAGTATAGAGTACAAGACCAAATAACTATGGCTGAAGTATTGCAGGTCAATGCAACCTCCGCCAGGTCGCCGGTATCCAAGATCCACGCCAGTGGAGTGGAAAGATTCGGGCTGTTGAAAGAGTTGGTAACACATTTGTATACAAGGGCCAGCTCTGAGAGCGATAATAACCGACCCACAGTTGTTGTGTTGAACAGGGAGCTGAATAAGATCCGGGAAGTGAACAGTTTAGATACACTTGATTACGATGACAAAGTGTTGTTGATAGAATACTTTTTCCCACACCTCAACCCTATTGTGGTGGACGTTGACAAGCTTTACGATCGTCAGTATGTTGATCATTTGAATGACATCATCGAGAAAATTGACGAGATGATCCACGATAGAATTTCACGAGTGGAAGTATGGACCGGTGTTGGCACCGGTGCCGTGGACGATTTTTTCCACAAGGAGAACAAATCCAATTTTCGGCTAAAGGATATCATTTCAACTATGTCTTCAGCATTGTACACCTCAACCAACAAGTCGGAGGAAACAACCAAAAGAGTGAGAAGGCTCAAAGATTTGATCATAAAGGAAGTAGACTTTTTACTGTTATTGACAGATAACTCATCTAGCCATCTTTCAACACTTTGTCATTTATTGGGTCATTGGTCATTCCCAGCTCCGGAGTTATCGAGTGATGACTTGACATACTGTGCCTACTTGATGATAAAATATGCATTGAGGCAAGTCAAGGATTCGCATATCCATATACCGTCTTCAAATGAGTTGCTAGGGTTTGTTTTTATGGTGAGAGACACTTACAGGAATGGTAATCCGTTCCATAATTTCCGTCATGCAGTAGATGTTCTTCAAGCATGTCTTCACTTTATGATAAAATTGCATTGCTTGCCACCATTCGAACAGTTTGAATCTGACGCCAAGGCAGATGAAACACTTTATTTGTACGGTCAAAAGCAGCCGTTAAATTCAACTGAACTCGTTCCATTAGTCATTAATAATGATTCAAACCCCCCACTTACTGCATTACAATCACTTGGATTGTTAGTCGCTGCATTAGGTCACGATGTGGGTCACCCAGGAGTCACAAACGCCTTTTTAGCGAAGTACGCTTCCCCTAGCTCGCAACTATACAATGAGAAGTCGATTTTAGAGCTGTATCATACTTCTGTGTTTGTCAATAAAGTTCTTCGAATCAGCTGGCCTTCTTTGTTGGGAATAACAGTGAATGAATCAGACGAGTTATCAATAAACAGCTTGATTACTACATGCATCTTGGCCACCGATATGGCTGAGCATTTCGAGTACATCAAAAGACTCAAATCATTCGAATACAAAAAGGCAAGTGATGCGGTCGACGTCAAGTTGATTTCATCGTTGCTCATAAAGTGTGCTGACATTTCTAACGTGACTAGACCTCTCAGAGTCTCGTCGCAATGGTCAGTGCTCCTTTCCAGGGAATTTACGGAAATTGGCATTTTGGAGAGAAAGTTAGAAGACAACGTTGTTGATGGCGACCTTGATGTTCATTACGAGAAGCTTCCTAGCACACTCGAGGAGATTCTCGATCTGAATCCCAACATTTCCAAGGGTCAACTATTTTTCATAAATACGTTTGCAGAGAGCTTGTTCAGCAACATCTCCGATATTCTTCCGGACTTAAAGTTCACTTCTGACATCATCACAGAGAACAAGAACTTTTGGTCTGGCTTCACTGGCTAGATATTTGCCTCGTATGTATGCGAAACTCGTCAGTCGAGTCGGAGATGGCCTCGAACTCCGGCTGTTGTTGCATATCGGCCATTTCTTGCTCACACGCTCATTATCACGAGCATTTGAAACTATACTACGGTTCCAATCTCCCATAGCTCATTTACGATATAGACAATGTACTTTTATACCACTTTACATATATAATCTACACCGGGCGATGAACGTGTGACGTAGAAAGTTCAACAGCAAGCGAGCGAACGGCAAGGGCAAGAGCAAGGACAACTTCTACCACTATCAGGCTTGTCGAGCTGCAGAACGAAACACCCCGAACACCCCGAACMCCCCCCCCCCCCAACACCTCAAAACCGGAAAAGAGCAAATAATAGACCAAAAACTAAAAAAAAAAATAAAATAAAAAAAAGGGTGCAATTCCAGCTGTCATGTAGAGGCGAGTCGGGGGGAGGCCGGAAGGTTCCCCGGACTAGGCTCCCCAAGCGAGCCAAAAAAAAAAAAACACCGAGAACTAATAAGGAAAAATGAAAATGAAAATGAAAATTGAAAAAAAAAGAAAGGAAAACCTGTCACGTGACCGCAACTGCACGTGCGGCGCGCGTGACGCGGTTTCCGGCGATGAGATTTTTACAGAAACTTTCAAAGCCAGTTGATACCCAGTTAAAAGCGAGCACCACCAAAGCCATAAACCAGGTCACATCAGATTGTTTGTTTGCTGAGTTTCGAACTTATTCTCTCAGTTAACCTCGATTCAGTGTGCTAAGCCTAGTTAAGCAGCCGAGACAGGGGGATATTGCGCTGAAGAAACATTGTCCATAGTTGACGGCGGTTTATTTTTTTTTATTTTGCTTCACAAGGGAACTCGTGTACCACGTCAAGTAAAGGCGAAGTGGCGAATTATATGGATACAGTGCCGGACCAAACAAGATGGACCATAGCAACTTGAATTCTGCGCAGTCGCTGGCAAGGCCGATTGTGCTTTCACCTCCGCCGTTGGAGCGGCACGGAGTCAGCGGACAACCACTTTCGTTCGACCAGAAAAGGAAACAGAGTGAAGCGTACGATCTCCAGAATGAGTTCGACGCCTTGACTGCCGACTTCGACTTGGATTTGAAGAACAAGGAACGGGATTCCACCAGTGCGTCGTCCAGTGTGAATAATGGATTTTCCGGAAGACTTCCGATAGCATCTGGACACAGTCTTCTTGCGCCAGCCTCGTCGAGCTACTCCTTGTTGGGGGACTACACCGGCGGAAAGGGCACCGCCAAGTCGTTGTTGTCTGACGACACCGACTCGCCGCTTGGCGTGGCTCTGTCTGTCTCCAACGTGGGCTTGTTGGGATCTACCGGTGGCTCCAACTTTTTGCCCCCCTTGGCCAGTATACCGAACAGGCCGCAGTCTGTCAACGATTTCTCGCCGTTTGTGACTCAACACCACCAGACGTTGCCTCCTTCGTTGGAACAAAGCGGGTTTCGCCAGCAAAACTCTGCCTTTTATGAAAACTTGCTGTTCTTCACCAACTGGATAGAAAACTTGAGCCCTCAGGATAGCGTCAAGACAATCGAGCACCTATGCCAGACGTTGTCGTTGGACCTTCTCTTGACGTTCAAGTCGAAGTTGGACGCCCATTTGACCGCGCACCTGACGCAGTTGGTGCAACTGCCCAGACCGTTCCACTCATACCAGCAACCGCTCGGAGACTTGTCGAACGACATAGAAAGCTTGCACTTGAACGATGCTCTCCGGCAACTGCAACAGCCGCAGCAAGCGCACGCGGCGTCGCTGCAACTGCAGCAAGCTGCCAACTTCCATCTCCCCTTGCATCAACCCAAGCCCAAGCCCAATGCGTTCAAGTCAAGCAGCCACTTGTTTGTTGATCCCAAAAACCCTAGACCCAAGTCCGCCGACTCGAGCTTGAACGGAACTGCTCGGTTCAACGCCAACGCCGAGAGAGCGAAGTCGCCGACGTCTCATCTCTATGAGAAGACCAACTTCCTACAGTTGGCTGCGAATGCAAACTCGCCCTCTTATCAGCTCGCGCAACACGGCAGTTCTGACGACTCGCTTGACATGTCCACTCATGCCAAGTTGGGTGCGCTAGCCACCATCAACTCGCGAGTTGCGTTGGACTCTAATAGAAAGGCACACCCTCACTTCAACGAATTCCACAACCATCATCAGAACCAGAACCAAAGCCAACCAGGACGCCAGCACCAGCACGTGCACCTTGGCGATGCAGTTCTGCATCGCACCACGAGCTCGCCGTCCGCTGGCACTTTCAAGCAATCCACCGGCCATCCGGCGACGGCAAAGAAAAGAGTGAACGCCGGCCCGGACTCGGGCATCTACGACACCGGGTTGGCTCACGGGAATGATAGCATCATCAACAGCAGTAATATCCCCACCGTTCCCAACGCCAACGCCAACGCAGCTGTCGGTGCCAATAGTCTCATCTACAATAACACCAACACTAACAACAGCACTCAAAAGCTGTCCAATCAAGCCGCTGGTACTGGTGCTAGTGCTTCTTTTCTGACATCAGCAACGTCTGCTGCGTCAAGCTCCTCGATGCCGGCTGAGGTTTCTAGCCCAGAGTTGTTGAACAACATCCCAGCGTGGTTGAAGCTACTTAGACTACACAAGTACACGGAATGTTTAAGGGAAATCCCATGGCAAATGTTGATTGAAATGACCGATCTGGAATTGGAAGAGAAGGGAGTGAAAGCCTTGGGTGCAAGAAGAAAGCTCCTCAAAGCTTTTGATGCCGTGAAAGTCGCCACTGCGGCATAGTCTTTATAGCCAGGCAAGCAAACAAGCAAGCAAACAAATAAACAAAACCGATAATATAAGATATTAAGATATTGATAAACAGAACGATCGTAGGTCTCTTATATAGTACACAGTTGTGGTCGAGTGATCGCGCGAGGGACGTCGCGCTGCGTTGCATTGCGGTGCGTTGCGTTGCATCTCGCATGGGGCACAGAGTGTCTGCGGTTACGCCAACACAGCACGGAAAAGAACCATTCCTTTCTGTTTTTCCAAAAAAAATAATAATAAAGTTCACGTTTCTGTAAATTCGTGGAAAGCGCTCCTATACGGATCCTTAGAGACGTCGTGGCGCTAGGGCTTCCTTTTCTTTCCGTATGTTCTTTGCGTTTTCTGCGTTTTCTGCGTTTTCTGCGTTTTCTGCGTTTTCTGCGTTTTCTGCGTTTTCTGCGTTCTTTGCGTTCCTTTGCGCTCTCTGCGCATCTGTCTCAGACAGCAGGCCGCTCCGCGTGGCGAGGTGTGCGTTACATGATGATACAGCAAGAGTTGGTCTTCTTGGCCTGTTTGTAGAACATCCGCGATGAGCTGGACAACGCCTCGGACTTGTCCACCAACGCGTCAAGCTTCTCGCCTCTCTGCAACACGGACTCGATCGTCTTGTGCAACACTATCTTCGTCTCGTCCAACTCCTGCTGCACCTTCATGATCGAGTCGGCCTGCGTGGGGTCCTGGTATTTCTTCAAGTACTGGTCCAAACTGTCAAAATGCAAGCTGGCGTTGGTGGCGCTGATGCCCGCCCATTCCTGCAGCGGGTGCAACGCCAAATACTCCTCCAAAATCTTGTTGATGAGCGTGTACGCCGGTCTCACGGGGTACTCCTTGTCGGTGATCACCACACACGCCACTCCCTCCAGACGGGCGTACGTGTGGCCCACGTAGTTGCCCTCTTCGATGCTTTGTCTCTGGCCCGCCTCTGTGCGCTGCGACACCGTCTCGGAGAAGAACGTCATGAACTGCGAGATCCCCGTTCTCTCAAAGAACGAGAACTGGCTCAAGTCTCTGGCTGACGTCAACTCCAACGCCTTGCTGCCCGACGTTCTCAAGATTCCAATGTAGTATATCTTCATGCCTCTGCTCGTGTGGTGCTGCTGTCGCTGTTCTCTGCGTGGCGTCGATGGATCGTTCTGGTTTGCGCTGGTGGATTGCCGATGGTGGCGCGATGGGAACAAGTGCTGTTTATATAGTTTGGCGGTAGAAAAGAAAAGCAAACAGAAGGGAAATTTGGTGAGAAATTTTGGCCCTCAGATAAGACGGGCCGTTACACAAAACGGCGGACGTACTGCAGGCAGCGGCGTGTCCGTATGCAGGCGGAAAGCGGAGAGCGGAGAGTGTTAGCTAGTAGCGAGCAGAGTGCAGGGAGCACGAGCAGAGTGCAGGGAGCACAAGAAGGGGAAAAAGAAGGAGAAAAAGAAGAAGAGCGCGCCACGTGACACGGGTACCAATATGAGAGTGAGAGTGAGAGTGAGAGTGAGTTGGGTGAAAACGGCTCGTGTATATGGCATCGGCTTGTGTGCAGGCCGCTGGGAGAATGAGGGAGAGAGATCGCTTGTGTGCAGGTCGCTGAGAGTGAGGGAGAGAGATCGCTTGTGTGCAGGCCGCCCGCGCGGAATACATATAAGCCCCGCGAGCCCGATCACAACAAAAAAAAATAACATCCTGTGAAAGTGTTGCCAGAAAGCATTGTAGACGGTGGCGGCGGCGGAAACACAGTCAGCGATGGAAGATGGCACGTTTAGCGACGCGGCGAGAAAGGACGCGAGCTTGAAGGTGGTGGTTTTGGGCGATCTGGGCGTGGGAAAGACGTGTTTGCGGTCGCAGTTTGTCCACCACGTCTTCACCAACGCCTACAAGGCCACGATAGGCGGCGACTATCTCACCAGCACGGTGTACGTGGCCGCGCGCGAGGAGAACGAGGCCGCGCGTGGCGAGAGCGGCGGCGGCGGCGGCGGCGGCGCGAGCAAAAAGAGCGGGCAGCGGGTGAACTTGCAGGTGTGGGACACCGCCGGGCAGGAGCGGTTCAACTCCATTTCGCAGACGTTTTACCGGGGCACCGATGTGGTGGTGTTGGTGTACGACGTCACGAGCTTCGAGTCGGTGCTCAGTCTCCGCGGCTGGTTCGAGCGGTTTTTGGAACACTGTCATGTCGAGCAGCCCGGGGTGATGATTGTGGGGAACAAGACAGACCGTGCGCACGAGCGACGGGTCGATATCGAGGAAATTAGGGAGATTTTGACGTCCAACTTCGAGCCCAATGTGGGCCAGTACGTTCTCGATTGGAGTGCCGACTTGCGCGAGGTGAGTTCGAAGAAATTGGACCTCGTGGAGGCGGTGTTTGTGCGGGTGGCCGAGATAGGGTTACAGCTCAGCAGCCATGCGGCGACAACGCCGGTTCCGGTGACGCATTTGGTGCAGTTTGACGGCGTGCTGGACGACAGGGCGACGGGTGCACCTGCATCCAAGTGTGCCTGCTGACGGTTGGAGGGAATGTGTCGTGCTATGCGATGTCGGTTGCGCCATAGAGAGACGTATTTTATTACCAGACTAAACGATATTTATACTGCCAGAGGCGAGCTAGCATTCGGCAAGAATCATAGTGAGAGTAACAGCAACAATAATAGTAATAATAGTAATGATGATGATGAAAACAACAGTGTCTGCACGTGTAGCTGCCAGGGTGATACCTATTTACAAAAGATTTTAGAGAGAAGGATTTTGGTTTTTAAATTTTTTGTTTTTTTCTTCCTTTTCCTTTAATTCGTGCCCTTGCTCCGGCTTTACCGTGGATCTGGCCAACTAGAGCTTGGCTTCCGGCTCGGTGGCAGCGGCCTCGACCTTTTGCTCGTTTTCCACGGCCTGTTCAGTGGTCTGCTGCTCAGTGGTCTGCTGCTCAGTGGTGTGCTGCTCGTCGTCGTCGTCATCACGAAGCTCCTCGGCGTAGTGTTCAGGGTGCCTTCTGAAGCAGTCTCTCATGTTCTGGAACCTCTGCACACACTCGATGCCTCTAGGCTCGCTGTCGGAGTGGACAAAGCACGAGAACGCTTCCTTGAACTCCTCTCCGCAAGGGCCGTGTGCCATGCCTCCCAAACAAGGGCAATCCCAGTTGATCTCGCCGGTTTCCGGGTCGTACGCAGCCTGTTGCGTGGGAGCGTCCTCGCCGTCCTCGCTGGCTGCGGCTTCGTCGCTGGCAGCAGCTCGAGCACCAGTACTAGCACTAGCACTGGCATCGGCACTCGTAGTAGTAGCAGCAGCGGCGCTGATGGCGGACTCGGCCTCGGTGTTTGCCCTTTCCACTTCCTCTCTCACCTTCTCGCTGTCCACCTCGTTGTGGATGTCTCCGTTGCTCGCAAGACTGTAGCCCACGGCAAACGACGACGCCAATCCCAAGCCCACAATCATCTTGGTTTGGTGATGTCTATGCGATGGGCCCGAGACCCGGGCCGAAAACGCCCTGCTGGCCAGTGTTGGCCTGGGAAAACGGCTTGGTAATGTTCTCAACACGCTCTTGTACATTCTGTCGCTATCTGGCCGGCTTTACTGCGAGTTTTTAGCTGTTCTGGTGATGGGTTGGCGATGCTGACAATTGTATCTCAAGAATTTTCCAGCTTCACTACTAGAAAACTTGCCCGTGGTCTGTGTGCAGGCCAGGGTTTTTCGTGCGATTGGTGTACTGCATATACGGTTTTGTGATTCTTTAATCTTTATTTTTTTCTCATTCTTTCTTTACAATAATTGTCCCGATTCCACGGCGAGACGATACTAGTAATACTTTTGCTGCTGCGATTCCTCGGGGGTAATTCGGGCCCCAGCGACGATCTGAAGCGTCTGGCGGCACAACCCCGCTGCCTAGGCCCTTGTTCCCTTTTTTCCAGCGGGAAAAACGGGGCCCCATTGGCTACGGAACCAGTCTCTCCCTTCATTGGGCTATATACAGTGGAAACGAAATATATACAGTAGAAACGTAGCAACTGCGTGATGACAACGTCGCTGGTGTGTGGTTCGACGTTGCATGTGCCCATTTGCCCATTTTGGTTGGCTGCTCCGGCATCACCTTGAGTCTGAGTATCTGATGTCTTTGGCTAGGTCCGGGAGCTCGATGACCTCCGTCACTGGTTCCGGCGCATTGAGCGCACTAGCCCACATGAGCGACCCCACAACGATGGCGATGGACCCAGCGCCCACCAACCGAAGATACTTCAACGTTCTTGCCGACTCAGGGGCATTTTCGTCGCCGATTTTGTTGAGCTTTTCGTTGAAGGTCTTTGCCCTGTCCATGAGTGTCAGGTAGTGCGCGGCGGCGCCGAAGACACCGTGGCGGGGCTTACGCTGCTGTAGACAGCGGCCTGGCCGTCTGGCGGTGTTCTGTGCGACTCGAAGCATCGTTTGTGGCGGTTTATGGTGGCGTATATATATATATATATACAGTTGGCACTAAGTATGGAAGGTAGATTATACAGTTTGGGTATATATATGGGTGTGTGCAGGACGGGAGATATATGTGCAGAGCTCGAGGTTGTGTGCAGAATTCGGTATATGTGCAGAATTCGGGATATGTGCAGAACTCTGGGATATGTGCAGGCCAGTATGGGACGTGCTTATCTGCATGCCACCTTATCTTCAGTACCCCGTCTATATTCATAGCAAAGTGGCTAAATCGTCCACACTAATCGGCGAATAATCGACGTTTGTTGGCGAGTGTAGGTCGTTCGAGACCCAGAGAACGTCGTCCTGGATGTACGCGAGTAGCTTTCTCGAGGAAGGGCCCTCAAGCTTGTACAACGGAAGACCGATCTGGGGGTGATGGTGGTTTCTCACCGCCGAGAAGAGTATATCGTGCTCGGAGCAGTAGGAGATCACAACGTCCTTGAACGACGTCACTAGGCTGTACGCGGGCACGCCGTGCACGTTGCGAGGCTTTCCAGGGGTGGTGTCGCCGGCTTTGCGTTGTTTCAAGAGCTGGGCTACGGTGGGGAACGAGTCTCCGTTGAGGGTAGGAAGCGTTACTGACGGCCGAGAATCGAGATCTGGCCGAGCCGCTTGCTCTGGCCGAGGCTCTGGTTCGTTCTGTGTCGTCTGTTCGTTCGGGGCCGGCATGTCGGCGAAATCCTCGATGTACTTCAATGCCGTGTTAAAATACCAATCAAACGTGTCAAAAATTGCATCACTGAGCCCGAGGAAAGTGCCGAGTGTTTTCCGGATGTAGTCGTACCAGCGATGGAGCCACTTGTAGATGCGCACGGCGTCGTAGCTGTGCGGGTCGAGGAGCGTCTGTAGCGTCGAAAACCACGGGTTGAACACCTTGAACTGGAGTATTAGCTGTGCGTCGTCGTCGTCGATGACATGGTTCTCGGTGCCAAACATCACGAAAAACGCCAAGTCAAGTCTCGAGAACTCGTCGGAACTGCCCCGCCAGCCGTCGCGGCCGCCGTCACGGCCGCCGCCTACGAAGAAACACACCGACTCGAACAATCGTGTCGTGATGTCTGCGTTGATGGGGGTGGAACAGAACTGGTCAAACGCAATGAACCATATCGAGAAAAGCCGTGATAGTTCGGGCGCAACCACCGTCTCTAGGTGGCGGCGACGGTCCGGCGCCGCTATGTACGCGTTCCAGAACGAGCACAGGTCGCTGGCGTCGACGTACCGGAGATACTTGCCGGCGATGTCGCGAAGCACGGCTTGCGTCGCCTCGAGCGGCTCGAGGCCCAATGCCGTCACGTAGTCGACCAAATGCACCGCCGGCGACACGCCGTTGTCCGCCGCGTCGCCGGCAACGCTTTCGCCCGGCATCCACGGCGATATCTCGCGGACGAGAGCCGGTAGCACGGTGCTGGCTGCAACCCGGTGCGAAACGGCCATCGTGCTGTTGACGAGCACCGGCGAATCGAGCCAGAACTCGAGCACGTCGAGCATCTGCAGGTGGTCGACGTTGTCGGCACGGTACAGCACGGCCAAGGAGGCCTCGAGATGCGCCACAAGCAACGAGTCCCAGAAACTGAGGCTGGTGCTGGTGCTGCTGCTGCTGCGGCTAGTGCTGCTGCTAGAGCCGCTGCTGCCGGTCTCGTGACGGCCGTGGCGGTCTACTTGCCGATAGAGAGCCGCCCAGTCGGCCAACGTGCCGAAATGCCGGCTGTCTGGCCGCAGAAGCTCCACGAGGCCGTCGGCAAACATGTCGCCGACTGCGATTGCAGCCACCGACGCAAACGCTGCCGCGGCGTCGCGGGCGTCGCTGGCGGGCTCGCTGGCGATCTGCTCGAGAGCCTCGCCCACGAGCCGTCGCCGCACGTCCGCTGGCTGCGTCAGCACGCTGTCGCTAGCCATCTTCTCTAGCACCGCGAGCAACGCCCGTTGCGCCGCGAGGCTCGAGTCCTCCTCGGCGAGCGATTTTCCCGCCTGTTCGAGCTGGTACTGCAAGAACGTCTCCAGCCGCTTCGTCTCGCCGAGCTGGCGGTTGAAATCAGTCAAAACCAGCAAACTGTGTGCGATTGCCGTGGGCTGTCCCTGCCCCAGGGCCGCTTCGTCCGAGATGAGCTTGAACGCGAGAGGAACGTCCACGCCGTCGAGACTGAGCTCCTCTATGAGCCGGAAGAGCTTGCCGGCGCCGTCCGCCGTGTCGTGCGGGCTTCTGCGCCGGCTCTTGGCGCCATTGGCGCTGTTTTCGTCGTCGTTGTCGCTGCTGTCGTCCGAGTCCACCCCCCACCGGGGTTTTTCTCTCACGCCCCCCACACCCAAGCCTTGCGGGCGCAATTGCGTCTCGATGGGCGTGGCTATGCCCTCGCCGGCCGCTCCCAAGCCCTTGCCCTCCTGGTAGCCCATTTTCCTCAACAACGTAGCGCCGATTCCGTACCTCTTCTCGTGGAGCGACGCTGGCCCCGGCGACGCGGGCCCGCGAGCGCCCGGCGGCGTGCCGTCGAGCCACAGGGTGCTCACCGAGTCTGTGGGCGCTCTGCCGGCGGGCGCAACGTCCTGCGGCGCCTCGTCGAGCTCATCTTGTTCCATGTCCGAGTATTCATCGTGAGCAGCCATCATCGAGGTCATCGAGGTCATCGGGCTCATCGGGCCCGGCGCCGCCGTTTTCCGCGGCGTTCCGCGCGCCGCGTCGTCGCTGTCGGTTGCCAGTGACGCTCTGGTGAAGGCAAGCGACTTGAACGTGGTGTGTTCAGACATTTGTCATTGTTGTGGTGGAGTCGTAGATTTAGTAGATTTTGAATTTCCAAGATTTTGTGTATTTTGTGTATTTTATGCATTTGTCTGGAAAATTATGGAACCGCAGACAGACAGGCAGGCAGACAGACAGACAGACAGAAAAAAGATTGACAAAGAGACAGACAGACAGGCAGAGAGGACACAAGTAGACCTACAGACAGACAGATATACAGACAGATAGATATACAGACAGACAGACAGACAGACATACAAACAGACAGACAGACAGACATACAGACAGACATACAGGCAGACAGAGAGGTAGACAGACGTTAATATTGACATACGGACAGATTAATATTGACATACGGACAGATTAATATTGACATACAGACATTAAGATTGACAGATAGACACATTGAAAGAGACAGACAGACATTAAGATTGACATCAAGATTGACAGACAGATGTACAAACAGACAGATAAGACAGATGGTCAGACAGATAAGACTGATGGTCAGACAGATAAGACTGACGGTCAGATAGTCTGACGTACAGATAGTCAGACAGACAGAGAAGCAGACAGAGAGGCAGACAGACAGACATTGAGATTGACATTGAGATTGACATTGAGATTGACATATGGACAGGTCAAGATTGACAAACTGACAGGTCAAGATTGACAGATTGACAGACAGACAGATGACAGACAGACAGATCAAAACTGACTGTCAGACATACAGACTGACTGAATAAGTGAGCCCATTCTATCATTACACAGACTTTTGCTGATACTCAGACTCTTAGACTCAGGCTCTGGCGCCACACTTATACTCCTATTTTGCCGACACTCCAACTCAGACTCCGACTCTTAGACTCAGACACTTTTCCGAGAGCCAGAATCTTTGGCTCAGACTCTTTTCTGACAGTCAAACTCTTTTACTCAAACTCTTTTCTGACATCCACTCTTTCACTCAAAGTCTTTCACTCACTCTATAACCCAGACTCTTATACACAGAATCTTAGACTCAGACTCTTTTCTGACAGTCAGACTCTTAGACTCAAACTCTCTCTGACTCTTAGACTCAAACTCTTTCTGAGAGCCAGACTCTTATACTCAAACTATTTTGTGACAGTCAGACTTTGATACCCCTTTCCTCTCCTTTTCCTCTTATTCCCCTTTCCTCTCCTTTTCCTCTTATACTCCTTTCCTCTCCTTTCCCCCCACTCTTCATGCTCTTCATGAGCTCCACGAGTTGGCGCTCTTCTGGGTCGTCGACGAAACTGCCGTCGTGAAAGTATTTCTGCACGTCATCAAGGCCCTCTGTCACTACCTGAGAAACAAGAGGCTGGTTGTATTCGCCGGGCAATCTGAATTCCTTGGGGATGAAACCACCGTACGCGGCGAGCCATTTGCGTCGTCTGTCGGCCTCTTCCGCCTGGAGCACCTGGAGCTCGTTGATAAGGAAATCGTTGAGTTTAGTCAAGAATTGGCGTGGATAGATGTACTGTTCGTGGTGCAACTCACTTAGATATTCTGTCTTGTAGATCTGGAGAAACTGCGAGTAATGATACACGAGCTGGCGTACAGTAGACGCGTAGGTGTCGATGGGCGAGACGGCGACCGTCGCGGCAGCACCTGTCGTAGCAGCGCCTGTCGTAGCAGCACCCGTCGTGTCGTCTAACGAGCTACGGTTCACAATCTCCTGGACCTTCACGAGTAGAATCATAAACTTGAACACTCCTGACGACTTGAACGTTCTGTAAGCACTGAGTTGGTCTTTCAACATGGAAATGGACTTGTCGATGGACGGCGTGTATGTGCTGGAAAGCTTCTGCCCACGGCTCTCGTTGTTCACGATAACGTCGTACACACCACTCAATTCTCTTAAAACATCGGGTAGTTCCAGTGCATCGTTCTCAAGCACGTCTAGATCGACCTCAGCCGCTCTGTCCTGGTCGCAAAGGTCCAACGCGCGAGAGCACTGGTCGTAGTGGTTCGTAAGCATCTCCAAAATGCTCACGAGCTCATGTTCCAACGAGGAGTTTTCCTTTAAAATGATGTTGATGACGTTGGTGAGCTCGTACGGCGAGTTCGCGCCGGGGTACTTGCGACTGAAATAGGCGGGAACCGTCTCGCTGTGGTGCTTGAGAAGTTTGTGGTATTGTTTGGTCAACGTTTGGTACGTGTTGGCGATGATTTCTTGATACTGGGTCTCAAGAGCGTCGAAGCACTTCTCGCTGTTACTCTGGTAGATGCCAATGTTCATCCGGAGCGTGTTTATGTCCAGGAGCGAGATGAAGTCCTGCAAGGTGTCAAGCGCCTCTTCCGACTCCTTTTCAATGAGAAATGACGGTACCTTTGTCGCCTGAAGCTGGGCAAGGATCGTATCGAGATCCTTCAAGGCTGGCACGAGCACGTTGGCGTATTGCGCCCGCCAGTGCGTCGCTAGCCCGCTCACGCGGCGCTGGAGCGACTCGTGCACCTGGTGCACCACCTTCTGCTGCCATTTCACCGACTCCACCATGTAGTTGGCGTGGTCCAACGCGTCGGGCAACCTTATCGCTAGCTCCAGGCTTGTCTTCTCTAGCACGCTCTGCGCCGACGTGCACAAGCCCTGCGCGTGCTTGAGTGTCACGGACGCGTCCTCCATCCACATGGTCACTCTCGCTTTGTTGTCATTCATTTTGTTGTCATGATTGCCAGGGGTTGTTTCCTTGTTTGTAGGCGATAATGAGGAAATTTTGATATTGGAAATGAGGGCCACAGGGTTTGGTGTATATACAGGAAAGAATATATGCCGGAGCAAAAGCACAGCCATATACAGGACTACCAATATACCAGTATACAGAACTACCAGTATACCAGTATACCAGTATACAGGACTACCAGAATACCAGTATACCAGTATACAGAACTACCAGTATACCAGTATACCAGTATACAGAACTACCAGTATACCAGTATACCAGTATACCCATACATAAAGGACTAACAGTATGTCCATATATGGAACCTCAGGTATACCCATATACAGAACTACCAGTATGTCCATATATGGAACCTCAGGTATACCCATATACCGAACTACCAGTATATCCACAAGACTTCAAGTATATCCATATATACAGAACCTCAGGTATACCCATATATACAGAGCCTCAGGTATATCCATATATACAGAACCTCAGGTATACCCATATATACAAACTTCAAGTATATCCATATATACAAGACTTCATATACAGAACTTCAGGTATACCCATATACAAAACTACCAGTATATCCACATATCCATATATATACATAGAACACTTGTTCACAGGAATAACACAGTATACACATATGTCCATATATCCATATGTACAGGAATGTCACACGTATGTACAGAAATATCATATATATGTACAGAAATATCATATGTATATATATCTCTAGACACCTTATTAGACAACCAAGTATACGTATGTGCAGGGGCGGGAACTCAGGGAATAGAGTCGATCTAAAAAAAAATCTGAGCCGTCCACTATCTGCAGGTCTCGTAGTATATACAGGCCACTCTATATACACGAAACCATACCTTATATGCAAACCTCTCTCTCTTTCTCGCCATTTCCACTTTTGTCCTCTTTGGCAGAAAACATTTGTTCAATTGTTTTTCTCATTAGCTCGTATCGTTGTTTGAACATATTCACATAATAGCCATAGCAGTAGCCTTGTTGTCCACGTGCTTCGCTCTAGGCCCCATAACACACCGCGGAACAGCTTGTTGACGTTGCAAATGAGCCGTCTGGAGCCTTTGAAGGCATTGAGGGACGCCACCATCAAAAAGGCGCCGTTGATCTTTGAGGTGGTGGCGGGCGACACCGAACAGCCTACCGAGTCGATCAAGGACGCCACGCACGTCAAGTTCGGCGAGTCGGGCGAGAAATACGACTTGGACGCCCTAACCAGCTTTTATAACGAGGACCAGCCCCAGAACCTCCGTTCTGTGGTGTTCTGCGCTGTTCACGACAAGTCGTCGATCGTGGACTACAAGAACGAGTGCTTGGAGTTGGGCATCCAGGACTTCAAGTTCTTGGTCAAGACAGAACTCAACACGTGGTTGCACGGCAACTCGGAGACGACAGCGTTCATTCGCAGCGACACGGAGAAGCCTGGCGTGGCGGGTGCCGGCGCCAGAGCCGGCGCCAGAGCCGGCGCTTCAGAAAAGGACAAGCCCGACGGGCCAAACGGCGCCAACGGCGCCAACGGCGTCAATGAGCCGGTTGGATCTGGCGAATCCGACGGACCAGACGCAAAAAGGGCCCGAGTCGAGGACCCCCAGCTCGAGAGACTCCGGCAGATTGAGCGGGAAAGCATAGACCATAACGCCGCGTTGAGAGGCTCCAAAAACATCGACTTCGGCCACCTCATCCTGGACGCAAAGACCTTCATCAGCCAATTGAAACGCACGAAAGCATCGTCATCCACATCCTCCGGCTCGAAACCCGCGTCGCTCACGGCGAAGAAACAGCCTATAATCATCATTTCGCCTGCGTCGACCGCGCTCATCTCGCTAGGAAACATCAAGGAGTTTCTTGAAAACGGCAAGTTTGTGCCCCCGAACCCGACTAGAAAGACAACTGGAATTGTTACCTTGAACCATCCGTCCGAGAGACTAGTTTCCGCAGCGCAAAAGATCATGGTGGTGGACAACACCGACATGTTCACCAAACCGGAGTATTGGGACCGGGTGGTTGCCATTTTCACCACCGGCCAGGCATGGCAGTTTGCCAAATACAAGTACTCGAGACCGGAGATGTTGTTCCAGAGATACGCTGGGTTTTTCGTTAGCTATCTGGGCGAAATCACCCCGAAACAGATTCTCGACTGGAACGTCAGGGAGATCAAGGTCGACAGAGGCGACAAGCGATTCAGAGACAAGATGATCGTGAAGGACTTTTGGGCGGAAATCGACAAGATACTCATTGGCAAGGGGTACGGCAGATGATCACGATCAAGCGACAAGTCAAGCGACAAGTCAAGCGACAAGTTAAGCGACAAGTCAAGCGAAAGATACCTCCTGTCGGCTCAAAATACGGAACCACGAATCGTTCAAAATCATCACCAACCCTTTCTCGATCCATACTAGAGATGTTTGATGGAGGGTGTTCACTAATGGCGTCTTCTTGGACGCCTGAACTTGTCGCTCGACTCGAGCGAACGATCTTAGTAGGGAGGGGGATGTATTACTGTGTATAAATATAACGTTAAATCTGTATTCCACTGTGTGGCCACTATGTACAAGCCGGGCGTGACGGCAGGAAAATGGAATAGGAAAATGGAATCTGACAGGAAATCGTTTCTGTCTGATCTCTGAGTGAACTGTCTGACTGAACTCTGTCTGACTGAGCTCTTTCTGCCTGATCTATTTCTGCCTGATCTATTTCTGCCTGATCTCTGTCTGACTGAACTGTCTGAACTCTTTTCTGTCTGACTGAACTCTTTTCTGTCTGTCTGAACTCTTTCTGAACTCTGTCTGACTGAACTGTCTGTCTGAACTCTTTTCTGTCTGTCTGAACTCTTTTCTGTCTGTCTGTCACTTCTGTCTGTCACTTTTTGTCTGTCACTTTTGTCTGTCACTTCTGTCTGTCACTTCTGTCTGTCACTTCTGTCCGTCTAAACTTCTGTCCGACATCTGAAATCTTTGTCTGTCTGATCTTTCTGTCTAAACTTTTCGTTTCTGCCTGATCTCTGTCTGATCTCTCTCTGATCTCTCTCTGACTTCTCTCTGTCTGTCTGACTTCTCTCTGTCTGATCTGTCTGTCTGATCTCTCTGACTTCTCTCTGTCTGACTTCTCTCTGACTTCTGTCTGTCTGACTTCTCTCTGTCTGTCTGACTTCTCTCTGACTTCTCTGTGTCTGACTTCTGTCTGTCTGACTCTCCATCACTTGAACGTCTTCTCTAGCTCAATAAACTTCTGGTAGATCTCTTCCACCGACATGTTGCTCACCTGCCGGCTGTCGCGCGACCTGATTGCAACCGTGCCCCGTGCGATGTCCCTGTCGCCGACAATGAGAATGTACGAGTAGCCCTTCTGGATGGCGTCCTTGGTCCGGCTACCAATGGTGTCTTTGCGCTTGTCAACGTCAACGTGGAAATGGAACCCGGTCAACGGCGAGATCCTGGAGTCGCCGTTGGCGATGTCCCCCACCAACTGGCGGCGTACTCGCTCGGCAAACTCAACGTGGCTGTCGTTGACAGGGAGCACCACCGCCTGTCTGGGATTGATCCAAAACGGCCATTTCCCCTGGTAATGGTCCAACAAAAGCGCAAAGAACCGCTCGAGCGACCCAAACACGGCCCGGTGCACCATGATGGGCCGCTTGTCCCGCCGGCCCTCCAGCGAGACGTAGTGTAGCTTGAATTTCTCCGGCAAGTTGAAGTCCAACTGCACCGTTCCCACCTGGTGCTCCTTGCCGAACGCGTCCTTCAACAACACGTCGATCTTGGGCCCGTAGAACGCGCCGTCGCCCTCGCGCACGGCCCAGTTGCCCGCGCCGGTGGTGTCGTCCAACACCTGGCGCAACTGCGCTTCGGCGCTGTCCCACACGTCGACGCTGCCGATGTACTTGTCCGGCGGACGCGTAGAGAGGAAATACCGCACGTTCTCGCTGGCGATGCCGAACACGCCGTAGGTGTCCCTGATCATAGCGATGGTGTTGGTGATCTCGTCCCTAATCTGGTGCAACTCACAGAAAATATGGCCGTCGTCCTGGTGGAACCGGCGCACTCGCGTCAAGCCGGAGAGGGCGCCGCTGGCCTCGTTGCGGTGCAACGACGAGAAGTCCGAGAGCCGTAGCGGGAGCTCCTGGTACGACCGCTCGAACTTGGCGAAGATCACGCAATGGCCGGGGCAGTTCATGGGCTTCAACCCGTACTCGTCGCTGGCGGTGGGGGCGGTGGGGGCCTCGCTATTCGCGCCGCGCGCGCTATCCGCGGTGGGGGGCTCGCTATTCGCGCCGTGCGCGCTATTCGCACCGGGTGTCTCGCTAGCGCGCGCGCCGCGCTCGCTATCCGCGCTCTTCTGCCCGCTGCTAGCGCTGGTATTCTCGCTATTCTCGCTATCCTCGCTATTCTCGCTATTCTCGCTCTCCTCGCTATGCTTGGGCATGCTATCCTCGCTATGCTTGGGCATGCTCTCCTCGCTATGCTTGGGCACGCTCTCGCTATTCTCGACGCACTCGCTGTGCTCGTGCTCGCCGTACTCCTTGGCGGGATCGTGGCCCACCACCCGGAACATGTCGTCCTTGTAGTTGTCCCAGTGCCCCGACGTCCGCCACAACGACGTCTTGAACATCAACGGCGTGATCACCTCCTGGAACCCGTACCGGATCTGCTGGTGCTTCATGAACTGGACGAGCCGGTTGAAGATCCTCGTGCCGTGCGGCAAGAAGAAGATCGAGCCCGGCGTGCTGGCGTCGGTGGTGTACAACAACTGGCGGTTGGAGATGGCGTGGTTGGCTTGGGTGGAAGACTGCTTAGCGGTCGCCAGGACGCTGTTCTTGGCCGCCGTGGCTAGGCGCCGCCGCGAGCCGCGCGCGCCGTCCCTGGAGAGGGATACGGCCGCCGTGCGGTGTCGATAAAGCATCGCTGAGTGTGGTTGGGGCGGGAGGTTTGGGTGGTTTGGGTGGTTTGGGTGGTTTGGCGGGTGGTTTGGCGATGCGATTTGGAGTTTTGGCGGGTTTGGCGGTCGCACGAACTGGCGCGAAACGGACTGTCGGGTGGGGGTCAAACTGGTGGGGGTCAAACTGGGGTCAAACTGGGGTCAAACTGTCGGGTGTCGGCCTGACAGGTGTCGGCCTGACAGGTGTCTGGTGTCTGGTGTCTGACTGTCTGACTCTCTGTCTGACTCTCTGTCTGTCTGACTGTCTGACTGTCTGACTGTCTGTCTGTCTGACTCTCTGACTGTCTGGTGTCTGACTGTCTGTCTGACTGACTGTCTGACTGTCGGCCTGACTCGCTCTCGCTCTCTCTCTCTCGCTGGGTATATTGAACTATCTACGTATGTACCGGTAAACTTAAGACGGCCGTCGCCGCCGCGTCGCCGCCGCGTCGCTACCGCTGCCGTCACGCTGTCGTGCCGACTTCGCTCTTCACGGACACCGACAGCTTGCGCTGGTCCTGGTGGACGTCCTTCGGCGCCTTCGGCTCCTTAGGCTCCTTCGGCTCCTTAGGCTCCTTCGGCTCCCGGATCTCCTTCTGCTTCCACCGCGTGTACCGTATCTTGAAGCCGCTGAACGTCTTGAACTGCGCCGACCGCTTGACCCATCTCTTGGACGTCTTGCCCGTGCGGTCGAGCGCATAGAGGTTGTTGTTGATGCTGTTCATGGTGAGACCGGACGTCGACGACTCCTTCAACCCGGAGTTGATCTTGATGCTGGGCTGCGCGGCGCCGTCGGCGGGCGCCGGCGACGACACCTTGGACGTGGAGCCAGAGCTAGTGCCAGACTTCTTCTCTTCGGCCACAACCTTCTTCACTCTGGACTTGGCGGGCGCCAGCTGCTTGAACTGCGGAAGCGACGTCAAGAAGGCCGCGGGCACGGTGAGCTTGACCCAGTGTTTCTTAGCGGCGGCCATGGCGGTGGATGTGGGCGGACGTGGTGCTGTGTCGGCGTGGAGTGGTGGCCCACCTCGTTGTTCGATGGGGAGGCTCTGGTGTAGCTTTTTGAGCGCGTGGAAAGGTGCAAGGACAGCGGTGTCGTCTGCTCGGGGGTGGCTGCTCGAGTGTCGGGTGGTATGTGAGCAATGGGCTGTCGCTGGGGTGGTTTAGCCGTGGAGGAAGACGTACTGGCATCTCGAACGGAGCGTTTTTCATATTGGCGATACGTCCTGCAGGCAGGCACCAGACAGGCAGACACCAGACAGACAGACAGACAGACAGACACCAGACAGGCAGACAGGCAGACAGACAGACAGACACCAGACAGACAGACACGCCAGACACCAGACACCAGGCAGACACCGCCAGAGAGGACACAAGTAGACCTACAGACACGCCAGACAGACAGACAGACACCAGACAGACACCGCCAGAGCCTCGCCAGAGCCTCGCCAGAGCCCCGCCAGAGCCTCGCCCCCACGCCCGCGCCCCCACGCCCGCGACGCTGTGGCTTCCCCAAATCGACGTCGCTCCAGAAAGACAACCCAGCGACACACCCACTGCTGTCTGACTGTCGGAGCCATAAACAGCGGCACGTCTCTGGAAATGGCGCCCCCACAAGACCTTTCCGGCACCCAGGGCTTCTCCCGGGCGGAAAGGCTTCCCTCCACCATAAGCACGCTCCCGCAACAAACCAAGCTAGATGTACGGGCGCACCAAAGAACCTACGAAGGAGCCTACATAAGAACGGCGATCGGGTGTCTTTCGTTCTCGATTCTCATCATCAAGCTCTTCTCCGAGGAGTTCTTGGAGATCGGGGCCGTGTACACCGCCTACGGGTGCATCTTGTATTTCTTTGGTGTCTACAAGTCGAGACAGGTGGATTTGTTCTACAACCCAGAGCTCAACAAGGAAGTGTACAAAACCGCCGGCGACTCGGTTCTACTATTGGCCGTGATAAGCTTGGCGAGCTACGTGGTGTTGCTCGTACTTGTATTGCGAATGTGACTGGATGAAGGTGGATGAAGGTGGATGAAAGTGGGTGAAAGTGGATGAAAATGGATGAAAGTGGATGAAAGTGGGTGAAGGTGGATGAAGGTGGATGAAAGTGGGTGAATTCTATGACATTGACTGATAGACACCGTCTGTATTGTCGAAACCCATTGACACCGTCTGCATTGTCGAAACCCATTGACACTTTCTTGTCTGGTGGACCCTCATTGCTTTAGTATTGCCTTATTCTTCAGTATCGTCTTACTCTTCAGTATTGCCTTATTCTTCAGTTTTAGTGTTCTTCAGCATTGCCTCAGTACTGCCTTATTCTTCAGTTTTAGTGTTCTTCAGCATTGCCTCAGTACTGCCTTATTCTTCAGTTTTAGTGTTCTTCAGTATTGCCTCAGTATTGCCTTGTTCTTCAGTATTCTGCTGGTTGACTTACATAGCTTTTGTTATTTACAGGTTCCTTCTGATCGACTAGTGTAGCACGGGCCACGCCCCCTACGATATTGCTCCGAGTCCAAACACTAGAAACTGGAACAATAGTTGGAGCGACCAGAACCCAACTTTTTTCATCCTCACAAGCCTTTTCTCTTCATCGGCAACGTAGTCGACAAAATTGTCGTAAACTTCCTCCGAGATATCGTTCATGAGCAACGAATCATAGACGGTCCAAGAACCGGCAAAATCCTCGATGTTCTTGACAATTCTGCTCTTGATCTCAATAAAGGCGTTTCTAGAATTGATGTACGCCACAATTGGTCTTATAAGAGCATAGTTGATGTAAGAAAGCTCGGGTGCCTGAAAGGGCACCAGTGCCCTAACATTATTTAGCTTGATTTTCAAGTCAAGGATGAAATATCTCAGAACATCGTTAAAGTCATCACTATCTATTTTCATACGATGTCCCTGACGCAGACTACTTTTAAATTCGGGGTTTTTGTAACTATTTGCTTCTTTTTTGATTGAATTCGTGATGGTGGTGACAATTTCGGAAACAGTGATCTCATTGTTTTCCTCGGGCACCATGATGTCTCCTATCATGTCGACGTCACCACTGGTGATCCATCCAAAGGGACCCTCCAATCCCTTGTTCAAATGCTCTATATTGAGCGAGTCGATCCGTATTCTCGTGACACGTTTCCATTCCTTGGCCAAGTTGGCATTGAGTCCAAAATCGTTTAGTCTCTGCCGCTTGTGAACGGTGAACAACGAGTCGTCGTACGAGCCGCTCATGATATCGGCATTCAAAAAGTCGTAAAAGAGCCAATGCTTTCTCAATTTGGATAGCTCGCAGTTGTAGATGGCAACATCGAAAGGCCGGAAGTCTGCCGGTTGCAATAGTTTGAACAACACATCATTCAACTTGAAATGCTCAAACTCAAAATCGTCTGGCTTATGCACATTTTTGTAGTTCGTGGCGTCGTCATTCGGGTCCCAATGCACATGTGTTCTGTCGACAACTCCCCGGACACCCTTGACCTCCATGGTTTCGACTATCCCCGTTCCGTTCATCCATTTCTTGAACGAAAGCGTCACGTTGACCTCTTCAATCGTCAAGTCAAACTGGGTGTAATTGCCATCATCTTCTTTCGTCGCCTCGATCTCCGAAGCATGGTCCATATTATGTTCCATATTGTGTTCCATATGGTGTTCCATATCGTGGTCCATATCGTGGTCCATGTTGTGCTCCAAACTCGCTGCGTATGCCTCGGCCTGTGATCCTCGTACAAACTGCTTTGCTGCCTTGGGCCTTCTGCTCACAAAGCATTTTCTAAAGCTGATGTGCCCGTTCGACCATCCAGGAACGATCGCCTGCTCAAACACAACCGTCAACTTGGAGTTCCTGGTGATGAACTCGCCAAGCTTGCGAGCAACAAACTCCTGGGCAAACACAGTGTTGAACGTCGTGATAACCAACGAGAAAAACGTCGTGGTGCCCAATATTATGAGCAACACGTTACCCATCACTAACCACGAGAAGAAGGCAGAGTAGTCGTCGGTGTTGAACGGCCGGTTCGACCGCTTCAAGCCCCACTTGAGCCGGATCTTCAACCGCGAGAGAACATTGTTCGCGTTAGAGAGAAGCTTTTCCTTCGTCACCACCTTGGTAATTTGTTTGCTCGATGGTGCCATCACCGGCCTCTTTGGCGGCTTCTCGTCGCCATTACCCTCGGGAACATGCTTCTTGTTCTGTTCGGCGGAAGCGTACGTCCTCATCGTCGCCGAGGCCGGCATCCACGCGCGAGCCGTACCGGGAACACAGCACACACTGGTGATTCTAAGCCCGCTGGGCTTCCATCGAGGGACGCCTCTTAGGGGAAGCATTTCTCAGTAGCCCTTGCCCGTACAGCGCCGCTATTCGCTTTGTGCGGTGCCGCAGTCTTCGCCTAACGGTGCTGAACGTTTCTGATCTGTCTCGGCGGATTATATCTCTCTGCCACAACAACAATCCAAAGACGTTGTGGTAGGAACCGTCAGAAAACTTTTGAGTTTGGCTGCCATCTTTAGATCTGGGATTTATCCTGCACATAATGCGCCGCCCGGTTCTCGGGGGGAGGGGAGGTGCGGCCTCGCCACCGGCCAGGGACAAAATGGCAGCAGCCACCGCGCGTTGGCGCGCGCGTCGCCCCGACGGCAGGGGCCCGCGCCCCCGCGAAAGTGCAACGAGCGCCGGGGGGGGGGGGGGCTCGCGAGGTTGCTCGCCGCCGAAACGGCGTTCACCAGCAAACCAAGGCACGTGCACGTTCACGTGCGTGGAACCAACTAGCTGTACAAGCAAGTTGACCAGTCGTCTAGGCGAAAGTACGGATCCAACGCCGCCACGTCACCACGACACATCACCACGACACGTCACCATCATTTCTCGCCACGTCACGTCGCCACGTCACCGCTAATCATCGCCAAGTCCCCGCCGCCGCTGCCGCCGCCGCTGCCGCCACCAGCTCTCGAACCTTCTTCCCCCTGCAGCGCCGCTCTCGCCGCGCGCACCGCGCGCACCGGGGGGCCCAGTGCCCAATAGTGCGGCAGCTAGCGGGCGTGACTCACCAACGGCTGCCCCCATCGGGCGCCTAGCTCCGCGCGGGCGCTTACTCGCCACGGACTCGGTGAGTCACGGGCGACAGTCACGTGACACGGCTCTTATCGCCAAATTTGCGCCCAAAGCCGTGTCCCATCATCACTCGGCTTCATGTCCAGGGGTATATATAGTGCAGTGGTCGCTACGTGCAATGCCGGCACGCAGTTTGGCCTGACAGAACCGCACAGAGAACAAGAGACAGCGTGCTGATGATGGAACTAGGAAAGAGACTATTGGGGCTTGGGGCACTGGCCCCTTCTGCTCCCACGGAGAGAACACCGTTTGGCACGGCCTTCAGAAAGAAGCATTACACCGTCTTGGACGACGACGCACGGCCCGTGAACCACGGCTCGTTCGGCGTGACGCCGGACGTGGTGCTTGCCAAGTATGTTGACGGGTTGCGGACCGACAACAGCTTCCCTGACGCGTACCTCAAGTTCACCCAGGTGGACGAGTACAGCGACGCGTTGAAAACGCTAGCCGAGTTCCTCAACTGCGACTGGCACAACTTGGCGTTGACGGTGAACGCTACGACGTCCGTGAACACCATTCTCCGGAGTTTCCCGTTCGCAAAGGGCGACAAGGTGGTGGTTCCCTCTACGTTGTACAATGCGTGCTACAACACCCTCAGGTATGTCGAGAAAAGAACAGGCAGCACGTGTGTGGTGCTCCAGTTGGACTACCCGCTCAGCGACAGCGACGTGCTCGGCCGGTTCGAGGCTGCGTTCGAAGAGCACAAGCCGCGGCTCTGTATGTTCGACACCATCTCGTCGATGCCGGGCGTGTTGATGCCGTACAAAGAGCTCACGCAATTGTGCAAGAAACACGGCGTGGTCTCGTTGATCGACGGCGCCCACTCCGTCGGGATGATCCCCGTCGACTTGAGCTTCCAGCCGGACTTTTTCGTGTCCAACTTGCACAAATGGTTGTACGTGCCCAAGGGATGCCTGGTGATGTATGTCGACAACCGCCATTTCCGGACCATCCAAACGATGCCGGTGAGCCACTCGTACGTTGACGAGAACGAGAGCCTCTCAGACGAAGAGCAGAGGAACTTGCTCGTGCGCAAGTTCACGATCACGGGCACAGCGTGCTTCGCTACCTTGAACTGCATTGCGGCCGCCCTTGCGTTCCGACGCGACGTTTGCGGCGGCGAGGACGCCATTCGTCGCTACTGCTTCGACCTAGCTCGCCAGGTTGGCGAGCTCGTGAGCAAGAAATGGGACACGGTTGTTCTCGAGAACGAAGCCAAGACGTTGACCACCGCAATGGTCAACGTTGTGGTTCCCGTAGAGAGAATTGCGGCACAGCACAACAAGAAGTTGACGATCTACGACAGCGCCAGCGAGATGCGACGTTTCGAAGACGCCGTTTACCGCAAAATGTGCTTCGAAGACAAGACGTATGTGCCGTGGATAGCGCACAACGGCCAGTGCTGGGCCAGGTTCTCGTGCCAGGTGTACAACGGCATCGAAGACTACGAGTACGCCGCCGACAAGTTGATCGAGAGAATCAACGAGTACTTCGAACAGTTGTAGCGGCGACGAGAAGAAGCAAACAGTCTGTAATGAAAAGTATATAAAACTGTATAGTTTGGTAGATCCAGGGCATCGACAGCCCTGGAAATCGAAAGAAATTATAGCTCAAGAAGGGAAATCAATCTCAAAGGATCGCGAGGGGGGAAGGGGCCTGCAAACAGAGGCAGAGCCCTCGTCCTCATATGCAGTGGCTAGCACAGGCGTCCCTGGCACGCAAAGCGCCGCTCGCAAAGCACCGTCCGCAAGGCGACGGCTCATGAAGCCGGCTCATGAAGCCGGCTCGTGCCATGGCAGACCTATGCCAGCCATGTGTAAATAAAACAAGCGAGTTTTTGTGAGTCCTGAATAAAGTATAAATGTTGGTGTCAGTTGAAAGTGGAGGGAAAGTGAAAGTGGAAAAAAGAAAAAATAAGGCACATATTCACACACGTGACACACACGTGCGCAAGCACGTGCTTGCGATAAATATTTTGCTTTCTTTTTTGCATCTATTGGAGCTCTTTGGCGCATCGTCTCGTATATGACAAAAGCTCGTCTTCACAAGCCCTATGCGTCAAAAAGCCGTCTCTTTTCCTCTCCCGCTCTCTTTCTCTTTCTCTTTCTCGTCTAAGAGCTGCACTGGCCAGGGTACTGTCTCGATGTCAATGGGCTCGGGAAGATGCCGGCGGCCGTCAATCTGCTGAAATCCCACTCGATGGCATCTTCACATTTCCAGTTCCAGAAAATCCACCCGGCGTCCTCCTCGAACGCATCGAGCTGGGCTTCGATGTACTTCCTGACGTTGACGCGGTACTCGTCGGGCCACGTCGACACGTCGAGGTACGGCTGGCAGTCGCCAATGTACGACGAGCCCTCGAAACTACCGTCCCAACGTGGGCCCTTGCCCACGCCGTTGAGCCATTTGGCACAGTCGGTCAACGCGGCCGACCACTCGCCGGCGACCGTCCAGTGGGACTCCTTCTTGGCGTCCGAGCCCCAGTTGCATGCCACGGAAATGTGCTGCGAGATGCTTCTGCTCAACTCGTGCGGCGAGAACACCTGGTAGTGGTGGTGGTCCACCACCACGTTCCATGCGCCCCCGGCCACTGTCAAGAAGTCGTCCCAGTAGCCCATGGCCTGGAACGCGTCGTGAACCACCACGAACTGCGACCGCGACACGGCTCGCACCTCGTCGTAGCCCTTCTGGTAGAAGCTCTTCAACGAGTCCATGTTCAAGATCGGGCCCAACGGCTCGTTCAACAACTCGATGCCGATCACCACGTCGGCGTACGCGTCGCTGGCGTACTTCTTGCTGATGGTGTTCAACACGTCGAGCGTCACCTTGACGTTGTCGCCCGTCTGGAACTTGTACGAGTCACGCAACCCGGAGTTGTCGAACCCGTTCTGCGAGCCCGGCGCCCCGTGCAAGTCCACCCACGCCTTCAAGCCGTGTTTCTTGCACCAGTGGAGCGCCCGGTCCAAGTACTTGACCTGGCCTTGCACGTAGGGGTCGCCCGGCAACAACTGGAACGCCCAGTAGCCGATCGGGATCCGCACCACGTTCAACCCCAGCGCCTTGATGGCGGCAAAGTCGGCCTCCGTGTACCAGGTGTCCCAGTGGGTGTTCAACCTGTCGCCGGCGACCTGGGCGCCGAGCTGTTTGGTGTAGTGGTACTCGTCGGGCGGCGTCAGGCCGTCCGGAAAGACGTCAAAGAGCGACGGCGTGATGTAGGGCTCCAAAAGGAACCAGCCGCCCAAGTTGACGCCCCTGATGGTGTCTTTCTGGTAGTCCCAGGAAGAGTCTCTTTTATATAGTTTCAAGTTTTTGTTTTGATTGAGGGGTTGGCCAGGGGGTGCGATTTGCAGCCGTTTTGACGGCGCCACGCTGGCGGCGGGGAGCGCGCGCGCTACCGCGATGTGGAGGGCGCAGAGCGCGAGGAAGAGCCAGCTGGCGAGCGGGCTAGCGAGGGGGCCAGCGAGAGGGCCCGTGCGGGTGCCGGAGAGTCTCATCGGCGCGTGCTGTCTGCGGAGACGGGGGTGTTTTCTGTGACACCGGGACTGTCTGCGGAGACTGGGGGTGCTGTCTGTGGGCTAGCGGCACTGTCTGCGGAGACTAGAGTGCTGTCTGCGGAGACTGGGGGTGCTGTCTGCGGACACTAGAGTGCTGTCTGCGGACACTGGGCGTGTTCGCTGTAGGCTAGCGGCGACAACGAGGGAGTCGGCGCGGCGTGTGGCGAGGAGTCGGTGGCCAGGCGGCAGGCGACGGACAGGCTCTTGCGGTGTGAAGAGGCCCTTCTGTTCGGAATAACTGAGCGAGCAGCGGGTGCGCTTGTCTGGCTCGGTTTGGCGTGAGTGTCTGGCGCGGATTGTCAGTGTCTGGCGCGGATCGGTGTCAGTGTCTGGCGCGGGTTGGTGTCAGTGTCTGGCGCGGCCGGGGTGTTGCTTCGAGTGGTAAGTGGTGGGTGCTGGAGCTCACTGTCGTCTTTGTCGAACGAGTGTCTGAAGAAGAAAACAGACAAGGCTGTATAACGGTATTTATTGTGCCAATCGAGTCGGGACTGTTCTATAAATTGACATTGCACCGAACAAGGGATGAAACAAGGGTTACAAATACCTACGAAAATAGTCCAAAGAACTGCCTACTAGGGAATAACGCGCCTGGCGCTCAAATAATGACAACATGTTTGTGACGCAACAGGGTTTGTGACGTGGGGCGACATTGTCCCCGGCGGAGGGGGAGGGGTGGGGTTATGTGGACAGACAGTGTCAGAGGAGTCTGTGGACAGACAGTGTCGGTGCAGCTGCCAGGACGAGAGCGGTGCGCAAAGAGCCTGTTTCTCGGGCGTTTTGACGAGGCAGGGGGTGGGGGAGGGGGCTAGCCACAGACAGCGAGGTTTCAGAATGTCGGGGACGGGGTGCCAGGCGCGATTGTGGAACGCAGTTACGGACGCGCTGTCTGGCGACAGCAACGCGGCGGCGGCGGCGGCATAGTGCTGGTGGGTCGGCTCAGAACCACCGCAGCAATTGGTCGGTGGCACCCTGTGCATGTCTTGCTGCTGCAGCCCCATACAGGCAGACAAGCAGACAGACAAGACCAGACAGACAAGACACCGACGCAACGGAGGGGGTCCGGATCGGCAAAGGCTGCGACATTTGTCGCGTTGCTCCGAGTCTGTGTTTTGCGACGCTGCTCGGTGCCTCCTGGTGCAGCCTGCGGTTGCAGGGAGGGCCTTTGCGGCGCGCTCTAGCGGCGCTCCCACTGCACCGCAAGGCAACTGGCGTCAGGCGCCAGTGCAGTGGGCGGAAGCACCAGACCAGGACTGCTCCATTCTCTGTTTGACTGACTCACGGAACGTCTGCAATCTGTCGTTTGGGCGCTCGAGAGACTGCTACCCTACCGGGGCTTGGTGGGCAAAGCGATAACATTTGGCCGCTACGCTGCAAATGGCGCCCTTGAGGGCGCGGCTCGGGAGAGAATACGGACACTTTGGTGGCTTGATTAGGGAGTACAGAGCGACTGCGACATTTGTCTGGGGGCGACGCGAGGATCGGCAGCGCCAATGTAGGGTGACGCATAAGACCATCGGCCGCTGTGTAGCGAGCGGTGAGGCTCGGTAATCTGAGATTGTCAGTGGATCAAGAACGGCTGACAATGATGGACTGGAGACAGAGACCTGGGCGGAGACTTTCCGCTGCTCAGATACCCGCTAGCCGTCTAGCACCGCTAGTCGTTCAGGCTCTCTTAGTTCTTTAGCCCGCTAGCCCCTTAGCGACTTGACTACGATGTGTCGGACGTTTCTTGCGCACGCGGGGATGCCAAGAGGCCCTGCCAGTAAATTCCTACAACGGGGTTGCCAGCAGCCACTGGGGTTTAGCTCAAGGACGAGGCCACTCCGTTGAACAAACAACAATAGGGGCATCAATAATGGCAGCGACTCGACGACTAGAGGGAGAAAGCTTGCACAATGAGCTCTTGGCCCTTTCAGGTAATAGGCTGATCGAGGAAACGACATTACAGAGTCGGGGACACAAGCAAAAGTCTGAGCGACAAAGGGCGCCATATGCGCATGTACAAGACGCTTCACTACGCAACCAAGGTTAACTACATGGAGACATGACGACAAAGGGGGTGCCAAGGTATATGCAGACACCGAGGGAAGTATGCAGACACCGAGGGTAGTATGCAGACTCCCATAGCAATGTACAGACCCAAAAAAGGTGTGCCAGGGGCTGCGGGCATGCGCCCTCGCGCACGTGCGCGCCAGCCGACCTACGAGCGTCCGGGGGCCACTTGGCCCGCCCGTTCGGTCTATATGCCGTCGCGGTGGTGATGGTGTGCCCGGATGTCGTTTCTGCGAAATTTTCACGCACTAGTTGTAGAAAGAACCCAAGACACCGTTTTATATACTCTTTTCTTACTAGTATTACCAACTAAGAGTAGTCTGCAGAAGCTTAAACTGATTACGTCTAGTTACCGAGAAAATGTCTGTTGAAACTGCATTGTCCTACGCTGCCTTGATCTTGGCTGATTCTGAGATTGAGATTAACTCTGAAAACTTGTCTACCTTGACTTCCAAGGCTAATGTTGAAGTTGAACAAATCTGGAGTGACCTTTTCGCTAAGGCTTTGGAAAGCCAGAACTTGAAAGACTTGTTCTTCAACGTTTCCTCTGGTCCTGCTGCTGTTGGCTCTGCTGCCCCTGCTGCTGGTGGTGACGCCGGTGCTGCTGAAGAGGCTAAGGAAGAAGCCAAGGAAGAAGAAAAGGAAGAGTCCGATGATGACATGGGTTTCGGTTTGTTCGATTAAACGTATATAACTGTAATATATGAATACACATCAGATAGTCTAATAATGACCGTGAATGTAAGATGTACAGTGAAAAATCACAGTTTTCTTGTAAGCTCTAAGTTGAGGTATCACTCTATGTTACCATGAAAGTAGTTAAAGCTATATGTGTGTCAGAGGTGAATAAATTATATGTAGTGTTTCCTAATACTACAAGAAAAACTTCAATGTTTCGTATTACGATGAACATAAAATTATATTGACTATAATAGATCTACTGCTAGATTACTTCTTCTTGTCAGCTTCGGCTTCAGCCTTTTCCTTAGCACGCTTCTCCCTGATACCCTTGTACTTCTTATCAGATCTAGCCAATCTCAAGGTTCTGTAGGCAGATTCTTCTGGTTGTTCAACAGCTCTTGGACCAACTTCGATAGCTGGTTGTTCAATAGGGAAGGTAACAGAAGCAGAGACTTGCTTGAATCCGGTGGTATCATTGTTCTTCTTGTCAAAGACAACCAATTTGTCCAAGTATTCCTTCAATCTTTGAACGTTGATTGAGAAGGTTTCTTCGGATCTGTTTTGTCTTCTGTGGTCAACAGCAATGCCGACGGTTCTAGCGTATTTGGCGCTCAATCCAGCTTCCTTCAATTCAGCAAGGGTGAAACCTCTACCAGCTCTGACCTTTCTGTTGTACTTGATCGTTGGGGCTCTAACAACTGGTCTCAACTTGTCTAAAGGCTTTGGTGCTGATGCAGAGGCCTTGGACAATCTAGCTTGTCTTCTAGAGGCCTTCTTACCGGCTTGGTCTAAGTGGACCTTGACCCTTTCTTGCCAGTGCTTTCTGAAGTGGTTCTTTAATAACGGTAAGTTCTTAGAGATGGCCATGCTGTTTGATTATTTTTACCTTTACTTTAAAACAAAAGATGTCTTCAATGGTTATAAGTGAAAATTTTATGCCAGTGGAAGAGACCTCAAGCGTGAGGATAAATTATCACAGTACACGCCTCAAAATTTTCTGAGATAACATGTAAACATTATATACACAATGTGCAATGTGAGCAACTCAAACTGCAAAAAGCTCAACTCAACCTGTTTTGTGACGGTCCCGGTTTTGGACCTGGTTGGTTTGTGTAATCTATCTTTTGTGTAATGATCAAAATTTTTTTTCACCCTAGTTTTCAAGACTTCAAGATTACTATACTTCAAAAAAAAGGTGAAAAAACTTTTATCAATAATAAGAACAGGTTAACGATGTCAACTCCATCAGTACAAGTAAGTAAACAGGACTCAACCTTGAGAGTGATAGATGTGGATGTAAATGATCATTAGGAGAACGATTAGGAATATAAGAAGATTTCAAGAAAATTGACGTTGGTGACGAGTGGGCAAGGTATAAACCTGACTTGAGAAAGATATAAATCTATAGTAAAGAAAATTGAATGACTTGACTAGGACGGCCAAAGAATTCAATAGATGACTGTGGAAACTTTGGTAAACCTCCCTCAAAGTATGAGGCTCTATATGTGTTTACAACATGAGACAGGTTGTTACAACTAATTTTAAAGTTTCACTTTACTTACTTTACTTCTAACTTTGGCTTGTTATTTGCATTGATACCCAACCTTCTTTCAATTTTCATTTGCCACAGATTCCTTTGATAGGATGTGAATTGCTCTCGCTAGGAAAGTGTAACCACGAAATAACATTCATACTAACAATTTTAGACTTTTGGTAAGAAGAAGACCGCCACTGCCGTTGCTCATGTCAAGGCTGGTAAGGGTTTGATCAAGGTCAACGGTGCTCCAATCACCGTTGTTGAACCAGAAATTTTACGTTTCAAAGTTTACGAACCATTGATCTTGGTTGGTTTAGACAAGTTCCAAAACATCGACATCAGAATCAAGGTTTCTGGTGGTGGTCATGTTTCCCAAGTTTATGCTATTAGACAAGCTATTGCTAAGGGTTTGATTGCATACCACCAAAAGTTTGTTGATGAAGCTTCCAAGAACGAATTAAAGAAGATTTTCACCTCTTACGACAAGACCTTGTTAGTTGCTGACTCAAGAAGAATGGAACCAAAGAAATTCGGTGGTCGTGGTGCCAGAGCAAGATTCCAAAAGTCTTACCGTTAATCATATATTTCAATTACTATTAATATACATAGCTGTGAAGTAAAAATTCTTAATTCAGCACTTGCTGATCGTATGTTGTAATTCGTACAAAGGAAACAGTGGGCAACAAACTCAAAAAAAAAAGATCATTAATGCAACACTACAAGAAAAGGTTAAAGTGACAATAGCTCAATTTCATTGTTTCATTATGGTTCATCAAAGTGAAATTTTGTTAGCGTTAACGTACGGTATGTTGTAATCTTGACTAGATGTTGAAAATATAAAAAAAAAAAACGGGGCGAGCTGGGAATTGAACCCAGGGCCTCTCGCATATTTGAGTGTTCTCAAATGATTGAAAACTTTCCCAAAGCGAGAATCATACCACTAGACCACACGCCCGATTTACATTAATTTTAGGTCTGAAATTCCTTATCATTGGTTTCGATGGTTTCTCTGTTCTCTTACGACCTAGCGAATTGCCAAGCTGTGAACATCAAATCCGATATTCAAACCAACGATACATACTTAACATCGTTTTGTCTTTTACCGAAGCACCCTCAGAAAGTTGATTATAGAATCAGGTCTTCCAGCACAAACAAATGTCATGGGTAGACAGCTGTCCGCTGCAATGTATTGATCTACATGATAAACCTATATTGACGCTAGATATTGAAAACTCGTCTTTGCTAGTAATTATAAACAAAACTGCCATTCACGTGCACAACAAATACACCCTACTACCGGTTGCTAGTCACGAAAGGTCACCCAAGTCAGTTGACCAACATGGATTGAATAAAGGTGCTAAAATAAAGCATACTTCCGTAAACGCCGCTCAGCTTCAAAAGCAAAAGTTGATCAATTTATTTGTGGAAACAGATTCGGACTACCTCGTTATATACCAAATACTCGTCAATGATTCTAGCTCATTATACGAGTTATATGATGAATCAAAAAATGAAACATTGCAAACAGGGCTACCTTTGAGTGTTAAACATCTGCGATTATCAATGGCACTGATAGTTAAGTCCGCTAAAAGCTTCCTCCAAGGCAATCTGAAAATCAACCTTGAAAACATAGAAAGCTACGGAAACCAATCTGTGGAAGATGAGCATAGTGGATTTCAAATTGAGCAAGTCACATTATCAGTATTCAAAACCTTGAAGATTAGCATAGGTCTTGATGAATTTTGGGTGAAGCAAAATTCACACGATCTTTTCATTTTCAATAACAGGAATGAAGACAATACTTTTCAGATTGTTAACATCAAAACTCTTCAAAGTGAGATCTTGCCCTCATCGGAATTTGATTTTTACAATGAGGATGACATTAAAAATCCCAAAATAACCTCAATAGAATTTAACTCATTCCTGAATTATTTCATATGCATAAATGAGCTTAATGAGGTGTGGATTATAACCTTTTTCAACAATCATCCTAGGGGTCACAAAATTTATCAAATAAATGAGACTAAGCCGATTGAAACTTTTAGAGTATCATTCAATTCACAATGCGATGGGTTAATGTTGATTCAGATTAACAAAGATATAAGATTGTTCAAGGTATACGAAAGGAGGTTGACTCCAATGTGTCTGATATTGAAAAATTGTAATTCAATGTTAAGGTTTTCATGGTCCCCGTGTGGGAAATTTTTCATAATCATGAAAACAGATGGTGAATGGTCAATATACTCTAAATTTGGAAACTTGTTATTCAAATCGTCGCAAGTGTTAAATGAAATTAACGATAATGAGAGTTTGGGTGATAGCATCGACTTTTTGAAGGCATCGTTGATAGAAATCTCATCTAACGCATCAACTTTGTATCTTGTTAACCATTCTGGAGAAAAATTGTACCTTATCAACTTGTTGGCTATGATGGATTATAGTGCACCATTATTTTTTAACAAGGAATACATCCTCTTGCTACAGAAGGGAAGCACTTTGAAATTTCCGATTCCTTCCAACTTTAAGAAAATAATATCACAGATGACCCTATACAATGGAACTTTCAACAAAGCACTTAAAACTAATGATGGGAAATTCACACTTAGATTGAATGAATACAAGCAATTGTCACTTACATTTGGAGATAAAATAGCCATATCTACACCTTATAGCTCAGGAAACAACGAAGTCAATCAAGTTTTATGGTATCATTTTTATTATTATTATTTTGACCCATTGAATGTCTACAATCATTTTTGGTTTGAAGACTTTTTGATTTTAATTAATAGAACCACTAAAGAAGGTGAGAATGAATCAAAGGATGAAGGGCAACAGAAGACAAAGGGCACCTCTGAGCAAGGAACTGAAGAGGCCGATAATGAGAATATAGAAACGGATACGGATGATAACAACGACACTGAAACTTTGGATGATAGCAAGACTGTTGACGAAATAATAATAATTAATTGTTCTGCGATGAAGTATGGTTTAGGCGGCAATGCCGTAAACTTTGATAGTGATCTTATAGTCTGGAGACATAACTTCAATGTTAAATTTGCTGCCGTTAACTTCATTGACAACAACTTGGTGATGGTTTCCACTGACCATAAAGTTCATGTCGTTGGATTACAAAAGATAGAAAGTGCGAGCGAGAGCAAATACAAGATCTCCATTTCTCATGCTAGAACAATTCATTTGGACACAATCAAAAATAGACTTCCCGTCAGAAGCTTCCAGCAAATATCCCTCATCGAGAACAAGCACCTATTGATTTTACTACTGAATGGCGATCTTTTGTTACTAAAAAACGAGATAGATCGTCTGGGTAATAAAAACTCTAACATTTTCAACTTGATTAAAATGAACGAATCTATTGAGTTTTTCCATTATCAGATTATCAACGATACTAAATATCTTTATTTGTTTAACGGCTCCATGCTAATGATATATGACTTGTATCAGGTCATTGGTGAATTGAAGAATACCCCAATAAAGGTAGAGATTGAAGACTTCCATCCCCTACTCATAGATGAAGGACAATTGAAATCAATTGAGTTAAACGGTATTGAAAAAACAATTGTGAAAAAAGGTAGCAACCTTTTCTTTAAAAACAAAGTGAGCCATCAGTTAATCTTAAATAAATTCATTGAGTACGACTTGTGGAAAGCTGACAAGGTTGAACAGGTGTTTAAGAGATATTCTAATTTTCCTAATTTTGAATATTGTCTTGAGTTGTTGCTTAACCAGTATCTCACTGAAGACTCCCTTGCTCTTGGAAGTCTTTTAAGGCTCATTGAGCTAACAAATAAACCCGAAGGCATATATATCAATTGCTTAAGAAAAATTGAGATCGAGTATTGGGATGTTTTCTTCCAAAGCTTGAACACAACTCCTGTTGAGTTTATGAATAGAGTGATCGGGCTTGACAATCCAAAATTATCGTATAACTTTCTAATAGTTTATTTGAACTCGAAGGCTGAAGAAGATGAAAGAGAAGAAAACCTACATCCAGATGATAAGGAAGTAATCCTCAAAATAATAACGATGCTAGGTAAATCAGAGAAGTGGGACTGGTGCTTTGAACTTTGTAGATTCATCAAGTTGTTGGAACCTTCCGGTGACTTCCTTCAAACAATTCTAGATACTTTGAAATAGACTTTTGTATTGCACAACCAATTTTCGATTTTGTGTCACAAAATTTTAAACCAACCAAAAGGCTCACTTTTCAAATGAACATATGTTAATCTGTCGTAGCTCACCTACATAGGCAAAGTAAAAACTAAAGATTGATAATGACGTTAGCAACTGAGTTTGCAGAGACCACTCGCCGTTCTGCTTCTAATGCAGACATGAGAAGAAGAGTCATACACTTGTACCGTAAATACATAAGATATTCTAAGGAGTTTTGTAACCTTTATGAGTTAGACATGCCAGTCTCTAATGTGAAGACAAAGATTAGACAAGAATTCGAAAGACAGAGATTTGTGAACGACTTAAGTGTATCAAATGTTTTATATATGAAAGGTCAAATGGAATTCCAAGAGTTGGTAAATTTCTGGAAACAACAATGTCATGTTTTGAGATATTTCGAGGACCAAGGTGATCAAACTGTTGTGGATAAGAACGGCTTTATTAAAAACTTCTTGAAGGGTAACTAAGAGCGGAGACTTGAAAGCAAATCCTGCGCTGTAATAAAAGCAGAAATGATTCTGTGACCCACCACCTCCCAAACCATACACATTTTGCATTGGGTCTTTATGTCTAACCAATTTTTTTTATTTAAAAGTAGTTAAATCGATTAAAGGGATATAAAACCTAAATAAAACCAATAAGAGACTTCCACAATCTTTGTATTGTGATAATTAAACAACTGACAATATATAAAGAATAGCGTAAACAAGAGAAGTAGAGCAAGGGTATTAACATGTGTGAAACAAAAAAGAATGATGGATGGAAGAGACATTTTATAGCCTCATTGTGTTCTTGTTCAAACTCTCAAGACTAACCTAGATAGACATTTACTCCATCCCGTCTTCCAATGGAATTTCATCAGCGTAGTCCAATTCTTCTTCTTCAATACTAGCTTCTTGATATTGTTGATACTCGCTAACCAAGTCATTCATGTTAGATTCCGCTTCAGTGAACTCCATCTCATCCATACCCTCTGATGTATACCAATGCAAGAAAGCCTTTCTTCTGAACATAGCACTGAATTGATCTCCAACTCTCTTGAACAATTCTTGAATGGATGTAGAGTTTCCGATGAAGGTAGCACTCATATCCAAGTCTCTAGGAGGTACAGAGCAAACGGCAGTCTGGACATTGTTAGGAATCCATTCAACAAAGTATGCTGCATTTCTCGTCTGGACTTTGTACATCTCCTCATCCACTTCCTTCGTAGATACTTTACCTCTGAAAAATGCGGCAACGGTCAAGTAACGCCCATTCTTTGGATCAGATGCTGCCATCATATTCTTTGAATCAAACATTTGTTGTGTTAACTCTGGGACTGTTAAGGATCTGAATGACTTGGAGCCTATGGCTGTCAAAGGAGCATATCCAACCATAAAGAAGTGTAATCTGGGGAATGGCACCAAGTTAACTGCCAATTTCCTCAAGTCAGAGTTCAATTGACCTGGGTAACGTAATGAAGTTGTGACTCCAGACATAACTGAGGATACCAAGGTATTCAACTCTTCATAGGAAGGTTGAGGTAACTTTAGGGTTCTTTGACAAATGTTGTATAAGGCCTCATTATCTATACAGAATGTTTCATCTGCATTTTCAACCAATTGATGCACAGATAAGGTAGCATTATATGGTTCAATCACCGTATCGGACAATTTTGGAGATGGGACAACGGAGAACGTTGCCATCATTCTATCTGGAAACTCTTCTCTAATTTTTGAAATTAATAAAGTACCCATACCAGACCCAGTACCACCACCTAAGGAATGAGTTATTTGGAATCCTTGTAAGGAATCGCATCCTTCTGCTTCTCTTCTTACAACATCCAAAACAGAGTCAACCAACTCTGCTCCTTCGGTGTAATGACCCTTAGCCCAAACATTACCTGCTGAACTTTGACCAAAGATGTAGTTATCAGGTCTGAATAAATTACCGATACGAGATGTTTTGACGTTGTCGATGGTACCTGGTTCTAAATCAATCAAGACAGCTCTTGGGACATATTTTCCTGAACTGGCTTCATTAAAGTACACGCCCAACTTTGCTTTCTGTAAATCGTCTTCGCCATGGTAGTTCCCATTGTGGTCCAAGCCATGCTCACCACAAATTGTTTCCCAAAAGGCGGCACCCTATTTATGTTAGTATTGACTCTACGTGTTCGAAATCAGACCAGATCGAAGGTGTTATTTGAATATTTGATTCATCCACGTCCGTTTGTTTGCTATTTCCCAATCACTCTCTCTGTCATCTCTGCTGTGTTGAAAATTATACTTACGATTTGATTACCACATTGACCAGTAGACAAATGAATCTGTTTGTTAGTATTTCTTGATCTTTTACACTCAGTTTTTCGTAGCAGCCTTAGACAGAACAAAGCATGCTGTAATGATTGCTTTCTGAGAATCTCCCACAGCCGTTGTCCCTGATGCTGCTTGTGAGTTGTAACAATTCAACGCGTTAACACTTACAATCTCTCTCATGTTTCTTCGTCTGCTCTCTAGTATATCCTTCAACTATTACTCAGCAAACTCTGTAAAATGTCTTGACCTTGTAATATTTCCAATCTATGTAAGACTAAGAAGCAGTTCAATATTTAAAAATCCGCTGTGTGTAAAATGTCCTTTTGTTTGGTTTGGCTTATGTTTTGTTTTGAATTATATCACAAATTACCAAACACACGACTTTTTTTTACTTGTTTACTATAATTCCTAATTGAGTAATATAATCATGTCATGTCGCGTAGCCATTAAGTGAAAAGGTGACTACAGATGGAGCTGATCATTGCAATTATTTTAGCTTGGGAATAGGTCTCTTGAAGTCACAGTCACCAAATGCTGCTCTAGAAAAGGCTGAGATGAGGAGTTGTACCCCAGGTTCGAGCGAAGATCTTGTATTGAGGTGGTTGTCGTTTTCACAATAACTGCAAAAACTTTACGGAAGTTTATCCCAACGCAAAATAAGTCTCTGGCTCCTCAAGAGCAAACATAATCGAAGCTCAATTCTCTTTTTCTTTCAATCATATGCTGAAACTTCTGATGATTTTCATCAAGCCTGAAACGGAGGTTATCGGCATCGTGCATAAGGAATGAATTCTGACGAGACAGTAGAAAGAAGCTCATAATGAAACTGTTACATAAGAAAGCGCTGACAAAGTGGTGATTTCGTGGTCCCATATAAAAGAGGCGGAATATGTAGGCTGGTGAGAAGGAAGATTCAATTGAGAATAACATATCGGCCAGACTGTTTGTATGAGTTCCGCTCTCCTAGCGTACTCGTAAATTCAAATACCTCAGGTACAATATTAACTGATACTAGTAGCCAAAATCTTGAATAAGAACTGATGGTGATGTGATATTTCCAGGATGCGTGCGTTGAAAGTCTTGACTCTTAGTAGTGGATTTTTTCATCTTGTTCCTTCGTCCAATTCTTCAAAGAGTAATTCGAAGGGAAAGCGATACACCTAAAGGACACTACCAGTAATAATCATGGCGTAACCTTTGGACTAAGCGCCGCTCAAGACAAATACGGTCGTTACTTTTTCTGACATGAGGCGTTCACATGCTGTAGTATGCTTCAAGTTATAGTTGATTGTTAAATTGATCACAAACGCAAGCCACTCTTGAATATATTCCTGTATATAACTTTATCGAAATTCTAGCCAGCTAACACGTAATTTGGGCTTAACTATGATCATTGAGACTCTGTTCGAGCTTTAAATATTGTGTCTTTTGGTAACAATAACAAGATGAGCTCTGGGATTCAGAATCGTACCTTTGAATTTCAGCAATGTGTATCGTCGTTTGATAAATTGAACAAAAAGGCAAGCAGTGGTGTTAATAACGGCAAACAAGCTCAACATGGACGACCTAAAAGGTCCCAATTGACGCAGCAAGCAAGCATAATCGCCAAGGACATCTCACATACAACAGATCTTTTAAGCAAGCTTGCATTGCTAGCAAAGAGGAAGCCTTTATTCGATGATAAACCCGTAGAGATTAACGAGCTTACCTACGTAATTAAACAGGAGATTTTTAAAATTGAGCAAAATATTGGTAATTTAAGAAAGTTCATAAGTGGGGAATCAAGTATTCAAATAGACTCACAGGTTTCACAATACTCCAAAAACCTATTGAATTTGTTGAACTCAAAAATGAAAAATGTTTCTGGTGAATTCAAGAACGTTTTGGAGATCAGACAAAAGAATGAGATTTTGAATAAATCAAGAACGGAGAACTTTCTATCAGCGACAAGTACAACGAATCACAGGTCAAACACACAATCTCCCTTGAACGCCAATAATGATACCTTAAACAACTTGGGAGAGAACCCATACCTAGTAACGGCACATAGAAGCGAGTCCCCAGCTCCTTATGATCCAGACAGAGACATAGATTTTTCCCTTCCTTATGGTAATGAAAATGAATACCTTTCTATTCCCAGCCAAACGCAGCAAATGCTTATGATGGAGAATCAGGGACAAGAGTACTTCCAACAAAGGAATAGAGCGGTGGAGACAATAGAGTCGACAATTAATGAAGTGGGAAACTTATTTCAGCAGCTAGCAACAATGGTCAGTGAGCAGGGTGAAACGATACAACGTATTGACGGTAACGTGGAGGATATAAACATGAACATATCGGGTGCACAAAGAGAGTTGCTCAGATATTACGCCAACATTTCGAGAAATAGGTGGTTATTTTTCAAAATATTCGGTGTGTTGATCGTATTTTTCTTACTATGGGTCTTGGTCAGCTAATTAATATAAATACATGCTACATTGATCAGACAAACAACAACCTTTTTAATATAGCTTCTAATGATATATATTTTTGTAACTCTTGGATTCAAAACTAAGAAGTCACAGTTCAATATCACTGATAGTCGTGTGCGGGTCGATTAATATAACCGAGCGATATTCCCATTCACTTTTATACCACTTGAACGCTTCTCTCTCCAGACTAGGTTCTTTCTTAGACGTTGTGCTCGTTACTATCTAAGTAAGAACAGCAGACTAAGATATAGTATCTCAGACGTTTATTGCTCAAAAATCTAAGGTTTAAAGCTTGCTTGGGTAAGTTGCCGCTGATACGGAGTATAGTTAACTGATAACAAATTTATTAGGCACTAGGCAAAACCTAAAGACACGGAGGCAGAAACTCTTTGAACATCGACATCACAGTTTAACTGCTACAAAATTTTAATTTTCAAACTCAGGTTTAAACATTCTGAACAGTGGACTAGAAGTAAAAACAAACAGCCATGTGGAACTATTTATTTGGGGGCAAGCTGCAACAACAGAAGAAGGAGTTGCCAAAGAAGGCTATAGTTGAGCTTCGGGAGCACATTCAAATGCTCACAAAGAAGAGAGCCCATTTGGAGTCTCAGGTTCAAGACCAGGATGCATTAGCTCGTAAGCATATCTCTACCAACAAGGCATTAGCAAAAAACGCTTTGAAGAAAAAGAAGGCGCTTGAAACCAATTTAATGAAGATAGAGAACCAGATAGACTCATTGGAGACTAACTTGAATGCTATCGAAGGGGCCAACTTGAATTTGGAGACTATGAAGGTTATGAAGCAAGGTGCACATGCAATGAAGCTGATTCATGGAGAATACGATGTTGAACGGGTAGAAGAGACAATGGATGAAATAAGAGAACAAGTCGAATTGGCTGACGAGATTTCTGAGGCTATATCAAGACCTGTGGGTGCAGATTATGTTGATGAGGATGAACTCGATGAAGAGTTGGCTGCTCTACAAGAGGAGGAGAGGGAAAACAAGCAAACTCTGAAAGCACCGCCAGTTGCTACGAAGCTCACTAAGGAAGAATTGCCAGACTTCCCAGTGGTGAGCAAAACAAGACCTCAGGCTGCAACAGAGGACGACGAAGATGAAGAAGCCTTGAAGGCACTCCAAGCCGAAATGGGCTTGTGAAACATTGATTTTATCTAAAACCTACTACTTCACATCCTTGCATGATATGAGAACCTACGCCTTTGTGACTGGGTATATTCTACCGTGAGCTTTTGCATTTTCAAGTTATGTAGCAACCTGATTCTGCACTTTTTCCCAAATTTCCCTCTTCTGCGGTTATAATAGACGACTTCAAGAGGCAATTTGTTTTAATTCTGTGTTCTTGCAACACTACTTTAACGATTTCATACATTTATTCCTGGTTTTAAAGCTGTTGCAGTTGCTTCTCTATATATTATTTTTATATGTACGGCACATAAACCAGAAATTTTCTTTTTTGAATGCAAATGAACTTTCTTAAATATAATCCAAATTTTTCATAGTAAATCTCATCTCTAACTTGAAAGGTTCCATAAACATAAAAACTTCGGGTACAAACGTCGCTTTAGTAACTTAGACACATTATGTTACACAGAAGAGTATCTAAAGGTCATTGGACTCATGCATTACGGCATAGATGGGATATAGCCGAGATAGGGTTTGGAGTAAAGGCGAAGAGATGCATTACTAGTGTAACCACTACCCCAATTCGCCCAAGTGAACAGTTCCCAGTTTATAACAATTTTCTTGAGGATCTCAAAAATAGAAAGACGATCACGGGAAGGAATGGGCTTTACAATAAATCGTTTGCAGAAATCAATACGTCATCTCTAGAAAGCATTACAGACCAAGAAAGGAAGGAGATCGCATGGTCTTCCGATTCTGATCCAGTTACAAGATCTCCTTTTGCAAAAGATGTCGTACACCTCCAGTCATTACTAGATGCGTTATTGGCTAGCAAGAATTTCGAGAGAGCTGATAAAATATTACAAGCCATTTATCCTCTTCTCTCATCATCCGAAAATTTTATCTTTCCTGTTAATAAGTATCTTGAATCTTGGACACAAGACGAAACAGTTACATTGAATCAAGTTGAAGAGTACTTTGAAGCTTTTAAGAGGAAATATAAAGACGTTACACCTAATGACAGAACTTTTGCAATTTTAATATCTAAATGTTTGAGTCAAAACCCATCCTCATTATCCTATATGAAGTATATTGACAAACATAACCACTCTTTCACAAAGAAGGTATTTTCCCACATAGATGTTATTGGAGTTGACGGCTTGATGAAGGTTTTTGAAAACCCCTCAATAAGTCAAAGTCAAGTTCCCAACGATTTGGTCTCTGTTTTCAAGCAGGTCAGAAATAATGACATCGAATTGAATTTCGAAGAGATAGATGAAACTCCAGAATATTTCACGAACGACAACTCGGATGCTCCTGTCATCGACAAAGATGCAGAAACCTTAAAAGCTGTGAATTCTTTTGGTTTGAAAGTTATCAGACACACTCTTTTGGGTCTAAAAGCTGATAGCAGCACATCGGAACTAGACGTTTTCTTTGAGAACATAGAAGATGAAATCAACGCTAATGTTTTGCATAATGCATCTTCCATCAAAAAGAAAGATTATTTTGCAGTGTACAAAAGCTTGAAGACTGAGGAACAACGAAAGAAATTTAATGAGGCATTAGATGTTTTCAATGAGCAGAGGCAAAGACAATTGGAATTAAGAGGAGTTGATGGTGCAAAAGTGAAATGGAAACACGAATTCGAGGAAATGCAAAAAAGAGGCGCTGTTGCATACAACAAAAGCTTGAATGTACAATTATTTAAGTGGTATTCAGACTTGTTACCTTACGTGGAAGAAGAGGTAAACCAGTGTAAGAAATTGGTGAACAGTGAAATATCTATTGAAGACTGTAAACCTGAAGACAAAGCAATAATGAAAGAAAGGGCCTTTTACGCGCCTTATATGCTACTTGTTCCACCTAAAAAAATGTGTGTCTTGACAATTTTGGAGCTTTTGAAGCTAAACGCTACTGGAGGAATTGTTGATGGTATGCGAACAGCAAGGGCAGTGATTTCTGTAGGAAAGGCACTCGAGCTCGAATATAAATCCCAAAATTTACTAAAGGTACAAGGCAAGGCATTATCAAAAAAGTTGAAAAATACAAACCAATGGAAGAAGATCTTGAGAAACAGAAAAGGCAGAAATGAAGATGATTCCATCTCTAACGATTGGGATTATCCGGTACATGCCAAGGTAGGCTCAGCATTGACTTCTCTTTTGATACATGTGGCTAAAGTGCCAGTTAACGGTGTGGATCCAACGACTGGCAAGGCAGTGAAGGGTATGCAACCGGCGTTCCACCACACGTATCAATATCTCCAGGGTCAAAAGCTAGGAATTTTGAAAGTTCACAAATATTTAGTTCGCCAATTGGCAGGCAACTCTTTGAATAATTCCGTACAACCTCAGTTATTGCCAATGCTAGTATCACCTCGTCCTTGGACAAACTATAATGATGGTGGATACTTGTTTTCGCAAAACAATATGGTTAGAATTAAAGATTCTGCTGAGACAATTGCATATTTGAAGGCTGCTTCTGATGCGAATAACTTGGATAGTGTCTACAATGGACTAAATGTTTTGGGAGAGACATCGTGGACAATAAATCGCAAAGTGTTTGACATAATATCAAAGTACTGGAATACAGGTAAGAAGTTCTTGGATATCCCTCCTATTGTTGACGAACCAGAATTGCCCGAACCAGTTGCGATGAATGCAGAGCCCTCAGAAAGAGCTGAATATCAGAGAAAAGTCAAAAAGGCTTTGAATGAAGCTGCTTCTGCAAGATCTCAAAGATGTGACACTAACTATAAACTTGAAATTGCCAGAGCATTCATCGGCGAAAAACTTTTCTTTCCTCATAATGTAGATTTCAGAGGTAGAGCATACCCATTATCACCTCACTTCAACCATCTTGGAAATGATATGACAAGGTCCTTGTTTTTATTTTGGGAAGGAAAGGAACTTGGTACTAGGGGTCTAGAATGGCTCAAGATTCATCTTGCGAACTTGTTCGGTATAGATAAAGCACCATTACAAGAAAGATTACAGTTTGTGGACGACAACTTGGACAATATTTTTGAGTCAGCCAAAAACCCACATCAACCAAACAGTTGGTGGCTCAAGGCAGAGAAGCCTTGGCAAAGTTTAAGTGTTTGTTTTGAGCTTTACGAAGCTTATCAGTTGGATGACCCAACTAAGTTTGTCTCTCATCTTCCTATCCATCAGGACGGAACTTGTAATGGATTACAGCATTATGCTGCTCTTGGTGGTGACGTTGAAGGTGCTAAACAAGTGAATTTGGTGCCAGCTGATAAACCACAAGATGTTTACAAGTTTGTTGCTGGCCTAGTTCAAAAAAGAGTCGATACCGAAGCCGAAAATGGAAACAAGTACGCGATCTTTCTAAGAGATAAAATTACTCGTAAGGTCGTCAAGCAGACTGTAATGACGAACGTTTATGGCGTTACTTTTGTTGGGGCCGTTCTTCAAATTCAGAAACAAATCTCCCACCATTTCAGTAAAGAAGATTCTGATAAGGTAGGTGATTATGCTAGATATCTCACCACTTTGGTTTTTTCTTCAATCAGGGAGTTATTTGAGGGTGCACATTTAATACAAGATTGGTTAGGTGAATCAGCCAAAAGGATTAGCAAATCTGTTCGTATCGACTATGAAGAGAGATCTGCCAAAAATTCCAATAAACCTAGTCATTTGTCTTCGGTAATTTGGACTACTCCATTAGGATTGCCTTGTGTCCAGCCATATAGAGTGACTAAAAAGCAAATTATCTCAACCAACTTGCAAGATATCGTAATTTCAGATCCGTTCGGTGCAAGCCAGGTTGATGCCCGTAAACAACAAGCTGCATTTCCACCAAACTTTGTTCATTCTTTGGATGCTACGCATATGTTGATGACGGCAAAGGAATGTGGTGAAAATGGTATCTCATTTGCATCTGTTCATGATTCTTATTGGACGCACGCGAGAGATGTTGATACGATGAATCTCATTATCAGAGAACAGTTTGTCAAGCTTCATGGAGAAAACTTGATTGTCAAAATAAGGGACGAGTTCGAAAAGCGTTACAAAGGCTTTTTACAAGTTATCAGCATCCCTGGTGAAAGTGATGCAGCAAAGAGGATTAAAGAGGTCCGTAGGAAAATTGTTAAAGACTTAGGAAGAGCATTAACAGTGGCAGATGAGATTTATTTAGAAAAGAAGAGACAGCAATTGTTGAGCTCCAACGACCCAAATGTGCATGAAATGGGAAAGAAAATGGTTACAACTGTTAGCGTAATAGAAGATGTTGATGTCCATGAAATGGCTGTTGGATCAGCTTCTTCAAAGGTATTCCAAGTGTTGGCTCCTTTGAAATTCCCAGAAATTCCCGAGAAGGGTAACTTGGACGTGTCTGTGGTGAAAGACTCGCCTTATTTCTTTTCATGAATCATGACTTTAACATATGACTTGTACATAATAAAATACATTAGCACTCTTATATATAAATAAGAACATTAAATATTCAAAAGTTCAAAAATCTAAAGAATTTTGCCCTGTTGTTCAAAGTTGATGATCAAAGCCAGCATAGGCTCAAGCTCTTCACGATTGATCAAATTGTGCTCTTTCACAAAACTTATAAAATGGGCAAAGAAAGAGTTCCAATGTGCTTCTAAAGACAAATGCACTATAGTGTCGAAATGGTTGTGATAAAGGTGTGCAAATATTCTAAACATCTGCCTAGAAATATTTTTACAGTCTTTCAAGAAAGTCGGCGGGAATGCACCGCCATTTTTAGTTGGAAAGACGGACTGATCGTTGATCTTTTTAGAAATCCACGACAAAACGTAATCAATATATTGACCCGCAGGTAAATTGACTGCTTGCCCAGAAGCATCAATCCATAAATAATTTGTGTGAGGCCCTGCATTCATTGTAGGATATTTTTCAGGCGTCACCATGCTGGATATGACTCCATAAAAGGAGTTCAAGTTGTTGAATATTTCGAATATGTTCAATGCAATCCACTCACCGTAGTCTACATACTTAGGTAATTGGACAATCGTCTTGAAAGATCCCTTCACTAACGCGGTTTTAACAAAAGGCTCGTACATGAAAAGTGGCATTTTCTCCGAGCCAGATATCTCAGACGACGAAAGGTTCGTTTGCTGTTTTTGCTGAAAAGAAGCTTTAGGTTGCTGTACTGATCTAGCAGATCTTCTAGTGGGCGAATGTTCCGTATTCATATACATAAGCTGTTCGTTGACTCTTTGTTGCTTGTTTGGCGACAACTTTGAGGGAGACTGTGATCTTCTGATGGGCGATCCCGATCCGTTGTTATGTGTGTACAACGGTGACGGATAATTCCCTTCATAATCCTTCTTACCTTTTTTTGAGCTCCGCCCAAGTCCTCTGATAGTGTTTAAAAATGACATCCTGGCGTATAACCTTCCTTATAAATGAACCAAATGAAAAACACTAAGAGATCTGCAAATGAATGAAGAGCCAGCTTTAAATTCTTATTGATGAACCCTTAGATACCTAAACACTATCTAAACCACTGAGTGTTATAAGTGTACCTTATTTCACAAAACACTAAGAAATAAGATCAAATCGAACATTTTATGTCTTACTCTGAGACTAAAGAAAATAACATACATAATACTGTATATAAGCTTTTTTTCCCGTTGAAGGTTTTATTAAATATATAGATATATATATGCCTATAAAGAAGTGAAGCTAGTGTTGAACTGAATTTTTGTCTACTATGTGGCTATTCTTTGAAGTGGCCCATTGATTCTCCCATTTTTATTGTTTTACCAATTTCTAAGTCAAAAGTGAAATTTTCGGGTGCTTCGAAAACTAAAACAACTGTAGAGCCGAGCTTGAAGCCTCCAATCTCCTGACCTTTAGTGAGTGGGTACCCGCCTAACAATCTACTGGCACGTGTATACGTCGCCTCGTATACTGTGTTTTTCTTCAATTTCTTGGGTGGAGTCGAGTTATTAGCATTCGAGTTATTAGCAGTCGAAGTGGAAAAAATGGTCGACATATCCCTATTAGATTCGTCATCACTACCTACCGCAGTCGCTGAATCATCGAATGAAGCCCTCAGGTATACTTCGTGCTCGTAAATATCATTTGTTTTTAAATCTTTGTCAAAGTTAACAATAATGCTACCTACATTTGTTGCGCCAACCGGTATCATTGAGAAAAAGCCATGTTTCCAGTAACCTAGGAGAGCCACACGTTCATTGAGCACGAATAACCCTCTCAATGTCTTTTGGAAAAATGGGGCAACCGAGAACAACTCCCCGATGAAATGTCTCCTCAACGTTGTTACCCAATTGGTTGGAGAGTGAAATCTGTGGTAATCACCTGGGGCTAAATACACAACAGCAAAAAACAAATTCTTTTTTTGACCCACCAAACTGTTGGTATTTGGGACTAAGTTCTGGGCTACCTCAACTTCTTTGGAAATCGTGGACTTGAATCCCTTAGCGGTTTTGTCACCTTGATCTTTGTATTTGAAATCATTGGCGTGATGGGTATGATCACCATCACCACCTACAATATCATCAAGGGTATATGAAATACCATTTATTTGAGCAAACTCTTCGTCTCTTTTTAAAACGGCATCGTCATCATTGTGTTCAAAATCAAGCGAATGGGCTGGTGCAGCTAATTTTTTTGAATTCAAACCAAGTAACGAGTCAATGGAATAAGTCATTCCTTTAACCTGTTCGATTTCACCATTGTCAATTATACCAAACTTGAGGACCTTTCCATCCGATGGAGAAACTAAATCGGACTGAGCGATGGTTCTAGCACCTGGTTTCAATTTCCTGTAGAAGAACTCAGATAAGTTCTTGTAAGTTTTTAAGTCTGGCTCGTCCATCTCATCTAAATTCACACCAAATATCAATGAGTAAAGCCTGAAAGAAGGACCTCTCATCCAAGTGGGCAAAGTTATTGAATTAATTTGACCCCAAAGTCTGGAAATTGTTTTCAAAGGGAGAGTAGAGTAAATATACAATTGCCACGACAGAGGTTTGATACGATATTGATTATTATCATCCCTGTCCTGATCAATTTGTCCTCTCTCGTACTTCATCTTTGCGGCCACTCCACCCAACACGATAGCCAACGAAGTCACCGTCCACCATCTGATGAACCTCCGTCTCTGTTGTCTGAGCTTACGTGCTTCCGTTGAAAAAAATCTCTTGTGAAAATTCTTGGTCTTCGTCTTAATCTTCTGATTAGCACTCGAAAGCAGCCTTCTGTTGATTACCGGCAACTTCACGTTTCTCTTACTAGGCATAAGCCTAGTTCCTTTGGTCCAAGTAGAATAGTACAAAACATTTCTCTTTGGCTTAGGAATCTTGGGAAACTTGTAGTAGCTGACCGATCTCTTCTGTTCTAGCTTCACAGCTTGCTCAGCTACCATTGACGCTCTAGACAAAGGCTGAGTAATGTTCATTCTTTGTGAGCCATATGTGAGTGTACGAGACTTGAGCGTCAACCTCAGTTTGAAGCCAGCTCTTGGGTTATACATAGGAGGTCTGAACATAGTATAGATTCTACCTAGTCGATAAGAGTTGTGTTACGCTTCTATCTTCTATTTAGACCCGTCTGCCCACTTAGCACTGGCAAAGCTCGAAATCTTATTTGACGTTAAAAATATAAGAATCGTACAACCGTTATTTTTATTGAGTGCACAGAAAAATACGTGTTACTTAGTTACGAAGCTAGTCACACGATAGCTTCAATTTGTAATTTTTAGTACCAGATGCTTGAGCAGCTCTATGAACTCTAGAGTAATGAAGTGAAGCTTGTTGCTGAGTAGACTATCTGAAAAAGCAAAGAGAAGCCTCAAATTCCACAAATCTTCCACCGAAGACGGGCTTGATGCCATACGTTGAAGTTCGATTTTGTTGTCTATAATGTTGAAAATCGACAAGCCTGAATTGCATTTGGAGACATGATCAAGGGGGTGAGATCCACTGACCCTGTCATTTTCAAGAAGTATCACTTGTTTCTCAAATGTGCCTAGATCATTCATTACTTTCAAATCCATGAATCGAGATATAGTCAGGCCCACACTGATCTCCCCATTTTCGATCTGGAGAAGTTTACTTTCGTTCTTCAAAAGAGTCCCAACCGAAGACTTCAACAACTGGTAGTTATGACGCTTATACACGAAAATGGTGAGTGACTTTTTGAAGATCTCTAAGTATTCAGAGTTCAATTGGAAGTCGATTTGAACATTGAAATGCTCTGGAGACGTACTTTGGATTGTTAAAACTTCATCTAGATTCGGTAGAAGACAGGGAGAAAGGATCTCCCGTGTTTGCCCATTCTTTAGCCTGATCGTAATTGGTATTTTGCAAGGGGTTTGAGTACTCACGTCTCTAACTATTAGACATCTAGGTTCAACTGAAAGCGCCCAAAAATGTCTAAGCGCTTGTAAGTAAATACCATATTCTTTTTCTTCGTTGGGGAATATCGGGTACAAAGAAGTCACCAAGCATGCGATAGCGAAATTAGAGTTGTGAAATGCGTATTGACCACCGCCCAAAAATAGGAAACCTAGCGCCATGTTGATTGCCATGTAGTTACCATAACCCATTCCATTATTCGTCGCGTGATGTAGTACCCTGAGTCTTCTAAATGTCTCTAGATCACCACTCCCTGCCATAACGACAGACAAACATAATGCAAGCAAATCCTGGATATTACTGACACTGTTGAATGTTATCTTTTGATCATAATTAGTTGGAGATCTTTTGACTATGAGCATCAACGAATCAATATAATGTAGTAAAGTATCACGAGCTGTGATATCGTGTGAAGATGCATACCGTATTGCGATGGATAAGCATGAGCCGCCCAATATATTGAAATATGCAAGTTGATCACTATCCAATGGATCCAAATGGGAAAAGCTCTCTAATACCGATGGTGGAATTTCGGATTCTACCCACTCAGTTGTATTTCCAATATTGTCAAACATTATCAAGTTTTTAGCAAGACATCTCAAAAGTAACAAGTCTGGTCTTATGTAGTCCAATAATTTGTCAGAAGCAGGTACTTTGAGCTTATTTGCAATTGTTGAATTTCCTGTCTTCAAGTAAATGAAACCCAAAGCAGTTATGGCTCCACAACTTGATTTATCTAGTTCCTGAGCAGGTTGGAAATCTTTCATTGAGACTGCTAACGAGAGAAGTCGTTCTACGACTTTCGTATCGTTCAACCCTCTCAAATCATCACCTTTTCCTAGATTCACAAATCCTAAGGCGATTCCGGCAGCTAATCTATAACCCTCGTGAATCTGTTCGGAGTCACTTTGATAAACGGAGCTTGTGATTTGCATTAGTAAAATTTCACTCATACGACGATGTTGACTTTCTAGATAAAGGAGTCCAATTCCAATCAAGCCTGCAGCTTGTACTATGACAGGTACGTTCAAATCATTTGCACCCTGCGGTAACAAGGCAACTGCGTGAACTGATAGCACTTTTGTTAGTTTGTTATCCATAGATCCTCTTATACTGGCAGCTATACCAAGAAGCAAGCCAACACTGGTTAATGGATTTTTGGGTCCCAAGTAATTATATATGTGCCATTCCTCCAACTTCTTCAAGTGCCCGTTAAGTCCCAAACCCAATAAGAATCCCGCGTGTTGGGCATTCAATTCAGGGGGTTTGTTGAAGATGATCCAGCTACCTGTGATTCCCTTTGATTCTTTACTGATACTCAAACCAGACGATACACCGTTATGAAAATAACCCCATTCTGAAACACACTCATCGATCGTACCATCCGAAAGTATTATGTTTGTCATTGTAGGTGCAATGAGTGTATTCAAATTGAACTTGGGTATTGGAAATTTTTCTGTGAGCAAAGGTTTCCTGCCTCCATAGAATAGAGCGGCTCTCCCCAACGGAATGGTAAGCGTCCTGAGAGCGACAATTGCAGCCAAACTCCTTTGTAGAACAACCAAGTCGTATTCGCTGATGCCATCACCAGCCACTAAAGTGGCTGTCTGGGTTTTTGTTTGATGCAATAACGTTGTAATCTCGTAATATCGACGGTCATAGTCGAAAATTAACTTAGTGATACTGATACGGTCAGCTTCTGTTTGGCCATCCCAAGCTGCAACATTTTCACTTTTCTCCAAAATATTTGAAAGGATATGGTTCACATCCTTCACCTGATCCTGGGATGTCAGAATGTTTGAGGGATTGGTTTTATTATCAAGGAACATGCTGAGATCTCTTCTGCCGACCAACTCCAATGCTTTGCTTGTCCATTCAAAGGCCGGATTTTCTTGACATATCAGGATAGCTTCCTTTAGGGGAATTGAAACGCCTGAAGGATAAGTCTCTAAATCGCTCATACTAATGTCATGCTCACACATCATATCAATGACATCATTAGGGCCGTGATTTGGAGAGACCAATAATTCAAAAAGCCTCAAGATATGATGAGTACGAGGAGTAACTAGCTCATCGACAGCTTCACTTTCTTCGACCATCTGTGCAAATGTTAGATAGTTCTTGATTTTATCCGTGAAAAGACTGGCAAGAGATTCTAGTAGATTTGGTGGGTCTTCTAAGACTAGTATCAGTAGAAATTTAATATTATGATCTATTCCCTTCTGATCGATCATGTAATACGTACTCCAGTTTGAATTCCAACCCATCCAAGTTGTAAGCTGGGTTAATAAGAAGCCAGTTTTTTTCAAGTATGCGCTGCTCAACGAGCATAAACGTAGCTCCTCTCGTATTAGATGCAAAGATAAAACAATGTATGGGATCAAATCAGCGAAAGAATAGCTGAAATTCAAAGTTGAGTGAAGGTACTTTGCTTTCGGCAAAAGAGCTGTGATCTCGTTTAGCACATATTCGTCGTTAGCTTGAAAAGGGTAAATTATCGATAGTAATGCTATCACAAATGCGTTCCAATCATTCCGTAAATCATCCAACATCAAAGCTGAACGCCATAGCATCCATATAAATTCGTTGATTTTTGACCCAGAAAGATATTTGAAACACTTGAGACAGTCAAGCACAAGTTCATTCGACGGTTCCAAAACCAACCTCAAAATATAGTTTTTTCCTGATGCAGATCGAAGGGCTACATTTTCGTCACACGAGCTAGACAATCTTTTGATCAGTGAAAAAGATGCTGAAAGATCAATTCTTGGAGAAACTATATCCAAAAAAGGATTTATTAAACAGATAGATTTGTCATCTTTCAAAGATATTAAAAGCCCCTCATATGTTGGATGATCTAATGGCATACAGTCCCAACATTGTATAGTATAAATCGATTGGAGTTTCGAGTTGGTTTGGTTCTTGTATATGTAAACACGCGTCTCTTTGTTGGCTCTATTCACAATTGCGATTCCCTCTTCATCTTCAAACCTAAGCTCATGGATGCTGAATTTTTCCCTTTCCACATTAACATAAATTACATCCTGGCGAGTAAATATCATGTCTTTCTCCAAATTGGGATATTCTGTTACAGAGACTTTACTCAACTCTGTGAATCCTGTTTCTGAACCCATTCTTGCAATTGATGAGATGTCTGATAACAAAGTGCTTGTCCTCTTCTTGTCCATGTTCAAAGACAAAACATTTTGGTTGTTACCATTAGTTTCTATCTCGTCCTCTAAAACTCTAGATGGATTGGGAGTAGATAGCAAAGAATGTTTCCTTTTCGAAGATTTCATGGAGTTCGAGTTCAACCTATTTGACTTCCTGTTAGATGACCGAATGTGATATAAGATAATGTTTCCTTCATGGGCATTATACGTAGCACTCAAACTTGAGTTTTTGTTCAAGCCACTTTTCGGGAAGGCAACTAGCTCTTCGTAAGGGGAGATAATCGATGTAGATGATGATGTCACAATTTTGAATGTCCCTATTGGATCAACTAAAGTCAAAAATTTAGCAGCGTGCAACAGATGAGGGTGGTATGCATCAGTATTACTTTGAAGCGAGACTTGATCTTGGTCCTTCTCGAGTATCAACCCTGACTCGAATGGAACAGCGTTTTTCAACAGAAATGGAAGGCTCACCACGTATGTCCTCCCATCTGGGTAGTAAATGCTAGCCTGTTTTCTTAAACACACAACCAAAGCATCGCTTTCTTTGTTCGAATGGAACGTAGTATAAGAAGCGGTTACAATGTCCTCATCATAGCTGAGTTTCTTAGACACTGCAGTCCCATGTATTATCACAACTTCCTTCTTAGAGAGAAGTAATTGACGGTTGTGTGAGAATAGCTTTATATCATACTCATGATCTGATGAAAACGGGTGCTCGATCTCTGTACGTAGATCAAATGCAGGCAAAGTCAATTGCCTTTGGGAGCCCGATCTCATCTAAGTGACTGGTTGTTCCTTGTAGAAAGGTTCTATCTACTCTCTTGGTGGATCTTGAAGATACGTTGTCTATGTATAGATCAAAAATCAAGCAAACAAGAAATCGCGCTTAGCGTCAATTTATCAACTATATTATTTATACATCACATAACACTTCGAAACTAAACAACGATAACATTGATCACTATGTACAAATTTAAACATCCTAAAAACACTTGTTTCTGCGTCATATCATTTCGTTCTTTTGAAATCGCTCCAAAGAGTTTCTAAGAGAGATACAGCAGAGTAGTTTACTCAATAATTCTGGTAACCAAACCAGTTCCGACGGTCTTACCACCTTCTCTGATGTTGAAACGTTGGTTAACTTCGATTGGTGTCTTTCTGACCAATTCGACTTCCATCTCGACGTTGTCACCTGGCATGACCATCTGCGAGTGGTCCACTCCCTCGCCTTGTGGGAATCTCAAGGTACCTGTGACGTCAGTGGTTCTGATAAACAATTGAGGCTTGTAGTTCTCACCAAATGGTGAGTGACGTCCACCTTCTTCCTTTGACAAGATGTACAAAGAGGCTAAGATCTTCTTGTGGGAGGTAACAGTTCCTGGCTTGGCCAAGACCATACCACGAGAAACTTCGTCTCTCTTGACACCTCTCAACAAAATTCCAGCATTGTCACCAGCCATGGCAGCATCTAATTCCTTCTTGAACATTTCAATACCAGTGACAGTGGTCTTGAATGGCTTCTCGAAGTCACCGACAATTTCAATTTCTTCACCTTTCTTCAAAGAACCTCTTTCGACTCTACCAGTAACAACGGTACCTCTGCCCGAGATGGAGAAAACGTCTTCAACAGGCAACAAAAATGGGTGTTCCAAATCACGGGCTGGTGTTGGAATGTGCTCATCGACTGCGTCTAACAATTTCTCGATGGCTTGAACTCCAATTTCTGGCTGTTTACCTTCCAAAGCACACAAAGCAGAACCCATGATGACAGGGGTATTGTCACCATCGAAACCATACTGTGATAATAATTCTCTCATTTCCATCTCGACCAATTCCAACATTTCTGGGTCATCGATTGTATCAACCTTGTTGACGAAAACCACTAAATGTTGTACACCGACTTGTCTTGCTAACAATAAATGTTCTCTCGTTTGAGGCATTTGACCATCAGTAGCAGCGACAACAATAATAGCACCGTCCATCTGAGCGGCACCAGTGATCATATTCTTAATATAATCTGCGTGACCTGGACAATCAACGTGAGCATAATGTCTCTTGTCAGTTTGGTATTCAACATGAGCAGTAGAAATGGTAATACCTCTTGCTCTTTCTTCCGGAGCTCTATCAATGGAACCGTAATCCAAGAAGCTTGCGCCACCCTTTTCTGACAACACCTTGGTGATGGAAGCAGTTAAGGTAGTCTTACCATGATCGACATGTCCAATGGTACCAATGTTAACATGTGGTTTGGAACGATCAAACGCAGCAGCATATCCTCTCAAAAGTGATGGACGTGCGCGTGATGTACGCCCGATGGCACGTAAAGCGTTAGGAATGTTTCTGAACATTTTGAATCCCTAAGAAATACTAAGCTGTACGAGTTTGTCGCTTTAGTTGGTTCTGAAATGAAAAATTTAAGTGAAAAATTACAGGACGAATCCGCAAATGATTCGCTCGATAAATTATTGCTAATATTTTATGTAAGCAAAATAGTGAAGCCAGCGATAAGAATACAAAAATACGTAGCTTGAGAAGCTAATATAAACTATGATTGTGAGTGTAAGTATAGCCTCACGAGAAGTATCCTTTCATTGTAATCAAACAATTATTGATTCGAAGAGACTTTTCAAAACCGTAGTCAACACTTGAAAGAGTTTGATGCCAAGTCTATCTATCCATGGTCTGAGCAATGGATGATATCGATGTCGATGATAACGTGCCACATGTTGTTCATCCAACTAAAGGCGTTTCCGAATCAACTCCGGCACCCTCTTCAATGTTTTGATCTATTATTCTTTCCGTCTCATTTCTTTCCAATATCTGAGCCTCGAGCCCCTCTACTTTGAGATACTTGTAGTAGATACATAACGTGAGCAAAGTTCCTTGTAAAATGAACGCAGCAAAGTAAGATACCCACGAGCTCCAGTGTGATCCTTTAGTGAAGTAAAGCGTAGCTGTGAAAAGAGCACCCCCGGGAGTTTGAATGCACATCATTCCAATGGACAACGTGCCTGGAAACTTCAAAGTGTATGTAGTATGGATCTGGGGGACGTATTTTATGATCGTCAACGCAGTTGAAAGAAGACCGTTTACTTTTGCAATATTCATCATTAGAGCCTCGTTAGTAGTAAACCCTATGACGATCTCCACAAAAGATATGAACGCATGCAACGCAACAACATGGCCTATCTCAGTAATTTTCTTGTACTCATGTTTGTCTTGTTTTATGGAGTCTTTAGTTGTCACGAGAACAAACACTAATATCAAAATTGCACATATGCATTGAACGCCAATCTGCAAGAGGTTAGTCTGGGAATTGAGGCAATTAAACAACGTCAACCTTGGGCAACATGCTCTAGTTTTAGTGGTCACCAAAATAATGTTTGTAAGTGTGAAGATGGAGGACGCTGAGCCTAAGAGAAGAAAATTGCTGGATAGCCCCTCCGACGTTTTCTTCAAGTAGATTCTCCTATATTGTGGTAGATAACTTATAATGATAAATACAGTCATCAACATCAGAAAGGAAAAGTTCCATATGGATCCCCCTTCGTACACTAGGCATTTATCCACCTTTAGAGGCCCCATTTTCGGATTCCGAAACTGTTTGCTTTTGTAAGTGGTTCAATGTATAAGAACTTGCTATAATATATTATGTCATGCTGATGGCTAATCTGTATATAGCTATCGCACTCACGCTTCGGAATCTGGTATCAAAAAGCATTTCTTACAAGAAAGGTACTCGCTTTTGCCGCAGATAGACTCAGAAGTGGTTGTCATCGATTTTGCAGAAGATGATACTGCCGTTGTTTCTTTTCTGATGTGAAAAAGATATTTTAGACACGAATTATGTAGAACTATATGTGTATGTTGCATTTGCAGTAATAAGGCCGAAGAAGATATAACTATCAGTAGAGATCCTATCTTTGGCAATTCTTCTTCTCTATATCTATTTGCCCTTATGGTTCACGCTCATATTAAAGGGCGCTCGCACTAACTACTCAAGACTTGTGCTTTTACTCTTTTCTGAAGCCTTCTCCACTGAGGAACATCACTAAAAATTACATCGCGTTTTGGTTAAATCAACAGAAAGATCAAAACTTTATATTTTGATTGTTTTCAAAAGCGTTGCTAAACATTGAGAGGGAGGGTTTTTGTGCATAGTAGATGGGGTCAACCTTTTGGGCGCTTAATGCAGCCAAAAAGAAACACGAAGTTGTCCCTGGAACGTCTAAATGGGTAGCTAATGAGTTGTATCTAATCAACTCAGATGTTCTAACGCACACAGAAACCGTCTTTAATGAGTTGAGCGAGGGGTTAGAGGAGATGGCAAAGTTCGCTAGGATGGTTATCGATAGCCAGGAGAGCAAGAATGACTTTCTATCAGTGTTGGATGATCAAAGGAACAGTGGAACCCAAGGCAATTTTACATACGTATCCCCTCTATCAAGGGAAAGAAAACTACGTCGAACAGCATCTTCTCCTCTAAAGGAAATCACGATACATAAAGCCGATAAAAACAACCAGTCTCTCCACTCTGGCCCCGTCTCTTCCACGTTCATGCATGGGAGTCAGCGTCGTGAAATTGACCCTGTAACTCCCCATGAGAAAGACCAAAACTCCGTTGCAAATACGTCTCCAAACTTGGATTTTTCTTACATATCCGTTGACGCTAAACAAGGAGACTTGAATCGGAAAAAGTCAAGTAGAAGCCCTGAATTAGCACCGGGCTTGGATGATTCGTTTCAAGCAATCAGCACTGCGATAAGAAAAAGCATTGCAGGTAAAACTGCTGCTGCTTCTGCTTCTGCTGCTGCAAGTTCCTTGAATTCTGATTTCAACAACACTGTTGATGCTAACACCAGCAAGGAGCAACGCTCTAGTTTCAATGTGCTTTCTCCATCTAGGATGGATTCTCTTTATACTTCTCTGAGGGAGAAACACAATTTATCTTTAACGTTGAAAGAAAAATCTGATAGCAAACACAACACAACAAAAACACCAAAAAGGAGTTCAATCTTTGTTTCCTTGCCCTCTCGCGAACCGATAAAGATCAATTCAAATTCTTCTGTAGCGTCATCCAAATTGAGGAATAGTGTTAAGAAGAGTCGGCTGAGGATATCTGAGGTACATGAGTCCGTGCAAGGAAAGAAGAAATCTGACCATCATAATTTAGAAGACCAGTTTTCCCCCATCTCAAGAGTTCGCATCCTTTCACGGACATCGGGATATGACCATTTAAATAGTGCCAAAATAATTGGAAAATCGAGTCTTGTGTCAGAGTTCCAGGATGTAATGAATGAAAATTATATTGCAACGTTCAACAAAAGACACGCCAATCAAACAATTACAACTAATCTCAATGGTAAGGCATCTCTAGGAAGTACAGCTGAAAAGGCATACAACAACTCTGGGCGTCCATTGACGATGTCGTTGGTTACAAGAGATTCAGATTTTGGTTTCAAAGATGCTCTAATGAAAAGCGAGGAAGGAAAAGAAAGGGGATCTCCCATGAGATCAACAAGTAATCGTTTATCAATTCAAACAAAGGCAAAGTCCCCAAAGACTGACAAGAGACCAGATATTAAGAAAGATGCCAAACATGAAAACTTCTCCCCTTTATCTGAACGGCATTCTAAAAAACTCGCTAATATCCCTTCAATGAGAACCCCTAATTCAAGGAGCAATGTTAATAAACGATCCAGGTCGCCATCATTTCTCACTATAGCTTCTTCAACACTTAATAGAAGCTCGCCAAACGCTGACACTGCATCAAAGGAGAGCAAAGATTCACTTAAACTGGAGTCGGACTTGATAAATAGATTAATGGCTCCAACAAGCTCTAGCGCTGCTAAGTCCCTGCGTACTAGTCTTAAGCCAGCCCAATCAATTCAAGCCAATCAAGAATTTAAAAAGCTGGAACCCTTTCAAAAAAAAAATCGATTTCTCACTACTCTGCTAACTCCAGCCAATCCACCCAGTCTTAACCCTAGTAAAACCACTCATACTAACTCGTCCAATTTGGCAACCAAGCCACTGCGTTCCCCATTGAAGAAGATAAAGTCTTCCATTGAAGACCAGGAATCCAAAATTCCCTTAAAGCTAGAATCAAGTAGCATCCCATACTTGAAAAAGAAATCCTTGATGGCAGAGAGGAGTGAAGCTGCAGCTCAAAAGCAGAAACAAAAAGTAATGATTACGATGAACCACAATTTAAAAACCCCCAAAAATGATCAGAGTGAAAGGCTGACTAGTATACTACTCCATTCCGTAAAAACTCCTACCCTCGATTCGAAGCTAAGTGTTAATCAACAAAGTCATGACTCACATCGGAATCCCTATTCGTCAGATAAGACGTCTGTCAATGAGCTGAATAAGCAAGTCGTCAAGCATCCATTACTTGATGAGCATGAGAGGGTCCAAAAAAATTACGTTGGAAATTCAGTGGCATTGCCTGATGCAGCTAGAGTTCACTCTGCAAAACGCCGCAAAACGGTAAGAGAGACTCATTCCAGGCGGTCAAATCTAAGTAAACAACAAATACTCGAAAAGAAAGCCTCCAGGGTTTCGAATTTTGAAGGAAAATTGGGCGCAAGGAGTAAGTCAGAATCCAAACTTGGTGACAAAATCACCCATATTGCTGACTCTTTGCCGGATATTGTTACTGACGAGGAAGAAAATAATCAAGAAAGTAAGGTTTTCGAAAGTTGGGCGCATACTCCGGAACTTCATCGACTATTGAGGCAAAACAGAACCGTCGATCCCAAAACTGTATTTGGTGAGGTTCCCAAGTTGAATATAGATGAGGTGTTTGAGTCGCTGGCTTCAAAGTTGCGAATAAGACAGTCTCCATCACTGTGGTCTCCAGATAGGTTACAAAAGAGGCAAGAAGAAAGAGAGTATGCAATACGTATGGGTTTCAATAGCGTTAAATGATGAATCATGCATGATAGATTATATAATAATTAAGTAGCCAAATGCATTTATACACCCTAAATTCAAAATTGACGCTTGGCCAAGGCAACTTCTTTTTTCCAGCTTGATATCCACTCTTTGACTTCTTCCTTAGGAACTACATAGATTCTCAAACTGTTGTCGAATAAGGGAACTTTTGGTTGGTCTGACATTAAGACAGTGTTGAGTTCAACCCTTTTTCCCAACTTGACCAATCCCCCCGATTCTGTTTCAAGGAAACAATCAAGATTCTTCAAATTGAAATTCTTATGCTTAGGGTCAGCAAACCAATCTTTTGGCCTATCAAGAACAACGTTTAAAATATCGGTGGCGGTCAGCACTTCGCTAATTTCTGCCAAAAAGTCGAACTCATCTGACATAGGATAAAGAACCATCGCGGGAAACAAGAGTTGAGATTCGTAATCTTTTTCATCCTCTAAACGAATGGAAGATTTCTCTAAAAGTTCAGGGGGCAGTTTAGTTTTTATTATACGATAATGCCTTAATTTGATCGCATTGATGAGGATGTCATTCTTCAACTTGGCTAACTCCTTTTCCTTTCGTCTCTTCTCCTCGAGCTCTAAAATTTTTTTTTGCTTGTTTTGTACTTGCGTAAGAATGCTTTTCACCGCTTCATTCTCTTCATCAATTGTCAATCCATATTCTAAAATCAGTTTGGCTTCGTCGTATCTTTCCACGGCGAAAAAAGCCTTCCCTGCTCTAAAAACTGCTTTAATGTTCTTTTCGTCAATCTTCAATACTTTCTTACAATCTTCAATGCATCTTCTGTAATTCTTGAGCTCAAGATTACATGCTGCTCGATTCAAATACAATGCTAAGACAATGGAGTCAACTCCGCAATCAATATCCAAACCTTTGGTATAATAATCAACTGCGACTTTGAACTGTTTGGTTTTATAAGCGTCATTCCCTTGATTCTTGAAATTTGTAGCAATTTCATCCGGTTCCCCTTCATATGCTAAACTCTTGAGTGCCTCCAATGTGGTGTTTTCCCCACCTTCGCCATCAGTCTCGTCAAGTTTCGTCATAAAGAACGGGAGTCTGTTCAACTCATCCATAACTTCCACAGTAGATTTGCTAGCATACTCAGATAACTGTGGTGGTAACTCCGGCTCCCCTGGCTTGGGAACATACTTCTTTATCTCCCACTCTGAAACCTTTTCTCCATTCATATTCACTATGTTTAAATGACTAAGTCTATTACATCTCATCTCTCATCTTCGATTTACAAAATCAGATATCACGTGAAAAAAATCATTTCTCTATATCATATACATGGTCATAAAATATATACAAACAACCACCATCATGCAGATGACTTAAAGCATGCTAGCAGTTTTATCAGCAGAAATCTTTCAACCTTTCGAATGCTCTATTGTCAATGGTACGTTAATTGACATTTTCTCGATGCCTCCAATCTTCAAATTTATGTTTACATAATAAAGTCTAGTTACCATACAGCTCTGAAAGCTAGGAGCTAAAATAAATTCTCCATTCAGATCAGTATTACCGAGATTGGAAGGGCTCAAATCGAGAAGTAAGTCGAAATTTTTAGTGAATAATTTATAGTCCTGGTCAACAGAAGGTTCTTCTACCCAGGGAATCGAGTTTGCAGATTCTTGAGTGCCAGCCCCTGTAGATGAGCTCGTATGAATACGAACTTTTTTCAAGGGAAGTTGAATTCGTTTGCTAGTAAGCGTTGCTACGCATTTGATATCCTGATAAAATTGAGTTTCCACTTTGAGTAAATCGTTACCAACTTTTTTTATCAAGTCAGATAGTTCATTGAATTTTCTTCTGACTGGATGTACAACCATATTCTCAATACTACACTGTTCTTTTTTTCCGTCTTCGATGTCTTCGTCGGGGAAACACATATCGTGGGTGAACTCAATTGGGATTGCATGCTTTTTAGAAGCAACTGTTAAAACCATCAACTGACATGTAATTTCACGCAACTCTGGAAAATGTTTCGAACTCCTTTCTTTTTCAAAGGCGTAGGTTATCTCAATAGGAACACTGATTTGACAACCTTGAGTCGAATTTTTGGATCCAACGTAGGGAGTTACATACTCCCGTTTAGGGGTGGAGATTGTGACCACTCCCAAATAGTTGCGGGTACTCAAGAATTTTTTGTAAAACCTTCTGGTAGAACTGTATACGCCTTCTTCTCTCTTCTTTGTACGCTTAAACCAGTCAACTCCATCGGAAGAGTATAAATGCCTCAATTTTAGGTCAGATGACCTCGAGCTAACAGGAGATAATGTTCCCTCTGACCCTGGTGTATTTACGAGGTTTCTTCCGAATTCCAACTTTTCGTCAAGCTGTTTCATCAAAACATCGTAATATAACCTGGTCCAATGTGGTTCACCTGGCTCTCTTCTGGAATAGGGCACAACCCTAAACTGAGTCGATACCTCTTTTGCAATTACATATTTATCAATCCCACCAGTATCGTACTCATAATCTGAAGCTTTACCAATCATCCTCGCATTGACCGAAAAACTTATGGATGAGTCCAAGAAAGCGAAATCTTTGATCATGTCATTTTTCCTGGTGAGCACTTCGGACGCAGGGAATAAGCTTCTTGGAAACCCAAGTGTACATGGTATATCAGCATGGCTAGGTATGTTGTGGATATCACAAATATCATCCAATAATTTGTCGGGTATTTTGAAAGTGAAAAATCTCTTGTAAGTGACATTGGGCTCAAAAATTCTCTTTACGTTGATTGATAAGCTGGTATTATCATATGGGTCTATTTCCCCTTCACACCAATCATGAGGATCTCCATCATCGGTAGCAAGTCTTGCAATGTTTGAGTAAGACCAGGAAGCAAAAAGATCGACCATAGTTAAGAAAACATAATCCATATTTGCTTTGTTGGAGATCTTCCCGTTGTCGTTTTCTAATCCAATATAAACACCTTCAAAGGCAACATAAAACATATCGAAAGGGATTTGTTTTTTTGATTTGTTACATATGATGACGTACCCATGTATGTACTTCCCTTGTGAGAACTCTAATCCTTGAGGGTCGTACACTTCGGGTTCAATACCCTTCTCACAAAGTTTCTTAGTTATTTTAATATCAAGTTCCAAGTCTTTCAAAACTGGAATATTACGTTTGGTTAAATTCACCAATTTATGTACGTTTCCTATCACCGTATTTTCCCAATCAAGTGGATTGTCTTCATCTAATTGCAATAGTTGTTGCTGGAATTGAGGTATTGCAGGTTGTGAAATTTCAGACATTGGTGAATGCAAAGCAGATAAGCTCAAATACCTGTGAGACTCATTGGAAATTTCTGGGCTTAACTCGTAGGAGGGAGGGTCAACTCTGAAATTTTCTTCTCTTGTTGGTCTTAGGGGTCTCGCGAGAGTGGACTGGTGCATTTGGTACGACGGCAAGATCGAAACCAATTTCGAGTCCTCCTTTTCTTCTGTCGAATCATCAGTAAATGGTTCCGACATTTGAACACTCCTTTAGCTTGATGGCATGGAATCTGTCTTTAATCTTAGCTCTACACTATGTTCCGGCTTTGCTTCATAAATATTCGCATCTCGCTCATTTAATACCTGTATATAAATATCTCGTTGTAACCTTAATGTACATCATATAAGAAGCCTGATAGGAAGATAAAAAAAATAGACGGTACATGCATCCTCGTAACAGCCGGTTCTGGCGCTGAAATTTAACATTATATTTTCTTACTGGACTATTGTATATCTCAACATTTCGATAGTATCAAAAAGATCTAGATTCCATTAAATTTTTCCAATTTTTGCAGTTTTCAACAAGTATCATAATATATGGCAAAACTAAGACAAAACAATAAAGAAAAACATTTAAATGAAATACTTGAACCTACTACTATAGTTGCTGGTTATTTTATCATAAACTATTACCTTGTCGGCAAGAAATGTACTTTCAATGGAACTTACATCATGAAAAAGTGATAACGGCCTGTTCTTTCAGTACATTGGGCAAGAAATTCGGCACGTGACTCGGTTGATAAGGTCAGTTGAGGTAAAGAAGCAAGAAGATATGCAAGATAATACGTAAGTTCAGCACAAGATAACCCATGGCAATAGAAATTAAAACATAATAGCAGCTATGGTTGTGTTAGACAAGAAATATATAAATTCAAGTCCACTGTTAATTCAGCGAGCTATCAGAAAAGAGATACATATCAAAGTACTCATTGTCGTTCTTGTTGTATATCTTTTTCACTTGATATGGAGGTATGACACTGCAAGATACACTCCACAAGTTTTTGATTACAGTATTTATTTTGGAGCAGATAGAAATCCGTTTTATGATCCGATAGGGCTTCCATCATTGGAACCCTCTGATGATCATTTACACCGTGGCAAACATGCGATGGTTGCTTCAGATGTGCCACAGTGCTCTGCACTTGGAAAGGAGATCTTATTGAAAGGTGGAAATGCTGCTGACGCCGCAGTGACAGTCGCACTTTGCATTGGAAGCATCAATCTGTTTTCGTCTGGAATTGGAGGAGGCTCATATATTGTTAGTTCACTGAAAGATCACAAGGAAGCAATCAGTATTGATGCCAGGGAAGTTGCTCCGTTGAAAGCATTTCAGGACATGTATGCGTTGAACCCCCTACTCTCGAAGGTAGGGGGACTATCTGTAGCAGTTCCAGGTGAACTAAAGGGACTAGAAGAGCTTTACAAAAGACATGGCTCAGGAAATTTGACCTGGTTCGAGCTAATTGAACCAGTCATAGAACTAAACCGGCGTGGATTTAGATGCAGTGAAATATTAGCAAGAGCTATTGATAGATCATTACATCCGGTTTTCTCAGTGGTTCCACAAATAGAGATGGCATGGGACTTTGTTTTCAAACTGGATCATACTTTTATACAAGAGGGAGACATTATTCGAAGAAGAGCACTCGCAAGCACTTTGGAGGTTATAGCAAAAAATGGATCTTCAGACCCCTTTTATGATCCCAATAGCTATATTGTAAGGTCTTTAGTGTCTACTATCAAAGAATTGGGAGGCGTATTGACCCCCGAGGATTTCGCAGCTTATGAGGCTAACGTTGAACCAGCATTGAAATTGGAGTTCTCAGTTGACGATAGACAGTATCACGTGTTTACATCGAATGGTGCATCATCAGGACTTATGTTATTGACGGGCTTGAATTTCTACAACTCGGTACATAAGAGTAATGATTCTGATGTTTTAGTCACACATAAGCTCATTGAAAGTATGAAATGGATGGCATCAGCCAGGAGTTATTTTGGGGACTTTTCTAGAAGTAGTGAAAACGCAACATTCAAGAATTCTTTGGAAAGAAGATACTTGTCTAAAAAGTGGCCGATTGAAAAACTCAAATCAGGAAATTATTCCGATTCGAAGACTTTTCCTTGGAGACATTACGAACCGAAGTATGAGTTGACAGAACCTCACGGTACGACACACTTCTCCATCGTCGACGATAAAGATAACTCTGTTAGTATGACTACTACTGTTAACCTTTACTTTGGATCTATGGTGTACGATAACAGAACAGGCGTAATCTTGAATAACGAAATGGACGATTTTTCTGTGCATAAGTTCAACAACTTTTTCAATCTCACACCATCAGTGTACAACTTCATAGAGCCTGGAAAGAGACCTCTTTCTTCGATGTCCCCAAGTGTTATCGAAGCTCCATTAGAGCCTGGAAGTTCAGAATTTTCCCCAATATTGTTGATAGGTGCTGCAGGTGGTTCTAGGATAACCACATCAGTTTTCCATGCTATAGTACGCTCTATCTATCAAAAAATGTCTATATTAAAGACTGTATCGTTCCCGAGATTACATCATCAACTCATCCCCGAGTACATAATGGTGGAAAACATTACCATTTTTGAGAGCGAGCACAAGCTTTATAACTCGACTAATATCTTGTCTCAAATGTCTGACTTAGGGCATCTGTTTTTCGAGAGTGGATCCCTCACTGTTGTAAATGCAATCAAGCGAGAACCTGACGTCGTCGGACATATCTGGGAGGGAGTATGTGATTTTTGGAGAAAAAGAGGCGAGGCAGAAGGGTACTAGATTTATAGTTTTTTGGGGCTTACGTTCACTACTTGAATTTTTGATATTAGACAGCAAGTAATACTTAACAAAATCGTTTTCAACTATATTACAAATCTATGCGCGTAGCCAAATGTTTGTTATCTCCGAGATGTTTAGCAGCACCAAAGTTAGATTAACTCGTACATCAGACATCAACTTAATGTAATATATGACTCCGCCTTGACTTAAACCTTCTCTAGATGAGAGGTATGGCGGTGTCAATACCATGATCTGATCAAGCGTTTACAAATGACCTTAAAAGATCACCCAAGACTTTTGAGATTCCACGGAGGGCTCCAAAATCTTATCGGTTATAAAAGATACCGTTCCACTGATTTTTTTTTATTGTCAGCTAAAAATCACCCCAGATCAAATCTTACGGGCTGAGGTTGCAGGGTATCGCAACCGCCAGACTTTCCTTTTAATCTCAGGGAATGTTACTTTGAAAATAAACTCCTTTGGCATTGCAGGACCCACTCATTCTACAACCAATAAGCAAGTGTTTAGTTTCTTCACACGAACTTCTATAGGCCCACCCATGAATAAACTTCCTTTCTATCCAAATAGAAAGAATTTCCGTATGCCCGAATTCTAACAGACCTCTACTACCCTGCTCGTGTAGCAAGCATTGACAATCACCGGGGTTAAACTTAACACCTTGCGTCCTTGAATGTAATACTTCGTCCGGTGTGGTTTCGGACTTTGATGCCGGAATGACAATTAAGCCGCACGAGTATAACCAAACTCCTGAAAATCTGGGGTATATATAAAAGGTGCAGACGGATAGAATAACAGAGAGAAATCAATGAGGGAACAATAGGTCTATACACAAATAGACAAAAGCTGAAGACCTGAAATATTCAAAGCGGTATATACAGATTGGTGATTTCAAAGAAGAGTTACAGAATCTCAAAGAACGGCAACTTCAAGGTGACAGCAGAAAGCTCAAAAGGAGGACACACTAAGGATACCAACAAACCTGGAATAGTAAAGGGAACTAAGGTCTCAACAACCACAATATAAGTGCAAAAAGTTTGCAAAGATTTGAAATTCGATCGTATTGATTATTAGAGGTGATCAAGACTACTCTAAGTGCCCCTTGGAGCGAAAACACTGAGATCGAGAGAGGAAGACAAACACCCAAGGTCTACTCAAGAAGAGTCAACCATAGTGTCGACAACTCAAGATACCGGAAAAGGATTGATCAAACCAACTAAAAATATTTAGAATGACATATCAATATCAAGCAGATTTGAAAAAGCTCCCTATACCCCCATTGAGGGAAACTTGTGAGTCCTACTTGGACGTGCTAAGGCCCCTACAGACTGATAAAGAGCATCAAAGAACAGTAGAGGCGGTTAATAAGTTTATGGCTGATGGAACAGGAGAATATTTGGATCAAGAATTAAGAAAGTATGCAGAAACACGGAACTCATATATTGAGCAGTTTTGGTACGATTCTTATTTAAATTATGATTCTCCGGTGGTGCTTAATTTGAATCCATTTTTTCTTTTAGAAGATGACCCCTTCACAAATGAATCTATGGGGGCTAATTCTCAAGTGAAGAGAGCAGTATCGCTTACTATGAGCTCGTTGAAATTTATAAGGGCATTGAAAAATGAAACCTTGCCAGTTGATAAGTTGAAGAATGGACAACCACTAGACATGTACCAGTATTCTAAGTTGTTCGGAGCATCAAGAATACCAACTGAAAGTGGATGTATCATGCAGACGGATCCAGAATCTAACCACATTGTTGTGATGTCCAAGTCACAATTCTATTGGTTTGATGTATTGGATTCCAACAATGATTTAGTTTTGAGTGAATCAGAATTTATGGTCAATTTCAATTCTATTCTTCGTGATTCTTTAAATACACCAATTAATGAGGTTGCAAGATCGTCATATGGAGTATTGACTACCGAGAATAGAAGGATATGGGCTAAAATCAGAAACTCAAATTCGATCAAGAATAATAGCACGAATAGTGAGATATTATCGATAGTTGACTCTTCTCTATTCATTGTTTGCCTTGATGACATTAAGTTAGATAATTTATCCGATTTGGCCAAGAACATGCTCTGTGGTTTGTCCATTTTAGAAAAAGGTGTGCAAGTTGGTACATGTACGAACAGATGGTACGATAAGCTACAAATTATTATAACGCAGAACGGAAAGGCTGGAGTCAATTTTGAACATACCAGCATTGATGGTCACACAGTATTAAGATTTGTAAGTGATATTTATACTGACTCCATATTATCGTTCGCTCAGTCCATAAATACCAACACACCTTCACTATGGGATACTCCTGTTATATCCCAGAATAAACTGAAGTCAACTGAAAATCTTACTACTGTCCCTCGCAAGTTGGAATGGGATTTGACCCCAGACTTATCGTTAGCCTTAAGATTTGGAGAGACGAGGTTGAGTGATTTGATCAATCAAAACGAGTTCAGGCATCTTGAATTTAAGAATTATGGTTCTTCTACTATCAAAAAGATGAAATTTTCTCCAGATGCCTTTGTCCAAATGGCATTTCAAGCAACATATTATGCATTGTATGGTAAAGTTGAATGTACCTATGAACCTGCAATGACGAAACAGTTTTTTCATGGTAGAACTGAAGCCATACGAACAGTAAGTCAAGAGTCTAATTTATTTGTCAGAAAGTTTTTTGATCCCTCTATTCCAAATATCGATAAGTTGAAATTCTTATCTGATGCTTGCACTCAACATTCAAAGCAAACAAAAAAAAGCTCTACAGGACATGGAGTTGACAGACACTTGTATGCCTTGTTTTGTATTTGGAAGCGTTACGTTGACTCTACAGAGAGTGAAATTATAAGCGAGGACACTCTTAAAGCTGCTGCAAGAGCTACGAAAACTTCTCCCAGCTCAGATCAACAAAGAACCTCAATATCCACATTGGTAGACGAATACGAAGATAGCAAAACAAGCTCTTCTGATAATACCGTAGTGAATGATGCTCATACTATGTCTGACTTGAAACAAATACCGGAGTTATTTGCAGATAGTGGATGGGATAAGTTGAACAACACTGTTTTGTCCACATCTAACTGTGGAAACCCATCATTGAGATTATTTGGTTTCGGGCCAGTTTCTGCAAATGGTTTTGGAATAGGTTACATCATCAAAGACGATTCGATTTCTATTTGTGCCTCTTCGAAGCACAGACAGACAGAAAGATTTTTGGTGACCTTGAATTCGTATTTCGATCAAATTTACTGTATATTTAAAGAGGTTAGCGAGTCTACTTCAAAAGCATCTGAGAATTTCGAATTCACTTCAAAACGATCGGTTCCAGGCTCTAACATCAATAGTTTGTTAGGGGGCTACGGATATTTTGATGTTGGTGAAGACCTTATCAAGTCCAGAGGGCCAACACCGGAACCTCCATTTTTGAATAGATCAAACAGTGGATTCTCTGTGAGGGAAATTGGCAAAAAGCTCAGACTTTCAGAGTATTGATAAAGTCTCCCTTTCCCTAAACGTTTGTTGTTCTAAACAATGACAAACAATCATCAATATTTATTAGTGATATTACGTATTACATTCGTACGTCTAAGAACATATTTGCTATTCTCAGATGCAGTGTGCTAATTTTGTTCATGGGTTCATCGATCTCCCATCGTAATACAATTGTAAATTGTAGCGTACAGGTTATGTTGTATCCTATTTGCTTTAAATACCAAAGCTATTTTGATTGAACGCAGCTCTTAAGGATGCCTTATCAACTTTCAGATTTTTGTTGTGCTTCCCAGCTGATGGAACATTCAAAACAGCCAAATCACTATGATTTGGTTTCAGGCTTTTACCAGACCTAAGCATTGAATCACTACCATTTGCGGATCCGGAAGATATAGATTTCGCAGGTGGAGATGAGTATGGTTGAATAATCATGGGTTGCATCATAGGTTGTTGCATCATAGGTTGTTGCATCATAGGCTGCTGATATGGCTGCATCATGGGCTGTTGGATCATTGGCTGCTGGAATTGCATCATTGGTTGTTGATATTGTTGCATCATCGGTTGTTGATATTGTTGCATCATCGGCTGTTGCATCATTGACTGTTGATGTTGCATCATAGGTTGCTGATAATGAGTTACAGGTTGCTGTGCAATGTGAGGTTGTTGGTAATGTTGCATTACTGGTTGCTGAGAATGTTGAGAAAGCTGAGGCAGATTGTGATTCATCATCGGCAGTCGGATTTGTTGTCTATTTACAGGATCCTGACATTGCCCATTACTGTACGGACTTTGTGGTCTCAGCATCTGACCGCCATTTTTACGCAGTTCTTGCCGAGGAGCTTGCTTTTGGTATGAATGCTGTTTGGAAGCAGGCATATTGGGTGGAGAAAACTCATAAGGCGACAATGTTTTTTCCTGAGAGCCACTTCCATGATTGTGAGTCTCCATTCTTTCCAAGTGGGTCGTTGAACTTGAGTTATTGTATCTGTTTTTATCCACTTTTGGTGAATTAACCTGATGCTCTTTTGGTATTTGACTGGTTACATTATGTGACCCCAAAGACGCCTGAGTAGGATTTGTATTGGGTGCAACCTGATGGACATTAAATGGCTGAGGTCTTGATTTGTTCTCTTTAATTTTCACGTGAGGTACGGGAATAGGTGGTACATCCTTATTTTTATTGAAAGGCAGAGTTGGACTTTTTCGAAGCATGTCAGCTTGGTGGTTGTCATCATTTGAATTACCAGCTTGCGAAAATTTCTGAGCGGGGGGTGTCTGGGGGAGGCTGTTTCCGAAAGCTGCAGACGTAGCAGATGCCGTTTCCTTTTTATCTTCCAGGCTCCCTTTTGACGCTTTCGGATCAACTTGAGAGCTTTTCATTTTCAATTTACCCGAAGTGTTATAACCAGCGCTGTAATTCTCTGTATCACTTCCCTGGGAGGAATAGATGGGGATCGCAGGAACCAACTCTTTTGGGATCTTTCTGCTGGGCTTGGGCGAATGCCCCATCTCAAACGGTTCAGAAGTCTTCATTGAATAGCTCACAGGTGCTTTATTCAAGCTTTTATTATCTCCCAAAGGGGCGTTAGTGTTCCCAACTCGTTCGTCACCTATATCTTTCTTCTTGGATTCACTCCTTTGATCATTTCTGTCTATATCAGATACATCAATATGGGGGATCTTTTCACTATCTATAGCTTTGTCACCCTGTGTGACCTTCTTCTTCTTCTTCTTCTTCTTCAGTTTTGGAGATGCTGGAGGCGATTGGGTGGGTGAGGTCCCAGCAGGTAAAAAGGGCAACATATCCAATGAAGGGTTTGACCCGAAAACCTCAGCAAAGCCAGGAGGAGGGGGACCAGGAGGAGGGGGACCAGGAGGAAGGGGAATACCTCCTGGAAAGAATCCATATGGACCCATTGGGCCAAACATATTGGACAAACTTGTATCAGGTACCGGGGGGTTATCTTTCTTGTCTTTCTTCTTCTTCTTCTTCTTCTTCTTCTCCTTCAGTGGCAGAGTAGGACTTCCTAACGGAGAACTTAAGCTTTCCAATGATTGACTAACATGACTTGAAAAACCGTTCTCACCAGGCTGAAGAGGTGGCATGAGCTCTGTTTGGGCTTCTACTCGCAACCCATTTCTTTCTTTAACGTTTGCTGAGCGAATGGGGTCCAGGGATTGTTCTCCAGGCAGCAAAGGATTGCCTTGGGCCTCACAATTTACTGGTACAGGTATCTCGCGACGGTTCTGCTGGTCGAAAGCATCAGATCCGGAGACATCCAGTGGTGGACTCTTAGTCCTAGGAGATACATCATCTGGGGTCATATATTGCAGTGGATGAGACGAGATCAGTTTGATAGGAGACTGTGATCTCCCAAGTTGAGCTGATGAAGGTTTAAGAGCCTCAATACCTTCATCCGAATTCAAATTGGCATTGTTGAAATCAGTTTGGACATTACGGCTTTGGGGTGTTGGGCTCATTTGATGCGTCTCATTCTGACTCACAAATGAGTTTTCATGCGTTGGAATAAAAGAGGGAGATTTCCCAGTCATATCTTCTGACGTAGGAGGCAAACTTGTTCCGTTATTAGGGACCATTACCGCAGTACTGAAAGAATTGGTTGAAGTGCCTTGTGATGAAAGTGGTGTCATGTTTGATGCTGGTACCATATTATAAGGACTCATGATCGGGGGTCCATACATATTCGGAGAACCATACATATTTGGCGAACCGTACATAGTTGCCGATGGGCTCATGTTTGGAGTAGGGACCATTGAAAGTGCACTAACATTGTTACGAGGAGGGCTTCTTTGTGGGCTCATAGACCTTTGTGGACTCATGGACCTTTGATTACTCATTGATTGAGGAGAAATTTGCTGTGGAATCATAGCCCGAGGAGGACTCTGGGACGCACTAGGGTCTAAGCGAGTATTTCTCTGGGTGGCTTGCGGAGTTGTCATAACATTTGGAGATGGAGTGAATTGATTAGAAGATGGCGTATTGTTCAACACTGCATCTACCATCGATACTTGTCTGGGTTGCGATGTCGGTATTGGAGGAGATCGCTGAGATTCTGTAGTCTCTAACGGTGGGGGAGGAGGTCTGTGAGCAGAGGATTTTGAACGATTCCTCGGAAGTTGTTGCGAAACAAATGCCAGTTGGTTCAACTGAGTTGATGTGGCGTGTTCGTCATATGAATTGAAGGTGTTCATTGAATCCAAATATTTCTTGTATTCGTCAAGCTCCCCATCGTTAATCATGCTGGGATAAATGTATTCATCGTCTTCGTTATCACTAAGTTTCACATCGAGTTTATAGTCATCATCATCAAAATCAAGTTTGGGTAGTAAGTCAGTTTCCTTCTCGGGTGGAGGAGGTGGAGGTAATGACGCAGTTTTCTCTTTCCGGCTACCCGAGGATACAATTCTATTGAACTTAGGACTATCGTTAACGGGTAGTATGGTATTATGCAACTTGAACCTTTTCAAGTAATTTTCTGTAGAAAGAGTTTCTTCAGTCACCACTAACCATTTCTGAAAGCCTTTCAAACCTGCCTCGACAACCAAAGAGCGCCCGAAAACGTTTTTGCTTTCCGACGTCTGATCTGATCCTAGAGATGACAACCAGGTCCATATATAATAGTCTTGCAATGAAACATCATGAATTTCAATTTCAGAATAAAGTGGTATATTATTGTCCGTTTCAGTTTGCTTGGAGGACCATCCTGGGTACAATTCAAATTTTGATTGTATAGGGTCCGCAGTTAACCTGTTCAAAATTCTTTTGGACTCGTCTGTAAAAGTATCCACTATCTCGCGCGTTGATTCCTTTTGAAATATATTCTTCAAAATTGTGTAGTTTTCGATAGATGTAAACGAATCCTTTTTATCGAAAGAAAGAGTGTGTCTAATTTTGCTCAAAAGCTCGTATGCATTGGAAGACGGCTTTGTGGACTTCACTAGCACACAGGGCATAGTTATCATGGATTTCAATGAGTCTCCGTTATCTGCCGGAGGGTAAGAGTTTGAAATCAATAAAGATTGAAGGGTTTTGGGCAATTTCAAAGTCTCTCTTTCGTTCTCCGGTAGTACAGCTCTCAAGAATGACAACAATAGGTGGAATAATGCATTGGAAGAGGATTTCCACCCTTCTAATCCTGTAATGAAATTGTTCTCCCTTTTGATGGTTGCGTCGTAGAATGCACCACTATGTGACTTTTTATTTTCATTAAATGCCCATAAACTCGCCATTTTGGATATCTTCCTTCCACTCAAGTAGTTGTATTGGGAGTTGGAAGCCACGCCAATCAACAAGTCAAGGAAATCGTAAACTATGGATGCGTGTGCCGGTGAAGACAAACATTTCGGCATGATACTTAAGAAAGCGGACTTGGGATACCCTGCTTCCTTTTCCTTGCGCCTAAACTCCAAGTACACGTCCCATCCAATAATCTCTTGGTTAGGGAGACGACACCAGAGGTACTTCAACCCACATATTAAGGTGAAATCATCAAATCTACTGAGAAGTAACAACACATAGCCCTCATCATCCATCCTCAAGAGGTCTCCATCGGGGAATATGGTTTCTAGAAAGCGCTCGAGCTTGCTATCGTCTACCTTCGAGCGGAAAGGAAGAAATATGTGCGGTGTTTTGGTACCCCTGCTCTTCAACTCGGCAGTAATAAGATGTAAAATGACCTTTAGTTTCTTTCTGTTGAGCTGATCAGCCCGTATTCCCGTAGATTCCACACTGGTGCGCCTACCTTCACTGGGCAAAGGAGGTAGCTCAATGTCCTTTGAAAAAGGATCCGAAAACATGTCTCTCTAGTCTTGTTGGTGCTAATCTTTCTCTGTCTAGATCGGCATTTAAATTCGCTGATGATGATTGTTTGTTTTCAAATATTTTGACAGCGCGTTTTACAGCATTTACGAAACCATCACCAAAAACACTGCGACCCCTTGCAAATAATCGAGACATATAAGATGTCGGGGGCAACGAATCAAATACCCAGCTGCCAACACAGATGGATGGCTTATAAAAAGCGTCATATATTTCATCATTACTTGCAGGGAAGTTCTCCTGCAAGCAATAACCCGAAAGAGGGCTATGAGCTACAAGGCCTTGCAAGGATTTAAATATTGTGAGAAGCTTACATGTGAGGCTCAATATCTATTTGGCACTAAACGTCTCTGACTTAATTATTAGAACTATAAAGATTTCCCAAGGGATTCCGATACAATGTGAAGATGGTCACGGACGGCCCTGCACAACCTGGGGAATCAGCTGCACATGGTAGTTCTGGTCCCTCATAGGCAAGCCCTGATTGCGTTGATATGACGGAGAGGGCACCCCTACACCAAGATGTTGAGGTGGAACTGAAGAATGCTTTATATGGGCAAAAGAGCCGTTTTCATTGCTCTCATTAGTATTTGGAACATGACCATTATTATCGTACATATTGATGCTGGGAACCGTCTCAGAGGACGCCTTTTTGCTTTCTCCACTCGAATCAACGTGAGGGTCGATTGGGTTCCCTCTGAAAGATATCACCTGTCCCATTCCAGTAGCAGGGACCGTCTGCGATATATTGTAGTTCTCGCGGGTGTTATTCAAAGTGGTCGGAATAGTGCTGGGAATGGACGTAGCATTGGCGTGAGCCTTTGAAGTTGTTTGCGCAATATAATCCGTCTGTTGAATTATGTGGTTAAGCTGTTCGTATCCTCCCACGGATGAGGCAAACAAAGGACAGTCTCTGTGACCTACTATGACACCCTTGAGGTTTATCAACTGATCTCTGAGTTGACTCACTTGCAAAGACAAATCTCTATAACCGGAGGAATAAAACGAGAGTTCTTCCTCCATTCTCTGTATTAGCTGTTTTTTACGCTGGCGACACTTGGATGCTGCAACTCTATTTCTCTCCAAAAAGTTCTTGCGTTTCTCATTCTCATTGGACAGAGATTTCCCCGTGTCACTATGCGACGCAGACCTTTTCCTCTCATGACTGCTGTCATCTGGTTCCAGTTTCGACTTCTTGTTGGACCCCGGTTTCTCGCTTATGCTTCTCTTTTCAGCGCCCGCTTGTCGCACTCTGTCGTCTGAGTCGTCCGATGGAGTTTCCGACGTTGCGGAGACTGGCGCGGCATTATGAACTTGCGGGAGTTGTCGATGTTGGTGTTGAGTTTGCGGTTGGGGAGGTGGTTGAAGGTGTGACTCTGGATTCTGCGACAGGCTCTGGGCGTGTGCCTGTGGGGGAAGAGTGTGGGCCTGAGATGATGAAGGCTGAGGGGCATTTCGAAGTGCCTGAACCAGATGAAGATGAGGAGGAGAATGAGGATGATTCATGTTCATGAAGTTCGGAAGTCCAGGAACCATTGAACTGTTCATGAACCCTCCTGGGGTTGTTAAACCAGGGCCTTGTCCAAGCGGAAAAGAGGGAGGGTTTATGCCACCTGGCGTTAACCCAGATCTTAAATTGGACTCATTGGGGGTCAAGCCCGTCTTCTTGAGTGAATTGATAAAGTGAGTGAAGTTTCCTGAGGATGAGTTGGCATGCAAAGCTTGAAGGGTAGTAGGGTTACCACCATGTCCTCCAGCTCCAGGCCCGTCAGAGGAGTTGGGATTATTCGTAGCATTGAGGAGGCTGCTCCAAAGAGCAGACCCTGGTGTTTCGGGATTAAAATGTCCTCCACCTGGCGATAACCCTAGTAACGGTAGCCGCCTTCCTCCTGGAGTGAGCATAGGAGGTGTCATAGCTGGTAATTTGCTAGATACGCCGTCTGCTTTACCACCAGCTCCTTCTGTCTTTCCGTTGGACACATTAACCCCAGCATGGCTTTTATAAGCAAAAGATTTCTCGAATGGATTCGGCTCCAAGTCAAAAGTGTTCTTCTACACAAAAGTTAGTAAACCAAGATCCAAGTGACGTAATACCCTCATTTTTCCTGTCATTCGAGTATCAACGATTATTGTCCATGTTTAATCTATACTTACATCTTCAGCCATATTGACCTAATTGAACACTCTAGTCAGCCACTTTCCTATCGATATAACTCGTGAATATCAACAAATGGGTAGGCCAAAGGTTTGTAATCACGTAAAAAACCAGGTTTTGAATTCACATAAATTACCAGGATTTGTGACACAAAGACAATGATAACACCCCACTCAATTAGGATTGGAAGGCTCACTGAAAAGCTATTAGGTCATAGGGAAGATCAAGCCAAAAAGCCCGAAAAGCCCGGCAACCTCAGGGGTCTCATATAGGCAGCTAGAGGTATATGACAGAATGATTGAGGGGTAAGAGGAGTAATCTGGTCGTTGTGACGGCTGCATGTAGCTAGTACGGCTATGTGCGATACGAATTGTGCTGCGTAACTCTGCTAGGCACGGCTTGCATTATAGAAACCTATTTGTAATTAGCTACTAAACCGCATCAGGTATTTTTTTTAATATGTTATTCATCTTTTCCTTGGTTTCCTCCTTCGAGTCCTTCATTATTTCGGGGTTTTTTCTGGCTTCCTCTTTCAACTCCTCGTCAATGGGTTTATGGACAGGGGCAGCCTCAGGGATGTGTCCCTTGTCGATTTGAACTTTTGGCTCTTGAATATGGGGTTCCTTCTCGGAGTCTATTTTTCTTCTCCATCCCGTGAACAACTGAGGTGACAACTCGAAAGTAGGGAACGGATGAGCCTCAGTGTTGAAGACGTACTTATCCAATGGGATCTTATTATCGTCGTCGAACAAAAGATACAAGTACTTCAATGTCTCGGCAAACCAGAATGACTCCATATTATCTCTCTTCGGAGGCGGTATTTTGGTCACGTCCTCCAAGGAAGTATATGAAACATCGCCCTCAGTATTAACAACCTTTGAGTATTTGACAAAATTCTGGAAAATTTCGTAACCCCACTCTCTATATTTAGAATCACCGGTTATTCTGTACAAATAGAAAAGGGATTCGACAGTTTCAGGACGCTGCAAGTTGTGCCTATCAAGCTTTTTAATGTAAAAATCACTGTTTATGTTTGGATCTTCGTTGAAAACAACAATTTCTGGCGACAACCCAGTTTCAACATCATGATACATTTTATAACATGTATATGTTAACTGCTCACCTAATCTGAAATCAGACTCTCTTTCTTCATTCCAAGAGGACAGTTTCTTAGCTTCTTCGTAAGTGAGACCATTTGTTGCGCCAACTGCCAAGAGACCGCCATAGAAACAAACTAAATGGTCCATTTTGGGAGACAATGGACCCTTGATACCACGCTCTAATTCACCAATGAATGTGAGTTTGTTGGGATAAGATTTCCGGACCAAATGCTTTTTAACACCTTCTACTGACTCACGATACATGTCCCAATAAACTTGTTCCTCATTTCTCGTTTGCATATACTGTTTCAAAAGATACTCATAATAGGAGTCACCTCTTGATCCTAATCTTATGAGATTTCCCTGGTATTTACCTGTATCAGGGTTGACATAAATAGGTACCAAACCGTCTTCAGGTTTGTTTGCATCCAACAATTCCATCACATGTTCAGCATTTTCCCAGTACATAACCTCACCTGTCAAATGTGATAAATACTTAAGCTCTAGTTGCAACGTGGCTACCTCAGCAGTAGATGAAGCACCCATATCAACATGATTCTTGATTCCAGTTCCAGTCAACAAATTTACGGAAGAGTAAGGGATTCCGGTGTCGCTTTTGAAACCACCAAGTAAGGAGTCTGCTAGATTTTTCGCCTTGTCCAAATAAATATCTTCTTGGCTGAAATGGTAGGCAGACAAAAGACCTCCTAACATTCTGATTGTGGTCTCAAACACGTTGACTTCATAGTCGAAGGAATAATCCAACTCATTGATTACCCACTCTTTCGCATCCTTCAACTCGTCTTTAGCATCCATAATCATTAATGTATCTAAGGAATCAACTATGATCCATCCAAGAGGCTTTGGTCCCATGTTTTCACCTGATTGCTCCATCGGGTGAAAAACATCCTTTCCCCACGCAAATTTCTTGTATGTCAGCCACGATTCCAAAAACACGGCCTTCACCTCTTGCTGTCTCGAAGCCCAGTCAGCGTTTGAATGGTGTGGCCTGTAATTACCCGCGTACTGAAATAAAAAGTACAATATTAAGGATCCGATAAAGAATTTGACGACGACCATGATCTTGTTTACTCGTCTGCCTCCTACTCCCGATGGTGGTTTATCTTTGTAGTAGAGTGGTAGCTGGTTCTTATTCTTTGCTTTCCAGATATTCTGTTTTTCTTGTGATGCTCTTGAGTAGCTCATCCCTGTAATTTGCCTGGGCTCAACCTAAACTTCAGAGTGCCAATTCGATCACTCCAGTTATCCGAATCAATTGTGTCTCACCGGTACGAGTTTAATTATATTTCATCAACACGTATGGCCGATATCCTCCCGCTAGTGAATTAATATTGATTAATTTTTGATAAGTAGTCCTAGAGTACAAGCAAAGCTCGTGTTTTGATCTGCACGGTATCCATTTTTTGAATCCGATATTCTCACGTGCAATCCTTCATGGTACAAAAATTTATAATTGAGACCTTACATAAGCCCCACGAACGTATGGCAGGATACAAACATCTTGAAGTTGCATCTGAAGCCCATATATTGCTGAAAGTTACTAGGAAGAAACAGAGGGTCAACATTGAAGACTTATGGCTGAGGGAATAATGGAGTACACAACGGAGTCACCTTACAAACCAGGAGAGTATTCCCCCTCTTCGGTAGAATCAACATCGGGCACAAGTGAAAAGCTAACAGGAGATAACACAGGGATCAGCGATAGTGCAATCAAAGAATCAATTAATGAGAACCGGCCTAAATCGACAAGAAGATCAGTAGCTTGTAAAAGCTGTCACATGTTGAAAGTTAAATGCATCCCGGCAGACGAGGAGAATCCAAGCGGACCCTGCACAAGATGCTTGAAGTCTAATAGGAAATGTGAGATCGATCTCAATCAGACGAGGAAAAGAAGGAGGAAACACGAGAATGGTATAGATGTATCAGGAGCCAACAGCGCACTGCAAAAACTCATTACTAAACTACAAGAGCAAAACAATCATTTAAAAGCTCAATTAGAGCGGTTGAATCAACAATTGTCAGATCGTTCAGAACCTGGATCAACCAGATCATCAGAAATTGGTTTCGTATCGAAGTTAGATTTAGAGAGAGAGCTAAACGTACTTTGTCGAAGTTCTACATCAAAGTTATCTGAGATGACAAACTCTTTGAAATATACTGCCGACAGAAGAAGACAATTAATCTCTAAAGACCAAAACCCCGATTTAATCAGTTCTGGAATGATTTCGAAGCAAGAGGCAGAAAAAAGACTACAAATGTATAGGGAATTGATTTATGCGAGGTACCCATTGGTAGAGGTTCCAGAGTCAATGACCGTTGATGAATTACAGGCTAACCAACCATTTTTATTGAATGCTATCATCTCGGTGACCACATCCATCGGTACGGATACTCAAAATATAGACAGGGCTTTAGAAATTGACAACGCAGCAGTGAAAAGTATTGTTACTGAAGTTATGGTAGCAGGCACGAAATCTGTTGAATTGATCAAGAGCTTGATTTTACTTTGTTTATGGTACAACGCACCCGATCTTTTCAAACACCGTCGTTATCACTTAATGAATACAATCTCGGTTTCCTTAATGCACGATCTAGGAATTATGACCAGACCTTTTCACAACTTCAAGCAGGATGCAAGTGAGAATTCTATTACTCCAATCGAAGTCTCAATTCCATCAAATGTTGAATGCAGAAGATTAGTTATTGTGTTATATTTCACAACTGTCAGTGTTTGTTTGATCCTAAGAAGAAACATTTACGTCAAATGGACAACCTTTGTTGAGGAGTGCTGTGTGAGTTTGGAAAATAGTGACAATCCTAAGTTCAAAAGCCTTGCATTGCTTTCCAGATTGAGCTTCCAGCTAGAAAGAATTCATCATATCGTGCATGCTGCGGACTCCGTGGAGATCAGAAAAGCTGCCGCTGGCTACATCATTGGTGAACTTCAAAGGAATCTTACTAATATTAAGGCAAAAATACGGCCTGATAATAATGCGCTTTTAGCTTATTACTATTCAGTCGAAGCATACTTACACGAGCCGATTTTGAGCGACATAGTGATTGATGATGCTATCAAACTTCCTGAAAAAATGATCAGATCGATTTCAAACTGTACAGACTCTTGCGTGAATTCTATAGACGAGTTCAACAAAATGTCTCCCGACGAAATATCAATTATGCCTTTATTTTACGCATCTAGAATAATTTATACCGCGGGGATGTTGTTGCGACTCAGATATTTGGTTTTGTCTTTACCATCTGACATTGAACGAGAATTGGTGCCTCAAAACGCTGTTGTGTCTCTCCATAAATTGACAAAGTTAATTGAGGAGTCTTCGAATATCCATAATTTGAACCACTTTTTGAAAAAGATAAGATTGGTCTTGCATATTTTCATCCAAACGTATGCAACGCAGGTTCAGGAATTGATCAAAAAGCAAGGCGACACTCCTCAGAATTTCAAACACGGAAAAAAAAGTATATCTGAAATAGATAAGCTTGAAAAGATCATGATTGATATTAAACAAGACAAGGGACCAATCATACAGGGAAGAAGTTACGAAGATCTCGGGACTAAGACATCACAGGTGGGTGTACCGAATGTGCCAGTCAGTAATGCGAATAATACCCCTTTGAACATTTCGAATATTATTACCAACAACAACCAGCCATCTAGCAGCTCAGCGTTTTCTGGCGACACCCTTCCTTCAAAGAGTGTCAGGCTGTTCGAAGGAGAATTTAATGGAATTACACCTCCTTATTACAATGCAAACGATGGGCAATTAGAGAACACATTTCTAGCTTTAAATGATGAGTTCTGGGTGAATTTGCTTAATACCGACTCTGACAAAATCAACTTTTCAAACAATAACGAAAAAAACACTTCTGATGAGGTGTTGTTCATGAATTTTTGAAGGCACTATGTATATACTTTTGAACTATCTTCAATAAAATACATAAATTCGCACTTGTATTTACTTTACATATTCTCTTGATTCAATGTGAGATCAGAAGGGCATTTGCAACGATTATGGCTAATCAGGTGCCGAAAAAACTAGAGGAAGAATCAAGTTCATTCGGAGCCATTGATATCCTACGCATCGTCGGCGGTTTATTGTTTTTGAATGCTGTTTTGTCTTGGTGGTTCACGTCTTCAGCAACATGGGGATATCACGGAAAGTTGTTGAACCCGAGATTCTTAAAATTCAAGGCAATGCCTATAGCATATGTAAACTTGACGTTGGAAGAACTTGCATTATACAATGGATCAGACCCAAATCTTCCAATTTACTTAGCAATAAATGGAAGCGTATATGATGTCACAAGTGGCCATGATGTGTATGCAAGGAAAGGTGGATTTTATTCAAAGCTTAGCGGAACCGACAGTGCTAGAGTATTTGTGACTGGATGCTTTACCAAAGAAGACGAATTTACGTATGACTTGAGAGGGCTAGATCCAGAGGAGGCAGAGCATGATATCAAACAATGGCAATCGTTTTACGAAAATCATAGATACTATTGGTACGTAGGCAATGTTATACACGAAGATATACAAGGTGAGATTCCAGAGCCTTGTGAGCACGTAAAATTTCCAATTTAGATTAAGAGAGCTCTATTAATACATTTATCATATATATCAGGTTAATTGTCTCCAACTTGGGAACCGGCAATGGCTAATGCTTTTTCAAAAACATCGAGAAGTTGATTTTGATCTTCAAGACCTACGCTAATTCTAATGAGATTTCTATCTATACCCCACTTTGCAATATCGGCTAACTCTTGGTAATGGGCAAGAATTGCATAAGGACAAGCTAAAGTGAAATTTGTACCTAAAGAAGGCCCTTTGTGTAGATCAATCGCATCAAAAAATGCAATTGCAGCCGCTTCTTCTTTGAAAATCATCGAGAACAACCCACCATATCCCCCGTCTTTCGATTTGATTTCATCGTAATATTTCTTAGAATCTCCAAGAGATGGATAGAACACTTTCGAAATTAAAGGAGATTTGAGGAGTAAATCTACCACAGCTACTGAAGTCTCATTGATTTTTAAGGATCTGCTAGCGAAGTCACGAGAGTTTCTCTCCAAATGCAAAGCATCTAGTCCCCAAAGAAGATCTTCATACTCATCATCAAAATACTTTTTCATTTTCTTGTAATAACGTGATTGTGAATTCAATACTATAGATCCCGCCATAACATTAGCATCTCCAGAGAAGAGTTTAGTAAGTGAAGATGCAACAGCATCAGCATATGGCAAAACATGGATGTTCAAAAAGTTCCCAATCGTTTCGTCGACAACAACAGCAAAGTCGTATTTGTCGGCCAAGGTTTTGATTCGCTTCAAGTTTGGAGTTCTCAACAAAGGATTAGAGGGGCATTCGCAAAATAAAGCCATGATATCAATCTTTCTTTCCTCCAAATCATTTTCCAATTGATCCAACGATTCATCATCCCCAAATCCCAAGAAGTGAACCCCTGGACCGAATTTTTTCAAGATATTCATTGTGTCCACGTAAGGGAACCCAAAGCAAACCGACTTCTTAACAGGGAGGATATTCATAAGAGCATTATGGGCATGGAATATACTTGCCATTCCCGATGGAAAAAGATAGACATCAGAATGATCTAAGCTAATATGGCTTCTTTCAGAGACATCTGCCCCACTCCCTTCAATGTTACCACATATCCTCTTTCTCACTGCCGTTTTTGATTCGTCAATAAACTTCATATCCAAAACTCTTCCGAACTTCTGATCCATATAGGTTTCGTTTTCTTGATTGAGTTCTTCGCCGGAAAAGCTCGAAGATCGAAAAGCGGCAGTAATGGATGGAGACCTTTTCTGAATCGACTGAGCTTGAAATTCTTGTTTTAAGTTCGAGCGGGCTAGAAAAGCCGAAGAGGGAACTGAAGTTTCGTTCCTGTTTTTTATGAAGAGTTCTCTCAAACAATATTCTCCCAACCTTGAACTGACTCCCTCACCAGAATGTTGCCAGTAATTTTTGGCTAAAGACTGTTTATCAGAGGGGAATAAACATGCCGCAATAGTGGTTTCTATCAAATAGGATTTTTCATCTTCGCTTTTTGGAGGAGGAGTAGTAAGTTGAAGAATTCGGATCTGGCCAGATTTATTCTCACTGTGTGTCTTGATAAATTCCCTACACCGTTTAGCTGCCTTATAAGATGGGAATATCATACATTTTTCATCTTCTCTGCCGTACTTGTGTAATATCTGCTTGCCTAGCTCTTGGATCACTGAATGTATGAAGAACCTAGGGTAGCCTGAGTTCATTTGACTCGTCACCCATTGTTCACCTTCTTCATAAGCTATTGTTGCTTTCCAGGTTGGCAAAGTCACAGATACTGGATGAGAAGTGTTCAAAGGAATAGGGTCTCCAACTTTTTGTGACGGCATTTTGCTTGAATCTTAGCTATTCCCGGTTAGTTGTTGAAGTATTTCGAAATCATTCTCATAAAATTTGGTGCGACCACCCTAATTAGTCATTGGCACTGTCACAATTAAATCAGTTCTCATTTACTTTAGACATACAAAACTTAGTTTCGATTTCTATTAATAACATGATGCAAAGAGTATATAAATTACATTTTAGCAAGTAAGTCTGGTAATGAAAGTTAGCTTATTTCATCATTTCTGTGAATTTTGCTTCACAAAATGAGCACACCTGACATTTATGACTTGATACAGTTCACAGATCCTTGTCTCAAGCGTTCAAGATTAGCAGCATCTAATGTTTGCTTAGATGTGACGCCACCATTAGCCTCATTCACTGAGGGTGCTGGTGGTGCAGCGACCTTACGGTTATGTTGCATGTGTGATTGTACCAAGTGACCAGCTGCCAAAGCTGCACCTAGAGAGAGCTCTGCGGCAAGCACAGCTGAAGCTACTATACGGGCCAACTGTCTAGCATTTGAGCCTGGATTTGTGGGATGGGGACCACGCACACCAAGTAAATCAAGCATCGCTGCTTGTGGCTCTAAAATAGTACCACCACCAATAGTACCGACTTCAATCGAAGGCATAGAAACAGAAATTTGTAAATCACCATCGCCAACTTTGTTCATCAAGGTAATACAATTCGAGGACTCAACGTTTTGAGCTGGGTCTTGCCCACAAGCAAGGAAAACTGCAGTGACCAAATTAGCTGCTTGGGCATTGAATCCACCCACAGATCCTGCCATAGCAGATCCGACAAGGTTTTTACTAACGTTCAACTTAACGAGCGCATCAACATCTGATTTAAGAACCTTTTTAACGACATCTTTGGGAATTATAGCTTCAGCAACAACTGACTTACCTCTTCCTTCTATCCAGTTGACTGCAGCTGGCTTTTTGTCAGTACAATAATTACCAGACACAGAAACTATTTCCATATCACTCCAGCCCCCTTCTTCGACCATGTACTTGAGAGAGAACTCAACACCTTTAGATATCATGTTCATTCCCATGGCATCACCAGTAGTGGTTCTGAATCGAATGAAGAGTAAAGTACCAGCTATTGCTGTTTGTATATGTTGCAAACGAGCAAATCTAGATGTCGAATTGAAGGCTTTTTTGATAGTTTTTTGACCTTCTTCAGAATCTAGCCATAACTTCGCAGCCCCGGCTCTGACCAATGATGGGAATGAGACACATGGACCTCTAGTCATACCATCCTGAGTCAAAACAGTAGTTGCACCACCTCCTAAGTTGATAGCTTTACATCCACGCATGGTTGAGGCGACTAAACAACCCTCAGTTGTGGCCATAGGGATATGATAGGGCTTCCCATCGATAACCATTGGACCTGCAACACCCACAGGCAAAGGCATGTATCCAATAACATTCTCACAACAGGCACCGAAAACCCTGTCGTAGTCGTAAAGAGCATACGGCAAACGATTTGTATTCAACACAGGAGCATTTGCCATCTTGGAGATTGCTTTACGACGAACAACAACAGCTCTGGTGTTATCACCTAGCTGTTTTTCTAATGCATACAATGGCAAATTTCCTGAGACAACTAAAGAAGAAACTTCATTGTCGCCGAGCTCTTTTACCCTTCCATCCTTCAAGACCTTCAAGCATTCATCAAGTGGCAATATGGTAGCGCGCGGCTTGATTTCCAATGGTTCCTCATCGCTATAGTCGCTTCCCGCTCTGGTGGATTCAGAGTCTTTTTCGAGATATTGAGATGAGTCTGATTGAGGAGCAGTTGAAGAAACTAACGCGTTATTCAATGAATTTTTGGGTTTCGAGATTTCTTGTTCAATCAATTTATTGGTTGCAGACACCTGATGACGCGAAGCATTCAAAAAATAAGCATTAATCGAGATCGAAAGTGCAAATGCGAATAACAAACATTTGGAGATAAGACTATCCCTGATAGCAAGACTTATATTTTCCAAAATCAGCAAGACAAAGTCTTCAAGCTGAACCATCAAACCTAAAGGTATGTAAACCTTTGATCTGGAAATGATAGCAATAGTACCATTAGAGCTGATGGTGATATGCTTAGCAGCTAACTTGGATAAATTCGGAGCAGTGGAAGTGTCGCTAGAATAATGATCGCTATTATACAACCACGAACTGCTCAAGAAGAAAGTGTGGAAGCTCAAAAATGCAACCATCATAACCACCTTAAAAGATATAATTGAACTATCTCGAGAGCCGAAAAGTGATTTTTCATTTGGATGATCATCTTTAGAAGATTGGTCAACAATGTTTTGAGCAACAATTGATGATATTCCTTCTTCCTCTAAAACCTTTCTCAAGTCCTCGTTTCTGCGAGCTCTAATAATGTCAACTTTCAACGCCAAAATTGCAGCGTAGAAAGTATAAACTAAAAGTAAGTCAAAACCCAAGATAAAACAACTGAGTAGGCAAAAGTTCTTTAATCCTTCTAGATGATGAGCATATGCAGCACATGAAAGCATTGCCGAAATTACAACTATATGATCCCTCAATAAACTTACAGAGACAGCTGAAATTGCCTCTGAAACAATCATCCTACCTTCAGCTGAAGAAGTAGAGGACTTCATTACTAATCCGGCAATAGATACTTTGTGTTTGAAACCAATTATTGCAACCAAGAACGGTATTCCCTCGGTCATACTCAAAAAAGGAACTTTCACATCCAAGAACTTAGTGGTAGTGACTAAGGCGAAAATAAACCCAAAAGTCGAAGATGTTAGTGTGAAGAATGCTAACCAGAAATTGGATCCAATGCTCTTCATGTCAAAGAATACTTTTATTAGGGTGTACCACATTGCAATGTAAGCGCCACTAATTAACCCGATGTCGAAGTTTTCAGCGCCTTGAATGGCGTCCTTGCACTTGATGACAGCAGAGCGAACGTACTCATAGTAGCTAGAAATCTTGCTGTTATGCACAGCTTTCCAAGTCTTACCACCCCCGACGATCTTTTCCAAGTCCTTCGAGCTGTAACCGGAAGCATTTGTAATCAAGATACGCTCGTTATCATTCAAACCTTTGAACGTGCCTTCAACCTCTGGGACTTGACTCTTGTGAATTCTTTTAAACTTCAAAGGTAATACTACTACCTGATCCGCACCAGGATACGCCAGAATGTCCTCTATTTTCGTCCAGTCCTTGTAGTCAGCCGAGCCTGGTGGATGGTAAAAATGGAGAGATGATTCTGTCTCGTCGAGTTTCATGGGCGCATATTCGTCAACAACAGACAAATATGCTATCGAAGCTAAGAGTGCCGTGAAGATAATGATGTGTATTGGACGATGTGCTGAAACCCTTGATAGCGCTGTAAGCGCTGTAATGAAATTGGCCATTGGATAACTAGTGCAGTAAAATATTCTCCACACGTATGTGCGCTGTAAACACGAGACGAGATCTGCTTTAAGAAAACCACTCAACTATTGGCACTTGTAATTGCCAATTTTTCAGCCCTGTTTATGAAAGTAGCAAATAGAATATAGATGTGCTTCCTATATTCGAGTACAAGTATCTTATTATACCTTCGAAATGCCGCTAATTATTTATACGACGAGTATTACTATACACGCAGAAAAAATTCACCGCGAACTTTATACAAACTAATACCACTTTATCTTAATCTAAATAATTAGTAGTATAGTCTATGCAGATCAGAGTTAGCCTTAGAGACATGACAACTGAGCACACTCAGAGATAAATATAAAAGGTGGCATCAAGGGAGGTGACTCTACCAGATGTGCCAATACAGCAGAGTAAAACTGCAATCAACAATAAAACCCGCATGACGCCATTAAACAGGTTGCAAAATTATACATACTTCTTCTCTACTTCAAAGAGACCAACTTGATGTCAAAGGTTAACTCTGAGTTGGCAGGAATTCCTGGTAAAGCTTGGGAACCATATCCCATCTTTGGAGGAATAACGACGCGTCTTTCTCCACCAACAGCCATACCAGCGACACCCAAATCGAAGCCCTTGATACATTCGCCTTTACCTAAAGAAAAGACAAATGGCTTACCCGAAGTGTTCTTGTCAAACACCTTACCATTCTTCAACTTACCGATGTACCTGATGCCGACCTTGTTACCAGATTTGGCGAGTTGGCCCTTACCGGTCTTTCTATCTTCAGTGATTACACCACCCAACAAAGTCTTAGTGGGGAATTTCTTCTCATTGTTTCCCTCATCCTTTTGCTCTTTTTTCTTTTCAGCCTCTTCCTTCTTGCTCTTAGCCTTTTCTTTTTTGTCTTTCTTCTTGTCTACTAAGGTTGAGCCAGTAGGACCTTGCTCTAAGTTTTCAGAAAACTGCACAGATTTTTTGTCCTCCTTCTTAGCCTTTTTGGATTTCTTTGGCGCCTCTTCCGAAGCACCTCTCTTTTTAGCATTCTTAGCATCTTCCTCCACCAATTCTTCTATTTTGTTCTCAATGTCGGATGCATCTTCCAAGTCATCCAAGTCATAGTCAACACCATCGATGATTTCGTCCTCATCGGGAGTTAAGTCCTCTTCATCACTGTACTCATCATCATAGTCATCGGAGTCATCATCCGCAGGATGCTCAACGTAGTTTCCACTCAAGTGAATAGGATAAGAACCAGTGACTACAAAGTAGACTTCTTCGTCAGGGCGGATGGTAATGTCAAGGGTTTGTTGGTATTGAACTCCAGGAGCCAACGTACAAACAACATATTCTGAAACACCATCCTCATCCTCATCATCTTCATCATCATCGTCATCGTCATCCTCATCGTCATCCTCATCGTCATCATCCTCCTCATCTTCTTCCTTCTTAGACTTGCTTGATGTTTTCTTTTCCTCATCATCTAATTCATCTTCCTCATCATCTTCTGAAGACTCATCATCGTACAGACCATCGTCATCAATGAAAGCATCAGATCTTTTCAAAAGTCTAAGAGTAGATGGTTCTTTTTTGTCATCAGTGGCCTCTGGGTCGACTGTGGCAATAGTCAATCTAACAGTCACCGGAAAGTCATCCTCAATGACGGGGACTGGGTTGAATGGATTCAAAGCTAAGTTGTAAGTGGAAATGGGTGTCAAGCTAGCCATATTTAATTTACGATTTCAACTAATTCAAGTGGAAGTAGAATCAATTAACATCAGCTTCATTCTGAGCTTTTTTAGAGATGGGCTTCATAAAATTTTTTATGCATGAGAGTCACGTGGTTCAGGCGATGTCATGAAGCAAAGTTCTTAAAATAACTGCCGTAACGTTGCTCCTACGAGGAAGCGACGTTTGAAACTGTATTAAATATACATATAAAATGTTACTACTTATTGTTCGTAAATGACAACTAATTAACTATAAGCAATAATTCTAAATCTGAAAGTTCACTTAAAATTTCAACAAGTGAGGCTTGTCACCGTTCTTCAAGGAGAATGAAGCAGCCAAGTATTGCTTCAACAATGGAGTTTTCTTGATTTCAGACAACAAGGAAGCGTCGACAGCCTTTTGGTCTGCAACTCTTTCAGCCTTGATTTCCTTCTTTGGTTGAGCTTCGTTGAAGAAGTCAGCCTCTGACTTCTTGGATCTTGGAACCTTCTCTCTGGCGAAGTATTCAACATTGAACTTGGAAACGTCAACACCTTCGACGTTAACCTTGGTTGAGGTAGCAATGACGTAACGGGAGTTAACTCTTCTCAATGGAACACCGTTAACTTTGAATGGACCGGAAACCAACAAAGTGTTGTCTTCCAAGTTCTTCAAGTAAACGACTCTCTTACCTCTGAATCTACCAGCCAACAAGATCAAGACGGTACCTGGAACTAAGGAGGCACGTAACTTTTGAGGACGAGCAGTCTTTCTTGCTTGCTTTGGGACTGGTGCGTCTTGTGATTTGTACCACTTTGGTGCCTAAAAAAACAGTTAGTATTAATTCAAGTATAGCAAGAGCTAGTCGAAAGCAATTACACTCATAATTGATGGCTCATCTGTTACATTTATGGAGTTGAAGTGTGCCGATGGATGTTTAAAATTGTGTTGTTTCAATATTATGTGATAAAAATTCTCCGTGGTAACACATCATGACTTGAAGTCCCTTCCCGTAGACATACTTTGGGAACCGAGTTGCTTGGCTATGCATAATCATCATAGCATCACAAAAAATGGGGAAAATCATCGCTTCAACTGTGCCACACTGCCATCCATGTGCTATCCGTATTATCAAAAATTTTATGTTGCCTGTCCACCATCGCAACGTTTACCATATTAATTTCCAGATGAAGTGAAACTCTTGCTTTCGACATTTCTACCTGTTCGACGTTATTTACATACAGCTTGACTCATTTTCCTTGATTTATAATCTATGCTAAAGTTGATTATATCTCCTATAACAAAGCTTGTTGGTTCAGTCCAAGTAAGATTTTTTTTTTCACTGACTAATTTTTTGCACTTTGAGATTGAGAGAATTGAGCCAATGTTGAAAGTTGCACAAAGCCAGGGAACCATAAGTCTATAAAATTTATACTGTATATAAATAAGTCGTGGAAAATGCCGAGATATATCTAGTAATTCAGCAGTCTGATGGTCACGATGAGCATATGGATATCACGTGATTAATAAACATTGTTTGTTGCGGGATAGATAAGAGAAATGCAACATGTTGCTAAATAATCAATTTGCTCAACATGAAGTACAGTAAAATTAATAATGATATGAAAATTACAGTATTAAAACAATCTGCTAAACATAATACAAATAAATTTACAGTAATTAGTGCGTACTATCAGCGATGTATCTGACAACGACATCCAATTGACCTGAGCCTGCTGATAAAGAGGTGACTTCTTGATTGTTAACTGCGTCTGCAAGTGGAAGTGAAGCACGTGCAACTTCGACATCCTTTCCGAACTTATGATGTTCCCTAATTACGAACTCGAGGGCGTGATTAGTAGAAGCTTTGAATGGGGCTGACTCGTTCCATTTGTATTCACCAGATTGATCAAGTTTGCTTGACCTTGTCTTGAAAAGAGCCTTTTCACTGCCTTCCGATTTCAATATGACTTTCACAACCAATAAGTGGGAAGTAAAGCCTTTTGCGGCTACAATACCAACTCTTCCTGGGATCCCGAAGCCAGTCTCTCCATTACTGTAGGAGGATACATCAGTCGACGCACTTTCTTTTCTTCCATGAGATGGAATGAATGGACGTTGTGGGGGAGGAAGATCATTTGGATTGATGTTTGGAGCTGCCTTGACTTCTTCTTGCTGCTTCGATTTGACGCTTTCCACATCGAAAGACTGCTGAGGCTGTTCCTCAGTTTGTGCAGTTTCATCAGCTTCCTCAGCGTCGGAATCAACCTCATTTATGCCTTCTTGACTCTTGACATCCTTATTTTTTTTCGGAGATCTCGAAGAAGCACCCGTTCTCCCTGTTCGACTAGTCGTTCCACTATATATGGACGATGCGTTGTCGCCTATGATACTATTATCATCTGCCCCAGAATCACCATTCTTTTGCTTTCTTTTTCTTCTCGCAAGACTCTTGATAAGTTTTTGACCCTTTCCAAGACCATCGGTTGCAGCACCGACACCGGTACCAGCAATGTTTCCTGCCCCAGAAATAACTTTACCACCCGCATCAGTTACTAAACTTAAATCAACGGGTAGCCCTCCTGCTGCATCCAATGTAGGTCTGATAAATTCAGGCTTGAATGTGGCTCTCAAGAGGATCGACCCTTGAGTGTCTAATTTGACCTTGAACTGAGTTGACTCAAAAGGATCAATGGTAGACAAGTCCAAGTTGACACGTCCAAGAAGTTCATCATCATGCGTTAAGTCCCAATCATAGACTTCAAGCAAAAGTATTTGTCTTGATCTTGATAACATAGGAAATTCGAAAGTTTCGTTCCAAACTGGATCCAATGTTTTTCTCTTTCGATTTGTTTTGAAAAGTTCCACCCCATCTAAGTTTATTTTCAAGAATGGGTCAGACTTACCATTCGAGTCGACAGAGTTCAAGTTCTCAGCACTCAAAATATCTAACTTGATATGACCAACATCTAAGATCGTATCTGCAGGAGCCAACTTCGCAGGAGATGGGAAGTACTCCAATCGAATTGCAACGGAATTACGATTGTCAATATTCAAAGTCAAAGGTTTTTCACTTGATCTCTTTAGTATTTCAATTGTGTCAAATGATTTCTCGACAATAATATCTTTTTCGTGGTTAACCTCCACCTTTTTAGCTAATCTGAGAATCAACTTTGAGTTTGGTAAATCTCTTATAAACCCATCACCTCTTGAGGGCACAGAAAGTACTCTCCCCTCTGATTTTGGCGTTACACCAGATGGGTATGAATGATCATCAAACAAAGTATGAACATAAACATCTGATTGATCAAACTTACCACCGATAATGTGGACAAGCATATTACCAGTCCTATATTTGATGGACGTTGCCAAAGGCAATTGTATCTTTTCAGGCTCTTTCAAGTTGTCTTCATCCAATTCAACCCATTCGTATTTATTTGGATTTTCCTTATATAACTTTTCTTCTCTCTCCTTTTCAGCCTGCTCTTCAGCTTGACGATGTGCTTTTTCTTTCAAATAATCTTCCTTATTCTCAATTTCAGAAACTGTGTACGTAGGAAGAGTTGGAACAAACGAGACAGAGTAACTCAAAGATCCATATGGTTCACCATTATATAAAATAGGTTGCTCCAAAATTTCATTCGTACCATCGTAACCCAAATAATAACCTTCCTGATTTTTTCTCAAAAATTCAAAAACATTCACCGCAGCAGATCCTAACAGCCTATCCTTCTCTTCTTCCTCGTCCATTACTTCCAAAAGATAGTGCTCGTGAGGATTCGAAACGGGGAGGTAGAATACGTCATTGAAAAAGGGATCTAAGGTATTTGCAATAGTTTTGGATCTTGCTCTAACTTTACCGCCAAGAAGAACTCTAATATAAGGATCAACCTTCCCAACTGTTTCCAAATTTTTGAGGTTTTTGGCCGAATGCAAATGGACTTTGATGCCACCAATAGGAGCAGGATAGTAGCTCTTAACGGCGTCATCTTGTTGGATGTCCAATGCTTTCCAACTAGCTGAGATTTTAATACTAGACTGAGATCCACCCCTTTTGATAGGCGGACACTTTATCCATCGTTGGCCTCTATTAGTTTCGAAAATCAAGTCTTGCAAGTTGACATCCAACTTTGCAACGATGTTTTGCTCTGCAGCATCTTTGATAAACACCTGGATTTTGGTATTTGATTGTTGAGTGATCAAAGACTCAAAACCTTGATTCCAAACGGGTTCGTTTTTTGATCGGAGGTTACGGCAAGTCTTGAGTAATTCACCATTAACATGAATTTCGGCAAAAGGATTCAACAAGCCAAGAACAGATTCAGATAAGTCCAAATCCCTGGCCTCGTGCAAGGTTATTTTCATAATACCGACTTCAGTATCTGTTACGGGAACCTTTGAGCCATCCTCCAAAAGGATTGGAGGAGCTACTGGGAAGTACCTTAGATCAAACTCAACTTTCCCAACAACCTTACCACTCTCTGACAAGTTTTTAGAGACTCCAGTTATTTGTTGTTTTTGTAAAAGGTCAGCCAATGGGAAATCAACATTACCAATCAACTGATCGTTCATTTGATCAGGAAGTAAATTGTAAGCAAAAAAGGATAACTTATTCGACTCCAAAGTGTTCACCAATATGTACTTGGTTTCCAAGTAAACCGGGTCATTAGTCAGTTTTTTAACAGTTGTCCTTTCTTGAATGCTTGCGTTACCAGAGACTTTCAATTCAATATAAGGATTGAGACTATTTTCTTTAGTATTGCTGCCGGTCTTTAATTGGGTCATGCGTTTCAAAGTAACAGCTACAACACCGTTAGAATCATTAGATTGTTGAGCAATGATTTCTTCGACATCAATATCAAGTGAGTTAGGTGCATATAACATGGGTCTCAAGGTGGCGTGGATCAAACCATTCACAAAGGAGGATAAACCCGGAATGAACGACATAATATCAAGACCCAAGGTATCACCACCAACTGGTTTCAATGAGTAATCAATTATTGGAGGTTCTAAGAATTGGACAGAAACCATTTTAACATGGGGAAAATTTTCACTCAATTTCAACTTAACATTCATGCTTCCAGTGAACGACATATCTTCAACTAAAATGGGCAACGATTTAGAGATGAAAGCCTTACCAATGGTCACACCCAACGCAACTTTTGGGTTGATTTTCTTTTTGATTTCGTTCTTAGTCATATCATCGGTATCATTAGGAGCAAATGAAAAAGCCCAATCCATCTCGATATGATCGTCACCTTTCTTTGGGTATGACTTGATTGAGTTTACTCTTGGTGCTTTGGATCCTAAAGTAAACTCATCTAAGGACAATGCTTCAATACCAAATCCTGGTGCCTGGTCCTTCAAGACTTCGTTAGCCTGGAACATGACCTGTGCAGATAACTCAGGCATGTAAATGACCCAAAACTTGTCCAAAAACGAGTTCATCCATTCCATGGTTTCTAATTCAGAGTCTAAACGATTAATAGCATCTATTCTCGTCATATCATCCCTTATATCTCTATTAAATCTTCTGAATTCCAAACGGTAGACAGAGCCCGTGAAGAATAAGACAAACCCGAGTGACAAAATTCCACCTCCGACTCTGGCAATAAGCCACGAGAAGAAACACGTTCCAATTATAAGAGAGCAATTCCAGTACCAGTCTCCATAAAAGTGGTCCGTGACATATGATTCGACCTTCTCCATATCATGGAGAGTTCTCAATTTGTCCTTTGACTTTCCCCCATCCCATGAACCGACGTTCTTCCAAGCAAAAGTAGTTTTTTCACGTACCAGAATATTCTGTGGTTTAGTATGCGGTTTGTAATTACTTCCGTCAACTGGAGCTGTTCTGTTCTTGAAATCGTTGGTGACCTCGTTGTTGAGGTCATTGACATCACCGACGTTAGCACGAGCCCCGCCGGGCTTTCTCTCGCCTTCCTTCTGCCGCATGTTAGTATTAATTCCAATATACAGCTGATTGACTGCGTCCTCCACGAATTAGTGGGCTATTCATTGAGCAATTCTTGTTGCTATGCTAACCCCCCAGCCCTCAGTTCATCTCATTACTTACCTGATCCATAGAGCACTCTTTAAATTGGTCAATTGGTTCCAGCTCAGCAATTTACACTTGAACAAATTGATACCTTCAGTTAGTTCTCTGAAATGCAGAAACTGATCTTGCTTGCTGGTAATTCAAAGCAAACCTATCAAGTCTAATGTCAAATGTTTGGACTGCGGAATAATACGCCGCATGGATACTGAAATTCGTTCCACATATAAATGATTGCAAGCCCGGACCCAATTCTATCTCGAGAAATCAGGTGTGCTCTGTATAATTACGTAAGAAGTTTTTTCCAAGGTTAGGGAGATGCTCGGTAATAGCTCGCGAATTTGGCGACCAATCTTAGGGATACAAGTGGCTGGGAATCACCCCACCAGTAATGCGACACGCCATGCTTGAGATAGCGATTAGGCATTGATTTATCGCAATAAATTATGAACGACCGAGGTCGAACGAGCAACTAATTGCACAGCGCAGCTTTCGACAAAGGTGGATACTATCGCCACAAACATGTCACTTTTAGCTCTTTCGAAGAACGTTCGAACGGGCTCACTGGGATAGACCGATGGAAGGAGGAACACAGAAACTAGTCTATTTAAAGACTTAGATACCAAATGGTACGCGAACTATTGGCTTGCCTTGGGCCACACGCTACCCAAGAAACAGAAACTACGTGATTTCAGATAACTATGTGTGTATTGATTATAAAAAAATGGAGCCTTTTTATACAGTTGGCGTGTTCACGATAGGAAACATGAGCACTCTTTAGACAGTTTCCAAGACAACGTCTTTAAAACCTGAAGAGACCTTCTTTCCTTTCTCTTCTGAAGAACCTTCACCATGTAAAGCCAACAAAGCACCTAAGTCGAACTTTGGTTGCTTCAACAACTTGACTTTTCTGATGTGAACGTTTTGCAATGGGTAAATGGTTTGAGTAGACTTTTCAATTTCACGGCTGATAACTTCTGGGATCAACTTGGAGTTCAACTGAGCCAAGGTGACGTTAGAAACTTCTCTTTGCATGATTTCGACCATCTTCTTTCTGATCTCTCTCAATTTAGAGGTTTGAGCGTAGGTGGTCTTTCTAATTTGGTTTTGTTGTCTCTTGGTGAAAGCAATGGCGAAGATTCTAATGACGTAGTCATCAGAGGTCTTAACGGTGACATTGGCCTCAACTAAAGACTGCCACTTTCTAACCAAAGATCTCACTTTGTCAGAAGTAAAGTCCATTCCATGAAAGTTGGTCAACAAGTTCTTACCTTGCACTTCGTCAACTCTCAACTTAATCTTTCTGTGAGCATGGTCTTCAGAACCTTGCAAGTCAGCCAAGGAAACCTCGATGACACGTCCCTTCAAGCCATCTGCAGCATTCTTCAAACCGGTGGACTTGTTAATCAAAGTCTTACCAACAGCTCTCTTTTCGAAAGTTGAAGGTGCCTTGATGTCATACCATTCTTTTCTGGTGAAAGGGTCAACGACCTTCTTCTTCAAGCCCTTCTTACCCTTGGACAATCTCTTGTTCTTACCAACAGCCATCTTGATGTATTTTTTTGTGGGTCAGTACTAACTGTCGTTATCGACTTTTAAAACTTTTCAAGATTTTTTTCCTGTCTTACAGTTTGGAGTAGTCAACGTCTCACTGCGAATCTTCACTGAATGCCCACTTCAGCTTAGTTAATGCGAAAATTGTCTGCGAGACTCGTTGCGGTGTAATGTTGGTCGTACCTGGATAATTTCACTTTTGTGACACAGAAAAAACGATCAGATGACCAAAGTGACCATAAAAGTCTTAGTCACGTGTAAAATGAGCGAGTGAGTGGTACGAGACCTTGATACAATTCCATAACGTAAACAAACTCGGGTGTAGATAATACAAGTGTCCCGCTTTGAGACAGCTTGGGACGGTTTCACTTAAAGCATGAATGAGATGGAGCAAACTGAGCAGGACCAAAATAATCAAAGTAATCAGTAAGTAAAGAGTCAGACCTCTGATAAAGCTTCAAAGGCAGTACTTTATTGGCGACCTATGAGGGAATACACTGATCTGACGCAAAATACTAACTACATAAGGGTTGCCCTCAAAATAGGCTTGATAGGTGATTCACAAATCGGGAAGACATCACTTATGGTCAAGTATGTTGAGGGATCTTTTGACGAAGATTACATCCAAACGCTAGGAGTAAATTTCATGGATAAAGATATTCAGATCAGAAACACTACGATTACATTTTCTATATGGGATCTTGGCGGTCAAAAGGAGTTTATCAACATGCTCCCGTTGGTGTCTAATGATGCGGTTGCTATTCTCTTTATGTTTGACTTGACTCGAAAGTCAACGCTCAATTCCATCAAGGAATGGTACAGACAGGTAAGAGGGTTCAACAAGACGGCGATTCCTTTTTTAGTTGGGACAAAGTACGACCAATTCATAGATCTCCCCTTCCAAGATCAGTTGGAGGTAACACAACAGGCCAAGAAGTTTGGATCAGCTATGAAAGCCCCTGTCATCTTCTGCTCTACGAGTCATTCTATCAATGTTCAAAAGATATTTAAGGTCATACTCGCAAAGGCATTTGATTTGAAGTTGAATTTACCAGAAATAGTCAACACCGGCGAGCCAATTCTCTTATACAAGTGAGATGGAGGACTCATTGCTTCCCCATTTACTCAATTATCATATACATAGAAACGAAACTAATGAAGATGGTAGATCCATACTTAATTGGCAAAACATATGTAGATGGTTATGTGCAGTCATTATATTATATCTCTTTATCTACTACAAAAGAGCGGTGCATTGTGAGCGATCTCTCAATAATGGCAGTAGCTAATAATGGCTCGAAGTCAGAAACAACTTAAAGGATGGGAGTATTATTTTGATTCAGACACTCCTGTCTCGGAAAGTACAGGTCCCTCCACACCCAGCAGGCGAAGCAGGCGAGGTCAGCCTGACACGAAGACTATCAGACTAAAGAGAGAAGCAGATGATTTGGAAATAAAGGCAGGGGAGGCAGTAGTGATTCAAAAAAGCGATGCAGAGCTGTCAGAAGTAGCATTGATAAAGGAAATACGTTTTGGAATTGATAACTTCTTAGACGTTGTGGCCTTTTTGTTCATAAAAATTGGAGATATAGAAATTAATGATTTGGTACAGAATGAAGAGTACGCTAATAAAAATGAATTGATTGAAAACGAAGTGTTCGTAACAGCATATATGGAAGAAATACAGCTCTCGGAAATAATTGAGAAAGCTAATATAATTTCTTACGACGACCTTGGCACTCAGGTGGTCATTGATGGCTCTAATGCAACTACAACTTTCATGTGTCGGAGAGGATGTGATTCCACTGGGGAGGTGTTTACAGAAAATTTCGACTTTAAAAAACTCTATGCTCTCTTTGAGAAGAATAGCAACGAGTTTTTAGAGTACATAAGAGCTCGTACTATCCCTCCAGCTTATAATGCTAAAAGAACTTCTCGTCTCAAAAATGAAAAAACCCTCGAAGATAAAATTGTCGAAGTTGACTCGAAGAAATCCGCCAAAAAGCATACATTGGAATATAATTCAGAAGAATCCAGTGATTTAGGGGAGGAAAACTCCAGTGGTTCCGATACTGAAGAAAGTCTTAAGCCGGATGGGTTAGAACTTACTGAAACCGTCAAAAAGCAGCCGCAAAAGCGTGGAAGAAAGGTTACTCCAAAAGTCAACAAAGATGACCCTTCTAGGAGATATATCAATTCTGTATTATCGCCATTGAAAAAAAGGCTTAAGGTCAGACAAGATTTATCTAAGCCATCATTATTGGCTCTTTCAGTTAGTCAGGAGAACAAGTTGGCAATCGATACATCATCAAAAATCTTCAAAGAAGTAAAGGCGAAATTACATACTGGAGCAAAGTTGGCATCATTGCCATGTAGAGAAGACGAGTTCACGTCTATCTACTTAAACCTAGAGTCAGCAATTCAAGAGCGAACAGGTTGCTGTCTTTACATCAGTGGAACACCCGGGGTGGGAAAAACAGCAACGGTCAGAGAAGTAGTCACCCAATTACAAGAGTTGACTACTTTGGGTGAGCTCCAAGACTTTGATTATTTGGAAATAAATGGATTGAAAATGCTTTCACCTAACATTGCCTATGAGATATTATGGGAGAAGATAAGTGGCCTCAAAGTCAGTCCATCAAACGCAGCACTTTTGCTAGAAAGCTATTTCAGTCAAAATGAAAATAGAAAACCGTTGGTGGTTATGATGGACGAGCTTGATCAGATAGTGACCAAGAAGCAAAATGTTATGTACAACTTCTTTAATTGGCCGACATACCAAAGCTCAAATTTGATAGTTATTGCACTCGCTAATACAATGGACCTACCTGAAAGGGTTCTCTCTAACAAGATATCGTCGCGGCTTGGATTGAGAAGAATTCAATTCACAGGCTACACGTATGAGCAACTAGGAACAATTATCAGCCATAGGTTGGATATGCTAGCCAAGCAAAATAGAAAAAACGTTATTGTCACACCAGATGCAATTGGGTTTGCGTCTAGAAAGGTAGCCAGTATAAGTGGTGATGCTCGTAGGGCGTTGATGATTTGCCGTAGGGCTGTTGAGATAGCAGAGAAAGATTTTTTAGCTTCTCAAGAAGAGGGAGAAGCGTTTACTGAGAATGACAATGTTTGTCGCATTCAGATATCTCATATTTCGAAGGCTATAAATGAAACTGTGAACTCTCCCACATATCAGTTTGTTGCATCTCTTCCATTCGCTTCGAAACTTTTGTTGACAGCTTTCTTACTCAGAAAGAAGATATCAGGTTTAGCGGAGAACTCTTTGGGTGACGTGATTGACGAAATGAAAAAATCATTGATCATGCTAACATCATCTGATAGCCACAGGTCGCTAAATGAAATGTCGCCTCACTCGAGTTTACTCAGCGTACTTTATGGTGGCAGAGTAACAGAAAACACGAACGATTACAACTTGAGAACTGCTCATTTCAAGGTAATAATCAACGAACTAGTCGAAGCTGGGATATTGGTGCAACAAAATACGCTGAGTGAGCGCTTCAGACTCATCAGTCTCAGCGTTTCTGAAAAGGAAGTACTATCTGTTTTAAAAAGAGACAAGGATATCAGCACTTTATTATAGATCCTCGAATCAAATACTACAACTTTAATAGATAACATCTCATCGCAGAATGCTCAAAAAAAATTTTGAGTATTTCATAAATCATATAACTTCCTAATACATAGCGATAATGAGTTCTATAGACCCAACTGAATATGTCTCTGCAGATGAGATAGGATCCACTAGCTTGAGATTTTCTAATGAAAAACAACAAGCGAAGCTCGAATTGGGTATTTGTATGGCAATATATAAATGGGATGAGCTAAATACTGCGGTAGAGAATTCATGGGGAGGTCCAACTTCAGCAGATAAAAGGGATTGGATATCAGGAATAGTAATAGAGCTTTTCAATGAAAAGATAGTAGACGTACAATTGATTGAAGAAACTTTGTTGTACGCAATGCTTGATGAATTTGATACCCAGGTGGACAATGACTCTGCATTAGAGATTGGTGCATTAATCATGAAGATTTACAAAGACTTGAGCATCGGAAATGTTGGACTAGTCGATGAGCTCTACAACAGATGGCAATGGAAACAAGCTAACTCCTCCAAGGCGGCAACAAAAGTGGTAGTAAACGAAGATCCTGAAAACCCTGATCTGTCAAGTGAAGAAGAGGGAGAAGAGTTTGCTGATAATGACGGTGGAATGGATATCGATTCAACGGATGTGGAGAGCTTCCAAGGGCCTATAGTAGATGAGGACGGGTTCGAACTTGTGACAAAGGGTAAAGGAAGAAGGAGATGATTGTATGTCATTAACTAAATAATTTTTAAATATAAACTACAGGCCAAACGAGTTTCTGGGAGTGTTATTTTTTGACTTGTTTAAATTATGAAGTGAATGTAAGGATGCAGTAGATCCCCTTTGATGCTTTGAGAAATAGGGACCCTGTTCTTCGATAGGCGTGCTATAGCCGGAACTAATAGAAATATTACTGGTTCTACTACCTTCCCGCATTCTGAAGTCACCCATTCGTTTAACCAAACTGTTGGCCATGTCATTGACCCCTCCTGGAGTACCGGGGACTGCTTGACTACCAAGCTTGAATGAGCCAAAAATGCCGTCTTTCAGAGGCTCTTCAATGTTGAACAATTTTATTTCTGTTTGTCTCCAGTGATTAACGCTAGTAAGCGAGTTAGCTACCCAATTCAGCTCTGTTATATTATCATTTGAAGATTGAGCTCTAAGGGAATATAAACCACCGGTTAATTTACTGAAGGAGCTGAATGATATGCCTTTGAAAACATTATTATGGAAAGAAATATGATTTTTAATGTTATCAATTGAATTGAAAATGTTCCCGTATAACAATGAGATGTACCAGCCTAATGATAGATGGCTCCAAGCAAATTTTAGCGGTTCGAACGGGGTACTTGGAAGAAAGTCAAACGGTAGTTGGCTCCTGTGCTCTCTAGAAAAACTCTCAAAATCGTCATCTTCGATTGCTTTAATTATTATGAAAGGGTCCGTTTGAGCTCCACCCCTAGAGGTCCATTTCTCTTTCAAGACCAATTTTAGATGGGGAATCAACAATGTCAAAATTATCCTCAAAGAATCATTACCACCCCAAGATCTTTTCAACGGGGAATCTTTGGGAAGCTTTTGTCGAGCTTTATCAGACATTCCTCTAGGTAACTTGGGCCTTAGAGCAAAATCAATGTCTTTATCTTCATTGCCATCATCAGATGTCTCGTCCTCTGAGGGTATGTTTTGAGGGATACTAGAAAAGTAAGTTCGGTTCGAATCAAAAGTGTTTAAACTCTGAATGAACATTGATTCATTTAGTTCAGAGGTTTCATACGAGTTGATTGACATTTTATCCGACCTGTAAGAATCTGACTTGACTAACGGTGCCATATTATTAACCGAAATTTCGTTAATTTGCTCTCGAGTCTTTTCATTTTCATTTTGGTCAGTAATTGCTTTCAATTTAGAAGAATTCTCCAAATAATCGTTATCAAAGCTGTGTATGACATTCCAGACATTATCATAAACCTTTTCGTTTTCAAGAATGGAGAACATAAGTATCCTGCAGCTTTGTGGGTTTTTTAAAACAGCTATGCAAATGGATCTAATCACCAAAGCTAGTAAATCTGCATTTTCTTTCCTTTGAAGAAACGATTTAGTGGCAAGAACACTGATTAAGTCAATCAATGAAGCAGAAGCAGCGTATGATAACCCTCCCCGTGGATTACCATTATTCAATTGTTTAGACGCATCTTCATAAATTTCGAGCAAGTTCAGTGCCACTGGTGGCATCAAATTATATATCACTTCGATCAATGTTGTAACCAATAAATCAGACGTATTCTTAGAGTTTCTTTGGGTAAGAGAGACAATATTTACCACAATTTGACAAATGTGAGTGATTATGAAATCTCTGGTAGTTATTGGAGTTTCAATTGTTCTATATTTCAGTGGGAAAGAATTGTAAAGTTCAAGGTTGAATTCATTAAATAACTTGTCCAAAGATCCAGATCTTGATGACAAGTAAAGTAGAAAGTATGAACAGATCCTTACCAAGTTCTTGTGATATTTAACACCTTGGTAAACGTACACATAGTATAATAAGGTTACCATCAACTGATCCAAAAACCTGTCCTCTATCAATTTTCTAAAGTTTTTATTGCATTGAATGAGTTCCCATATGATAATCACTGTTTCAAAGGCCCACAATGATGGTACAGGGGGGGTCCAAGAGGAGAAGAAGTTACCCTCATCCTTTTTCAACGGTGATTTCAAAATACGTAACATATTGTTGGCGAGAAATAGTAACTCCAGTTCTTTGTGAAGTCTTCCAACGTAGTATCTAACCATATTGTAAGGTTTTGAGAGATCTTGCACTCGTAATTCTGCCAAGAAACTTGGAGCAGACGGTGGTAGAGGGTAAACTAACATCATAGTTAAAAACTGGATTGAGTATGTGACACAAGTATGTCTTACCTCCGTCATTTGTGCGCTGTTCTCATTTACGAGCGCATTCTCTTGAGCAGAAGCCGACGCAGACCTACAAACCATATTCAACAAAGAGCAAACCAAAGTAAGCACTTCCACCTTAGATGTCGTGGTAACTATTGTTGTCAAAAATTTGGATCCTTCTGATACTAGTCTCGAAGGCAGCTGGTAAAATGAATTAGAGCAAAGCGTGATTAATAATTTCAATATTTCGGTCCTATTGCTGTCCAAAATTGAGTCTGTTGGCGAATACTTGGAAGTGCCCCCTACACCAGGTTCCCAGATGTTTGAGTATCCTTCAATGGTTGGTGCGCTGAGCACCGTGAAACCTTTGATGAAAAGTAAATTCACTAGTACCTTTGCGAGTGTTAACCCGGGAGCTTCGTTCTTGGGCTCACAGTGAATGCCTTTCATTTCAACATACCTCAGATCAATATACTTTTCCATATCAAACTTAAGGCTCCATAATACGTCAGATTCAAGTTCTGTGGCCTCTTCCCGAGACTCATATAGCACAGGAATAAGTCTCGTGAGGAGACGGACACAGTTTAAGCTTTCTTTGATTGCTGACTTCAGCTTCGGGAGCTCATGTGATATTATTGCTAGCTTTGAGATGAGAACTCGTAAAAATATTACAAAGTTGATCTTATTTTGGTCTCTTATTGTCCTGATATCGTCTACTGTTATCAACTCATAGATATCGCTGGAAATCTCTGGAGATTGCCATAGATCTTGCCAAAAATTCTCTTGCTTCTCGTCTATGACTCTACCTTGTCCTATTTTGAAGAAATGATCTTTGAACCGCAGTTTTTCATCTGTTGTTCTCATAATCTTTTGTAAGCTGACTTTAAGATCGATATTCACATACAATATAATCGCATGATCCGATATCGTTAAATTGAATTCGGTTCCTACACGTTATAATTGCAGCCGTAAAGTTTGAGCGATTGACAGAAACTACTGGTCAGGCTGAGAATTACAAACATCATCAGCAGTTAAGTAAAGAATCAAAAAGAATGGTTTTAACTCGAATTTAATTTACGTAATTGCAGTTTTTTTATAGTTGCGATTATTATTGATGATATAGTTCGATACTGCGTCAACTCATCGAAACATAAAAAATTAACGTTCTTTACGCTTTTTTTCTTGCCTTGATCTTGTTGAAAGAATTCTCCTCTCTCTTTCTTCTGCTTCCGGCAATTGATGCATAGCCCACGTCAATGTCCATACCAGATGCGTCGTTGTCTTCTACAACGAAATGTGCTGCATCCAAGTCATCTGCATCTCCAGTGTTTGTTATGGATAGCTCGTCACCTGATGTTAAGTTGCCAATCAGCAATGCCTGCTTTGTGTGACTTTGGGAGCCTTGAAAACCTAGATAATAACCACCGGTGTCACAATCTGATTCATCATGTTGACTCGAGCAGCTAGACAATCCGTTGTATATGCTCTCAATGGACGACAACTTCTCAGAAAAAAGAGCGTTTCCACCCATCGTTCCGTTAGTAATCTTGGTTATCAACAAGTCAATACTTGGTATGTAGTCAGAACTTTGTTTGGTTGTGATTGTCAAGTATTTGTTAGATAGTATCTGCAAAAGTAGCGCACCAGACGGCTCGTTCTCTATGGCATGCAGCATTATAGATTGGTATGGGATTCTAAGTCCCATCTTGTCTGTTTCAAACCATATCAAAAAGAAAGTATTTAATACGTATAACGTGACTCTTGATTTATCTGCCTTTGCAATTCTGGAGTCAATATCGAGATCATAAAGAATATTATTGCTTTTAATTTCCAATTTGAAACCGGTCCCCCCAGCGTATAAAACATAATTCCCTTCTTCTTCTCCAAATCTTTCAGGAGACGATGATTGAAACACTGGTAAAAGCACTGTGTTTTCTAAATTAGGCTGCTCATATTCAAGCGCAACTTCTGGTACCATCTGCAGCAATCAATATTAGAGGTCTCAAGGTTCACAGACATAAATTTATACAATGCCCCACAGTTTCTTACGTATTATTATGGTCATTTCATACCTAACTATCAGGTCACCTCATCTCTCTACAGTGATATCTGAGATTTAGCACGTGATCAAAGTCATTCTTATAATTAGTTTATAGTAATCATATATTGTCTGAATAAAGAAGAGTTTAGCAGCAACAGCGGGTATAGCTTACTCTGGTTTTGCTTCATTTCCTATTTGAATTCTCACCGCTTTCACCCTGAAAGTCTTACAAGAGAAATTCTTTCGTTTTTCTCAACCAGACAACCTCCTGATAAGCTTTTGAAAAACTGGGCTACCATGCTCATCCGATTCTATGTCCTTTTTCAATTTGTCTCTATTTTGAGCTTTTCTTCTGGTCAACTCTTCTACAGATGGAGGCAAAGCTTCGTTGACCAAATCTGCCTTTCTGGCTTGCTCAAAAGTAGTAATAGTATTTTTCAATCCCTGACTTCCTTGCAACAATGAACCTTTAGGTAATTTACCGCTGTTCAACAGCTTTAAATGTTGGACATCTTCAGATTCTTCTCTCAAGACTTGATACATTCGGGAAACCCTTCCAATAGCGATGATTTTATTCCGTAACGCCTGACGTTTTGCCTCAATGCTATCCGTATTTGCAGTATGTATTTCGTCTTTTTCTGGTACAGGAGGAGGAACGTCAGTCTGAGAAGCGCTTAAATCGACAAGTGGGTCTTCTTCCAACTCTTCTTCTGTACAAATGTTTAAGATCGATACCAACATATCGGTTACTTTCTCTCCCACAAATGGCAACGACCAAGTAAAGACGTCCATAAAATGAGGAAGCCAGTAAGGATGAGGAGAGGCATTGAATTGTCTGATATTCATAACGTTGTTTTCGTATTTGAGCACGGCAGCCTTGTTATTATAGGTATCCAAATAATTAGGGGCACTGAACATTGTCAACAAGGAAGGGAATCCCATGGTCTTAGTTCTTTTATACATTCTGTAGCCAGCATCTTGGGCTTCATGTGCCCTGATTATTGACAATAGACCCGTGCTTTCCAAAAACTGGCAAGATGCTTTATAGGTGAACGCGTAGGAGCAACCTCTGACAGTATTCTTGACAAAAGTTTGATCCATATTATTCTCATCATATTCTTCAACAGGGTCAGCCCATAGCAAATCGCACATCAAACCTTTTGTCGGCGGTTCCCGGAATCTGTTAAATTTAATAAGATCTTCTAAAGAACGTAATTCTGGAGAGAGACCACCGTGAACACAGAAAAACTGTTTGTTCATGATTGCTGCTAAAGGTAACGTGTTAAAAGAGGTGCAGCATTCTTCATACACAGATGATGAATACTTATGCAAACATTCGGACTTGAAAGTAAAATATTCCGTCAAGTGACGACACTCATGATTGCCTCTCAACATCCAGAATGTATCGGGATAGTTCAATTTGATCGAGTACAACAAAAGCAAGCATTCAATCGAGAAAGAGCCTCTGTCGACATAATCTCCCAAAAATAGGTACGCTGTGCTCGATGGATCACCGCCCACTTCGAACAACTTCATTAAATCGTAATACTGACCATGCACATCTCCACAAATAGTCACCGGCGCTGGCACCTCTAGCAAATTGGGTTCCGACTTGAACAAATCTGAAGCATCCCGCAAAATCCGAACCACTTGATTCTCATGTAGCCTCCCTTCCCTAATAAAGTGTTCCTTTAAAAACTGCCAGTTGGGCAATCCGTTTGGGTGAAATAGTTCCTTATCTGTCGGCTTTTTCGTCACAGGAGGCTTCACGCTTTCAACTGCTCTTCCTACCGTCGCTATCTTCTGTCCATCTTCCGTAGTATATACTGTTAGTTCCGGTTGTGACGTTGCTTGCGGTTTTTGTTGGAGCGCCTTGAGTGCGTTATTGATCTGGCTGGCATTGCCGGTGTCAACATTCCTTGACATAATTAATCTATTTGGACTCGGTAACCACTTCTGAAGCTTTTTGACGCACTTTAATGGCTTTAAATACTTCCGATAATTGTATATTCAAAAGTTGCGTGTGGCTATAGCCTGTCAATTATTTTCTGATGATCATTACTACACGTATTTTATATAAAGGCCCAGATCGACTGGCCATTTTTAGAAACATTACCAAGCCGCTTAAGATGAGCTTTTATGATAAATAAATATAAAGATGAAAATCAATCTACATAACATCATTTAGACAGCACTCATGCACCCACCTGCTCAACAATCCAAGATAAATCCTTGATTTGGCTAACAGACGACAATAAAGACGTTCGATAGTGTGCATACTAGCTAGCGTGAGCGAAGTAAGTCGGTAAACGTACGGGAACACTCACGAAAGACTCAGATAAGGCGGGGCAAGTACATATAAAGTTCTAGTGCACTGTCTTCTAAGCCACTCTTAAAATTTCAAGGCAGAAAAGTCTTCCGACGCGATATAGACCGTGTCGGCTTGCGACTTGAAGCCATTGAAACAAGTCGTTGCTGCTGATGTGTATGCGCCAATGTGAGTGAAGTATATCCAATCTCCCACATATACATCATCAGCAAGCAAGCTTTTGCTTGAAATGCAGTCCAAACCATCGCAGGTTGGACCCCATAGAGAGAATAATTTAGCCTTCTTTTGGCCAGCATCTTTTTTGTTAGTTAACTCATCGACAGGGTTGGAAGTGTAACACCATTTTCCTCTCGAGGTTAAACGGTAGGGTTCTGGATGCTGGTGATCGAAAAGAATACAACTGAAATTACCATAAACGCCATCGTTCACGTAGATCATAGCTTCCACCCCGCTTTTTTGCTTGATATCAGCGGGTACATTTCTCCTAGCGATAACATGAGTTGCTAAAGTGAAAGCATCCGAAGCAAAAAAGCGACCAGGTTCCGCAATGAAGCTAATGTTGTGCTTCAAAGCGTACAGCTTAGGAAAATACTCCTCCAAAGCCAGTCTGATTGTTGCAGCTGCTTCCGAAAACCTTTCGCTTTGAAAACCGCCTCCAACATCCAAAGTGTCCATAGAGAATCCTAGATCATTAATACCTTTGTCAAAGATCATTCTAGATTCCTTGATCGCAAGGGAGATAGATTCAAAGTCCTTCGCTCCGGAACCAATGTGAAAAGAAACACCTTTCACATTAATGTCCAATTTAGCAGCCAAAGGCAATAATTCACCCAAGGCAGATTCTAAAGAGCAGCCAAACTTCGTAGAAAGTTTGCACTGTGCGGTCTCATCATTAGTAGCAATTCGAATGAGAACCCCACAATCAGGATGAAACTTCAGTAACTTGTAAAGCTCCTCACAATTATCAACCGTAGTCAAGTTGACACCAACCTTTTCAGCGTAACGAATGTATGAAATTGTCTTGCAGGGGTTGGCATAGATAATCCTATCAGGCAGAAAACCCAAGTCCAAAACCAAGTCAATCTCACTTTTAGAAGCGCAATCAAAATTGGTACCCAACGAACCTAAAAGTTTTATCAAGTTCGTATCGTTATTACACTTCACAGCGTAAAAGGGGTGGATCATAGGCAACTCCTTTCTCCATTTTTGGAACAACCTGTAAACTTCACCAAGGTCGCAAACGAAAAAGGAGTCTTCTTCGCCTGTATCACATAATTCATGATCAATCGTGGAAATACGACTCCTCATCGCTTCACCGATCAATTGATGCGCTAATTGGGAGCCATTATTGTCCTTTTTGTTGCCGTGGGGGACTGAATCCACCGACTTTTGCCATTCCGTACAAAATTGGCTGTTATCAAAGACTTGTGAGGAAAGGGTCATAGCTAGGTCAATAGTTATCACTTGCTTTGAGCTTTATTCAAGGATCTATCTCGTGACGAAATATGTTCAAACAGTTAAATTCTTTCTAAGAAGGGTTTATAATCTCTGCCTAAAGCAAAAAACTCACGTTTAAAGTGAGTTAAACAAGTAAAAGACTTCAAGCGGCAGCTCTCGTGGTTAACGACAAGAACTCTCAAAACTTCTTTAGAAAGTGGTTGCTATAAACTAATTTTATGTTGCTTGAACGAGATGAGATTATATATGAAAAAAAATATAAATGTGACACAAAACTAGATACATTTTCCATCAGACTGATTGAATGTAACGTAGAACGAATTATCACCCAATCATAGCTCAATCAACGGCTCAGGTTCTGGATTACTATTCCTTTGAATCTCTTGTTCCGTATTATTGAGATCCGGTAGATGAGACAAGCTTGGTAGTGTTTTGTTTGGACCAGAGTTTCTTGTAGTTTCTCGATCGTAGTTTGCTTCTACGTCCTCTATAGGGGGAAACTTCATAGATGATTGTCCACTTTCTGCAGAATTATTCTGATATTGCGGCAGGGCTTCCATATATTGATTTTGCAGAAAGTTGAAACCTTGGTTCAATGGTTCGTTATATCTAGGGCTGAGTGATTCGCCTTGGTTATTATATTGGAAACCACCATTGGTTTGAACAACATCTTGCAGATTGTCTTGATCAACATAATTAGTGTGGGTTTGGATAGGAGACAGCGGATCATGATAGCTTGTATCTGAGCCATACTGGTAGTTGAAATCTGGTGCACTAGGTTGTTGATGAATTGCGGGTTGCGGTTGCTGCAGGTCAATTTGTGCTTTGTACTGATCAAAATTGGGAGCACTAGGTTGCTCATGAGGTTCAGATTGTAACTGCGATTGATACTGGGAAGAAAAATGCGACTTGTACTGCAGATCAACGGATTCATCATATGGGGGATACGAATAACCAGGGGGTTCATTAAATGTTGCAGGTTGAGAATCATAATGAGTGTAGCCAAAACCGGTGCTTTGACGATTGTTGTAGTTCAGCTCAGTAGGGGGACTATAGGCACCAGGGAAGTTGTTGGGAATTGGGGCTTGACCCTGGGAGGAAACAGAATGAGCACCATATGCGATATTCAATTTGGACTCTAAAAATTGATCGTAAAGTTTGGTGATGGCTGATATTTTGTTGTTCAAGCCTAAGAAGGCTTCATACCTTTCTAGAGAAACCCGCAAGGATTTGTTTAATTTTGGCTTCAATTTGATGACCTGGGAATGTAATTCGTTCAAGTTAGAATCATAAAGAATATTCTCTTGCTTTAGGGGATCGTTTCTGATTTGTGTCATGGAAGTGATATATAAATTCACTTGATCTTCTTCCTTTGGAGTTAAGTCTTCTGGTTTGGGTCTATTCATCTCACGCTGCCTCACTGGAGAAGAAAAATTAGATGATTGTTGCTCTTGTGCAAACGGCAAAACGTCATTATAAAGGTCAGAGTTGAATCTCTTCGATTCCTCAGCTTCTCTACCAGTCAAATGATGATTACGAGTTTTTTCTTGCTCTTCAAACTCTTTTAGGCTAGCCTCTATCGCGGCTTTCATTTCATCATCCTCGTTACCTGAATCTTTTGTCACAGACTCCGAAGGTTGAGTGGAAGCTCTAGTTGGCTCGGGAGCATGGATTTGCCCCTCCTGTAAACTTAATTCTATAGCTTTTCTCAAATCCTCGTCTTCCTCATCTACAGTTTGTACAGGCAAAGAATAAGGCTCTTTCAGCAGTTGAACTTTCGATATGTTCAGGCCGTTCTTTCTTTTGACTCTTTCGAAACAGTTATCACATACTCTTACTGGATCCATGATACCCAACGACACAAGTGGAATATTGTGAGATGAATGAGTTTGACAAAATACTCCACCACATGATCTGCAATGATGCTTTCTATTCAATAATGTAAATTGCGTATTACATATCATGCATTGGTTATCATCTACCCAGTCTGGTGGTGCCTCGCTGTCAACAAATTTGTTACTTTGAGCTGCTGGATCGACGTCAGGAAACTCAAAACCTTGACTTACCAATTCGTTGTATCTCTTTTCAACGTAACTTAGTTGGACCTGATTGAAAAAATAGATCTTCCACTCTTTAATGAGTTTCAAGATTAAATTGCCCACCTCTTGCTTTGCATCACTGGATTGTGAGGATATATCTTGAGTATTATAATGCACCATGAATATGAAATCTATCAAGTAGTCAATAAATTCCTTGGAGCTTAATTCTATAAGAAAATGATATCCTCCGTTTTTTACACATAGGTCCACTAACTTCAATGTTGAGGTTAGTAAATTAGGGTTGAGATACACGAGTTGCAATCTTTTCTTTAATGATCTCATGCATTGCTTCGGTGGTACTTTCTTACTTCTTATGATATCTGTAATTTCGAGCGCCACCGATAACTCTAGCTCTCCATTGGGGATCGATTCAGACGTAGTCTCGTTTATCTTATTCTCAAGTTCTGCAAAGGGAACCAGCGCCCCACCAAACCAAGACATTCTTTATGGTACTAAAGCAGTTCTATTCTTGTTGCTGACAATTTAACGCTATCAGAAGAATGTACTAGATAAATATGACCTTCCTTATTCTATCTTATACGCTGATATTATATGCACTACGGAATGACTTACTATCAAAGCTATGTATAAACGAGATTATAAAAACAGAAAACGTTACAAAAAAGTTCATGCTCCTTACTTTCATATCTTGAAGCTATTATAAGTTGTCTAAATCATTTGCGTAAAGACATTATGAGATGATTTCATGAAAATATGATTTGCTTTTTTTATTCAGCATTTATCGGCAAATTAGTGCACCAGAAGCGACAGCCAAAAGAGATACACTGAGCCACCAGTAAAATTCGTATCTGTCATTTGAAAACTCTTTTTTTGCAGTTGTTCTGTATTGATTCTCGAGGGACCTCTTGATTCTATTTCTTAATGTAGTCTTAGTCTGAGAGGCCTTATTTGTAGGATTGAGAGCATACGTCGGCAACATCAAAGGTGGCCTATAAGCCAAGTGCAACGGCTGTAACTTTGAGCCGTCAAATTGGAAAAGTTGCAAGGTGTATCTACCGTTGTAGCCATTGACGTATACTTCAAACGTTTTGAAGTATGTGGACTGGACGTATCTTGTATATGCAGAGTGCTCGGCGGAATCACCACAAGGATCACTCAAAAGTTGCCTCCCATCAACAGCTATCGGCTCCAAAACAAGAGATCCATTACCAAGTAGTTTATAGGTACCATGCTGGAAGATCAAGGTCGCGGTAGCACATGAATGATTTTGTGGATCAGATGTCACTCTGTAAAGGGCTTGCTCAAAATGTCCATCTTCCGTGAAAGAATATGAAATGCCTGGTAAGTCTGGTTCAATCAACAACTCATCAACAGGATCATAAAACCCCGGTCCGGTAAAAACGGTATTTGATTTCGAGCTCCACGTTCCGACTAGCTCTTTCATTGACGGCTTGGCGAAGACAGAACTTGCAAAAAGCAAAACTATCGATAGTGTGTTAATAAATATCATACTAAATCTCTTTCCTTAATGTCTTTATAAGCTCTCAGAACTCTTTTAAATTTTTTACACCTTCTCACGTAAGAAGTAGCCAATCAAGTATTATTTAACTTTGGAGTTAAACTATAGTTTAGCAGCTACTCTAGAGATACTTAGTCTTCGAAATTTACACTATTTCTTCTGAGTTATTAATATAGCCCATTTACGTAGCTCAATTTTTTTGTTCAGAGTGTTTCGCGTACCAAAAAATCATACTGTACATTGTCGAATCAACTTTTGAGAGGCAGTGTTGACATGGCTCGTACCACTTAGCCTGACGTACAAGGTTTGTCTGTAGCCAATACAAAACCCGAGAAGTCACGAATGCAACACTCTCCATAGAGATTATAGTTTGTGGCTGTTACACAATCTTCGTCGTATGATGCACAAGGGAATGGCCCATTGTGATTTTCATTATATATCAAGCCATGGACTTTACATCACTAATCTCGTCCTGTGCTTGATAGCTGTAATGTTCTGTTTCGCATGATGCCTTTGTATAAAACTTCTACATCAACTACTCCGAAGCTCTTGCTAAGATTTTGCGAAGTACGAATGTGTGCGATACCTGCGTCGTGGGTGCGTGACGAAATGGAAGACTACAGTAGGATACAATAGACTCATATCAAAGTTGCAAACATCTCACGGGCAATACTGTAGTGGATCAATAATTTTTAGCAGAATATGACTAAAGATATATTTCTCGATACTGACGCGGCAGCGATAATTTTGATAAGATCTAAACCATCGCAGTGCACAAAAGGTTGAAATATTCAACCGCGCGAAGCTGATTGTTTTTGTTGATATTAAACAAGTAAACCTCGAGTAAGAGCTAAAGCGACAGAACTTGATCGACAGAGAAACGAGATGATTGGGAAAGCATTTTCCAGTGTCTTTGGCCCTACTACTTCATTAAGCAATGAGCCGACCATAGATTACAATTACACAATTCATACTGTTCCAGGCTCAGAGTACGAATCAACTATAGACTCAAGAGTTGGCAAGGAGGCATACCTCCGGCAACCTGCTAGTATGACACCGGTAACTAACCTAAATGAAGCTAACTCCTCAGAGTGGCAATCCAAGTACAACAACCTTTTTTCTAACGTTATAGACGATGAATCAGACGAAGAGTTGAACAATGATCTTATACCCATATTGGACAATTTAACGAAAACAACACAGCGCCTTTCAGAGAAAGACCAATTCTCACTTCCCCAAAACTATCCAGGCAAACTCATAGGCTCTCCTCCTCGCCAATACTCTCGAGAAAAGTTGATCGACCGACAGATGGAAGAACTTCAAAGAGAGGTTGAAAGAGAGCTGAAAACTGCACGAAAAACCAACATACATAGAACAGAGTTTGAATCTAATAATCGTGATAATAGGAATGAGCAAATAGAACGTCTAAAAGCTGTAGCAGATAAGGTTAATGATCAAACTGTGTTTCTTGCTCGGCTTGACGAATTAGTTGAAATAAACAAAGTTGAGAATACTCCTACCAATTTTGAGACAAAATATAATGATTTGAGAAACGAGTACGTTAAAGAATTGAAAAACATGCAAGGTTTTTATGAGGCATATTACAGATTACTCCTAAAATACAAGGGATTGAAGTCTCAAAAAAAGCCGTCCTCTTCATTAGTTTCCCTTCGAGAGAGAATACGTTTGATAAAAGCTACGACAACACAAGGTTCTATCAAGAATATTTGTGATAACATTCTCAAGGAGATAGATGGCAAAGATCGGGAAGTATCCCGGTACAAAGACGAACTTACTAAGGCATATAGTAAGATTGAGCAACTTGAAAATAGTAAGTTAAAAAGTGACGTTTGATGACATTTTATAAAAAAGCATTCAGTTATAGCTGTGTTGTGTATATTAAAGGCAACATATTATTGATGAATAAATACTCATAGACAGTGCAGGGTGCGATGTAGTTACCCAACTTCAAATTAGTACGAGTAGCCGCAAAGCATTTAAGGTTAAGGGCCGGTCCCTACTGATCTAGTGATATCGATGAAAAGATAGATTAGCCTCTCCACTCTGCAGAACATAACATAGTTTTCTGTATAATATGATGTAATCAGAAGATTTCAAGATTATGCACATGAGACTATAATGGTAGTTTCAGAGTGCTCAAAGATGCGAATTAGGTGTTGAAGAGTGGGCATCAATTGTAATTCCGTCTCTAATCCCCTCGTTAACACATTCATTGACTATTTGATCCCAATCACTGATTGCCACGAAGTAACACTGCAGAACTGATATCAAAAATAACGCAACAAACATTCCCACCCAAAGTCCCAGAAGACCTAGATTGAAGTGAAAAGCAAGGAGAAACCCAATCGGTAAAGCAATTCCATAGTAACTAATCAAATTCAAAATTCCTGCAATTCTTTGCCGACCCTGGCCCCTGAGAACTCCAGCACTGCCGCAAGACAATCCATCATTCACTTGATAAAGGGCCCCTATAATGAGTACATGAGAGGCTATTTCAATAACACCAGCCTCTTTACTGTACAAAGAAGCTAACTTGAATCTGGCAGAAAATATGATGGTGAAATTTAAGAAACCAACAAATAGCGCAGCTATCAATGTCGCCCGAGTAGCCATAATTGCAGCTCTTGTAGATGCTGCCCCGATGTACCATGCAACCCTAGTGGATGCTACTATTGAAAGTGCAAAAGGAATCTGATATAACAACACACATGAAGTGGAGACGATGGATTGTGCAGCCAAGACATCCGTGCCAATCTTAGAAGCACAGAAAGTGATGATTTCAAATGCAAACCATTCTGCTTCAACTAACAAGATACCGGGTATCGACAAGTTAATCATTTTGCTCCAATTCTTAAAGTATTTCCAACTAAAGACTGAACCTTCAGGCCAACACTCGTAGCCTTTCACAAAAAAAATGTATAATAACAATGAAGTGCACATCAAATAGTTTGTAATGACAACAGATAAAGGTGCCCCAATAAACCCTAAGCCTATTCTAGGATGCCAAACTAATACATAGTTCATAACTGCATTAAGTGGGGCACATACAGCTAAAATGTACGTAGATGCATGGAACACGCCTTGACATTGTAAGAAATGTTTGCTGTTCTCGAACAAAATATATCCAGGTACACCTAATGCTAAAGTCTTCAAATATTTAGCAGCAAGATGGCTCAATTCTCTGTCCCCCACAATAAAATACAAAATAGACTCGGATCCAAAAACCCACAAAATGAAGATAGGAATGTACACCAAAAACAAAAAGTAGTTGCATCTCATGTAATGCATTCCAACAGCTCTGTAGTCCTTTTTACCATAACTTTGAGCGCACAAAGTAGAAAGACAAGTGCTGATCCCTTGGAGAATGGCATATGCTGAAACATTAGCTGTCATAGAGCTCAAGCTAACAGCAGCTAGCTCGTTGGATCCCAATCTACCAACAGAAAATATCGAGGATACAGTTAGCGAGTATTGCAAAAAGAACGTAATAATCAAGGGAATTGAGTTCTGCGTTAAGACAACAAGCTCCTTTTTCAAAGTTGTTTCAGGAGGAGGAAGAACAGAATGGTGGGATAGAATTGCAGACAAATCAAGATTAGACGAACGCGATTTTAGAGTAGTTAACCGCTCTGAGTAGGGCATCCTACCCGTGTAGAGACTAATCTGTGTACTTTCATCTGCCTCCGACAATACAGACGCTCTTCTCAGTTGCACATACGATACGATATCGTCCTCGCTTACTTCATCGATATCTGAGTGTCGACCCAAAAGACTAGAGGTCTCAGCTTGGCCCGAAGTCATCTGCTGTCCGACTGGGAATGAAGAGTCAAAATACTTTTCTTATAGAAAGAGATCGCTATATATAATCTTTTTATATTCAACAATGGTAGAAATTATTTGATAAAATAATCTCCACGCCTTACATTTGTTTTTCCAAAAACGAGAATTTCACCGTTTCAAAGAAACAAGAACGTTTTATCGAACAATAAATATCTAAATGGATGCGATTCTTTTAATTTTGTAATACTCCAATGTACCTTTTTGTCTAGCCAGCAAAAGTTTTCCAATTTTGATGGACCCTATTTATCTCTTCTAATAAACGTCTCCCTCGAAATGCGTATTCTCGATGGATCAGAATAAGATCAAACCCGCGAAGAACGATACGACAAGATAAAAATACCATCTAGTTGACCCTATTTACAACTTACCTCTAAGCAAGTGCTTGATCATATCTTTTCCGGTGAAGTATGCGGTTCTTCCGAAAGCAATGAAGTCCAAAGTCGAGGATATCATATCTAAAAATCCAAACGGAAGCATTGATGGGATCCACCCCTGCGCCAACTCTAGAGCAAATGAACCGCTAGGCATTGCGTATTGTTTGGAGGTACCTTTGCGCATGTGATGTACATCACCTGGCAAATAAACTTCAGGAACAATAGCTCCTGGAGGGGCTGCCAACTGCTTTCCTGCCAAGATAGTAAAGTAGTCATCAGCAAAGTGAATACCCGAGTGTCCCTCTGTACCTACTGCAGTACCGAAGAAGATCAAGTACTCAGTGATAGATGCATGCAAGATAAACATGGTTCCCATTGCACCACCAGCATTGTTGTACACCCAGTCGTCAAAGTTCAAATCGTTGATAAGTCCAGGATAAGCAGCTTTGATCTTCGGAGCTAGCTCGATCATGATGGCAGTTGCGTTACCATCTGGATGATTTGCAATTACTTCATTCGATAATTTAGCGAGAACCTCTTTGTCAAAAACGTATCTTCCTGGGAGCCATTTATAAAAGAGTTGGTCGAACACGTTGAAGGCCAAGAATAGAAACGCCACTAATCCAATTAACTTCATTGCAAGTTTTCAATTTGAATCAAGAGGTGAAATCTCAGTTTATTTTAGCTCTTTGTATTTATATTCAGCTAAACGAAAAGAGCGACCATTTTTCTATACGAATTATTTTATACGAGTACGAGGCATCAGAGAAATCCCCAATATGTCATCTTTACAGATAGATGAGATTGCTGCTTCATCCTTGACGGATGAGGAAAAGTTAACTGAACTACAAAACTTAGTCACAATCGATAACTACAGGGAAATAACGATAACGAAAACAGATAACTTCAATATAGCTTTAGCATTGATAAGACTTGAACATTTCTTGTCTGAAACAAAGGAGACAAAGGATAGTTACGAAGAAATAGATCGAATATTCAATTCTATACAGCTGTCTGCTCTCTACGTCAAGAACAAAGTTGTTGATCTGAACAATTACTTAAAAGCATTCATCAAGGTGAAATATTCCGATTTATGGGGAGACTATCAATTAATTAAGGAGGAGTATTATAAAGATGTGATTGATCTTGTTAACAAAAAAGTGCTTTTATCCAAGGGAATTCCCGATCAATATCAAAGCCTTGCTAAATGTATCGACCTCAAAGCTTTGGAATTGGCAATAATCTCTGGATATGACTTCAGGAAGGAAATGCTCTTGGGGTACGTTCGAAAATGTTCTAACCTTGAAATCGTAAATACCGCAACGAAAAGAATCTTCAGATTGATCTCGAATGGAACGCTAGTACCAACTGAGACGTACAATGAATTTTTGGATAAAGTACAATTTGCTCGCATCATAAAACAAATAGATTACAACGATCTATTGAATAACCTTATGGAGAACAACATATTTAACCTATCATTATATTACAAGTCGATCAAGATTCCCAAGATCAGTAAACTTTTGGGCACAGCCGTGGATCTTGAGCCACTTATCATTAATATGATCATCGGGAGCAAATTGCCTCCCAATTCTATGGTTGATCAGAATAAGAATTTACTCATTTTTGGCGACACGAAACCTAATAAAGAATTTGACGAAGTCAATAAGCATATAAAAGAAGTAGGTGATTTGATTGACGTTATAACTACACAACTTGTTCCTCGTACATAACATAATTTATAAAGCATTCAATCATACTTTGAATATTCTTCAGTCCAGTATTGTCTTAAGGTCTTCTTGGATCCAATTGCATCAATTTCCTTTACCTCATCCGAAGTCAATTTGAAGTCGAAAATATCCAAAAATGACTTGATTCTGGTTTCATTGGCCGATGTAGTGACAGGCAATATACCCCTTTCCAATGTGTATCTTAAGAGAACCTGACCATCCGTCTTGTTATACTTCTGCGACAATTCTTTTAATTTTCCATCCAATGGGCCACCGGAATGTACAACTGGGCCCAAGGGGCTGTAAGCCTCCACAAGGATTCCTTGCTCTTGGCTGTACTTGACGATACCTGGTGTTTGGTTCTGTAAGTACGCATTGAACTCAATTTGATTAACGGCAGGTTTTATCTTAGGATTTGAGTCCAAAATTTCTTGGAGATTCTCCTTGCTGAAGTTAGAGACACCAATTGACTTTGCATAACCTTCTTCAACTAGCTTCTCTAAAAATTTCCAAGCTTCAACAGGAGTGAATCCATGGGATTCCTTCTTGATGAATGGTGAATGGAGCAAGTACAAGTCGACGTAATCCAACCCCAAGACTGCCAATTGCGCCTTCAACGCCTCGTAAGGATTAGCTTTCTCTGAGTGTGCCTTATATGACCCGTTGCCCGCAAAATACTTATCCGTGACAAATAGATCTTCCCTCTTGACTGCCGAATTCTTTATAGCTTTCCCAATTTCTAAGTTGGTGTTATATGTCTCTGCACCGTCAATGTGATTGAAACCTAACTTTATTGCTGTCTCTAAAGTTGATACCAATTTCTCATCAGTTTCGTTATTACCAAACTTGTACCATTTGGTACCGGTTCCATACCCTACGGCAGGAATTGTTTCACCGTTGTTCAATTTGAAATATTTTCCTACCAATGACATTGTTTCTCAAACCTACTTTACTTATTACTTACTTACTATTACGAGTATTGTCCTTCTTTTACTGAAAATTCGGACTTATATACGGCGCCCCATTTAAAATATGCGCACCGAATCCAATGGATAAATTGCGTAAAAACCAAAGCCACCCCACATTACTCAGCGATAGCCATACAATAGAGGAATACTATATGTTGGAAACCATTACAGTTAGACACATTTATTAAATGACTATTATAATACAGGATGTAAATTAATCGAGGGTTAAGAATGCCACTGTTTGAATGATATGCTCAAATTGTAATTTTGAGGTGAATGTTTTAATAGTTGTAGCCACCGAGTCGCAATAAAGATTTTGCCACACTGAAGCTATTAGGAGTACCAAATGCGTTAGTCAATGGCGACGAGGTCAAGATTGTGGAGTCATTCATAGAATTGGAATTATTGTTTGAACTGTTGCTATCTTGATTATCGGAGCTGATGTTATTTGATTTCTTTGAACTCGTAGCATTAATTGTATCTGAAATTGTTACATTATCTTCGTCAATCGTATCTTCATTACCATAATTGACTTTGATGAGACTCCTGGTGGAATTAGAGTTTTTAATGGGTGTTTTCAAAATCTTGTTGATTGATGGAAGACTAATATTTTTGGAGAACAGTTTTTCGGGCTTGAATCTAGATGTGTTGTTTTGATTCATGATTAAAGGCAATGAGACCTTGTCATTGAAGGAAGAAACTTCAAATTGAGGTGGCTCAGATGCTGTTCGTTTCAAAGTAGGAGCACCTCGAGGTTGGTCGTAAAAAGGTCCAAAACTTTGCTTCTTGTTGGCTGATCTATGTGCGTTGTAAAAAATAGAGTTTTTTCTGATTTGGAATAACTTGAGCTTAGTAACTTTGTTCTTTTTACGATTGGCTTGTTTTTTGAATGCAATTTTGGAAAGGGTAGGCTTATCCGTTTCTGTGTTGTTGACTTTGGTCCTGAGATTGATATTTGCGGAGGATGCGTAGGTTGCATAAGGGGGCGTCGGTAACAGTGATCCTGTTGGTGATGTGGATACCAACTGTGGGTTTGTTTCCGACTTTTCCTTCAACGGTGCACCAGAAACAGACTTAGGACTGGAAGCATTGTTCGGGGTGACGATTGTGAGCTTCTTGCTTGGTTTTGTAGAGTCTCTGGGTCTTTGTTGCTGGTTCTGTTGCTGTTGCACCTTGTAGAGTGCTAACTGCAAGCGCAACTTCAACTTGGTGGCTGCCAACAGAGCAGCGTCGCCACGTCCTTTTGACGTATCGTCTGTCGACGTTGACATCAGGTCTAAGATGCAACTACTGGACTTTGTCATCCAGGTCTTCAAACCAAAAGGCGTGAGAGGTATAGTGGTCTTTTTGCCCATGTAATAGCCACTTCTTCTTCCCGGGGTGTTGAGCTGTGAGTCACTAATGGGCTCAAACGCCATTCTTCCCGTCGATGCCATCTTCATAGTGCTTGGCGAAGATCAACCGTAGTAAGTCTCGGGCCCTTTATGCTAAACTTCTTATGTTTTCTGGGTAGCTCCACTATATATAATATCCGCGTACGTGAAAGTAAATAACAAGCTAATGCTGCAAGCGTTGGATCTGACGTGTTTCTTCCCGCTATTGAAGCTATACTTAAAATTCTGGTAAATATTATTGTATTGCCGGTTTGAGCTCACCGGTTCTTCGTGTTTGTTTGTTTACATAGTTTTGCGGCAGCGCGCTCCTCTCGCTTAACACGTACTTTTGATCCCCATAGAAATCACGTTCAGACAAGAAACACTCGCTATTTTGCTTGGGGTAGTGTTGCTTACGATTCCGAGCGAGCCGCAGCACGGTCTTTGCCAATCGGGCAACAACAAAAACAGGTGCTTGGTACAAGGCGAGTTTACTTGCGTGGCCGGTGCCAATGAAGTCTTTGGGTGCGAAAACGCACCGGGAATGTAGACCACTGCTAGTCATGTGTGCTCCACCCGAATGAGGAGACGGAGGTGAGAACGCAGAGATCGTGGTTTTCTACTTCTACATTTCAAGAGTCTGAGAGTAAGGACACTCAGATGTAGTCCAGCTGGGGTCTTCCCTTAGAATTAGTAGCCGTAGAGACCAAGGTGCAGAGCGGCGAAAAGAGTGTGAGATTCCCGCGTTCAGGACTTCTCACGTCAGCCGAAAGCCACTCGTTCAGGCCAGTGCAATAGTCCTGGATTGGGACCCTCGTCTTTCCGTCTGTCTCTTTGCCTACTTCAGCTGTAAAATCTGAATAGTTCGTAAATGTAACGCATTTCGTGTGAGCCTAATGGACCAAGAACGCGTGTACGTACAGATTTGGGTCGCCCCAGGAAGAATCCCGAGCTTTTTTTGGAACAATGAATAACAGAAAAACATTGAAAAGTTCAGCTGTTCCTGCGCTCGCTCAAACAATACAGCCATCACAAAACACAATAGATCAGAATGAGGGAAGAGAGATGTAGAGGAAGTGTGAGATCAACATAACGAGGGGTCTAGACGAATAGATCTGTTGAAGAGATGCTGCTGCTGATGATGATCAAGCAATTGCGTTCGGAAGAGAATTCCAAGAGAGGCAGTAAGGCTGAAAAATGCTTTGGTACCGCGATCTCGCGGTGCGACATGGCGCGTTAGGAAGTGCAATTTCTCGGTCCATTTCGCAGCGATGGAGGCGTGCGTGGTGGCACTGACGCAGCCGGCCGCCCCCGGTCCCGTGACTAGCCGTTGCCGTCTTGTCATCTATTTTCATGGTTGTGTAGCGCACGACGACAACTAAAAGCTTATTATCGTGGTACAGATAAGGATAAGATTATCAAGCAGCACCAGAACCAAATATGTCTACGCTAAGGTCTAAGCTCTCATCACTCAGAGAGTACCTTACCCCGATCAACCACAACTCAAACTTCTCCCTGACAGGAGAAATTTCGCCCGAGGAATTTGTTAAGGCGGGTGATTACTTGGTGTACAAATTCCCTACATGGCAATGGTCAGGGTGTCCAAAGAACTTGCAGAAGACTTTTCTTCCGACAGACAAGCAGTGCTTGGTCACCAGACATGTTCCAAGCTATCAACGAGCATCTCAATGCGTGGGTGCCGAGGGTGATGGTGAAGAAGAGGAAGAGGAGGAACTTGAAGATGGATGGGTCAAATCTCACAGAATTGAGCATGTCGACCGCAACCAAGAATCGCAGGAAGAGATTGATGATATAGATGATTTGGTAGATGGGAACAGCGAAAACGAAATTGATGATTTGGATGAAGATGATGACTTGGAACTTATTGGAAACGGCAACAACAGAATCAGGAGATACGACTTGTACATTACCTACTCAACATCATACAGGGTACCTAAGATATACCTAGTTGGGTTCAGTGCTGATGGAATTCCGTTATTACCAGAGCAGATGTACGAGGATATCCATAGCGATTACAAGGACAAAACCGCAACCATTGAGAAGCTTCCCGTTGCTTTCAACACTACATCTGTTTCTATTCATCCTTGTAATCACTCTACTGTGATGAAAGTCATGTTGAAGCACTCCAAGCAGAAGAAGGATCAAGAGACTTCCCAAGAGCCAGATGTTTCCAATACGTTGAGCGAACTTAACATTAACAAAGGAGGTGATGAAGACCAAGGCGACATCGATGCCATTAGGGTAGACCAGTACTTAGTCATCTTCCTCAAGTTCATTGCTAATGTTGTTCCTGGAATCGAGTATGACTATACCATGGACGCTTTGTGATATGGTACATGCATCTTTCAACAACCGATAGAAACAATAAAATCCTTTATTTCATATGTTTATCCTGGAGCAATTGAAGCTACGCAGATTCTGCCTTTGTACAGCCTATTTATTTGTATATGTTATATGTATCGGAGTAATCAAATCAGGATACTTAAGCATAGACACCGGAAGACTGGGCGGTTGTTAGTCCGCGTTTTCGCCGTTTACGATTTCACTGATATTTATCTGTCCTGTGATTGCGCCCTTTTCTCGAGTAATCGAAGTCAAATGGTGCATTTCTTTAATTCTGAATCTGGACTAACCAAAGAGACCCACAATGAGTCATGTCAACAAGAGAAAAGGTAAAAAGAAGCATTCCGCTAAAGCTAGCAAAGTTGACGATAACCTCAAATCATCAGTCAACAACATTAAGCAATCCAGCAACCCTGACGAAACATTGAGCAAAATCTCAAACGCTGTGAACGAAGAAACAGGTCACTCACATCATGCCAGACATCACGAGAGAAAGGGAGAAAAGATACTCAAAAAGAAGCTTTACGAATCGAGGCGAGTTGTGTTTATTCTCGGGGCGTTAATAGGATTGTTGGCCGCTGCGTTGTATACGACGAATTCAAACCCCAACTTCAAGACTGAACTTGATAAACTTGTCAACTTTGATGGAGTTAGCGACTTTTTCGAAGATTGGAAAGATATGCTTCCCTCAGGAATATACAGCCTGATTAAAAACATAGAGGACGATAATTTAAAGGCATCTGCTGAATCTTTTTCTGTCGGTAGGCGAATGGTGAAGAATCACGGTCTCACCGACAAATATAATGTGGTGATGGTACCTGGTGTAATATCCACTGGAATCGAATCATGGGGGTTGAATAATGAAGGTGATTGCCCCTCGTCCCATCATTTCAGGAAAAGATTGTGGGGGTCTTTTTATATGTTGAGGACTATGGTTTTAGACAAAACTTGCTGGCTCAAACACATCATGCTCGATCCTGAGACTGGGCTTGATCCTCCGAATATCAAGTTGAGAGCTGCCCAAGGTTTTGAAGCAGCAGATTTCTTCGTTGCGGGGTATTGGATTTGGAATAAAATTTTGGAAAATTTGGCAGTAATAGGTTATGGTCCAAATAATATGCTCAGTGCTGCCTACGATTGGAGACTAGCGTACTTGGATTTAGAAAGAAGAGATGCTTATTTCTCCAAGCTCAAGTCACAAATTGAAATGAGCAAAAAACTTACAAACACGAAGTCCATATTAGTTGGTCACTCTATGGGCTCACAGGTGGTCTTTTACTTCATGAAATGGGTAGAGGGCACTGGTGAAGATTATGGAAATGGTGGTCCCAATTGGTGTAATGATCATATTGAAGCATTTATTGACATTAGCGGTTCTTTGTTGGGTACACCCAAATCAATCCCTGCGTTAATATCAGGGGAAATGAAAGATACTGTCCAATTGAATGCATTGGCTATGTACGGATTGGAAAAGTTCTTTAGTAGAAAAGAACGTGTGGATATGTTGAGGTCGTTTGGTGGCGTTCCAAGTATGTTTCCAAAGGGGGGTGATGTTATCTGGGGAAATCTCACCAGTGCCCCAGATGATCCTACTAACACTTTGGAAGTTAATGATACCAAGTCAACTATTGAAGGCGATCGTTCAAAATCATTTGGAACTTTCATACAATTTCAAAAAAATAACACGGAGATCAATCTCTCGATGGTTCAGGCCATCGATCACGTACTCGATTATTCGCCAGAGTGGTTTTCGAACCGAGTCAAAGATCAGTATTCTTTTGGAATCGCAAAGACTAAGGAACAACTTGAGAAAAACAACCACGATCACTCCAAATGGTCAAACCCTCTAGAAGCAGCATTGCCCAATGCTCCAGACTTGAAAATATATTGTTTTTACGGTGTGGGAAAGCCCACAGAGAGAGCTTACACTTACTCGACGAGTGACAAAATTTCTGGTTTGAGCATGGCAATCGACTCAAACCTGGAGAATCCTGTTTATTTGGGGGACGGCGACGGCACGGTTTCCTTGCTTTCGCATACGATTTGTCATGAATGGAAGAAGGGTTCTAACTCAAGATATAATCCTGGTAATTCGTCAGTTGCAATAGTAGAGATCAAAGATGAACCCGATAGATTTGATATTAGGGGCGGTGCAAGAACCGCTGACCATGTTGACATTTTGGGGAGTGCCGAGTTGAATGAACTTGTTCTCAAGGTCGCAGCGGGCAGAGGGGACATGATTACTGATAGATACGTCAGTAACTTGAAGGAAATAACTTCTAGGTTAAACATATGAGTGCAAGAGAAAAAAGTCTGCATCGTGAAGACCAAACCAGCATGTTGATTGTTCTGTAATCGCACATCTGAATCATCGAGGTTTAGTGTACAGGTAAATATTTATAAATGCTAAGAATACGGGTCGATATACTGTTCTGTAATTAATTTTAGCTCGAATCGCGTATCAGAAAATAAGTTAAACGTCGAATATATCAACGACAAACCGTATATATAGTATACTACTAAAAGAGACATCAGTTTTGACAAAATATGAGGTGAGTATCTACGAGTCGGAGAGTTTACATGTTGCTTCACATACTAACTGTCGGGCGGCAGCGGCAAATTTGTTAGGGCATCCAAATACCGCCATGTTTTTGGACAGGCAGCAAAGAAAGAACTATGTTACGAAAACTTGAAGATAACAAAGAATGCATGGGACACTAACATCATCAATTCCAACGGGAAATACATATCGGTCAATTGGGATGCGTCTGGTGGAGGAGCGTTTGCAATCATTCCTTTGGACGAAGTAGGGAAGGCGCCAGATACGGTTTCGTTATTCAGAGGTCATAAGGGACCGGTGTTGGATACGGCATTTGATCCCTTCAACAAGCAGCGTATTGCAAGCAGCTCAGACGATGGCAAAATCTGTATTTGGGAAATTCCGGAAGATTACTCGTACCATAAGTATGTTGATGCTAATGACAACGTCAAAGATATCACAACTCCCATTAAAGTACTTTCTGGCCACTCTAGGAAAGTAGGACATGTTGAGTATCACCCTTGTGCTAAAAATATTTTGGCATCTTGTTCGCTAGATTACACTGTCAAAATTTGGAATGTTGAGACGGGAGAAGACGTAATAACCCTACCACATAAGGACTTGGTCACCTCCTTTTCTTTTAACTATAACGGCTCCTTGTTGGTTACCACCTCCAGAGATAAGAAAATTCGAGTATGGGACATCAGAGAAAAGAAGGTGATTTCAGAGGGCCCCGGTCACACTGGAGCCAAACCTTCGAGAGTCGTCTGGTTGGGTAATACTGATCGAATTATAACCACCGGGTTTTCCAAATTATCTGATCGTCAAGTTGGAATTTGGGATATCAATAAAATCGAGGATGGCCCTATCGATGGATTCATAGTTATCGACTCATCTTCAGGTGTATTGATTCCTATATACGATGAATCAAACTCCATTTTGTACTTGGCTGGAAAGGGTGACGGTAACATCCGCTACTACGAATATGGGAACGATGTCCTCCACGAACTTTCTCAGTATAATTCGACAGATCCTCAAAGGGGGTTCTGTGTGACTCCAAAGAAATTTGTAAATGTCAGAGAAAATGAAGTGTTGAGGTCATTCAAAACGGTAAATGATCTGTTTATTGAGCCTATATCATTTATCGTTCCAAGAAGATCGGAGATGTTTCAGAATGACATATACCCGGATAGTCCATCCGATGAGCCCGCTTTGAGCGGAGAAGAATGGCTTGCTGGCAAGGACGTTAATGGGCCATTGCTCATGAGTATGGAATCCGTATACGAAGGTACAGAGCCTTCTATTAGAGAATCAGAACCAGCAACGCTTATCTCATCTGCCAAAGAAGAAGCAATCAAAATACAACAAGATGTTGCCAAATCAAAAACGGATGTGAAGGAAGCTGAAACTACTAATCAGGAAAAAGCTGACAAGACACAGGAATTGGCTTCAAAAGATATCAGCGCCAGAAAGACGGTAGATGAGACTCTCAAATCTAATGAAAAAGTCAATATCCTACTCGAAAAGGTCAACAATAAATCAGATGAGGAAGATATTCAACAAGACAAATCGGACAACGAATGGGAGGAGGTCAAGAAACTAGAATCTAAGGATTTGCATGAAAGTGAAATTCAAACGTCAGACTCCAAACCAAATGATATTGCTGAAAGGCCGGTGTTAAACACCGCCATTCCTCCAAGCGAGGAGTCGGTTCAAAAGGAAGCCTCTTCCTCAAAATCCTCCACTCAATTAGAGCCCAAGCCGACGGCTTCTTCAGACAAAAATTCCACACCTTCGAGCTTGTCAACATCAAAGACTTCAAACGCACCCACTTTGAAGGCTACCGTAGAGAAATTGTCGGCTTTAGTTGATAAGATGGAAGGCCAGATCAGAATATTGGAGGAAAAAAACTCTGAAAAAGAGTCAAAGCTCGATACTTTGTTAAAAAAATTAGATGAATTGAGTAAATGAATCAAGTAAATGATTTCAAGAATCTCTATGCTCTGTACAATGGTATTCATTTATTTAAAAAATAGTTAGACAATTAGATATTTGTATATTATGCACCAAATCTGATCGATTATTCTTTTTTCAAATCGTAAAAGTTTTTGAAGATTAAACTGCTTAAATTAATTGTATCAAATACAGCCAGGCCCTCAAACATCTCTAGTTCCTCCTGATCCTCATATTGATGTTGTAACAAATCATCCAAAGTTATCACATTAGATGCACCCGGAATGGCGATCGATCCATTCGCAGCCTCTATTGTGAACTTTCCAACCTCATGACAGCTGAATATAAAATCCAATTTAGAAGAGGAAGCTGATGAATCAAACAACAGTCCTCTATGATCGAGTAATACTTTTTGATCTAGCAATTTTTTGGCCGAATACTTGAAAGCTCCGAACTTCGGGAGTCTGTTAGACTTTTTTAGTTCCCTTTGATAAAAATACTGCTTACTAAAAACTGGAATTATGTTGAATATTTTTTTATCTTTGGGTTTCAGTTGTAAGCCTGACACAATTGACTCAACATGGTAATTATAGTCATTCAACTGTTTGTCTAAGAAGTTTTGTTTGATAGAAATCTTTTGGACTGTCTTCTTAGCTATCATTATTTGTTGTTGACGACTAACACGTTTTGCGTCCTTCGTCTTAATGTCAAGACCAATCTCGTTCAAAACCTCCTGATAAGAATTCTCCCTTTCCACAATTCCCATAGCTTCTAATTTCAAAAGTATCTCCAAACACATTTTTTTCAAGTCCCTGTAGGACAAGTTCATCAAGTCACCCAAAGATGTTTGATGATAGGGCTTCTTTCTCTCATTTGATGCCTTTGGCTCGGATTTTTCATCTACCACTAGTTTTCTAAATTTCACTTCGTGCCTTTTCTGTATACCTGATATCAACAAATCAAGAAGCTGATCTCCTTCTTGAACTCTAATAATGTAAAGAATACACCTCTTAGCTTGTGTAATGAGCGACCTGGCCTTCGAATCGGCAAGTGAATCTTCCTTTGTTGTTGGATTCAAATTCAATGTGATGACACCGAGCTCACTAAGTCTCATGAAGTCGTCTGCGGAGTTGACGTCATCATTCAAGCTTGATAATACATCAAACAACTGATCATCAAATGTGGGTGCAATGACATCAATATTTTGAGTAGCAATCTTTTCTAAGAGAATCATACTGCTAACGTTCATGGTCAATTGAGGTCTTTCATGATTTACAATATCATCAAAATCATTCATTCCGTATGCGCTGTCCAAGTCATCGACATCAATGATTTGAAGGATCAACTTCCGTATCATTCCAACCGAAGATTCGACGTACTCATTTAAGGGTTTAAGGAAATTATCACTGAAAACTTTCATTGAAAAGACTTGAAGCAAAACCCTGCTCAAATACCTCAAATTATTACCAGCTTTAGTATGATACAAATTGGGATCCAGTGGATGCTTAACCAAATACCCAAAATTTTCCGGACATTGCAATATATTTGCAATATAGTGCTTAATGAATATTACACCTGCTACTGCCAAATGCTGACGGTCACTCTTCTCTGGGAATTGGATCTTAGAAAGTTTGTATGCTTCCTTACAAACCAACCTCATATGCAATGGATATTTGGTGACTGATTTCTCTAAAATGTTGAGCAGTTCTGTCACGAATTCTCTCAAATTCATTAAATTATCGACAAATCTCCTAGACACTTCTGAGTCTCTAATTGCCATCTCGGGCAGAGCTCCTTCGGGTCTATCACTGAAACCATTTATTTTTATTTCTCTTTGAACTAAGCAGTCGTAGATTTCGGATGGATCAGATTCAAAATCAACATTATCATCATCTATAATCCTCGAAACTATTTTGCCGAGTAAAGTTTTCAAATGTTGCCTCTGGTATGTATGATTGTTGAAATCGAGGAGATAATCTATCCAAAAACAGTTCTGAATTTTGGTTAAATCTGTGACACTCTTAGAGTTAGTTTGTATGTCATGCTGCATTAAAGACCGTAGAAATTTCATGAAGAAGAATTCTTCCCTTGAATGATGATCAATTGAAGAATTTTTGATAGGGAATATCAGAAGTACACAATTTTTCAAATCCTTACTGATTGAAGAGTCCTTTTGTTCAACTTGAATGAGGTCGTAAAGACGTATGAAGTATACGGGTTTTGTCTGAAGAAAATAAAGCATTGATTGATACAATTCGATTCTTTTCCTCGAAGATTTATTGAGATCTCTCATGAAATTTGCAGTCACTATCTTCGGTGCTGGCATCCTTGGTTTGTCTCTAGGAGTAACTAGATCGTCAATAGTAATCTTATTCTTGTCTAACAACCCTAACTTAACATCCAAATGTTCAATACGTTGCTCTAAGTCTTCATTGCGCTTTGATCTGTCAACAATGACCCCTTTCAATTCGGCGAGCTCCATTTCCTCCTGATAATCAGTGTCGTTATCCATCAATAGATACGCAAACCTTCGTATAACAGTTAAGGGAATATTCTTTTGGCCCATCAATATCTTATAAGCCCTTCTGGTGTATCTGCTCCTAATAAAGGCTTGAGCCTTTATGACTTTATCCTTGTTTTCCAAATAGTAGTTCGTCATTTCTGAAAGTGATCTTCTTAAATTTCTAGCTCTAACACAAGATTGAAGGTCGACAATAGTAGATATTTCGGTGTACATATCATCAAGTTTGATATCATACTCGAATCGGCTCAATACAGCACGGATTATCGTTTGGACAGGAATAATCGAGGACTGCTCAAACTTCAACATAACCCTCTTCTTGATTTCATATTCCCTTCTTACCATCAAGCCTCTTATTTTAGCATTGAAATTTGTATGGTATCGTTCTTCATTAAATAAAACTAACAAGATAGAATCACACAATTTGGTCCTGAGCGCCCCTCCTCTTATTATTCCCTGTAATTCAACCAAGTGTTGACCTGAAGTGTCAATTACAACGTTCATATTATTCACTGAGGATCTAAGGTACCGTCCCCTAATTATGGACTGTAACTTAGCAATTCCAAAATTATCTTGATAAGTACCACGAAGTATTTTGTATGCCGCCTGTCTCGCATAATAACGACGACGAGCAACTGCCTGAAATGCGATTACAGAAGGCTCAATAGCCTTTCTATGTTGTAATACAACAGAACACTTCAGATAATAAAGTTTCATTTTCAAATAGGCTTGTAACTCAACAATAGTAGGTTCAACTGCGACTATTCGGGAGTTCAATTCCTTGAACTTGTTTCTCTGGATGTAACCACGAACAACACTATGTATGCTGACATGGTCTCTCTTGGCTTGAAGAGTTTCATGTAACCCAAAAAGATTAACTCTAAAAGCATTACCTTTGGCGATGGCCTTAAGCTCTGATATCTTTTTTTCAAACACCAGAAGTTTGTCTCTATTCTTATGAACTGTTCTGTTACGTGATTGATTTCCCCTAATTATTGATACGAAGTTCTCTATCTCTTCAGCATATGATTTAATCAAGATTCTATCTACGAACATTTTGTAACGGAAGTTAGCACCACGAGCTAACGATTGAATTTTTATAACACAAACGACGTAGTTATCGTTTGTGGAGTTAAGTAAACCTGAATCAATTTCTCTTGATTGTTGAATGTTCTTGAAATTTGGCTGGAATTTATATTCTTCCTTGGTAGCACTAGTAGAAGTCGTTCTATCAGTAAAAGGATCGTCACTATGAGAGAATTTATTCTTCAAGGGCGAATAACCATCTATAGAATTTACCTCCTTTGCTATCAAATCTGCCTGGGCCTTGAGTTCAGGCTTGGTGGGGGATGTTAAACTATTCATGTACCGACTTTCATCAGATGTTTCATTCCCATCAGCACTAGCAAAGTTCGGTAAGCCTGTCCCTATGAGAGAGCGATTCGCTGTTCTTATATCTTCGAGAGGAAAGTTCAAAGTTCCCATCAAGTTTAAGACCTTCGGAATTTTCAGGTTTATTTTATGCAACATATAGCTGATAGCTCGAAGACAAAACCAAACTTTGGGAACATTCTTGGCGTCATATAAGTCAGTGAGCTCAAACCTAAATATATCTGGCACATCCAAGTACTCAGACAACTTGAAGAATCTATTTATGTTTTCTGTGTGCCTGAATTGTAATTTGCTGTCATTAGTAAAAACCTTCTTCTGTGTTGGTAAAACAACATTAGCAAGCTTTGCTAAATAAATACCGTTCCTAATATATGAAATAAGCTCTACTGGTTGCTTGTTTATGGGCTCGTTCAAGACATCTTCAAGCCACCTTCTTATCTCTTCTATGCGGCATAAATATTCGTAACCTGGTGAGTCTATGGAAGTAATTTTTGAAGGGGATACATTAGACTCCCACGTCTTCGTTTTAGAAGTTGAATCAACCCTTTGTAGTAAAGCAGTAGGCCGTCTGGGTGACCCATGTCTACTGCTATTTGCAGAAGATTTGCTCAGGGGTGTTTTAAATGAAGAAACAGTCGCTGACGGCGACTCGAACTTTGCTCTTAAAAGAGCAGTTTTGGGACTCGGTGTAGTAATATTCAACTCTTTAGATAAGACATCAAGATCTTCGTTTTTGTCTGAAAGATATTTCTGTTGACCGTTGATTGAGGAATTGAATTTGGAGGTTGGTTTTAAAGGTGTTCGAGTGCCATTTTGATTATCATTGATAGCTTCAAGATATCTCAATACCCTATTTTTTGTTGGCGAGGCCATATCCTGACAGAGAAGGTATACTTATCTCACTTTAGATACTTGATTGAGCTTTAGTAGAGCGGTTAAGTAGAGAAGATCATATTTAATTGTGTTCCTTCAATTTACAGAGTATATTTGAATTCATATCATTTCCAGATTAGGCGAGATATAAACAAACCTCGATCAAAATAAACATCTATGAATTGGGGCACAAAATTATGGAAACATTCAAAAGAGCACCGGCATAATGAACGGAGGTGTCATTACTGTTAATTCAAGCTCTTGGTGCATATAATTGACGCCTATAAACTTATGCAAATAATTAATTGTAAAAATATAGTATACATTTGAAAAACCATCGAATAGGTACATGGCCACAAAGCGATCGCTAAACTCAAACACCTTCTTCCATTTGTTTGTGGAATGCCTCCTTCAAAAAATCGAGGGTTTCATCGAGTTTAGTTAGTTCTGCCTTTGTTTGGGGAAGAGTTCTTTTCAATTCATCTAGTAACATAATATGTTCCAGATAATCCAGTATCATTTCATCCGTGATGAGGGTCCGGTCAAATTCAGTACCTTCCGAATCTGAAGCATGCAGAGACTGATCCAAATCAGTCAATATCTGTGTAAGTTCTTGGTCGATCTTAGCAACCAAGTTATCATAAACTTCTTTGGCTTTCGAGGGTAACTCTCTACGTAGCGTAGTGACAGCGGTCGTCTCCTCCTCCACCTGAAGAAGAATTTCTCGCAATCTGGAATTGATATTCATATCAAAATCTTCAACTTTCTGTTTTGGCTTTAGTGACAATATTTCTGAGATCAGAATATTCGATTTTTTTGACATGTCTCTCCCATCAATAATGAGTGCTGATTTTGCCATATTAAAGCTTCCTAGTAAAAAGTCATCAAGAGCGTTGGCAACCCTCTTTTTCAAAGGGTCACTATCACTAGTGGGTAAATGGAGATCTAGCTTTGAGGTAACATTTTTGAGTATCTGTCCATAGAGATGGCGGAAGTCCTGTTTGGACAATGCTATTCTCTCGTAGTCATCATTAGAGCTCATATTTTTTTTGGAGATTTATGAAGTTGAAGAATTCTCGATCATTTATTCGAAACTTGCTTCTATCTTCGTTATTATAGTAGTGTTTACTATTCATGAGACCACCATAAACCGGAACACGAGATATCAATATATGTCGTTCACAATGTCGTACTAGTTTAAGCGCGACATCTAATTTTATTTCCACTCCCAAAAAACTCAAGACATAATCTTAAACTAAAATTCTAGTCTCTATTCAATCCATAAGTAATGTCCAAGGCTTTGAGTGAAGAATATTATCCAGCGTTCGCACCTTTTCTTGGGTTTGCTGGATGTGCTGCTGCAATGGTGTTGTCGTGTGCCGGGGCAGCTTTCGGCACAGCCAAGTCTGGAATAGGTATTGCTGGTATTGGTACCTTCAAACCGGAATTAATAATGAGATCCCTCATCCCTGTCGTCATGTCGGGAATCTTATCGGTTTATGGCTTAGTTGTTTCTGTATTGATAGCAGGTGGCTTGGATCCTTCTTCAAAATACAGTCTATTTAGTGGTGTCATGCATTTAGCTTGTGGATTGTCTGTGGGTTTCGCCTGTTTAGCCTCCGGATACTCTATCGGAATTGTTGGTGATGAAGGCGTAAGGCAATTCATGAACCAACCGAAGCTTTTTGTGGGAATTGTTCTTATTCTTATTTTTGCTGAAGTTCTAGGATTATATGGTATGATTATAGCTTTGATTTTGAACACGAAAAGCAGTGGTTAATAGATTGTGAAAGTCGCTCCATAGCCTCAAGTGATACAGATTTCCTTATTCAAGATCACCTTTTCTCATACTTTTTACGCTTCGAATCTGATACGAAAAAGGTTAAAGATAGAAAATTTTAAACATATATTAGTATTTACCTATAATAACAAATTGGAATGAATTTAATCGGTTTCCATTTTATCGTCTTGGCCTTTTCCGATAGTCACCTCTCCGTTATCATCAATGAATTGAGAGGAGTGCGCTTCCAAATATTGAACTGATCTGTCAGAGTCATAAAATAACATGTAGGCTCTCTTGATATCCGGAAGATCAATCACAGTGCTTCTTCTTTTCAAGGCAATTTGTTGAGACACTGAAATTAGATTAGAAGCGTATCTTAAGCTTGTCTCTAATCCAATTTTTGTCAACAATGACAAAGCGTCGCCTGTAAGCTCAACTTCTTCTTCTGTGGCCCTGATTGATAAAATGGTTCTTATTTCATCTGCGTTGTACGGATATGTGTGGATGATAATCGATCTGTCCAAAAGATCAACGGGTAATCCATGTGGAGACTTATAATTGGTACCACGGGTTCTTGAAATGCCCCTGTTGGTCGCCATTATAACAATTGGGGCGAAATCATCCTCTAATGCACTGTTTATGAAAGAGAAGCATTCAATATCTAACATATGAACCTCGTCAATGAATAGAACACCTGGAACAATTTCTGCCTTTCCTTCTTCTTTCCACTCAGCGACTTTGGTATTGATTTGGTCACGAACTTCAGATCTGATTTCACCAGTGTCTCCGGAGAACAAAGCAAGAAACCCTTGCTGCCTTGAGTTGATAACATCGATCTCGTGTAACGACACTATATGAACAACTTCCTTCCTTTTCTGCAATTCACCCTCTGGACATTGTACAAATTTTGTCTCAGGTCCCATCGCATCGTAGTCCCTAGCTCTTGTGAATGATCGACCCAATTTAGAAATCTTACCCGAAGCTTTGTCGATTGATATAACGTCACCAGCTAAAACTTTTTCTTTGGTCAAGCCCTCTATCATTTTGTTACCAAGTTCGTAAATGGTTTCCATATCGGTAGTTTTGATTGTCAATTTACCTTGTTTATGACCCCCTGTGATTGATCTGTCAATTTGGATTTCAACAACCTCACCTTCAATCAATTCAGTCTCTTCTTTAATCTTGATTCCTATTGATTTACGAAAAGCTTGAGTTAAACTCTCGGTTTTAGACAAATCTAACGAGTAGACCTCCGAGCCCGAAATGGCAGTAAAGGGGACATCTGGACCCAAATTTTGTGACATTCCCATTGCTATAGCGGTCTTACCAGTTGATGGTGGGCCAGCAACCAATACTGCTCTTCCTGCGATCTTTCCGGCTTGGACCATTTTCAAGATTACACCGGCTGCTCTCCGAGCTTTTATCTGGCCAACCATACCTTGACTATTTACTTTGGGTTTCAAGTCTTCATCTAATCCCAATCCTGATATATGTGAATGCGCTGCTATTAAAGACAAGCCATTCAAGTCCTTATTTTGCACTTCAGTGCTGATTGTGTTATTACTAGACTGGACGATATGTTAGTAATGAAACAACTGTACTCCACTTTATCCATCAAATACTTACCATATCAAATTGACACTCAAAGTTGTTAGTTACTGTTACTCTACCATAATGGACATCAAAATTTTAATTTCATTCAATCACAAATGTCGTCAAATCTGACGACATCGAGCCAAAACATAATGCAAGAATACGGAGCTGCAACACTAACGATCGACAGAAAGAAGTGCGTTTCAGCAAATGACGCTAAATTTTCTATGCTAACCAAATCATATATTATGGGGATAAGTAAGTAACGTAAAGTACAGTTTTAATAGGAAAACATCAAAATGTAGTGTTTCATCAAGCATGAATGCGAAGATTAAGTCATTCTGCCAAACCCCAACTCCTCGCTTAGTTGAAACAAGAAGTCTGGAGAGATCTTCACGTCTTTTGCTTCGAAATAGTCCGAATAACTTTTGAGTTTGGTCTCACTTTGAGGCAGATAAGAATAATGCGTATTCTCCACTTCCTTGGTAGGCCAACTAAAGTCATCAATCTCAGGATATACACCATCTTCTCTTTTCCCAAATCTGATGCCGTTTGAGTTTTCTATCACTACCTTGTTGTTTGATACATCGCATACAAAGTGACAATTTTGAACGTTATGTAGTCTAAGCTGGTGACACTTTATAATGAGGGCACATTTGCTTAGATTGTGTATGAAAATGGGACCATCGGATTCCAACAAAAATATGGAATTAGTCCCCTGATCTAAGTGAATGGAGGGAATATTTTTTTCCACCATCAAAACGCTGTTCAGTATATCAACAATTAATACATGGCGTCGTGTATCTGTTATAATTCTTTTTGACCATTTAATTCCTTCTAGTAAGGGCTTGGTGCTTTCCCTCCTATTATGTTCGAAAATCTGCTTTTTTTCAGCGGCTATGGGCTCACCTTCAAACTGAAACCTTACAACATTTAGCAGGTTGAATTTTATATCAAAATGCTTCTGTAAAGAGTCTGTAAGTTCTAAGATTCTTTTTTTTTCAAAGTCTTGGAGGCTGATAAACTCAGAGCCAATTCTGCTTTTTAGTTCGATGATACCTGATCTGATTTCTGCCAACTCTGAACTATCGTTACTCTGTAAGACCTTGTATTTGAAATCTTCAAACTTCTTGTTAGTTTTAGACGAGTACATATAATGACATATAATATATACTTACCCTTTACTTCGCTCAAAAAGGAGCTGTAAGTGTTTTGATCGTCTTCATCCATGTCGCTCAGTGCCATTCGTAAATTAGGTTTTAGATTAAAACGCGAACTCATATCAGCAGTTTAAGTCGTAGGCGCACAAAGATCTTGAGCTTATATATTAGTTTTCTTATATATTCGGCGTTACGCTGAACTGCCGGGAACGTGTCAATCAGAATTGAAGCGAGATATGGCAAATGAATCTTAAATACAAATTAATTGAAGAAACCTCCGATTATGTTTTTGAACAGCTTTGAAGTCTTGTCATTCTTGTCATTCTTGTTGGTGTGATCATTGTCAGGTATCGAAGGTATCGAATTGGAGATTGCACATTGTAATGTCAGTAAGTCTATCTTTTCAATTTCCTCAAAAAGAGACACCTCTCCATTTTTACTATAAAGGTAGATTTTATGACTTAGATAAAATATGATGATGACTATTATTCCCAGAGTTTGCCTGAAAAATTCCAAGTACGAGAAGGCTGGAACTCCTTGGGAAATAGCAACATATATCTGTGCGCATATAACAACAAGACTTAAAGCTAAACCATACCATGAACCAATGATCCCCGTCTGAGAACTGTAAGCTAAATTATTTTTAGCAGAAAGACCATTGAACTGAAGAGTTTTCCTGAACCGGATATGACATGCACATATTGTAGCGTAAGAAAAGATCACGGAGATTCCTGATATCGATATTAGCCACAAAAATAGTGCTTCAGTTCCCTTAGGCCAAAGCACAGAGACGTACGCAAGGAACCCAACAAGAATTGATAACCCTGTTGCAATAATAGGCCTTCGCTTTCTATCAATATATCCAAAAATCTTAGGTGCTTGGTCATTCGAGGCGAGAGCGGTAAGAGTTCTAGAAGAGGCAAATATTGAACTGTTTCCAACTGATAAAATAGAGATTAAAATGACAATATTCATGATTGTTGCGAAAAAATTCGAATTTTTGATATTTGAAAGAGCCAAAACAAAAGGTGAAGCGTTCACGTTAGAGCCTCCTGAGCCAACCAAATTGGGATGATTGTAAGGGACAACTAACGAGATCACAAAGAGAGACGCCATATAAAAGCCACCAATTCTCCAAAAGACCTGCTTGATGGCTTTTGGAATCATCACCTGTGGATCCTTTGATTCCGCTGCTGCAAGCCCTACCAACTCACTTCCAGCAAAAGAAAATGCAGCAGCGATGATACAATTTATGAAACCTTGAAATCCATGCGGAGATATTATTCCAGGTGTCCTCCAGTAAGAAAATCCTATAACATTCCCAAATACCCCAATATCGACCAAAAGAGCTAAAATAACGAATATCAGTATTGCAGATATTTTTATCAACGCAAAAGCAACTTCTGCGAAGCCATAATATTTGACACTCATCATATTCATCAAAATAATGCTTATATAGAAAGAGGAAATGACTGCCCATCCCGGAAAGCTCTTTGAGATGCTTGGCCAGTACTCGAAGGTAATTGCGGCCGCGACTAGTTCCATTGGCAACAAAAGCATCCATTGGAGACAGTAATTCCATGCCATTGCAAACCCCCAACTTGTATCAAGAAACTTCGAGGAATAGTTAGTGAACCCGCCCTTATAAGGCATTGCCACACTTAGCTCTCCTAATGACTGACTCATGCAAAAGATAAATGATGAAATTAATAAGTAGGCTAAGATAAGAGGAACCGGTCCAGCCGTTAGCGATTTTCCTGAGCCTATTAACAAACCAGTACCTACCGCACCTCCAATTGCTATGCACTGGATTGAAAAGCCACTGATTTCTTTGCTCAATCCTGTCTCATTCTCTACATCATCTTGACATTTTCTAAATGAATTTATCATGCGTTTAAAATAGTTTCTGTTTTTCTGTACTAATTGAGTTGAGGCACCGAAAGAAGATTCTCTGTCAATCACGAAAATTTGCTTCTCTTCCGAGAAGGTAATTGATTTTTGCACCGTCCCTTTCTTCAAAGCAAAAAAAGGCAACTGCTTGAGATTAAGTTTACCATTTTTTTTTTCTGGAAGACTAAGTCTTTCATTTACTGATTCCGTTGCAATTCCACCAGTAACGTTTGGACAACTCAAGGATCTTGGTCTTGACTCACTTGACATTGTTATATGATCACTCGATGAGTATCTAGCTGAAGACAGATTAGTTAAATGAAGTTTAAGCATTTCACAATGATGTGAGCTAATTTTGTGGATCTGGCTGCAAAATTGCCGCAAAGCACTACCATTGCTTTTATTAAGTGCACTATTTAAACCTAAAAAAGTGAGACCTATTATCTACGGCCGAATACGAGTTCTGCCAACCAACTGGTCTGCAATGTCTCTTGATCTACTCCAGTGTATTTTTTTGGGCATTCTTCTGTATAACTCAGTTTCGAAATCATACAAACGTCTAATCGGTCTGAAATTCAAGTGACCACCTTCGACACTCAAAACTGCCGCTGTACCAGATAGTTTGCCATCATCACTAGTGTAGTCGTGAGAGTACCTAACCTCTGTCATACGATCGACTTGCTCTTCAATGAACTGTACTGATTTAATAGCAAACCTTGCTCCTCTAGTTCTATCTATTGGTGACGGTAATCCACCTTGTTGAACATGACCAGGAATGGCGGTCTTCGTATCAAAAATACCATCGGATTCCTGTTTCATTATATCTGCAATTACTTGAGTAGATAACGCTTTAGATGCATTGGTACTCTTCAAAATTAGCTTCCCAGCCCTAGCCATATCTTTTCCTGTTGCGAATGCTTCTTTCAATGATTTTATGTCAAAATCAAGCTGCTCGAGATCAATGCCTTCTTCAGGCACATAAGAGACTTGTGCGCCCGCCGCCAATGAAGCAAATGTTGCAATATAGCCAGAGTTTCCACCTTGTACCTCAATGATGAAAACACGGTCTCTAGTAGACGAAGCAGATTGTTTGACAACATCACAATATTCAGTTAAGGAGTTCAAACAAGTATCAGAGCCAAGTGAGTACTCAGTTCCGGGGACGTTGTTTGAAATAGTTGCAGGAATCAATATCATAGGTATTCTAAAGGCAGGAAACATTGCTCTAGCCTTTTCAAGCTCATTTAATGATACGAATGCTTCAAAGCCACCAACAAGAATGAGCCCATCAAAGTGATATTTCTCGAAGTAGTATGCGATCATGCCAATATCTGTATCATTGGGGGTTTGCCTATTAGTTCCAATTTCTGAACCACCCATCGAAGTCCAGTTTTCAATCTCAAGCCAATCTATCAGTCTTACTGACTCATGTCTTGAAAGTCCCGCGAAACCATTGTGAATCGCATACGGAGTATGTCCTCTTGACATACAGTAAGTTGCCATTGCATACACAGCACTGTTCATACCTCCCGCAGGGGCTCCTATGTTAATGATTGCAATATTTTTACGTTTCTCTAATGGAAGAGTAGGTTCATTGTGATTGGCAGAGTTCATTGCAATGAAATTATTTAAATGTTCAACAAATTCAGAATCTCTCATAGACATTGCCTTTTCGAAGTCCTTGCTTTCTATAGCCTCTGCGATAGACTTTGTTATCTTGACAGCCTCCATCAATGGTTTGCGTGTTACTTTGTTTTCTTGAATTGCAATCATTGGTGTTGGCGTTTCTGGAGTACTTTCTATGACAGCCTTCACGGCTTCGACACCCTGAACAGTTGCTAGAATTCGATCGAAGGCAACCGCACTACCACCTCTTTGAACGTGCCCTAGGGTCGTGATCCTGGTGTCTAACCCCAACCTCAGAACTAAAACATCTCTTACATCCTTTGATGAAATTGGGTCCAAATTAGAGGTTATAGCACCTTCAGCAACAATGACAATAGTTTTACGCTTACCTTTCGCCCTATGCTGGGAGACAATTTTTGTCATTTGAGATTGCCAATCTTTTGAAGGCTTTTCAGGAATCAAAATGTAGTCTGCACTCGTGGCAATACCTGCCATCAAGGCCAACCACCCACAATGCCTGCCCATGACTTCAATAACAAAAGCTCTCGAATGCGAATTGGCAGTGGCATCAATATAGTCAATAGCCCTACAAATTCTGTCTAAAGAAGAATACGCCCCAATAGTTGCATCAGTGGTGGCCATGTCATTATCAATAGAACCCACAGTGCCACATATGTTCAAGTGCTGATGTGCTTTGAATTTCTCCTCAGAAATTTCACCTTTGCACTTCAACTCCTTGATCAAGGATGGCCATTCATCTCTGAATATGTCAGCACCTGTTAATGAACCATCACCACCACAAACTATCAACGCATCAATACCAGACGATATCATATTTTTACAGGCTCTCAACCTACCTTCCCTCTCTCTAAATTCCAAACATCTTGCGGTACCAATGTTAGTCCCTCCAGCAGTCAAAAAGTCCCTTACATCATTCCACCCCATTTCTTTGATGTAAGATGACCCTCCTTTGACTAAGCCTTCATAACCCTCATATATAGCAAATGCCTTACACCCTCTATAAATTGCACCTCTTACCACAGCACGAACAACAGCGTTCATACCAGGAGCATCACCACCTGACGTCATAATTGCTATGTTTCTTCGCGGTTTCCCGAACGTATCTGATTCAGTCGAGGAAGAATCAGCACTGATGCTTGTTCTATCCAAAGCGTCATATTTTAACACAGAAGGATTCACAGTCAATGAAGTGGACGAGGCAGTGAATCCCACAATGTTACCCAACGGGTCTAAGGTGTACACTTCATTTGGATACAAGTCATTCGGATAGATCTGTGTTGGCAAATCTTTGCTTTGCAAATGATGAATGACATTGTTCAAGTTGGATGTCTTGAAGACGAACGAAGACTCCATTGATCTCCAGTCGTTATCGCCAACATTTTTGATCAAAAGCTCTCTTTTCTGCTTAATCTGATCTCTGCTCAATGCATTATCTGATTTCTGAAACGATATGATGGCTTTGTGACCATTATTACTCAAGTACGTAATACCTATTTCCTCATGCTTTACGGTGAAACCAAACACATCGGAGTAAAACGAAACCAACTTTTCCAATAACTGGTCATCAATAACGTACAACGTAACACACGACGCACCATTAATAACTGGGATAGTCATTTCCAACAGAAAGTAACAATTTTCGTGTTCTTATAGTTGTAATGAAAACTTACAATCAAAGGAGATCTAAAGTAAGAGAGATAATCGTGGTTCCGGACCGATGCAGTGCGCAACTAACCTTCCTTTTAATTTCATTGCTACAAAATCTACAGTGTAATACAGTGAACTACAAGGCAGCTAGCAGAGGTCTCATTAGTATTGTAGTCTTCTCACCATACCTGCCTTCCTTTGAATTGGCGTCTCACTTATTAGTCTTCACAGCTCCATGCCCAGTTGCAAATTGGCTTCTTCTCGGACTCATATATACGCAGAAAGAATTGAGTTAAGTATGCGCTCTTACCACAAACCCCACTGTATATCTGAGAATATCTTTTTACCGATTTTTTTTTAGTGCAAACGGTGGGTCGTTTTTCATTGGGTTACTCGACAGACATTCTTTCCACTTGCAGTGAATTTAATCTCTACCTTGTATTGATACAACAGATTTATTGGTCGGTAATATGTCAGATCAGAAAACCACACCCACTTCGACGCCAACTGCGCTCGGGGATTACTCGAAGTTGAACATTCCTAGTTTGCCAGGCGTATCATCTGAGTTGCCTAAGTCTAATGGTTTATGGTCATCTAACCCCGTATTTTCATACTTGAATGACGTATACATTACAATTAGAGAGCATAGGCAGTCGTTGGGATTGGAGAACCCAGGTACTATCGAGAACTTAAATAAGGAGGTCAGTCGTGATGTTTTTTTGACTCAGTACTTTTTCACTGGTTTAAGGGCCGATTTGAACAAGGCTTTCTCCATGTCTCCTGCTTTCCAAACCTCACACACATTATCCATTGGATCGGCCGTCTTACCTAAATATGCATTTTCGGCTTTGTACGCTACTGATGACTACTTTGTCCAAGGTAATATTGATAATGAATTTTCATTCAGTGGGAGAGTTAACTACGGCTGGGACAAACACAATGTCTCCAAACTTACCTTACAATTGGCAAATGGCCAACCTGCTATGTGCCAATTGGAGCAAGATTACATGGCTTCTGATTTCTCCATCAATTTGAAAACTTTGAATCCTTCAATTTTAAGTGGGGGATTCAGTGGCGTTGCTGTTGGCTCTTTATTGCAATCTTTGACGCCAAAGTTAGCCATCGGTTTGGAAGCTATGTTTTCCAAACAGGCTGCTTCTGCCGCTCCTGATAGTGCCGTTTCCTATGTAACTCGTTACAACGCTGGTAACTGGATCGCTTCAGCTCAATTACAAGCACAAGGTACATTAATCGCTTCCTTCTGGAGAAAGGTTACTGACAAAGTTGAAGCAGGTCTCGAAACTCAAATCGCTGCTACTGTTAAGCCAGTTAATGACGCTTTGATGGGAACTCCAATCGGATATGAACCAACTGTTGAGGGACAAACCACTATTGGAGCTAAGTACGAATACCGTCAATCTGTTTTCAGAGGTCAATTGGACACCTTAGGTAAGGTTGCCGTTTTCATGGAAAAGAGGGTTCTTCCTACTGTTTCGATCTTGTTTTCCGGAGAAATTGATCATGTTAAAGATGCTTCCAAGATTGGTGTAGGTTTACAATTTGAAGCCGCCGGAAATGAACAATTGATGATGATGCAGCAAGGTTTAGTTGATGCAAATGGAAACCCCGTTCCAGGTGCTCCCCAATTGAATAAATAAATGAGTTGTTTAATAAAGAACTATTCAGTTAAGAATCCAATGGTGTCAAAATGAGTCCATTCCAAGGCTGAACTTTAAAATGCTCCTGATCAATAATTCGGTCGGATTAGGATTTGATTACGAAAAACTTTGTATATATTTGTTCATAGGTTTACTCATTAAACTACACCAATATTAGAATATACCTATTGTATAAAGATGTCTTTCCTCATAATCTATGCTATAGTATTTGCCTTACCAGCCGAAGAGACGAGAAGCGAAGTTTGATGATTGTCGTTTCTGTGTAGTCTTGAGGTTAGATTGTTCCTGAATTGCTGGTGTTTGACGTCGGTTAGTACTGACTAGGTTGTATATCTCCTTAGAATTCAATTTGAAGCTCGTCTCAGCTTTCTTCGAGCTCTTGGAAGCAGATGTTCGGGGAACCCTACTGCTATTCAAAAAATTGTTGGGGTATTGTTCCTTACGATTCAAATGCAGTTGTACAGATGGTGTTGAGCTCATATTAGTTTTGGCTGGAATCAGACCTATCGGCCTTCTTTGAGATTTGACAGAATTTGTGCTGTCTATAATGCTCGAAAGATTATTTTGAGTTATTGATTTGTAAATATTTCGGTAAGTGCTATTCAAGTCAGAACTTTGATTGACACTGCTTCCGAGACTATAGTTAGATTGAGATTTTGGAAGTCTTCTATGATCCACCCACTGAGCATCCGGAACATAGAGGCCACTTTTTGTGGAAACGACGGACCTTCCTCTTGATCTGTTGTGTGCTCTGTTATATGCGCTCAATGAAGTCTTTGGAAAATCTTCCAAATCGCTCTCGGACTTTTCATCTTCAAAAACAGAGGGGATTAAGGGCCTTGAAAAGTTAGGTTTCCGATGAGAGGATGCTACTGACATGGCTCTCGAGGGAGGTCTAGATCTAGTAAAAGTTATAGACCTTGTGACGGAAACATTCTCTTCGTACTCATCCAACAACGAATCCATTGAAGAATCAGAGTTTGGGTCTATTGGACTGAACTTTTTCTGAGCGTGAGGCTTTGTCACTTCGATCGCTCTAAAAGGAGATGGTTCATGAACTCTCTTAGACGGGATTGTCAAACCATTACCGTAAAATCCGCCTGAATGTACCTTGTTACTAGATATATCAAGACTAGCCATGGCACTACTGATTGATTGGTTGGATGATTTCCTATTGAGGGCCCAAGGAGGAGCTAAGTTTGACTCATTTGGGTTGGGGAAACCTGATGGTCCGTCGATATGAGAGCCATCAGGGGAAAGTGGTGCAGATGGAGGAGAGTCCGGAATATCATGAGATATTTTCGAGAAGAAATGATTGTTGGGCAATTCGTCGATATTTCCTAATTCATTTCGTTTCTCGCTAATGTTTAAACTCAAAGGACTCGGTCCTCCCAATTTGTCTGTATTTTTGTCTGTAGAACCAAAATACAAGTTTCGATACTGAACAACCGAGCTTAAAGTCCTTTCCAACACCTCAAACACGTTCGGCTCATCTGAATTGATGAATATTTTCCAGTATCTCTCAGGATTGATCAATGGAAGAATGAACTGATTTTTGCTTATACGAAGTATTTTGATCTTGGGTAACAAAGGATAAACAAATGATGGGCCACAGGAAAGGTAAGTCACGTCACCATTATGGAGCTGAAAAATTTCAAATTCGCCATGCCCAAGTAGACGCCCTGAAGAATTGGGACTTTTTTGGTTAATTTGATCTTCGAAAACTAATATCTTTGAAGACTTGAATTTGAACAAAGTCACCTTGGCAGACATGTCTAAGTCTTCTTGAATTGAGTATTTCGAATCATCACTAATCTCTAATTGACGGGCGCTATTTTTTGTTTTCAAATTGCCTCTAGCCGTGTTTATGAACGATTCATCTTTTACCTCGTTATCACTTTGTTTATACCTCATGATACTCTGCTTCCTCGGACTCATTGTCCCGGCAGGTAAAAATGGTTTTGATATTTCAGGTTTGCTTTTATCAGATTTTGTTGAGGCATGAGAATTACTATCAAACTCTGTAATGTTTTGATAATTTGACTGTTGGAGTTGCAAGCCATTGAAATTGAAATCATCCTCAACATCTATTACATTGGCATTTCCAGTATAACTGTTGAGCAAGTTGCTTTTGGGGGATTCACTTATATGGTGCTTGTACGATTGATCGTGTGGTACTTGATGGTCTTGCTTTTCCCGTTGGTTTTCTTGAGTGCGCCGGTCCTGTTGGCGCTGTTGTTCCTGATAACCTTTCTCTTGTGATTGTTGTTGTTGCACTTGTTGTTGCTTGGCCTTACCTTTGTTCTTACGCTTCTTCTTCTTCAACATGTTCTGAGTATGTTTCAGGTCAACAAGATCCATGCCGCCTTGAACAAAGCCATTCTTGTTGATCTGATTTGGATCCTGTTCATTCGGTTTCATGTCATTACGATGTATCGATGTAGTCTCTGAGAAACTGGGCGTGCGAGTTTTGTCATCTTTGGGATATGAAGCCTTTTCACTGGTGGACGCTCTCTTTGTAGGACCCATTATAACCTTGATCAGCACTAATGTACACTTAACGTATGAATGAGGTAGAATCTAATAAGGCTACTGTTTTTTTGAGTGGTGCGAATTTGATCGTGGGGTTCAAACTGACGAGCCCTGTGAAGGACACTATATTAAAAAGCGGAATTTATATACAAAGCAGTTACATCTATATAAACCTTTTCCAAAATTAAAGCTAGGATTGAAGACCGTTTTATCATCTCATCTTGTTATACAACCTATACAACTGAATGAGGATGGCCAAAGTTGGAGTTGCTGCTTTAAGATGCACTTTCAATGTCACTGGTCAAGAAGGGATTGTAACTTAAACCTCTTGTCTCAATAGCGTCAGTCTCGGAATAGAAGATTACTAGGCCATCAAGAAGTTTGATGGCACGGGAAGCCTTATTCTCCACAAACAAAATTATTTTGGAAGGGGGATATAAGATTTTGAGATAGCCAAGGCCCAAAAGATATCCGGCCAGTATACCAGCAAGATGACTAAAGAATGAGGAATTTGGGATTAAAATCTTAGTAACAACTAGAATGGCAAATGGCGCATAAATTGTAGGTATTTTTATTTCTCTACCCGATGATCTGAAAGAATAAAGCACGGGCTTGAACCCATGCTCCTTGTAGGCAACAAAACTCATTAGCAGAAAGGTGATACTGGATAATCCGATGATATGTGTGTTAGGGTATAGGACCAATCCCAAAACGCAGTACTGGAGACCCGCAACGACAGTGAGTAGGTTGAGAGTGACTCCAGTGTACACTGTACCATGCTTCTTTTCAAATACCGAGAGTAGAGGAAACAAAGCCACGACATTTAAAAGCCAATGAAGGAGGCCTTGGTGGAAAACGCAGTAGAACGAAAGCCTGTTCAAGTCAAACTTGAGCGGCGCGTAGGGATATAACGATAACTTGTCACTTGCTGCATGACGTAGAACAAAGTCTAAAATCAATAATAAAAATGTAAATATTGATAAACCTACTGTAAATGCTGGATATTTGGAGATGGTAGCTAATGTTGGAGCCTGTAAGCTCTGTAGGTTACTTCTTATCGTCATATGGAGCTTTGATGTATTATTTTCAATAGTGTCCTCAGTGTATAGCCTGAGTAGTGATGAGCTTAATTCAAGAAATCTACTTGAAAACGCGACTATTCAACCGTTTGACAAAAATCGAAGCATAATTGTAAGGTGGAGTTTCTGCTCTTTGCGGAATTAATTAAATATCTACTTACTTGACGGGGTTTTTGAGCTTTGTCAAAACTTTCAACTGCGTTTGCTTGTTTCTTTTCCGAATAGGTTAGAGATTGTGCCACTAGTATGTATGGTCACTGTACAAACTACAGTCAATATTTGATAGCATCTCAAGAAAACTTGATTTACGAGTGTAAAACAACTGAACTCTGTTTTGTTTTAAAAGGAGTTATGTGCTGACCTTTTTCAATCTGTATTTGCCAACTCTTTCTTGACCTTATCTTGAAAATCATGTAAAAATGCTTGTTTTTTGGCATTACTGGATCTCAAAGAGTCAATTGCTTGTTGTCTATGGGCAATAGATTCCTGAATACCCTCAATATTTTGGAGCTCCTTCTTGAGTTTAGATAGTTTCAATCTTGTACTACCAGCATGGTTATCAAAATCCTTTGCCAGAATGGATCCGCAGTGAAGGTCGTACAACAAGCTGAAAACATCAGGTAAAATTTCTACCTCTTCAATACCAGAAACGTAATCGCAGTCTTCTTGATGTTCGTTGTTTTTATCGTCTAGCTCCATATCGCTGTTGAAAGATTGTATCTCACCATTCGGAGATTGCAGATCACTTTTTGCAGCCCTCTTTGTCACAGAAGGAACAGGCATAGCCACAGAATCCAAAGAGCTCATAGTGTACTCCTCTTGATTTCTAGCAAAATCAATTATTGATTTTTTCTATGCTGATTATAATGCTTTACTTATTGTAATATTCAATGCTCGATAACAATTAATATTTTAGTATTGAATAATTAAATTGAGCTTCAAATGAACCTTAATCGAAACTAAACATAAATTTTCATGGATTTAATATCATCACTCATAGGTTCTTGCCTTCCCTGCTTTCCCAATTTATCTTCACCATATGTACAAATCAATGGTAACAAGTACAAGATAATTCGATTATTGGGAGAAGGTGGATTTTCGTTCGTGTATCTTGTTTCACATAAGTCAAACAACAATTCACTATATGCTTTGAAAAAAATAAGATGTCCATATGGAGTGAACGATGAGTCTTTCAAGAATGCGTTAAAAGAGATTAGGAATTATCATCGCTTCAGCAACTACAAAACCCCATACATAATCCAGTCTATCGAAGAAGCAGTGGTAGACCAAAAAGATGGGTCAAAAGTAGTTTACATATTGATGCCTTATTTTGCAAAGTCGTTACAGGACATAATAAACTACAACGTACTAAATGACCAATTTATGGAAGAATTAGAGATTTTAAAGATTTTTATTGGCGTATGTAGAGGCCTAAAGGTGATGCATAAGTTCAAGAAGTCCGGCAGATCTACAGCACACACTAATGAAGACCAAGAAGAAGAAGAAGAAGCAGGTTTTCTTTTACCTGAATTAAGCGACTCTGAGGAGTCATCCAATAGTACGCCCAGCGGAACAGAGCTTGAAGAACTATGTCCATTTGCTCACCGTGATATCAAACCCGCCAACGTTATGCTTTCAGCTGAGGGGCTACCAGTACTAGTAGACTTAGGGTCAACTACAAAAGCGACAATTGCGGTAAAGAACCGTCAACAAGCACTTACTTTAACTGATTTCGCTCTGGAGCATTGCACATTGCCTTATCGTGCCCCAGAGCTACTTGACGTAGCCACAAACACAACCATCACCGAGAAGACTGACATCTGGTCTTTAGGATGCCTTCTTTACTGTACATGTTTTGGATTTTCTCCGTTTGAAAAGATGGAAATGGACCAAGGTGCAAACCTTATTATGGCGATTTCTCAAGGTAGATTCAACTTTCCCCAAGATGCAAGAGAATATTCTCAAGGTTTGTTGGATATTATCAAAGACTGTTTGAATAGTGACCCTCTCAAAAGACCTTCTGTCGACGACTTGCTAGAAAGGGCTCTTTCTCTAACCAGTGAGTAAGCATGTATAATTACTTAGTCCAGCATATAATTCACGTGTCCGAGCACACGGCCAGACCAAAAATTCCCTCAGCTAAATATAGTGGTATGAACTTAAGTATATAACCAACACGCAGTGCTGAGGAATATCAAGGAGGCTAGTGTACCATCTTTCCAGCAGTATACCCATACGTAGATATACATTTTATCATATGACTCCTGAAGCAGCGGGACCTGGAAACACGGTGGGAGGGTGGAATGATTGCCCCACTCCAATGTTATCAGCTTCAGGTGCAGCAAGAGTGGCTCGGAGGAGAAACCAGAGAGTTGGACATTCCTTTGGTGGATCTCCTAGTGGAGAAGAACCAACTAGACAGCCGATGTCTGAACCTAAAGCGTTTACCCCTCCATTTTCCAATGTGTTGAAGAGTGTTGCTAAAGATAAGGAAAAATATGAAACAGCTTTTCAAGGTAACATACAAGAGCAAATAGACAAGTTGTTCAACTTACCGAATAAGCTAAGTGTAAAGGAACTTGATGTTTTAATGAGCAAAATATCTGCAGCAACGTTAACTTTAACCAATGAGCACAAATCATTTTTGTATACTATTATTGAGCAAGCCGATCAATTTCTTAATGATAGTAATGATAGCATGGTTGGGAGGCAAATGAGACAGAAAGTTGTCGATTTCATGATACTAAACGATGGGGTTAGCGGTTGGTGTCTCCCGCTAAAAAAGGTCATGGAAAACTTGAAAACAGAACCTTCATAGAACTGTTCGATATTGATCGACTTATATGAGAAAAAAGTTGCATTCATATCCGTCTGTCGAAATATTGTAGTACAGGCGGACATTAACTTAGAAATAGTTTGAAAAAATTCGCTTCAAGTTTGACGTGTATTTAAATAAATTTAAAATATAATATTTACCCATTGATCCATTCATGCTGCTCTCTTTCTTCTTCCGATTTGGGCTTGGAAACCTGTCTTAATTGAAGAAACTGACCTGGTAGAACCACAAGCCTTGCAACTCAAGAAATGCAATCTATTAGCAGACTCCCTCTTCAACTCAGTGTTCATAGATTTACAAGTTTTACAAGTGACATATTCCATGATATATCTTCTCAACACGGATTCCATCTGTTTCGGTTGGAATTTGCCTCGCAAAACTAATCTTTTTTCACCATCGATCGAACCGGAAGTACCCAACTCTGCAAACAAGAACTGTATTAAATGCTCTGGGTTTCTTTGCAACACCGTAGCAATATCTTGGACATTGGCAAACAAAGTCTTCTTTGAACCTTCTCTTTGAACGACTGGTGGTGGAATCCGAAATTTAGGACCTGATCTATCACCTGCCAATTCTGGATTGTTCTTCTTCAATACAATGAAAAAACGACCTAATAAATCCAGATATGACATTCCTGCGGTTTCTTGAATTTGTGACTCTTCCTCTTGAGGAGTGGATGAAGTTAATTCCTCAATACCTGCTTCCTCCAATTGTTGATCAAAATCGAGGGCGCCCAGCTTCTTAACACCTTTTTTCTTCTTTTTCAAAGAAAGATCAGCAAGAGATGAATCCAACAGATCAACTTGAGAAAAAGAGCTTTCAGAGTCAACGTCAACAGGCTTTTTAGACTTCTTCTTTTTCTTCAAACCATTGAAAATGTCTTCAGCATCTGCATTTGGAGATGGTGATGTAGCAGATGAATCATCTTCCTTCTTGGCCTTTTTCTTTTTCTTTAAAGTTGGGTCAAAACCTAGTTCACTCATAATTGTATCTTACTAAAGTGTCTACTAAACTATGCGGTTATAAGTATACGCTTAGTTGCATGGAAAAATTTGAAATTTTGTGAATCATCATGTTTGAAACTTACACACTACTTTGAGAATACAGGTGATAGCTAGTATATATAATGACAATTGTTATTAATAACGTTTATACAACTTGAGCTCAGTAAGTTGTGAAATGCAAAAGCTTCGTATGCCTTTACTAACAACAAACTACTCGAGCTTCAAAGATTCAGTTTGCTTTGTCATTTCGTTAGTTTGAGGAACTTTCGCTATCTCTTCTTCCGTCTGTCTACTCTCATTTCCGGGGGTATAAGTGATCTTAGTATCTCCCCCTTCTTCTTTGATGTCAACTTGATCTTCTAATGCATACTTGTTCAAAAGGTAAGCGCTGACTTCCTCTTGGTTATTACTTTCGGCATCAAAAATTGCATCATGACCTGCTTTATTTTTTACGAAAGGATCTACGTTATATTTTTCACATAGGGTTTTGATCACTTCAATATGACCATTATAGCAAGCCCAATTCAAAGCTGTATTTCCACTTTCATTGGTTTCGGAAGCTAATTTTTCTGCCTCTTCCTTTGTTAAAAGTGATAACAAAAACTCCACCACATCAACGTGGCCATTTCCAGCAGCCATATGTATAGATGAGCTCAATGTGATACTATCCTTGATACTGAATAGTAGGTTCGAAGATACCTCCTCAAATATTTCCTTTATGGTGTCTAAATCACCTTCCCTTGCATCATATAGGATTGCATCCATTTCTTCTTGAGTTAAGCGTTCAACTTTTGGTGAAGCCATTTTTCTATAGTTTTTTATGATTATGTCTTTATGAGATCCCGGATGGGAGTTGACAATGAAACCTTTGAAACAGATATTAGCGTTTTGTTTGTTCTCATCTCCCTTGAGTGATTTACCACTAAAAAAGTTGAGTTGAAGACCTGTATATGGATCTAGAATGAAGTTGATGGCGACATGCATCGTTACTAGTTTTCAGCGTTATAAGTAGCTCATGTTCGATTCAAGAGATTCAAAGATCAATGAGCAAGGAAGGCCTGAGAAAAACCCCTTCGAGGTAAAGACCAAGAAGAAAACAATTCGTAGGGATGCGAAGGATATATACCCACTGAAGGAAAATGTACTAAAAGGCTTGCATACTCCCAAGTTTGATTTGAACAAACCACTAGACAAGCTATTTTACGAAATAGAGAACAATATACTCAATATAACTGAAATCGGGGAGCTTTACATGCGTATGTATACAGAGAAGGCCGAGGATGAACTGGAAGAAAGATATCTGGTAGTTGAAAAGTTATTGGATTATCTCTTGGATATTCAACGATTAGCAGAGGATTCGGCTCAAGAAATGAGCGACAAGAGCTTGATCAAAATCTCGTTGCATGATGTTAAGACCTTAGGTAAAGTTGTTAATTTGATTTTGATGATTGGCATTTATCCAGTATTGGATGAGTTCAAAATAGGTATTCCCATCGAAAAGAGGATGATGAACGAATTTACAAAAACGAATGGAAAATTGGTAGTCCCTAAATTTCCTCTAAGGCTAAAAAAAGAAAACCAAATAGCATATATCGAACGTCTCCTCAGCTTAATTTACCGCAAATTTTTGCTTTTGTTTACCACTGAATCTGATGTGAAAGACTTATTATTAAAAGGTACTGGATTTTCAGACTTTTTGACGGTCTCGATTTCGTTGATAACTATACCTGAACTTGATGTCGATAAGAGAGAAGAACGGAAAAAAGAATTTGACACTCAGATCACACATTTGTCGGATACGTATGAATTGTTTCAAACGTATACTCTTTTAATAGCAACAAAATCTCCCCACTTTTTCAAAGTGTTCGTCATGGAAAAACTAAAAAGCTTGCATTTTCAGGCTCCAAGAAATGATGGTATTTTGACCTTGATGGAATTTGTTCTTGGGTTGAGAGAAAGTGATGAAATCAGTGTTGAGAAGTTTGATCATGTTGCCAATGTTATATTATCGAAACCTAAAGACGTGGGCTCCATTGATTATTTTACTAACATATGTGACCAGCTATATAACATTCTCATCAATATAAACAGACCCATTGTCTGTAGCTGTGCTGGGTATGTTATCGAGAAACTTTATAGAAAAAACAGCTTAATTGCTCGTGACTTCTTGTTCAAAAAAGTATGGCATAACTTCAAGCCTATTACTATGGATCATAGCGTGTCTGAAGCAAAGCTTAACAATAATATTAACGTTCTCATTTCATTGACAAAAAAGGGATTTCCAACGGACATTTCCGAAGAATTACTTGCTCCTATTTTACTCCCTCTTTGGTCCTATTATGCTTTTTGCAAGTCTGAGAGTAAGCCAAGTGAGGTAGTATTTGGAATCATCATTAGCTACTTCATGATTATGAATGGTTCTGACCTTGAATCAGAAAATATTTTTGGCTTATATGATGTATCACAAAATCTCTTGTATGAGGATAATGTATGTGAATTTCAAATAGGTCCAAATGGGCTTGTTCAGATTTCGAAAAAAACTTCAGAGCTTCGAAATAAAGGCAGGGAACAGTTTGTTAATGATTTCTTAACAAAATTGGACTTATATGTTCAATACTTTGTCGAGTTGTTAAAGGAAATTGATGAAGATTTAATTCAAAAATTATTTACCAAAATACTCCAAAACTACTTGAAAGTATTGGACGAAAATGCTCTTCTCGAATTTGACGACAACCCTTTTACATCTATCGTGAATGCACGACTCTTAGAGGCAATAGGGAGAGAATTTAGTGAGGCTCTTGCTAGAACCCCAACTGAAATGCTAGATTTAGTTAAAAGTCTTCTATTGGGATTCGGCAAGGAGAAACATAGCACCAGATTTGAAAGTCTTCTCCATGAAGAAGATTCAGATGATAACTCAGATGATGACGAATCGGAGCACAATGCTTCTTTAGAAGCCTATCCAGTAGTATTAGAGCTACTTTCAACAGTTTTGTCTGAGCCTTCATTTTGTATTGAAGATAAAACCCGTGGACTCTTGCAAGAAATATCACATTCGTTAGAGAATTTGGAGAAAACGAAGTCGAAACTTTCCATTTCTCAAGCATCAAAATCGCTTCATGAAAGGATATCGCTAATTTTGAGCGGAGAAAAAGTTGCATCATCAACTGAAGAACTACATAAGAGGACATTGAAAAGAGCCATTACGAGCTTGAACGATCCATTAGTTCCAATTAGAGCTCATGGGCTACATTTGTTGAGGCAATTGGTTATAGCTAAAAGTGACGTCATCTCTGTAGACTTTGTTCTTGAACTTCATTTGGTACAGCTTCGTGATCCGGAGCCCTTTGTTTACTTAAATTCTATCAAGGGTATTGAAAGTTTAATTGATTGGAACAGAATTGAAGTATTGGAGAAGCTTACAACTCTATACGAGAATAACGACAACAACATCGAGTTAGATGAAAGATTGAAAATAGGAGAAGCTTTATTAAGGTTTATACAAAGTGCAAATGAATTGATAGCAGGTGAAGTTGGTAATATTATTGCAAAATCAATTTTGAGGTTAATAAGAAGGACAGGCGACAATTCACAAGCAGTTGATAATAGACTAAGGATGTCTGCTCTTTCTCTTTTGGGTGTATGCTTTAAGAAATCACCACTTGGAATAGTAGAATTTCTTGAGGACTCCTTAGATGTTTCCATTGGTATCTTGCAGCTTGAAACTCTGTCTGACTGTGCAATTGTTAGAAGAGCAGCAGCCGTTTTTATTTTTGACTTGATCATTGGTGTTTCCAATTACTCTGAGAATTTGATATCTCAAAGATATAAAGAAACAGTTTTAACCACGCTCAGGTATTCCGCTGAGACTGACAATGATGTTTTAGTCAGAGAACAAGTACAAATCACCTTAGATACTATTGATGAACTCATTTCTATAGCTTTAAAGCCGGCCACTTAAAATTTGTTTCACTTTGGAGCTTCATTGCGTCGAGTTGTGATAATCTTCCTTACAATTATATACAGTATTTAAATCATAAATCATTTCACCTACATATAAACACTGCATATTTTCTATGGTTAAACACTAAGCTTTTAATTTATAGCTCTATTTAATATAATCTTTGAAAAATGCTGCAATGGCGGGGCTTACGGAAGAACAGTACCAAAAAATTGTATGTATCTCCATCTGATTCAATCATCTAATCCCATTCTAACGTGCCTATTGAAGGAAGCGAATAGAAAGAGAGCCTTAGAACGGCTTAGTAATAGAGCTTCTAATAGCTCCACAAGGAACGATGGAATTACTACAAGCGACAAGAATCAGGTAAAACGTCCCAAGTTAAGCCTCACACCTGAGCAATTGGAGAGAATAGAAAGGAATCGTCAAAGGGCGATAGAGATACGAAAGAGCAAACAACAAAATGATAGAGATGCAACAGAATCTAGACCCGATGCAACACCAGTTTCGAAAAACCCTAGGATTCAAACTGAGAAGTACAAGAGCGAGCCTATAATCAAACCTACTATAAAAAAGAAGGATTACGTGGAGTACGATTTTGCAACCATGAAGGATACACGAGGGGGGTTTATCTCAACCGATGATCCACCTGATACTACATCTTCTGAAGGGACTACTCTTGCAGAATGGAAAGAGAAGCAACAACGAGAACATGTTATCAGAGAATTAGCCCCACCGATGGACATCAATAGTGCTCCAAAGTGCTTTGAGTGCGGGTCATTGGAGTTAGATCCAAATCTCTATTCAAATTTCAATCAAGTAAGGGTTTGTCGCCAGTGTGCAAAAAAAATCCCAGAGAAATATTCCCTTTTGACTAAAACGGAGTGCCGCGAAGATTATTTACTTACGGATCCTGAACTCAAGGATATCAGCTTGTTGCCTAGAATAGAGAAACCCAATCCACATGGGTACTCGAGAATGCAGCTTTTTCTTAGGTTTCAAGTAGAAGAATTTGCTTGGAAGAAATGGGGTTCAGCTGAGGGGCTTGATGCGGAGTGGGAGAGACGTGAAGAAATGAAGATCAAGAGGAAAGAAAAACGATACAACGAGAAACTTCGTGAAATGCGTAAGAAAACGAGAGCCGAGGAGTATACCAGGAAGCTTAGGAATGGTCAAGGTATAGGGGAGAGACATGTACACGATTGGTCTGCTCCATTGATAACTCCTGGAAATTCCAGAATGATCACAAAAAGATGTATTGACTGTGGAGCCGAGACCGAAGAGATCATTATTTGATCTAGCCTGAGCTGTTACAGTCATACCATGTTTCAGATATAGGCACAGTGTGATGTCTGTAGAATGCCTGATGTACATAGATTGGTGATTGAATAGAATTTCAGCGAATACTTTGGAACATATCCTTTTTAGCACCCATCCAGTGAAGTTTGTGTAATTTTAGCTAACTAATTTTTCGCTTAACTACTAAAGAATAGAAGCCTATGGAATGTTCCATTTTAGGTGCGATCTCATGGCTGGGCGATTTGCAGCTGCGATATATAAAGGTGGGAAGTTCAACCAGGCACATAAAGATATATGACAACTCCGACTATATAATATCAAATAGATATACGATATAATTATCAATATTCATAATGTCTGACGCAAAAGTTGAGACCCATGAGTTCACAGCTGAGATTTCTCAGTTGATGTCTTTAATCATCAATACCGTTTACTCAAACAAGGAGATCTTTTTGAGAGAATTGATTTCAAACGCCTCAGATGCTTTGGATAAAATCAGATACGAGGCTTTGTCTGATCCATCTAAGTTGGAATCAGAGCCAGAATTGTTCATCAGAATTGTTCCAAGACCAGACCAAAAGGTTTTAGAAATCAGAGATTCTGGTATTGGTTTGACTAAGGCAGACTTGATCAACAATTTAGGTACGATTGCCAAGTCTGGTACCAAGGCCTTCATGGAAGCTTTGTCAGCTGGTGCGGATGTCTCAATGATTGGTCAATTTGGTGTTGGTTTCTACTCTTTGTTCTTGGTTGCTGACCACGTTCAAGTTATCTCTAAGCACAATGATGACGAGCAGTACATCTGGGAATCAAATGCCGGTGGCAAATTTACCGTTTCTTTAGATGAGTCTAATGAAAGAATCAAGCGTGGTACTATCTTAAGGCTCTTTTTGAAAGAAGATCAATTAGAGTATTTAGAAGAGAAAAGAATCAAGGAAGTTGTTAAGAAGCACTCCGAATTCGTTTCCTACCCAATTCAATTGGTCGTAACCAAGACAGTTGAAAAAGATGTTCCAGTTGATGAAGAAGAAAAGGACGAAGAAAAGAAGGAAGACTCAGAAGAGGAGAAGAAACCCAAATTAGAGGAAGTAGAAGATGAGGAAGGTGAAAAGAAGGAGAAAACCAAAAAGGTTAGCGAACAGGTCACAGAAACAGAGGAATTGAACAAGACTAAGCCTTTGTGGACCAGAAACCCTTCTGAAGTCACTCAAGATGAGTACAACTCTTTCTACAAATCCATTTCCAACGACTGGGAAGACCCATTGGCAGTTAAGCATTTTTCAGTTGAAGGTCAATTGGAATTCAGAGCTATTTTGTTCGTACCAAAGAGACCGCCATTCGATGCTTTCGAGTCTAAGAAGAAGAAGAACAACATTAAGTTGTACGTCCGTCGTGTCTTCATCACGGATGAAGCCGAAGAGTTGATTCCAGAGTGGTTAAGTTTTGTCAAAGGTGTTGTAGACTCAGAGGATTTACCATTGAACTTATCAAGAGAAATGTTGCAGCAAAACAAAATTTTGAAGGTTATCAAGAAGAATATTGTCAAAAAATTGATTGAAACCTTCAACGAAATTGCTGAGGACCATGAGCAATTCGATAAGTTTTACAGTGCCTTTTCCAAGAATATAAAATTGGGTATTCACGAAGACCAACAAAACAGAACTGCATTGGCCAAGTTGTTGAGATATAACTCGACCAAGTCCAGTGAAGAGCTTACTTCTTTGTCTGATTACGTGACTCGTATGCCAGAACATCAAAAGAACATCTATTTTATCACAGGTGAATCTATTAAGTCTGTCGAGAAGTCTCCTTTCTTGGATGCATTGAAGGCAAAGAACTTCGAAGTTTTGTTTTTAGTTGATCCTATTGATGAATATGCCATGACCCAATTGAAGGAATTTGAAGACAAGAAGTTGGTCGATATCACTAAAGACTTCGAATTGGAAGAAACCGAGGAAGAAAAAGAACAAAGAGAAAAGGAAGTCAAAGAGTTTGAAGGATTGACCAAGGCTTTGAAAGATATCTTGGGCGACAACGTTGAAAAGGTCGTTGTTTCTCACAAGCTAGTCGATGCTCCAGCTGCTATTAGAACTGGTCAATTCGGCTGGTCCGCTAACATGGAGAGAATCATGAAGGCGCAAGCTTTGAGAGACACAACAATGTCTTCCTACATGTCTTCCAAAAAGACCTTTGAAATCTCACCAAAGTCTTCAATCATCAAGGAATTGAAGAAGAAAGTTGAAACTGACGGAGCAGAAGATAAGACAGTCAAGGACTTGACTACTTTATTGTACGAAACTGCTTTGTTAACATCGGGATTCTCATTAGAGGAACCATCTTCTTTCGCTGGTAGAATCAACAGATTAATCTCCTTAGGTTTGAACATAGATGAAGATGAAGAAGTTGAAGGTGAAGTTGGTGCAACCTCCACCGAGTCTACTGATGCCGTTGCTGAATCAGCCATGGAGGAAGTCGATTAAACATTTTACTCTAATAGGGATCAAATCTTCAATCTGCTAATGTTATACTAAATAAATCAACTTGTTTATATTTTAAATTCTTCAAGATTTATAAGTAAAGTCGAATCTTATGATTAAATGTCAATAAACATGTAAGTTACTTTTTTCACATGGTGAACTGCAGGAAAATGATTTTATGAATGCGCTTCCATGATTTCAAGCCTTTTTTCGAGATAAGAGAACTGATTTTAGTGCATCATTAAAACTATCGATTTGAACTTTGAACGATGGGCCTTTTCATACCTTCTAGCAAATTGCAAAACTTGAAGTTGTACAAATATTCATCCGAGGACCATTCCATAATTTCCAAGTATGTATTGAAAAGATGGTGGACATCTGTTGTTAAAATATTTCCTATGAGTATGGCACCCAATGTTATTACTTTGCTTGGATTGATGTTTATTTTAGCCAACTTACTAGTATTATTCAAGTATAATCCGAACTTGAACGAAGAATCCCCAAGGTGGGTCTATTTCTTTTATGCTTTTGGATTGTTCATGTACCAGACTTTTGACGGTTGTGATGGTTTACATGCAAGAAGAACCAGACAAAGCGGTCCATTGGGAGAATTATTTGATCATTCTATTGATGCTATCAACACTACATTAGGTACGTTCATTTTTGGCTCAGTATTCGAAATGGGATACGGCGGATTATTGATGCTTTCTCAATTTGCATCTGTTTGTAACTTTTATCTGTCTACATGGGAAGAATATCATACACAAACTTTGTATTTGTCCGTGTTTAGTGGTCCGGTAGAAGGGATACTCATGATAGTAGCCGTTTATGTTGCCACAGGCGTATTTGGCTCCGGTATTTGGCAGCTGAAGCTTCTTGAGTTGGATCTCTCTTCACTTGGTCTTGATGGGGCTTATGAAATAAACACGACAACACTCATTGTTTTTGTTGGATTGGGAGCTCTTTATTTCAATATCGCAGGTGCAATGAAAAATGTAAGTAGCTACTACGAAGCTGAGTACAAACATGATCCTAATAGGGCTAAAACAGAAGTTGCTAAAGCCTACCAAGGACTAATTCCTTTCTTCTCATATTACGCACTGATAATTCTCCTTTCTTGGTTCTTCCCCACCTTTATAACTGAGCAGGGGTTTGCATTAGTCTCATCAGTAGGATTGACTGTTGCTTTTTGTGTTGGAAGGATCATCTTAGCTCATTTAACATTGCAAGAGTTTCCAATGGTTCAAGCTCCGATGTTTGTACCTTTGGGACAGTTGATCATTTCGAAAATGCTAATAAGTATTTATGGCTACGATTCAAAGGCTGTGTTGTCTGCTGTTAGCTGGTCGGGATTGGGTTTGACTTTAGGGATTCACAGTGTATTCGTTTTCGAAATCATAACTGAGATCACGACCTACTTAGATATTTACGCTTTGTCAATCAAATACAAGAAAGCTTAATTGTTTTCAGTTTAATTCAAAAACGACATAAAACCCTTTCTTCCGATACGAATAATTTCATTATAAAACATAACAAAAGAGTTACAAAAAAATAACCAGAAAATGTAATATGTACAAGCAATTGACCTTAATGGGTTATGCACTAGCTGGCTTTTCATTGGTGAATGCAGCATCTGAACCAGGAGCTAACACTTCTTTAGCAGAGCTTTGTAAAGACATTTCCTTCTCCATCTCTTGAAGTTGCGTTTCAGCTAAAATAGCCAATGACAAGGGAACACTCAAAAGTAATACAGAAGAAGCAACACCCCATAATAAGGTTCCCCCATTAGATAATCCAGAAGATAAACAATCCCTGATTGTCTCTCCGGTGCTGATTATTTGCGTCCTTTGTTTTGGAGGTACGATATCCTTCAATGCCACGATTCTATCGAGCAAAGTTTCGTTTTCGATGTCAAAATCATCTTCAAAATCAGATTCAGAATCAGATTCAATGTCACTGAAGCTCTCAACCTTAGGATGTGTTTCATTGTTTTGGTTGAAGGTGGATGCGGTGGCATCATCGACTTGACTTAATTTGACCATATTTGATATTCTGCTTTGAACGATTTTAACTTCTAATTGCTGAATTTTCCAGTACTGAGCGAGATATAGCAAAATTGGACTACAAAAATTTTAATTGGTTTGCACACGTAATATCAACGTTATGATTTTAATCTATAATTCATATATTCAAAATTGGAATATCCAGATTTTCAGATATCGTATACCCGAGATATTCCATCTGGACCGGATAATTTCTCATGTTGTAAAATTGTAAAAGACTTCTCAAAGCTAGGTCCTGATCATACGAATTGTTGACATCACTTTCCAAATCCTTACCACTGAGCCAATTATCTCTCAAAGATAGTTTCAAATTCAAGTAAATCGAAGAAATGAGATCCATGTTCACAGATTTCCACTTGCGCCCTTGATATGGTATTAATTTTTTGAGTATTTTCAATATCGGAGTTACAACAAACGTGTTATCATAGTTTATGAGAAACATTTTGAATAGTTCAGACGGTTTTTGCTCATTCAATGTGAAGACACGCTGTACAATATTCTTGCTGAGAATCTTATTTGTGATATTCAATAAATTTGTGATAGCATGACAAAAGCTTCTATTGAATTTGGTGATATGAATATAATTTGCGCTATCATCGTCAGCAGAGACGGGTAGTTTCAGAACAAATGTTTTGTTTATGAAATTGTACTCAGCATCCTCAGGTACCTGTCCCAAGCAGTTGTTAAAGAAATTTGTACAAGGAAGACTGATCTCCGGATTCATTAGCATGTTTTGATTGATTATAACGTCATAATCAGTGGAGCTCTCTTCTGGGGAATTTTTCTCTGAGGGGTCTTGTAAATTTGGGTTGTTGAAGCTCTGGTTCAAAAAGTCGAGAAACACGGTGAAGTATTCAAGATCAAACAAGATGGAGCTCAAATAATGATATTTGAGAACATGATTTCTTTTGAACCACTTAAGAAGTAGTAAAATGATACTACTACTTGCCTTCAACGTCACTAATTTCAACTGGAACAATTCTACCTGGTTCAAAATTACTTCATCAATTTTGTTTTCGACCTTTTGAAATTTTTGATTTAGTCTTGACTCAAAAAATGGCTTATTTGAGTTCAACTTTATCTCGGCGAAATTTAGCTTGAAATTAAAATTGAATGTTTTTATAGTATCTACCAACACCTGAATAAACGAGCGGAGCCTGATTAAGTTCTCACTGTAAATTTCTTCGACTTTCAAAATTGATCTTATCACCGAATGATCTTCGGGATATTTCTCATACAAGTCTTCACTATACCTGTATCTATCATCATTATCAAATTCGTTTTTGTATCTATCTATAAACCCTCTTTCTTGACTCATGAATATTTCTCGTTCTTTCCACAACTGTTTATTGGAATAACTGTCATAAACTGAATCTTTTATAATCCTGTCAGCCTCCTGGATTGCCACGGGTACTTTGACATGGTCAGAAGTTGGATATATGAAGGGCAACCCTTGATTGACCTGATATGATCTCCTGATCTTTTCTCCCCCGCTCATATAGTCAGATGGCGAAGATAATGGGGAAGGAACCGGGGTAGCAATATGTACAGTTTGTGCTGGCAACTGACCCAAGACCGAGTGTGTTTTTGCAGGCTTAGGATTTCCAATCAAATTTGAGAGAGAATTTGATTGGTTGTTAATGGCCATGAAATATTCATAATTCTTTTCTATGTTTTCCTCATTTTCAAGTTCGGTGCGCTCCAAATGGAGATGGTTTCCCGAGTCAGAATACCACAACGGAAATTTATCCATTAGATCTTCTTTGAAGGTCAAATAATCCAAAGGAGAACATATAAGCTTGTTCTCTGATATATCCATTCCATGTTTATTAACAATTCCGTGTATCTTGACTAAAAACTTGTCACACTGTTCTAGATGATCAGAATCACCTAGCTCGACCAAAAGTAATTTTGAAGTTAGGAGTATTAAATTTCTGACTTTGAATGTCACATTAGGTTTCCACTTCCAAACTTCGATGAGTGTAATAATAGATGTCAACAAACCATTACCATCAAGCGTCACTCGAATCCTCTCTTGAAAATCTTTCTTCTTCAAGTGTAGCGATACATTTATTATCAAATGAACGATGGTCAAAAGCCTAAAGTAATTCTCCTCAATATTACTGTCCAATGGTCGAGACATAGAATTGGTTTTATCAAGCTTCACTCTTCCTGCTATGAAAATAGAGAGTAATTTCACAGCGGCTGAAGTAAGACCTAAGTAATCTAGCTTGATAACGTTACTGATTATATTATTTAACTGCTCTTCTTTCGATTCTAGATTTTTATACTTGCCAAAAGTGAAGTAAATCAACAGGTTTAATGAAGATGTAACCACCTCACACTCAAGCAGATCTGCTTGATCCACGTCATTTATACAATCTTGGAGAAAATACGTCTCCGAGCCATTTACTTCTTGCTTCGATATATAATTTCGAAGATTGTTTTCATACATCTTAGAAATATTATCAAGACCACCAAGACGCTTATAGTCGCTGTGAGTAAACCACTCGTTGATACAATTCTCTAAAGTATCATATTCCTCATGTACATAGTCTAGCTTTGATTTGGTCAACAAAAATTGATAATTTCCTGATGCGCTTGTATTGGAAGCATTCATAAAAGAGTTTCTGTGGTTCTGGCCACCCGATTCATCGACCACACCAGTTTGGTGTGCAATTTGCTCCGCCCTGGCATTTAGTTTCCTTTGAAATGTTTCATCAAGCGAAAGATTCAAATTCTTACGAGTAGAGACATCGGGGTTGTCGATCAATTCGTCTTCAAGCTTGTCAATCAGTATATGCTCTTCTTGCATTCCGTTCTCTTGCTAATGCTTAAACAGCGGTATCGCAACCTTTAGTTTAGCCTCAACAGTGGTACCGTGACAAATCCCGATGTGATATGGCTCCACCAGATGAAACAGCTTTTCTTGAATTTTTCAGCACAACACACAAATATTCTGATCAAATTTGATCACTATAATTTAATGTGTAACTTATCTAGAAGTAGAGCTCGACCAAAATCACATATCACGTGAGAACATCGTTAATTCTATGAAGAATCACATTGATATTTAGAGATAAACATATTAAGAAACTCCGACTAGTCTGATCCTCTTCATAAGGTAAAACCTACTATTGGCTTAAACTGACGCTATAAAGTGAACTATCATTACTGGATTGAACCTTTGGCGTTTCTATGCAGATGTCATTCAATAGTTTGGAGCAGGTGGTAAATTTAAAAGTAAAGGTGACTACCCTTTTGGATCAAAATATAGTGGGATCTGTTTATGCTTTTAATGAAACTAATCAGTTGTTAGCTTTGAAGACAAATATTAGCAAGAACTCAAAAACCGAAAACTATAAACTTATTAATACCTCCTTCATAAAGTCTCTTCAGGTAATAGCTCCAATCCCTAAAAAGGTCAATAATCAAAAAGAAAGCAACCATAAAGGACCGGATATCCCCTTAAAGCATATTTCTGTAAAGGAATTGGAGTACAATTTGAACGCGGCGATTAACAATAGAGGCTTGGAAAATAAGAGGTATTCTAAACCATCAAATATAACGTTAAGCCTTTTTCGTAAACTTACCAAAAGCTACGGATCCGGAAACGTCAAATGGGCAGGAAACAATAGTATTGTGCTCTTCGACGAACTAGAGATAGGTAAACCTTATACGAAATCAAACATTCGACATTTACTGGGTACATCATCCAAGTACTTGAATGAAGTTCGCAAAGATTTGGGCCTCTTCTGGTTAGAAGCTGGTATTGGATTGAAAGGAGGTTAAAACCGAATATACAGTTGATGAAAAAATGCCTTGCAAGAATGTAAATAGGAAATGAATACCCCAATTTTGTACAAGTTCTTTTATTCTGAATTATGTTGGTAATAGAATCTCCAATGAAATTCTAAAGCATCAAACAACTTTGCACCACGTTGGTTAGTTCCCATAAATCCATCTAGCTCGTTCCACTGAACTTCATAGTATCCTTTCACCATCGTCTCGTTTTCTGGATCCGCCAGGCTCTCCTCGACTTTAGAAACATCAAAAGCCAGGCTTTCACGGTCTATCGATTTTATAGTCTCAAAATATATATTGAACCAAGAGTAACACCAATCTTTAATAGAAACTCGCAAATCTTTTCTCGTACAGTCAATGAGAATTGTTTTTTCGGGTACAATGTAAATATTATCTCCATTAATTCTGATGTTGGACCTGCTCGATAAACGGAATAGCTCTTTGAGCTCAACCCCATTCAGTGCGTCTTTCCTTATTGTATATGTGTGTAATTGTAAGTTGAAGTTTGACACTTTGGACCTAAGCAAAGCATCATTAGCACCTTTAATAGTAAAGTGGGTAAGACAGCAGTGTTTCAGAGTCTGTGAAGTGATTGACAAAGGATTAAAGTCAAAAAACATCTCTTGTCTTTCGATGGATGAAGTGATGAAATAAAACCAGTAGTATAAGTACCGTATTTGTGATCTGATGGATACACCATTACCACTAAAATGTCTCATCCTCTTTTCTGTGAACATTTTGTTAGCAGCCTCTGGGCCAATCAGATCGCCATCAAGAAACCCTTTATAGATCAAATACGCACAACATATAGTCCCAGACCGTCCCTTCCCAGCCTTGCAATGTAGAACCGCGACGTTGTTGGGGGATCTGCTCAAAAAGCTGTCAATCTCCTTGACGCTGCGGAGCATAATATCGAGTGTAGGAACTTCGTGATCCGGAAAAGGATAGTAGGACATCTTATTCAAGACGTCGTCTTCATCGTAACCTAAACCTTCGCCCCTGAAATTCCACATATGCCAATCCCCGTTTTTATCTGCACTATGATTAATCTGTAAAAATCTAACGAGATCGCCAACGGGATACCTGTAGAACGACTTGACATAATCTTTGACGGGACCAGATGTTACAATTATTTGGGGAGTTATATAGCACAAGTCAAGATTTTTTTTTGTGTTGTCATCATAGTAGATATGATTAGATGATGATACGATGGCTCGTAAAAACGACTTCATTGTTTAACACGCGAGTGCTGCAAGCTTTTTAGTCCAAATGAGTTTCTTTGATAACTACTTTGCATAAATCAGAAGACCATCTAGCTGTTCGAAAGTAATGGCAATAACGCTTCTAGTTCTTATTTTAAAGTTTAATATGTAAAAACAAATTACTGCAAAGTGGTTACAAAAGTTGACTAAATCGATATTTAGCACAGAATAAAATTTTATAAAATACTTAAGCAAGACAAAAGATATGTACAAAAAGTTTTTCCTCAATAAACGAAAAACTTTCAAATTGCAAGGAGGAGAATTCTAATGGCTAAGAACTTGAGAATGATGCACCACGGTATTTGAACATGATACACTCAGATCCTGAACTGGCTCAAATTCGTTCCGGCCTTGAGTTTAGGCAAAACCTCCGCTTTGCCTCATGACTTCTTCAATCTTTTTAGTCAAAATAGGGTCTAGTTTGATTCTCTTTTGCATTTTGGTGGCCTCAGCAAATGAAGTAGCTTGAACCTTTTCCTCGATTGTTCTAGCCAAATCAGAAGATTCCTCAAAAAGAGCAATAGCTTCATCCACTTGTTCTTTTTGTAACTTTATTTGAGCCAAGGAAATTCTTGCTAACTCAGATTTTGGATCCAAAGAGCATGCAGTTGCTAACAAACCTTCAGCTTCATCTAATTTGTCAAGACTTTCTCTAGAAATCAAAGTAGCTTTATTGATTAATGGCAAAGCACCCACAGAGTAGTTTGGTAAAACTTCTTGTAACCTCGCAGCGACATCAAACAGCTTACATGCCGCAGTAATGTCACCTTTGTCTGCCAAAATTTCACCGTAATAGTTCGGGATTTCAGGAGAGGCTGGGAACTTCAACTTGGCTTCGTTGAATTTTTTCTCTGCTGTATCAAAATCACCATTCTTGTAAGCAATACATGCTAATTGCACATATGCATATACATTGTTCTCGTTGAGGTCCTTTGCTTTAATGAAGTTCTCTTCTGCTAGCTTCAAATTTCCAGTTAAGTAATGTAACTGTCCTAAGTGGTAATAGATATCTGGACTCTGGGGTTCCAACTTTTCAGCAACTTGAAAGTCAGAGATAGCTTCTGCGAAAGAAGCCTTATCTGCATGAATCAAAGCCCTGAAAATGTACGTTCTGGCTCTTGGTCTAAGAGAAATAGCCTTTTCGATAAGCTCAGAAGCAGCACTAGGGTCATTCTTCAAGAACTTCATGGAAGCTGCATACTCTAAAGCAATAGAAGCTTTAGCTGCACTTGGTGCGTCAGCATTTAAATTGTCAACATCGTAAGCAACCGTTGCTTGGTGGAATGCGGCGTCAGAGAGTTCATATCCTTCGGGAGTATTGGCGTTCAAATTTTTCAAGCCATCAAAAAGAAACTTATCGGCACCTTCAGACTTTTCAGAAATTTCTTCGGGACTTGTCTCTTCAACAAAGGCACCGAAAAAAGAGCCAATAGTTGAAGCAGATGGTAACTCGAGGACTCTGTTCTTCAAATTTTCTTCAACTATTTTCACTGAATGCTTCTTCAAAACTCTTTCGAGAACTTGCTCGACGGACTTGTTACTGAAACCACCATAAATAGTCAAAGCAGTTAGATCAAACATGGCATCTGTGTATCTCTCCAAGATTTCGTAAGAAGTGGCACGACGTAAAACGCACTTAGTGTAATCTGGCTTGATTTTGATAGCTTCGGTTGTATCCTTGATCACATTCTCATGATCATTCAAAGCTGCATAACAAGCAGATCTATTAGAGTAGAAAACTGGATCAATCTTCAACTTTAAGGCAGCAGAATAAAAGGCAATAGCTTCATCATATAACTTGCTTTTGAACTTGGTGTTACCTTCCTCTTTCAAAGCTGCTGCCCAGGTTTCAGTCTCTTTCTCTGACAAAGACTTTATAATATCCTCGTTGATAACTGGCAATCCGTTGCCATCGACCGGGTATGGTCTTTCGACTTTCAGATCCCCACTGGACTTCTCAGAGTCAGCAGTGACTCCATTGGACTCTCCATTTCCACTTTTGGTCTTCTTCTTCTTTTTGTTCTTCTTCTTTTTCCCTGTTACGTCTTTGATGCTGTCTTCAACAGTAGTTTGTTGCTGCTGATAATAGAGAAAAGCACCAATGGCAGACGCGCCCGCAAGGGTTGTCAAAAGAAGTGCTACCTTATTTCTGGCAAAGAAATTCACAGATCCTGATTCTGGCATATTGATCTAACCGTCCTTCTTTTGTCTGTTAAAACCTTTAAATTTTTCACGTTCTGGGGTGGTCTCTGAACTTTTTTTCAAAGGCCCGCTCGTCGTTAAAGATGGTTTCATCCCGAGCGACATATTATATTTGTCATATATTACGTAACGAACTATAAAATAGGTTAAAATAGAGAATTTACTCTAGATTATTGTTGTAATCCTGGTGCTGTTGATATGTTCTTCTAGTCCGAACATACTCAGTTTCCTCTCGGGAATTGGATTCAAGCATGACATCGTCATAAGTAGGTAATTGAGTAGTGGGAACGGAATTGTTTTCGAAACGAGCACTATAACTCGGTGCTGCATCACTCTCGTCATGCCGTACATGTCTCCTCGCGGACTCTTTTTCAGATCCAGAAGCCTCTGCCGGGCGCCAAGGATCCAGATTGATGCTACTATGAGCGACAGGTGGAAACGATTGTTTGCTATCAGATGCTTTTGAAGATGATCCGCTCACAGTAGTTAGTCCACTCAAAACTCTAATATTAGGGAAATGTAAATCAACGTACCTAACTTTTGTATGAAAATCTGACTTGAAATCAATCACTTTCTCCGATGAAAAACCAGCTGTGATCTTTAAAGAGTATGTTCTTGTTATATTGCAAGTATCAAAAGAAGGTGACAATTGATCGGTCAAAACACAGTTTTCGAAATATTTCTGAGGTATCTCTAACTCATATGGAGCTCGAGGCAGACCACCTTGGGATGAGAATGTAGAAGCCGATCTAGAAGATTCGCAATCCATCAAATCAAACTTCAAATTAGCATACGTGTTCCGACAAATATTTATTACCTGCTCGTGGGTACCTTTGTGGATTTCCCCTGAGAATCCATCAGTTTGTAAAACCGATATTGCAGTTACGGCTGTCAAGTCGACAATCAACTGCTGGAGGTAAACAATTCCCAACCCATTACTTGTGGAGGGTTTACCTTGCTCTGCTAACGAATATCTCAGAGGCTTCAATGGAGACAGGATATAAAGTCTGAAAGCTGGCGGCTTAGTGGGAATTAGAAAGCATGGGTACCTGAACCTTGCCTCAAATGAAAAAGGGACATCTTTCGAATTTATTTCGTGACTTTCATCTTTTGGGGGTGGCACTGGAAGGCCAATGTCAAGCAATCTCAGGAACAAACCTCGCTTCTGATTTACAACGTCTTTTAGTAAATTATTGTGTGTGGGAAACTTCTCTGAAACTTTCAGGCCGGTAAAGCTTGATTTTCTATCTTTGAAGATCAAATCCTTCCGTACAAACACTTCCCTATACTTATCATATTCACTGCTCTCCAGTAAAGGTACATCATGGCTATCCAAATCCAATGGTAAGAACACGAAGGGATCGTATGCTCGTAGATTTATTTTCAAAAAAGATGCTCTTTTACAAGTCACTTTTACAAAGTATTTTACGGACGCAAACTCATGTAGACCACTGAGCGATGGCGGTAGCTGTGAGGTACAATGGTAGTGTTCCAGAGATTTAAACAACGTATTTTGGTCATTACTTCCATCCTGGGTATACTGTTGAGCGTTGTTCCGAGGGAGGTGGCTATAGGAGTTTGGGTTGTTAATTACCAAATCCAAACTTTTCATAATGAACAGAGCCTTATTTGTAATGCCCTTCATCTTCACACAAGAGTTGTTTAACGGTATCTTGAACTCAAATGGGTACGAGTAGTTCCCTGGTGCTAAGGTGTACTCCTTTGCCAGTGATACCTGTTGCACGTTCTGGGGCGGAAAAACTAGCATTGTATCGTACAATACTTTGTGTACATCTTGGACCGGTCTTGTTTGATTTCTCCGCCTTCTACCTCTTCTAGTCAAGTTAGTCTCATCTGACCTTGGGATATCGAGTTGTGTCTTTGAAATACCTTCTAGCTTCACTTCAATATAGTTAAGTGATATAGAATTAGTTACGGTCAACTTCACCTTTCCCTTAACAATGTCATAATTAGTGAAGGTTCCGCCAGTTTGTGTTCTATCCACTTCTACTATAACATCTGAGGATGATGACATTTTACGAAAAGTTGATGTGCCCTTTTAAGCGGTCTGGCAAAGAGTTATCCAATTCAATGATTAGTTGGACTTCATTATCATTAACTTGTATACAAACCTGCATGTAAATCATTAAAACTGCGCTTGACTTTTTATAAAATCCCATGTCCGTGAGACAGCAAAGGATTCATCTATATCAATTGAACTCTCCAAATATATTTTATTGATTGAAACTCGAAAATATGTCTGCTCCTCAAACCACTCAAATTGAAATACTTCAAGAGGGCGATGGTAAGACTTTCCCTAAGCCGCAAGATTTAGTTACCATTCACTACACGGGCACCTTAGAAAATGGAAAAAAATTTGATTCCTCTCGTGATAGAGGTAAGCCATTTCAATGTACTATTGGCGTCGGTCAAGTTATCACGGGCTGGGATATTGCAATTCCAAAGTTAAGCGTTGGCTCTAGAGCTAAGCTTACCATTCCTGGTTCAGAAGCTTACAGAGAGAGGGGCTTTCCGGGCTTAATCCCACCTAACGCTACTTTGGTTTTTGACGTCGAGTTACTCGGTGTCAATTGATTATTTTCTGTTAGTGTATTTACTGCTAATACAAAGTATATTCTATATGTTGTATTTACGAATCTAATGTCACATATAGTGATCCATTCTCTTCGCTAATTGTATTAGAAATAGGAAGAGTAGGCAAATTGACCTTATAGTTCATATCTAGCACCTTGAACTCAGGAAGTCTTGTATGAGTAATAGGATCCGTGTGTGTAGCGTTGTATTTGATGACCATTACGTTGAAGGGAAGAACTGGAAATGAGTTCAAGTTTAAAGGTATGAGATTGTCCTTTTGGTCAAATGACCAGTGTGAATCATCATAATTGACAAGACTAGTTGTAAATATGAATATTCTCGGCGTCGGATTTTCGATTATATACTTCAATTCTATGCTCCCGCTGTTGGACCTTTTCGTAGATAGTAAAACTCTGGGATCAGAAAGTGTTAAAGTAGTCTTCCATTCCTCACTTTGAAATTCATTAATTTCCCCACCATTTCGCTTCCATTTTATATTAGCTGAAGCAAATATGTTGACAGTTCTCTGGGGAAAATCGGTACTATTTTTGGTGAAGAACAATTGGATCAAACTCATATTATCAGGTTTCTCTATTTTATCTGCTTCTATTAGTATGGATGGGTCTGTCGTCTTCACGTCCAAGTCCGTCTCAACTATTTCGATGTTTTCGGAGTCATCAACCTCCAGTGTCATATTATTTTCAATCGACAATTTTCCTCTCCATAATCTAACTGGCACTGAGAGAGGAGTATTTGGTCTCTCACCATCATTGGGGTCTCTTTTAGGTATCAAAAATGGACAAGGCATGCTAGAAGAGTCTTCGCTTCTGTAAGCAGGAAGAACTGAAAACAGGCAAGTGAATGGATCACTGACAATCGGCATACTGAAATCAAATATATTGTACAGTGCTGAAATATTCTCAATCTCATCTTCATCATCATCTCCTTCGTATAGAATGGTATATATCTCCACAACCGCTTTCAAGTCCTTCTTGGAAAGATCGTTCCAATTTGGTGGAGCAAGAATACGAACCTTCAATGAATTATTGGTTTGAATCTCATCTCCCTCCATCAAGCTGTTGATATCAAGAGGTTCATCATCTTTATGACCGTCCCAACTTACCCCAGCCTCGAGCTTTGGAGTGTAATTAGTTTCATTGGAATCAGTTATCGTAATTCTAGGGGACAACATTATTTTTCTGTAGCAAATACTGTGACTTCGGATATCCTTGAACTTAATATCCAAAGGAACTAGAATGGTCTCTCCCAATATATAAGGAAGAGACGAACTTCGGACTGTAGAAACTACAATCCTAGGTTTCACTGGCAAAACATTTATAGAATGTGATGCCTTTTGGTTTAGCCTTATGTTTACCGGAATTAAGTTGACCGATGAATCTCCAGGAGATCCCGGCTCGTAATACGTGGCATGATGTGAGCCGAACTGTGATTTTGTCAATGGAATGATATCGTTTCTTTCAATATCTTTTATTGTTGTTTTGTCCTTAATGATTATTTTGGTAGAAATACTCACAGAGTCAATAATTATCTCTCCAGTCCGTTTTAAAAACTGTGAGTATTGTAATATTATTTCATTCATATTCAGAATATCCAAGTGGCCATACCCTTTCGAAGGTTTTCCTGGCACTTTTTTTAAATCAATTTTTTGAACCATTGACGAAGAACTGCCATCATTTTGTAACTCAACGTCATCAAGACCCTTTTTGGAAGACTCGGAAGTACGCGAGTTAACACTCAAGTACGCGATTTCAATCTTCTGGATCTTAATTTCCACATGGCATTCATCATAAAAAAAATTCTTGAAAAGTTCAAAATCGATAACGGGTTTCAAAACTAGTTGTGTGATGCATTGATCGCCAACATAAGCCTCCCTCAGTAAGTTCAGATTGACTAAAAGAGCTTCAATCTTGAAAAGGTGATTTAGGTGATTTTCATCAAGTGAAGCGGAGTCGAATTCATCCAAGTGAATTTTGATTTCAACTCTGGGAGTAATGAAAGAACACTCCTTTGCAATATCAAGCAAAGTCTCCAGTACTTTACCATAATTGTTAGTAAGTTTGTAACATGCGACCAATCGCAGGTTAACTAAATAAGCCACTCCGTAATTGCGGTTGAAATGTTGATTGGTTAGACATGACTGATAATAATCAATTGAGTGTAATGTACTTTCAATATCTTTTGCTTTGTAGTACTCTTCGCCTATCATCCAATCAACGTAGCTATTTAGTGCTTTCATTTGTGATTGAGGGAGCGCAACCGTATCGCAGGGTACTTTGAACTGTTCCTTCATGAAGTGTAGAAGCCTAAGCTTCAGATCAGATAGCGACTTCAAGCTGGAGGCCGGTAACTCCATCTTATTTTCAGACACGATTGATTTCAGGAGATGGCGTACCGCCTGGAAGTAAATTAAGCCAGGATGAGTTATTATGTCATGATTAAAGTCATCTCCCAAGTAAGCACCCCCAAAGTAAAAGGTTGTGGTCATCTTGAGGCTGCGATATATCTTATGTGTGTCGATATCAGTAATTCCCTTGTTCGATATCAACGTAATGAGGTCCCCCAACCATTCATATTGTCTGGATATCCAATAATGATTGTTATATTCACAATCTTTGAGTGTATATAGAACGTTCATAACATGTGCTTTGTGTTTTTTGAAGGCCTTAAGCGGTTCCTCCAATGAAAAATAGCCTCTTGTTATATGAAATGACACAACGTCAATTAAATCTCTGACTTGTGAGTACAACTTAACATCTCGATCCGATAGCGCTTTATTCAAGTTCAAAAAACTCTCCTTCAATATATCAATAAGACTCTGGTAAGCGATCTCTAAAATCTTGATACTGGGCTCTAAGTCATTTGCTGAAATGAATTGGTGAAGAAAACATTGTTTCAACAAATTTCTTGTTTCAAGATATTTTGGGGTTAGGGGAACCAACGTATCGACGTGATCAATAGAAGGGAACGAGTAATATTTTTTTGATCTCTCCCTCACTCTATGCTCAACCAGAGAGTAAAATTCTGTTGCCAGACCTCTGATATTGGATAGAACCGTGGAAACCAATATTTCCACGTCACGTAAAACTGTCTGTGATGAGCGGTGTAAATATAGAAGGCCATTTAATCTAGGTAGGTTTGTCAATTGTCTTAGCTTACTTATTCTTTTTTCATCACCGACTGGTGATGAATTCTCTTCAGCCACCACCACGGCTACAAATTTAATGTTGAATTCGAGACACTGATGTTTGTTTTCATTAATCAAATCAGCGAGTTTTGAGTCATCCTCTTCGAGAAGTGGTAACTTAAATATTTTTAGTATGCCAAACGGGATTTCCTTCACGTATTTACTTATCCATTTATCGGATAGTATTCCGTTGGGAAATAGATCTGAATCGGGGTTAAATGGGGATAGTCTGGAATGCACATTCTTGTTATGCTTCTCTTTCTTGATAATCAATTTGTCGTCCTCATTGCTCGGAATTAGATCGATGATATATTTAGGGTTGTAATGTCGGTTTTTCAAAATAGAATGATCCCACTTCTTATAAGAGATATCGTATCCACGAAATGATTTATGAAGTAATTCATTCAAGTCGTTGCATTCGGAGTTTAAGTATACTTGAATGAAAGGAGCCAATTGCTGAAGAAAAAAGCTGTTATAATATTCCATTCCTGATCACGTTGTACTTCCATCAGCGACCTCTAATTTGATGCTTAGAGCGCTTGAGAAATTGGTTCATATCGTAATTTGCTTTATGCATGAATTATCGTGAAAAAAATTGAATCTACATTATTCGTAATAAAACAGCTATAGCAATAAAGAAATGTCCGATCCAATAAATGCCAACCCTACTGTGGTAGATGCGTCTACTATTCCTACGAGACTTACCGAGCAGGTTGATCCAACAAAAGTCGGAGCGAAAGAGAGGTTGATTAACCGTATCACATCTCTTTCGTTATTCAAGAAAGATATCTTTGCAAGTTACAGTAATGAATCGTTACCGGACCTCGAATCAGACATTCAAGATGATTTTCATTCCGATGAGGAGTTAGTAGATAATGTCGTACTCAACTCATATGAGGATGGTGATCTCGTCGAAGAGGAGGAAGATGTTGAAGAAATAGACGCCCAAGAGATTTTCGACTTAGTTTCTACAATATCCGATCCGGAGCATCCCTTAACACTTGCTCAGCTTTCGGTCATTAATTTGGAAGATATTCAGGTTGCAAATGGGATGTCTGAAACGAAGGGCCTTTCCGAAGTTTTGATCAAAATAACACCGACTATTACCCATTGCTCTTTGGCCACATTGATTGGTTTAGGCATAAGAGTAAGACTAGAACGTTCCTTGCCGGCAAGATACAGAATAAGAATACTTATCAAGGAGGGATCACACCAGTCAGAAAACCAAGTGAACAAGCAGCTCAATGATAAGGAGAGAGTTGCAGCTGCGTGCGAGAACGACCAACTTCTTAGTGTAATCCTGCAAATGTTGAGTTCTTGTAAATGACTTACATGTGTTTGTGATATGGTTTGAATCAAGTTAAATTACTCTACATAAAAACAGAGTACGTTATTACCCATTTATCATTATTATTGTTACATTCATTATAATTACGGTTGAAACTCGTTTAGTTTCATATCCGGCTCATGGGGCATAAACTTTCCACTTGTGCATAATCTGAAACCATTTGATACACATCAATTAACACCATCTTGAATATGTTACGCTTAATAAATTCAAAAAGTTGTTTAGATTTCAATGAGCTTGCTTTGTTTTGAAGCACAACTTCAGTTAATTCTGACATTATTAGTAACTGCGAATAGTATTCATACTTATTTTTCTGGTTCTCTCTCATTTCCGCTGGTGAAAAAATTGGGTTTTGCTTGGGTACAATTACAAGCCTGTTTTCGTTTGTATCTGGAGAGAGTCCACCTGGCAACTTATTCTTGGATTTGCTATTGGTTGTACTAGATGTACTCATACTGTTTCTAAAGCTCAGAAATGACAGGCTTGAAAAGTTGGAACTTACAGAGCTAGACAGCTCACGGCTTCGCCTTAGTTTATTATAGATTCGGCTTTTACCCAAAATGGAATTTATAACCTGTTTTTTTTCTTCAGATTCTCCTGGTAATGCACCTTCAGCTGACAGCTCGTTGTTGCTCAAGAAATACAGAAATCTTTTACGAGAGTATGAATCTCGGGAGAAAGGTGACCTTTTATGGGACTTTGACTTACTCGAAATCAGCGAGTTGGAGGGTGCATTACTGTCAAAAAATAAAGAAGAACTTCCAAATATCGCATCATCCGGAAGGCGGGGTGTCAGGAAAACATTTTCGGATACCAAATCATTTTCTTGTTCGCCTTCCTCTTCTACCTCTTCAGGTAGAGAGTACTCCCTGCCGAACTGTGTAGCAGCTTTTTGACCAGTTGGTATCGAAAGAAATTTGTACGCGGTTAATAACTTAATATAATAGCTTATGGTGGTAACATCTGCTTCATCTTTTCTTGTATCATAAACATCGCGTTCTATCATATGGTTCATTTCCGCCATCAAAGAGGCCTTCAACTTGATATCTCTGATAGTAACCTCTCCACGTAGCCATATGTCATCAGGAAATACAATATCAGTGAGAATTACGTTCGAATTAATCCATAGCCTTTCATTTCTAGCAGGGTTTTCTCGTTCGAAGAACATCCTCACGTCAGGTACATTCGCTATTTTATCCAAAAACAAACACAATATGTCTGACTGTCTATTACTGCCAGCATTTGCAATTGACAATGACAGGAAACTCAGGTCAAGCTGAATTTGATCATCGGAATCAGCTGGCATCCCCTTTACTATTCCTTTAAGTGTATGAAACTCCCGTTTTTTGTTGGAGAGTGTTCTTTTATTCTTGAGCGGCTGGTGATATTAGCGAACGTTTTGTGTCACATACGTGTTCACCGTCAATTTAAACATCGCATTAGGGTAGAGCGAGCATCTAACCTAAAAAAAGGGTCCTATCCGGAGTACTAGGAAAATTTGAGTTATAATGATATCGTCCAGGCAGCTCAAGTTCAGCTTGAACTTGACTGTTAATGATCTCTCAAATGTTCCCCAAGTATCTGGCCAGTGTTTTATCGAGCTCCACATCAGGAACCATCGGAAACACAATACTGGCTTCGGTGCACTCAAAACATCCAAAACTAAAAGGGGAAATGATACAAACGAGTTGAAATCGTCCGATACAAAGTCAGAGCAAACTAGTAATGGTGTCAATAGTGCTACTTATTCCAATACCAGCAATCTGATTACCGTGAATTCGTCTAAGAAGAAAATACATAACTTCAAGTGCACATTCAACTTCAATGTTTCATGCAACTTAAAGTTTCCAATTAAAGCCAAGGACAGCATGGTTGGAAATAAGTATCTAGTGATATTTGTGTATTATACGGAAGATCCAATTAAAGATGGTGGAGGCCATAATCATACTCATAGCCGCACGTCCTTACTCGGCAAACTTGAGATCAACTTAGCTGAATATTTGAATTTTGAAGAACCAGTCTCTTCAAAGTACCTTCTCAGGGAGTCGAAGGTCAATTCCATTCTTCACTTGACAATCAGTCTTACAGAATTACCCGAAGACTACGAGTTTCATACACAGTTACAGGTACGTGATTCTAAAGTACCCTCGAGTTCTGCCTCAAACATAACCGAGCGTAGAACTCCATCTCATTCATCCACAAATTTCAATGCACCTCAATTTGAAAGAAAAAGAGTTTTCACTGGGATAAAAGATGTCATTGGCTCTTCAAATAGTTCTGGAAGACGCCTGCCATCACTGTCCCGTTATACAAGCGACGATTCCGATTCTCTACTCAAGAGTAAGAATGCTAAGGCTGGCCCAAACGCCTCTCTAGATGGTAAATCAGATGAAGATTCCGCACATTTCAAACAACGTCAATATCTATCAAGTGGATTGGTGCAGCCAATAGTGAGTGACTTATATAACAAAACTTTAGAGAGTCGCTGGGACCCAGAAATATCAAAGTTACTAGAATTCACCCCTGATAAATGTATTCAAAATATTTTTGATAGCAGTGGTGATTCAGATAGGGCATGTGAAAATTTACATGATGATAACCAGGAGTTAGAGCTCTATCGAAGTCTTAATGGTTTGATTAATGAAGTTGACCTAAGAGAAGATTTAAAAAGTTGGACTATCGGTAATGTGAATTGAATTCTGGACTTAAGTTTTATTTTATTGAATTGTGTCAGATTGAAAATCAGGAAGAGCGACTGATTCTTCGTTTTTAGTAGTTAGCAATTATTTATTATGGGTAAGAACGCAGCAAGGAGAGTTTGAACTATCGTGTAGAAAAAGAGAGCTCCTAGCAGCCAGGATTTCATGTAAGGATGTATTCTCATTGTTGGAATCTGGACAATTAAGACCAGAAATTTTCCCTATCTTTGAGGACATTATCGATGCTTGATGATCCTTATACTCTGTCAATATTCCTATCAAATGATTTAACTCCGAATATATCTTCGACCTTAAATCTTCTCCATTCTTACAAGCTGAAGAGACCTTAGAACTTGTATGAGAGTGCAGTGATGCAGTAATTTCTCGTAATGGAGATGAGATATAGGGTAGATGTCTGCAATACTCGCATTGTGTATAGCTAGCAACAAAGTGACGGCATTCAGCTTTGTAGCATCGGAGTCGTCTCGTGTCACATAACCCTTTGAATCTTCCTAGCAGAACCGTTGGCAAATTTATTTGCTCAAATCTTTTTCTTTCTGAATATGAGAATAGATCTGAAACTATACCAGTTGTTTTGTCTTTGAAGGAGTTTTGTTGTGACAATGTTTGCAGCTTTTTGTTTAAGCCGCAAATTCCATTTTCCGATATGCCTAAATTAATGTTTGAGGCATTTGAAGTCATTAGCAAGTATTAAAACGATCCACACATAAGTTTGGACAGCAAAACGATAGTGATTCTAGCAATGTATTGATAAACCTTCTTTTATTATCTTATGAAGTGTTATACAAAAAAAAGTACTAGCTAAGCCCAATCAATCTTTTGTGGTAATGCGAAAATAATGCTCCAAAGAATTAAACTAAAAAACACTTCCTAGGTCACACGATCTAGTACACACATTGGGTGAATTGTCGGCGGATTTGTGTAGTGGAGATGAGCTAATATACTAACTTCGATAGACATAAGATCTCAAGACATTCACCTTCACACATTTTCTCCTAAAATTGACTAATCCAGAGGGAAGCGTAGCGGACATGATAAGAATCGTGAGTCAAAACCTGTTGGTGTTTGAACTTTGTTGGTTTTGGTGACCACGGCGATTGACATACCCACCATTCCTATTCTCCTTATTATTGTTATTGTTCCTTCTGTAATTGTTATTATGACCACCGTTATTACTTCCGCCATAGTTGTTTCTTCTCTTTTGATTCCTATTCCGCTGTTCAATGATGAGATTGTTTTGTTCCTTAGCGTAATCCATAGTCTAAAAACAGTTAGTAAATAATTCCATGAGGAAAACATTTTCATCAAGCCTATAATGGAGGGTACACACTCTGCACTCTCAAAGACGTCACATAGTCATGAAAGATTATACGGCGTTGAATCAAGATGTTCAATAAAGGGTATTCTGTTTTAAACATGAAACAGTAGTACGTACTTCTTCTGGTAACCTTAAATATTTGATGTGATTTCCTCTGATATATATTTCCGGAATACGTAAAAACTCGTCACCTCTTGCGGATGTTTGTATGACATTTGTCAAGGTCAAATTCATCCAAGAGTCACAGTTCTGCAAATCTCCATTGAGAGTTTCTCCATTTTTCAATTCGACCAAGACTTGCTTTGACTTTGTTGAAGTCAACAAATACAATGGCAACTGTATTGGGAGTTAGTATTGAATTTCTTGATGCATTTTCGGCTTCATTAATGAAACGTCTTTGAAAACCTACCATATTGTTCGCCGCGATTATCAGGTTCAAGCCTACAAAGCTCTTTTCTAGTGTACACAGACGTTAGTTTAACGTTAGGAAATTCCTCGCTTGAATATTTTGCATGTGCACGACTAAAGTTTGAGCATAGACTATTCAACGTTATGCGATCTGCACTTGTGGATGTATATAACACACAGCGTCTCCTTTTGTCCAGGACGGTGCCCAATGGCTCAAAAGGACCTGCACATCAAATAAAGGTACCCTTAAATCTGCATTCTTCTAAAAGTTGCTGCAAAGGGGCAGAGGCGCAGTCAAGTGCTAACTTGTAATAAAATATTTTCGTTCCCTATCAGGCATATTTCCTCTGGCACACGAGAACAGGCTGGTAGATGCCATAGAACGGAGTAATGTAGTGGTCGACATGATTTCCCGAATGTTACAGAACTTTTTAACGTGCACTCGGTTAATCTTGATCAACAGATAAACAACTAATCCTGTCATACGGAGCTCCTTTAAGAGCTCGTTGGAATACGCAGCCAACATCAGTATATACGTAGGTACTTCCGATCGTGTGATTGTTGTCTCCAAACCGGGTTATTTTACAATAACTCCGTCTTGGTTAAAAATAGAGTGCGCAGCAACTCAGGGTGACGTAATTTTTTTGTGATAAAGTGTCAAGAACAGCCACGTTGGCCAACGATCCCCAAGATCAGTTCAAACGCGAATTGAAAACAAATTAGGAGATAGCAAGAGTACTCTTTGACCACTCTACGACTAGATTATTCACTCAGTGTAACTGACATTTGAATGTTGCCAGAATCAAAGTCCGAAAATCGTGAGAGTTTATACTTCTAGCAAAGCCACTCGCAGTTTACCAATTTTCCTGGTTCACTTCAAATTACAGTCGAAAGAACGACAACTTCTGCCATGGGAGTCCTAGTGGAGGCAGAATGGGGATCTTCGGAGGGGGTGTTTCTTTACATCATTGTCTCTTCATCGTTCGCGTTTGCTACACTCATATACATAAAGTACTTCAAAATTGGCTACCCAAAATTGGATAAACACAATGTCACACATATCAACGCTAAAAAGTTTGCTGTATTTATGAGTGTGATATTCGTAATATTGGTTAATTCATACTCGTGGTATCTTTTCCTGGGTTATAAATTTGGTAATAGAAATGTCCTAGTTCTGAATTCGTGGGTAAGTCCCGATTCTCCAATCTGTGAGGAAACTCTAGCTCAGATATATAACCCGTTACCGGTCCATGGTTATTCATTCATAGGAAACATCCACAAGGAACTATCAGGGCCAAAAGTTAATTGTGAAAGCGTCTCAACAATTGGGGCCATCGAGACTTCCAAGAAGAAGAGACTTGAACCTAATCTCAAACAAACTCGTGATGTAGCATTCAACATGTCAAATTCCTCCTATCCTGACGCTATTCTTGCATTCATGGATGACCCTCAGGAAAGTGAAAGTATGATTTTGGAGGAGAAATGGTTCAAGTTTGCCGGATCGAGTGTCTGGTTGCCCAAATACCAAATATATTTTTTCGTTAATCGGGTAGTTTATAGCAAAGAAAAGAGACGGAACAGGCCTACCATAAGCTTGCTTAACATCCAGGCTTATGATCGCTCATTCAATGAGATTCAAGGTTATGAGCTAACAACACCCACTGGACAAAAGCAATCTTTTCCTTCTTTCCTCAAAATTCCCATTTTCAAAAACCGTAAGATGTTCGTTCTTGGAGCAGAAGACCCCAGGGTGGTTTTGAGAAAGTTTAAAGGCAATGATGGAAAATGGGATGAAGAGCCAGTTGTTGTGTTTAGTATGCGATCTCAAGGCAATAAAAGATATATGCATTTTATGCGCCCCTTCACTGGGGAAGACCCAGTTAGATTAACTTTACGTGGACGACCTCCACGCTTCAAAGAAAAAAATTGGACGCCATTCATTGATGAGGATGATGCGGAGCATATTCACTTCATATATAACATCAGCCCATTAAGAGTCGTAACATGTGGACTTTCAGATGGGATATGTGATAAAGTTACTGGACCTGAATTTGTCAGTATTGACTCTCTGGAAACGGAGCATGTGGGTGCATTAAGAGGAGGCACTGACTTGGTACCAATTCCTTCTGACATCCTTTCGAAATATCATCATTCAAGAAAGTTCTGGTTTGGAATTGCCAGAAGTCACATTCTGAAGTGTGGCTGCTTGTCTGAATTATATAGACCGCACTTGTTGATTATATCCAAAGATACTTCAAATGGAAATTTTTCGGTGGATTATACCAGTTCTCTCGTTGACTTTAATGTCAGTCCTGAACCTTGGACTGAAAACAAAACAACATGTGAAGACGGAAAAAGTGTGTTGATTCCTAATAGCATAAATTACTGGGAATTTCTATATGACAAAAATCAGAATGTCGTTGGTGACGTAATGGGATTGTCTCTTTCCGAAGCCGACAGGACAAACATTGTTCTTGAAGTGAAAGGTATATTGTATAATGTTCTTCGGATATTGCAGTCAGATCATAGCCTAGAAAACATAGAGGAGCTACTTGATCCGAGGATTTCAAGCTCTCCTTTTGAGCAGAATGAACAGCATGAGTTGCTAGGAACATGCGCAACATCATTAGCTAACCAGTATTGTGAAACAAGAGTTACGGAATTGGAGCTATCACATGATAATAAAGACAAAGTTACACAGGCGAAACTGAACACCCAAAAGAGTAACAACAAGCCCAACGGTAACAACAAGTCCAACGGTAACAACAAGTCCAACGGTAACAACAAGTCCAACGGTAACAACAAGTCCAACGGTAACAACAAGTCCAAC